>JAOTOL010001589.1:0-710000 GCA_034440575.1 Imbricaverruca yamaguchii
GAAATAGAAAAGCTCGAGTGCGTAGGGCACATTCAAAAGAGAATGACCAATCACCTAATGAAGAAGGTCTCTGAGTGCAAGAACAAACAATTCACAGCAGATGGTGGGAAGAAAGTGAAAGGTATTGGTGGACAAAAGAAGCTCAGTAAGTGTGCCATCGCCAGAGTGCAAGGTCACTATGGTGCTGCCATCAGAGACCACAAAGGTGACCTAAGCGGAATGAGGAAGGCTGTTTGGGCTATCTACTTCCACCGCAGAGGTGAGCATCAAATGTGTGGCACATGGTGCACAAAAGATGAGAAGGCAAACAAGAATGCACTGCCTTCATACATAATGGATGAGATCAAACCTGTGTTCAGGAGTCTGGCAGCCCCAGATCTCCTACAAAAGTGCCTGCATGGAGGGACTCAAAACACAAATGAGTCCCTCCACAACATCATCTGGACCAAGTGCCCCAAGGAGGTGTTTGTGGGCAGAAAGAGGCTAGAGATTGGTCTCAATGAGGCAGTGATCCAGTATAATGATGGAGAAACTGGAAAAGTAGAAGTGTTCAATGAACTGTACCTAGGTACTGGATACTACACATTCAGAGGAATGATCCGGTGGGACAGGAGTCGTGTGCTGTCGTCACTGGCAGCAAGTAGCAAGAAAACCAAGCAGAGGAGGAAGGACAAAAGCCTGCAGAAGAAGGCTGATGAAGCTGACTACAACCCAGGAGGCTTCTAACAAGTAAGAACTGACTTAGATTAGCAAATAAGATCACGCTAGAAGTGTAAATTTTCAACATTAATTTTAGAGAATCACTTTTTTGAACATCATGGCTTGATTACTTTCAACATTTTTCAAAAAGTTGTGGTCAGATTGGCTTGACAATTTCCAGATGTGTTCTAAAATGATGTTGCTTGGTCCTAAACCTCTTACTTTAAGATTGTATTGATTTATAAACTGACCAGCTAGGTATTAAGCTCAAAACTGTTGTGCGCACGAGCCTTTTTCTCGATTTCCTAGGAAATTAGACTGGCACATGACTATTTGGTATAAAGAGTAACTTTTTTTGAGGTTTGGGACCTAGCTTATGTGGTTGTAAACAGCTAGCAAAAATTTGAGTGTAAATTCCCCATTCCTTTTGCAGGTATGCTTCAAAAACTGGAGGGTGGCTTTCGGACGCAGCGCACAGCGCCATCTGGATTTTTCATGGCCTAAGGCAGTTTTATAGAAAAAATGATTGTTCCATAGCAATTACATTGGGGTCAAATATATTATTACAAAGTATAAAAGAGTTTGGTCAAAAAATGAAGAATTTGGGTCTGCTGGGTACAACCTCCCTTAAATCGGATATGGTGCTCGGACCTGGGCGGAGGTCGGATGTGGATCAACGACTGCGACAGTGACCGCTGGCCACTTCCGGTCGTACCTGTTATCCGGACAGGCGCAGACGCCGCAGGAGAAGTTGCCAACCCTGCTGCACTTGATGCTGTTGACGTCCACAGCAGGGGCGACCTCGCAGTCGCAGCCACACAGCACCTCCAGGTCAATCCGCACCGTCTCTGATGTCAGAGCGTCCTTCAGGTAGATAGTCTGGCTCTGCGGTGGAGAGCAGACAGTTCGGTGTGAGCGCGTCCTTCAGGTAGATGGTCGGCTCCGTGGTAGGGATCAGACAGTTCGGCGTGGCTGCGAATTGAACGAAACCACCTAATGAGGTCTGTGTGGTGCTACTTCTCAGAACAACTGGCATTTAATCCTACACAACAAAGGAAAGCCATCAAACTAGTGTGATATTTAAATCGACAATTCCGAGAGCTCCACGATATCCCACGTGGCCAATAAGTCGCGTGAGTCAGCTAGCTACGTCCATGGACTGACCTTCCATGTAGCTCAGCACTCCGCCAGCTTGATAGCATCGACGTCGAATAGACACGCATACAGATAGAAGCACATCGTCTCCTGGTATTCGCTCTCTCCATCCGGAAGTAAAGAACACCAGGGGAGTGGAACAAACACTCGCCACTTTGAGATTATTATTATTATTACTATTATTACTACTACAGCGTAACTCACGAAAACTGATGCATTTAAAATCAACGCAGATGTGGCGTTGAACGATGAGTAAGCAATTCAGTTGCACGAAATGACGACACGTGAAATGGAAATTATGTGCGATGATTTGTATCAGTTAATAACATGCTTATCTACTGCACCGTGTACAATATAAATCGTCGAGGTTTGTTGTGTGTGCACCTTGCCACGATGTCGATTATCCCCAGCGGCGCTTCCACAGTCACTTTGCAGCAAAGATAGCGCGTAGCGGCAATACAATTTTCAGCATCACTGGCACGATTGTAGCCTAACACGATCGCCTCTGCTCCTCGGGTCTGGATATGCACAGGCCATTGTTTGCACCTTCTACGTTTCGATTTAGAGGTTAGCATAAATGTCCTTCACCTAATGCTTAACTGCCCGTAGGACTCAACATGAAATCCTATGGGACTGATTTGAAAGGACCGTCCGACTTCTGGTATTTTTTTAGTACGATTAACCAGCATCCAGATGTCCATGGAAACACCCCTCGTACCTTTCCGCATTGCATCACTCAACACAAGGTTATGTCCAGAGTGCAATTAATTTTACAATGAAGCCATCAGGCAACACTCGTGACGTGCCAGCCTCATATATATATATATATATATATATATATATATATATATATATTGCGTAAGAAGAAACATATGACCTTCAATATATCAGGAGGTGCTGAGTTTACATCAAAAGTAACGTTAAGGATTATTGCGTGAGACGAAATGTACGACCCTCAATATACCAGGAGGTGCCTGGTATATTGGTGCATCCCTAACGCTACTTTTGATGTTAAGGATTATACTGTATTACTCAACGTTTCGGCCAGGGGCCATCGTCAGGAGTGATAAACCCAGGACCATCTTAGAGCCATTCTTCGTTGTATTAAACTATATGTATGTGTACATATATAAATATATATATATATATATATATATACACAAACTTTTTTACATTTGCTTTCCATGTTAGTCGTATTCTTAACTGTCATTAACCTACGCTTAATTCTCTATGGACTAACACATAGGCCCTACGGAACTGATTTGGGAGGCTCCTAGGACTTCGCTTATGTTTGCTGTGCGGTTGGAAGGCATCCGGCCGGTCCGCCGCGGATTGGCGTGGTACGGCGAGTTGTTTGGTGCTACATTGCTTCATTGAGGCAAAACATTGAGGTTGTCTTTGCTCTAAGCTTTATTCTTGATGGTGGAAATAACAATGCGATGGGTTAAACGGAGTACTTGTGAACGCATCTATCTTCATGAGGACTAACCGTGCAGCGAAATAGGCGAAGTCGTAGGAGTCTCTGAAATCAGTCCCGTAGATGATGCGATGTTGAAATATGTGGATAATTAAACATTGTGTGAAGCATTGTAGGTTTTCGGCATTATTGGTCTTCTAACCTTCCAAATAACAACCTTGAGGAGTAACAAATAGTCATATACAAGGTCAACTCAGTCCTCTTTACAAGCTAGCCCTAGTTTGCCCATGGTCTTCATTTTCCGGACAGTGGCTAGCCATCCGTGATACGCTACCTTTCTCCTGAAGAGCACTTCACATTTTCCGCGCATGTCTAGGTGAGGCCTACTCAAGTGTCTTGTGACAGGAGACGAATGCCCACGCTGACTCCGCCTCCCTGGGTGGCGACGCCCCCGCCCACATGCGAACCACCGACGTGCCGTCACTGGCCACGCGAGTAGGCTGCTCCCGTTGGGAAGCAGCCGCTCACCTTCCGGTCAGGACAGCCCTGGGGCTCCACCTGAACCAGGAACGAGACCTGGTCGCCGGTCTTGATGCCGGCGCAGGTGTTCCGCTGCTCCAGCCGCGGGCCCAGACAGCGCGACCGGTACCGCACGAGGATGTCGGCGGCCGCGTCGTCCTGCAGCTCGATCCGCGACGTGATCGCCTGGCACAGCACGAGGTGACACGTGACGTCACTGCTGTGACGTGCCGCGACACGTGGCGTCACTGCGGTGACGTGTCATGCCACGTGACATCACTGATGTGACGTGTCGTGTCACGCGGCGTCAATGTTATGATGTGTCGTGGCACGTGACGTCACTGCTGTGACGTGTCATGCACGCGCTGTCGCTAACGGCGAGTGGCAGGATGCTGTGGGAGGTAGACGGTCATGGCGTCCTCTTCCAGACCCCGCCCCCTCCAGGACGTCTCACTGACGTCACGGTTGCTCATAGGCGTCATATCCGGCCTTTTTTTTACCACAGAACAGCAGCCGAAGGCTAGAATAGAAGAGCATGCGTATACTATTGCGTAGGTCTGATCTCGTTAACACGCGCCCTGGGCAGCCTCGGAAAATTACTCGCGCTGGAGGGGGGGGGGGGGGCGGATTCCGCCCTCTAATATCTCAGTTCCTACAGAAGCTAGAGCAAAGAAATTCGCAGAGTGGATGGGCACGATAGTGAACTCTGTTGTGTGCAAGTTTCATGACCTTAGGCCATTATCTCCAAGGTCAAATGAGGTCAACATTAGACAATTTTCCGGTTTTGCCTGGATTGGATTTTCATTGTTATGGATCGCTGTGATTGTGTTTAAATGTTCCAAAATTTTCATTAGTGATGTTTTGGAGATTACTAATGGTGCAATGCAAATGCCAGATACGCCATTTGACCTCAGGTCACCTATCTAGGAGCACTTTATCAGGTCGTTACCTGCTCCAGTTACCGGAACCGGGCTGCCCACCCGGCTGCTTCGTTAGGCAGCCCAGCACAATCGGCTTCACAAAGAAAGGAGTGAAATACATGAATAAAGTATGGAAATACTTAGGCACACAATGGCAAACAATAGACTTCGGGATGTGTAGGAAGTAACATGCAAAATGACACCAATCGCATGACAGTCATTTGCATTTATGACAACATTCCAGTTGACCAAGTTTGGTTCCATTAGCCTGTCATGAACTTGACCTGACTTGACCTCGGCAACCTAACATGACTTTTAAATTATATAGCATAAAAATATGCATCAAGCAAGTAGCTAGTTTTGTCAAGAACACTTCCCTTTCGCCAATATGCGGAAAGCGCATCAGCGCCGATTTTTGTGGTCTGGAGCTGCGAATTAATTTTAGTTTAGCTGCCCCTAACTTAAAACATTTTTGGACGATTTTCAATTTTTCTTGCTTCGAACAATGCACCGGTCATTTCTAAGCAGGTACGTAGAAAATGGCATATATTGGCAGATACAATATGGAGTTATGTACGAAAAATCGGAGGGGTGGGCTGATTTCGCCATTCCCCCTCCAGGACGTGTGTTAACCTGTCATGAACTTGACCTGACTTGACCTCGGTGACCTGACATGACTTTGATGCAATATAGCTTAACAATATACATCAAACAAGTCGCTAGTTTTGCCAAAACACTTCATTTTTGCAAATATACCGGAAGCGCATCAGCGCCGATATTTGCGGTCTGGCGCTGATATATTTTTTTGAATTTAGCGACCCCTAACTCGAACACTGTTCAATCGATTTTCATTTTTCTTCCTTTAAACAACGCGGCGGTCATTTATAAGCAGGTGCACAAACAATGGGGCATTTCGGCCGGTAAAAGCTGGAGTTATCTACGAAAAACCGGAGGGGTGGGTGGATTTCGTCCCCACCCCCTCCCCTCCAGGGCGCGTGTTAACTCTCCGTGACGGGAAAGGGTTCATTACATGCATACCTCATATATAGGATATGATTGTTGCACTTGGCGCCACTTTACGACGCACTTAGCAGCTGGGCCATATGGTCGCCTGCCTCTGACCGTAGCAGGAAGGGCGGGCATCGCGGGGAATCGAACCCCGTACCTCTGGCGTGCCAGACGCCCAGATCAACCACCGAGCTACCGACGCCCCATTCATACCCCCATCCCGCCTTCACTTGAGCTTCAAGAATCTATGGAAGCTTAATCACATTGATGGATTATGACGATGAGCGTTTCGTCATATTTACTATGTCCTGTACAATACACACTGCAGCACGTCATGTTGAATCGTATATTCCTGTGTTAGTAAATCGTATCGAATAGTCATGCTTATGAAGTAGGAATAATGTATTTTAGAATGAACGTCTGATCGGTGGAAAGCTAACTTGTGCCAGTATACTAATGGTTATTTTGGGTCTAATCAGAAGTTTGCATCATTGTTGACAATTTTTGTCCGGCTGTCATCAGCACCTGAAAACCCCTCAGCAGACTGCTAAGGGCAGACGATGCCGCAGTGGTTGTAACCACCATCGCAGCTGCCGTGGATAACATATGCTTACGACTTCAAATAGACGGTTTTCGAGTCCCAGACATGCTATTTATGGAGCGCTGTTGACAGGCACACGTATGCCTCCTGAGAAGGACCAATCTGAAAACACTCTCGCCACCCCTATCCAAAATGCGCAGTGGCAATGGTCGTGTAAGCTGAGGCAATGGTCGTGTTGAGGAGCTGAGCAAGCAGTTCAAATCAGTGTTTACATTGGAAGATATGACCAATCTGCCGACCGTACCCCATAGTTCAGTGACATGGGATCTGACAAATTATGTTGACTTCATTGATAGTGATGTTGTTTACAATCATATCAGGAAAATAAAGCCAAATAAGGCAGCAGGACCTGATGAAATTTATGCTAGGGTGTTGCGGGAAACTGAAAAGGAACTGGCATTTCCACTTAGTATAATATTTTGTAGATCAGTTTCACATAATGAAATTCCAACCGACTGGAAAAGGGCAAATGTAGTTCCTATTTTCAAGAAAGGAGAAAGAGGGAAAGTTGAAAACTATAGGCCAATAAGTCTCACATCCCTAGT
This sequence comes from Imbricaverruca yamaguchii, assembly GCA_034440575.1. Taxonomy (NCBI): domain Eukaryota; kingdom Metazoa; phylum Arthropoda; class Thecostraca; family Neoverrucidae; genus Imbricaverruca; species Imbricaverruca yamaguchii. The sequence goes on from JAOTOL010001589.1 coordinate 6,865, forward strand.
CTGCAAGGTACTCGAATCAATTATCAAGGATAGAATAGTTAGTTATCTGGAAGGTAACAGATTGATTCAAGATACTCAATATGGGTTTAGAAAAGGACGATCGTGTCTCACAAACCTCTTGGACTTTTTGAACTTCGCCACAGAACAATTTGATCAGGGAAATCAGGTTGATGTAGCATATCTTGACTTTAGTAAGGCCTTTGACAAGGTACCCCATAAGCGGTTAATGATACAGCTTCAGTCCCATGGTATTGCAGGTAGCATCTTAAAATGGATAGAGTTGTGGCTTTCAGATAGACAGCAAAGAGTGATGCTGAATGGTACAAAGTCATCATGGCAAAATGTTCTTAGTGGAGTCCCCCAGGGGTCAGTACTAGGGCTATTACTGTTCATTATATTTGTAAATAACATTGAAAGTGGCCTAAGCAGTACAGTTTTGAAATTTGCGGATGATTTGAAGGTCTTTAGGGCAATAACAGGTCAGGATGAGCATATCTCGCTGCAAAAAGACTTAGACGAACTTGTGAGGTGGTCCGAAGAATGGCAAATGAAATTTAATTTTGATAAGTGCAAAATCATGCATGTAGGTAAGCAGCATATGAAGGCTCCATACTTGATGGATGACCAAGTGCTATCAGTGACTCAACAGGAGAAGGATTTAGGTGTTATTCTAAACACAAAACTGGGGGCATCAGAAAAGACCAAGGAAGCCAGGAAGAAGGCACTGAGAATGCTCGGGGCAATAAATAGGAATGTATCATACAGAAGTGAGGAAGTGATCAGGAAGCTTTACTGTGCATACGTCAGGCCACATTTGGAATACTGCATCCAAGCTTGGTCTCCTAGCTATGAAAAAGATTGTTGGCTTTTAGAGAGAGTACAAAAGAGGGCTACAAAAATGGTTAATGGCATAAGCAACCTGGCATATGAGGAAAGATTGAAGAAATTGAATATGTTTTCACTTAGATATAGAAGGCTGAGAGGAGATCTCATCGAGGTCTTTAAAGTTGTCAATGGTCTGGATAGGGGATACCTTGGGGAAATCTTTGAATTTAACAGAAATGATGCAATTATAGGTCATAAATTCAAAATTAAAGTTAACCACAGCAGAACAAGGTTAAGGCAAACTTTCTTCACCAACAGGGTAGTGGAACACTGGAACCAGCTGCCAGAAAACATCGTCAGTAGCAACACATTGAACATGTTTAAAAACAGCATAGACAATCATTATAAGAATAAAGGGCTTGCTTTTCAGTATTGCAGGGAGGGCTGATTGACAGATTTGGTGGGCAACTGGTTCAGTGTACAGAGTGCAACCAAAAAGGGCCCTTGTGGCTCATAGTTGCACTAATCTTTTATGTCCTTATGTCTTTATGTAACTAATCATGAATTACTAACTGACTAATCACTAACGAACTAAAACGAAATTAGAGATGCCACTCATATACTCTCATTTTAATTTTAGGTGTATTTGACAAGCATCAGACGTGCTACAGCGCCGAAAAAGAACAATATATCCTCCAGTGATCGTTAGTAGATATGAGATACCTCAGTAGATACTGAGCGGGTTGTGCCCCCACTCAACACGGGCGTCGGAGCTGTATGCCGGTCAGATGCCGGCGCTACGGTTAGCAACAGCCCTCCACGGCGACCACATCTATAGGCACAAGCGTGAACGTCTACTGGGGTTGGATCGCACTGAAAATGTCACCTCTCTTCTTGGCACGTACACCCCCAGGCGGCCCGTAACCAAACGCGCTTTGTTTTGTACCGCCTGCCACACGTTGTGTTATGCCTCCAAGGTTGGGATTCGCGTGATGAGCGGAGCACGCATCCGGAAATCAAGGTGTAAAAACAGAACACAGAACATAGAATATTACATGAGTGCTGCGTCTGAATCAGTTGCCAACGTTCTTTTAGATCTTACCTCATATTGTTTTTTGATGACGGTTAGGATGTTGGAAGAGTCTTCAAGAAGTTCTTCGACTTGCACGCTGGCTTTCATGATTTTCGCCAGCTGTTGGTAATGCTCCTTGTATTTGTCAGTCACAGCGAATACCACGTTCATCTGAAATCCAGCGACAGCATTCGGAATCGTGAAATAAATTAAGCCGCGAAGGATGTATAACTCAATGCTTGAGTGCAAGGAAAATGAAATCGGGCGTCTGGACATTCGCTTTCATATTTATACCACAAAATGTCTGGTGGGTTTTGTCTAGCTCCTCCAAAAAATGTTGGATGTTGGTCTTAGTAAAGTACTGGACACTTGCTTCTGATGTGCGGTCGTCGTCCAGCAATTGCCCCTGAACAGCAAAACAAGAACAGGAAAGTTACGTACGCTTTCCTTTCGCAGCAGACTGTCCAGTTCTTCCACGGACGGATAATCTTGCACGCCGGTTTGCGTATAGTAGCCTTTCCCATCCAGATGGCACTCGAGGTCGTTCTTCTTGGCAGCTCCCCCGAGCTTAAGCATCAGGACAGGCATCACTTACCCGACATGGGAGAACATCTACATGGTGAAGTGCGAATGATGAATCACACTGAAAAGCAGCTTGAGATAAGACAATTCGCATGACAAATATCGAGGGAGAGCTTTTCACACTGTCCATCAACTCGAAGATGCGCCAGAAAAGAATGCATCTACCAATCTTGAATACCAACACATGTTCCAGTTCTGTCAGACAGCCTCAGCGGTCATTACACCCCTCACCGTTTCTCAATCTGTTCTTGCCAATCACCGCCCGTCTACCCACGACATGGAGGCACACTACACAATCTGCCTACACCCGGCGCCGAATTGGACCTTTCCAAGGTGAACCAGCTGTAGAAGGTCATTTTTCTCAGATGATCAATCGCTGAAAATTATTAAATCATGAACTTATCACTGGGTTGTAAAACAGTTCGTGCGCATCATACGCCCAGGTTTACACAACCTGCGATGTGCACTCGTCTGCCATGAACATGTAGCGTGAACCCAGCCGGATGAGAGGTTTGCTGGCCAGCACCATAACCATAACACAGCCACAGTCACGCACAAATCACCAAATATATGCATGTCATTCTATTAGGCAAGAAGCAGTGCCATGCATGAACGTCGAATTTGTGCAATTCAGAAGTGGCCCGCACTGTACATTGTGTGAATAAACGAGCATTCCACAACGCCTGAACGTAGGCTCAGTTGATCGGCGGTCAGTGTGACGTGTTCCATGCTGTTTGGTTTGGCTGATGCCGACTATTTACAAGGTATCACGATTAAGCGTCTGGTTCATTATGGAAAAATTTGGAACTTAGCATGACTCCAGATGGTGAACATTTCCATGTACCACTTCCATGTGCTATTTTGTCATGCTTTTTCGAAATTTCCAAGCGAATATCAAGAATATGGGTTTGAAGCAGGCTAGGACTATATAACCATATTTAGATTATATTATAACTATATGGTTTAAATGTCGTGAAAATGAACTGCCCAGTGGTTAAATTCATTGAAGTAGTAAGAAGCGATTTGTATCAATTACGGTGGACTAGCCTCGTTTCTGTAGCCAGATCAAGTGGCGATACAAATGTCCACAACTGGTGAAGCGAATAATCATATTCGTGAAACTGCATGGAAAAAAAAGAAATCCTTCGGTAATGTTTCGTCCACGCGATATTTTCAGATGCGTGGTGGGAAGAACACCCACTAGACGGCATAAAAGAAACCGCAAGCGTTTCCCTGACGGGCGGGTAGGAGCTAGTGGATGGCCTTGCTGGTCTGCAGGCGGGACCGTCGCCCCTGAACCAACCCAATCCTACCCATCCAGTGATCGTACCATTCCCTGCCCGACCCCACCCATCCAGTGATCGTACCATTCCCTGCCCGACCCCACCCACCCAGTAGCCGAACAATGCCCTGCCCGACCCTACCCACCCAGTAGCCGAACAATGGCCTGCCTGACCTTACCCACCCAGTAGCCGAACAATGCCCTGCCTGACCTTACCCACCCAGTAGCCGAACAATGTCCTGCCCGACCCTACCCACCCAGTAGCCGAACAATTCCCTGCCTGACCTTACCCACCCAGTAGCCGAACAATGCCCTGCCCGACCCTACCCACCCAGTAGCCGAACAATTCCCTGCCTGACCTTACCCACCCAGTAGCCGAACAATTCCCTGCCTGACCTTACCCACCCAGTAGCCGAACAATTCCCTGCCCGACCCTACCCACCCAGTAGCCGAACAATTCCCTGCCCGACCCTACCCACCCAGTAGCCGAACAATTCCCTGCCCGACGTCACCCACTCAGTGGCTGTGCCATTGTCTGTCTATATATATATATCCTCTCTACCCAGGTGCCCACACCATTCCATGTCCAGCCTACTCCCACAGCGACCATACCATTCCACGCTCATCCTCCCCACCCAGTGACCATACCATTCCCCGCCCAGTCTCCCCACTCAGTGGCCATATCATTCCCTGCATAGCCCTCATACCCAGTGACTTTACCATTCACTGCTTGGAATTACCCATCCAGTGACCGTACCATTCCCCGCCCGTCCTCCCCACTCAGTGGTTGTAGCATTCCCCAGCCAGCCTGCCCAGTCAGTGGCCATACCATTCCACGCTGACTCCACAAATCCAGTAGCCGTACCATTCCCTGACCGGCCAGGTGAAACAGGCCGTTGCTAGAGTAGATGAGCAGACGGCGCGACTTCTTGTTCCAGCCGATGCTGTCGGAACAGCTGACCGCCTGCACGATGGCGTCGAAGCCTCCCTCTGGATCGTCGATGTTGCCGGAGACTTGAGCGGCGCGAACCTGATGGGAGCACGAATGTCACTGGAGACCCAAGGACATTTGCAGCATTGAGGTCGGCATCAACGTCGGCAGTGAAGGTCAACGACGCTGCTTCTCCACCTGGTTCAGCTATACAGTGAAGAGTGATATGCGCAGGCACTGGTCATGCCTGGAGTAGAAGTGCAGCTTTTGCAGCTCCGGACTCTGCTTTCCACTGGGAGTCAGATTGACGAGAGATTCGCCGCAAAGATGGATCCTGGAAGTGCAGTGAAAGGAACGGGGACTGTGTCAGTCTCATGCAAAAGGTTACTATCAACCAAGCGACCAACAGCTTCAGAAATATGTCCTTTTTCTATCTTTCTCTCTTTTCTCCCTCTCTCTCTCTCTCTCTCTCTCTCTCTCTTCTCTCTCTCTCTCTCTCTCTCTCTCTCTCTTTCTCTCTCTCTTTCTCTCTCTCTCTCTCTCTCTCTCTCTCTCTCTCTCTCTCTTTTCCTCTCTTTCTCTTTTTCTTTCTTTTTCTCTGTCTCTTTTTCTCTCTTCTTTTCTCTCTTTCTCTCTCTTTTCTCTTTTTCTCCTTTTCTCTTTTTCTTTCTCTTCTCTTTTCTCCTTTTTCTTTTTCTATTTTTCTCTTTCTCTCTTTCTCTCTCTTTTCTCTTTTCTCTTTTCTCTTTTTCTCTTTTTCTCTTTTTCTCTTTTTCTCTTTCTCTCTTTCTCTCTTTCTCTCTTTCTCTCTTTTCTCTCTTTTCTCTCTTTCTCTCTACCTCTTTCTCTTTTTCTCTCTTTATTTCTTTCTCTCTTTCTCTCTTTCTCTCTTTTTCTTTTTCTTTTTCTGGAACTAAAACGAGATCAACGAGCGTGTACTCATGTCAAACCTCTCTCCTTTTTCATCACATTAGGTTTGAATCATTGCCTAGCATGCACACGCATGCACACACACACACACACATATGTACACACATCCACACACGCCCACAGATTCCATCAGGAACCGGAACCACGGTAAGTTTGAGTAAGTGGGTATGGGAATGAATTTGTATATTTTTACATCGAATTAATCACAGGGAATGTGATGGAATTATGAAATTGCCTATTTCAAGCAGTATATATATATATTAGGGTGGAGTGATTTCCAAAATTTTTGGTGTTAAAGTCTTAAAACTTGCGTTTGGTTCCAAAAAGACGATCTGCAAAGTTTTAGAGCAATCTGAGGCCGGGAAGCCGCCGCGCCTCAGGGCTTTCTGAGGCCGAAATGACGTTTTTCTACCAACTTGCGGGATCAAGCCCGATTTCAGGAATTTAAATAATTAGATAGCAAATAAATATTTATTTCATTGCATTGTATAGTTTTTCCTCCACCGTTGTGCTAATTTTCACTTCCCTAACTTGAAAATTGTGCCTGCCGCGACGCAGAGTTCCGAAAGGTGTGCCGCCCGCAGCGCCACCACTCCCCTCTATCGGCAGAAGTATGAACTGCGACCATTCGCCGTTCATTCCGCAATATAAGTATCTTTCTTGGTCAATTGGGGGCAGGTAGGTGGCGGATTTGAGACAGTGCACAGTGTGCTGACTTCTTATGCGCACAGCGCTATTTTATTACGATTCCAGCGACTTCTATCGACAGCTACACACGATTGGAGCGTAGCCACAGCCAGCTTTGGCATATTGTGGCCTGCCTTTCAGCCTCCAAGCTCACAATGTTTACCTGAGATACCCTGCTAGCATGTTTTCTTGGCTGCATGTGAATTGTTGCTGCAGATATTTGAACTTAATTAATTTACTTTGGCAGAAACACTGACAATCCCACACCTTACTGGGTGGGTACTCGGTTGCACGACTAACGCATACCGCTCAAATTTAGCAGTACTGGCGATGATTGTGTACTCCGACCATCGATTGCCCACCAACTGTTACATTTGCTCACCATCACCACCATGGTCATGGGTGAAGAATTGCTTTGTAAGTTACCTCACTGGCGGCCAATATATTGCGCGGCCACGGCCGGGGTGGCCGAGGCATATTCTCCAACCATGATCATGGTTGAAACCGAAAATAAGGATCTACGAGGGCGTGTGTCGCACGCGGAATTTCCAATGCCGTTGTGCACCCTGAACTTCCTGGTATAGCAAAACAACTTTGTGATACATTTTTATCCTATGGCGAGGGACGAATTTTGAAACTTACCAGTTGCCTAACCAGTTTTTGCCTGTTTTCCAGACTAGTGAACCTATCAGATTTCGAGTATGAAAGTAAAAAAGGTTAAGGGAAGTTCATTCCGATCGAAGACGGCTCGCTTTGCGTTGGGCCATCCCTGCGAACTACCGAAGAACCAACTGCCACTTCAGATTCATGTATACAACTTCTACAGACTACAGTCTACAGACTTCGGGCTGTCGACAACCATGCAGCGGGCGAAAGGCAAATCGCCACGAGCGTTGCCAAGGGCGTTGTATACCTTTGGGGGAAAGCAAGCGTCGCTATTAAATCGTTTCAGTCGATTGTCCGGGGTGTCCTGGTGATTATGAAGAAAGGAAAGGATCTAACAAAGACCCCAATAAAGAAACGCGCTGGCGCAAGCAAAACGATTCCCCTCCATGAGCTGATTGACATCTGCGCGTGCAGTTGTCCTTCGAGAAATGCCTGCAGCTGCCCCAGCGAGAACAAGGTTCCATACCGCGAGTGGAATTTCTTACAAGACCAGCGAGGTGAGAGGAAGCGAAGCATCGGCGGCATTGACATGAAGGCCTCCAATGCATTGGGGAGGAGGCGAAGAGATCAGAACCGTCTCCGGCCTGACCCGGCTTTCCTTCAGACGGACGCCAACGACTCGGATCCTGGTCCCTCGGGTCTGACCGAGCACAGCATGGGTCACGAGCCCGAAAGCATGGACGAGGGAAGCAATGGTGACGATGCATATGACACAGGGAGTGTCCACGAACCAACACAGACTAGGGCTCCGTACAATATGATGCCTCTAGAGAATTTCGCTAAGGAGTGTGACCGGTACATTGAGGTCACTGATAGGATTGCAGCGGCCCTTGGCACCGCTCTCTTGAAGGACCTTGGCCTCGTCACTGAGAACGACACGAGGCACGTCATCACACGAGATAAAGTGATAAGAGCCAGAAAAAGGGCACAGGAGAAAGAAAAACGAAAGCTAAAGGAGGGCATAGGCGGTAAGGTGCAGTGCATGGGATTCGATGGGAGACAGGATATCACAAAGATACGAGAGAAAACAAATGAGCAAGACGTACGGCTTACGGAAAAAGAGAAGCATCTGGTATTTGTGAGCGAGTCAAGTAGAACCTACATCGCTCACAGAACACTGACATCAGAAAATAGTGCATCAATTGCTGGTAAGGCTTTAGAAGTCGTTCGGGAGTGCGACTCAGAAGAATCCCTGCAGGCAGTATTGGTCGATGGCACTGCCGTCAACACAGGCCGCGAAAACGGTGCACTCACGAGGATGGAGCGCCAGCTGGGCCGTAGCGTCCAGTGGCTCATCTGCCTTCTTCATGGCAACGTGCTCCCGATGAGGTATGTGCCGCTTGTTTTTTATATATAATAAAACAAGAATTGACTGAAATACATCGCCACTATCCACCTGATCCTTACAAATTACATGACATACAATAATATACTGCGTCATCTGCATACCTATCTAGAACCATGGCAATTTGTGAGTCCGTAGTACAATCCAAACACTTGCCATGCCATTTGCCCATTTAGACCCTGATAAATGTTAATCAAATTCCTTCCTTGTCCCAATCCCATTCTGTCCTGGGCTTTTTCGCAGGCATGTGTTCGTGGAGCTGGATGAAGGCCACGGTACCAGTGGGTCCAAGTCCTTCAAGGGCCCGCTGGGACAAACTATAGCTGGTGACATTCACCGCCAGCCGGGGGTGGACTTCCGTCCCATACCATTCAACGCACCTGACATCGCAGAGCAGGTTGTCGCGGACCTGTCTGCTGACCAGCGCATCCTTCTCCGATACTGCCGAGCCGTCGCCACCGGCGTTGTCAGTGCTGAGCTGGCACGCACCAGGCCGGGTCCGCTTAACCATGCGCAGTGGCTAACTCTCGGCATCAGAGTACACGATAACTGCGTCGCCAACCCTGGCTCTGACAAAGATGACAGAGTTTGTCCAGCAGGTGTATGCCCCTATGTGGTTCGACATCAAGGCGCGCCCACTCTTCACACAAGGAGTCGTGCATCTCTTCAGAACGATGGGACTTATTCAGGCACAGACACCTGAAGTGCAGACAGTGGCGAAACGTTCAGTGCAACGAAACGCGTGGTTCGCCCACCCGAAGAACCTAATCGCGGCCATGGTTGTCGACGCTGAGAGGTCGATCCGGGAGAGGGGGGTCAAACTGAGCATGAGTGCGCGGAGTAACTCGGGATCCCGGTGCCGACAGTTCATGGTGCCCCCATTGAACTGGGAGGCGGCCACATACACCGACATGATTCAATGGGACCATGTCGAGGTGATCGAACCGCCAGTTACCGCTCACATGTCGAACGACGAGATTATGTCAGCCGTCGACCAACCTCTCTCGCTACCGGCATTCCCATGCCACGCACAAAGTATCGAACGATGCGTTACGGCATCCACGCGTGTGTTCGGCGAGGACAGGCGACACGGCATTATCGTATCGTGCCAGGCCAGTTGTGCCTCGAGACCGAAATCCGCCAAGAAAAGTGACTTCGTGTAGCGGTAAATGTGAGAGAGATGGGGAGAGAGAGAGAGAGTGAGAGAGAGATATATATAGACAGTCAGGCAGAGACAGAGACAGAGAGATAGCCGTGTGCAATTCGTAGTCGTATGGTGGTCCAGGATCTTATTTAGATGAGTAGGTCTTAGGACTAACTGCGCTTAGTTCGTTCTGTTCGTGTGCCTATTTGTAGGCATAACAACCATCCGAATATACCCTGTCTTAATCCGCCCCCTCCCTGCCTTCAGTTGTCACAGAGAGGAACTAAAACTGGAAAAACGACCAATACACACAGTTTACACTTTCACCGATAGAGGGCAGTGATGTCGCTTCGGTCGGTACACCTTACGAGACTCTGCGTAATGACGGGCACAATTTTCAAGTCAGAGAAGTGAAAATTGGCATAGTGGTCAATAAAAGACTGTAGAATGCAATGAAACAACTCTTTATTTTCTATCTAATTATTCGAATTCTTGAAATGGTGACTTATCCCGCAAGTTCGTTAGAAAACGTCATTTCGATCTCAGAAAGCCCTGAGGCGCGGCGGCTTCCCGGCCTCAGATTGCTCTAAAACTTTGCAGATCGTCTTTTTAGAACCAAACGCAAGTTTTAAGACTTATCCCCCAGCGTTTTACAAAACGCATAAAATCACTCCAAAAAAGGAAAGTATAAAATTTGTCAGCTCCGCAAGTTTTACTCTGTTTCACTGTTCATAAAGAGCATTCAGACCAACTTTCAGGAAACTTTGTTTCAATTTAGGGGTCGCGCAAAAAGGTGTCGTTTTCCGACAGAAGAGAAACTGAAGGGATGTTAATTTTTGTTCTTCTTTCGCATAGCATAGCTCCTATTTTCTATGAAAACAAAATAACCTTAATAAATAATAATGCTTCATCGCGCCAGCTTGAATCACGAAGTGAGTTGGGACTTCAACCTGTCCCTCTATGATTCAGCAACCACCCTTTTTCATCAGTCCCTCCTTGGTCGGAGCAGGGAGCCGGCGACGGTGATTAGCCACGAGGCGGAGTAGGTATTGTTTCTGCTCTTCGTCCTTGGTCAGCGATGTATTGAATGTGTGGATGAGAGAAACAGTTATTTCTGCTGTATTGTTAACGACATTCAAAGAACCCGCAGACTCCTTCATCTGCAGGAACGTTGTGTTCGTCTCCCACTTTCCGAGATCATCCTTCAAGAAGGACAATTTTGCGTTTTCCTTCACCCTGCGCAGCACTGACGTTAAACACCTTCAACGTCCTCTTAGTCACCCTGACGTCTTCTCCCGCTCAAGGTTAATCACCATCTTGCGCTTCGTCACCGCGTCCACCTCCTTGTCGAAGAACGCCAGTCCAACCAGGTGCTCTGCCAGATACCAGAGATGGTGTGCAAAGGCGGTGATGGCAACATCTGCGACATCTGTCTGGGTATGCTCGAAGGGTTTGGAGGAATTCCAAATCGTTGCGAGGGCCCTGTATGCCACGCAGAGCCTCGTTCCATAACCGGACATAGATCAAGGCGACGAAAAGCGAGAGTGATCTGATGGCACGCAATTCCTTGGCAACGAGACGGAACTGTTCCCGAAAGAGGAAGATCTTCAAGGCGTACAATCCCTTCTGCATCCTCCGCGCGTGATGCGTCAGGCCTAGGCCGAAACCTTGCCCGCCGATCACCCCCTCAATCCAAGAAGAGGAGGCTCAGGCTGAGGAACTCGGCGTGGTCTGCTCGCAGTTGTTCCTTCATAGCCTGCTGTATGTAGGAAACCATGTCAATGCGCTGCTCTTCCAGTCTGTGGTCGCGGAACATCTCACCTGGGCACCAACGTACATCTCTTGGTTGACGTTGGGCCAAACATATGGAACCTCTTGAAGAGTCCAGTTTCAGGTCCTCCCGTTGGCCCGAAGACTACGTTGAAGACACTGGAGAGGACGATCTCTAAGACATGATGACAAGCTATCCACACTAGTTCCCTCCCGAGTCCTTCAATCAGCGTACAAGCTCCACGGTGGAGACCCGTGTTGGAGGCAGTCGTATCGAAGACCAGGTCTTGAATATGAGGACGGAATGACCAACCGTCAAGAGTCGCCATGCATGCCGCTGCTTGTGCCTTCCCCATTCCCATTTCCGTCTTCGGTACGGCCGATAATTTTTCGAAATCGTCCGGGCCAGTAATGAGCACGGCCACACGGTCCACCGTTCCCCCATCCACAGTGTAGTCTGTGAGAAGCTTGACATCCCAGTGTAGGAGAAGTGGACCTTTGGGGGTGAAGTCTTCTCGATCTTGAGTGTCTGCTTGAAGCCATACCTGCCGCCTAGATTGCCTGACTGAGCTTCTGGAGAGGGTCAGATCTGAAATATCATGACCAAGGGCCCGTGTCACGGTTCCTGCCACGAATACGGCTCCACGGTCCGGAAGGTTGACTCGATCGAAGACTAATACGACAGCAGGGGAGGCGAAAATGTTCTTCGGTCGTTTGGGAGGAGCTGCAGACGCTATCGAGCAACTGGGAGTAGAAGTGAAGTCTTCGTCGTCCTCGGACTCGAGGTTGGAGGAGGACGTGGAAGACAGCTGAGCCGCTGCCACCGAGGATGAAGCTGCCTCACCCTTTGCCTACGACCTTCTCGCCTTCTCTTATTCTTCCCGAAGTCGCTTCCGACTCTCCCTCCTCGCTGTCACGAGATCAGGGCCAGACATACTGCAGGAGGTGACGTCCTCAAGTGGCATTTGGTAAAGCACATGATCCTCTTCAACATTCATTTGCGCCAGAACATCACTGGCTCCGATGTCGAAGATGTCGCCGAGTGATGCATGGAAATCATCGCCTGTGTGTCACCTCGCTTTCGGCTCTTCTTGAGGTTCTGGTATTCCCGCATCAACTTCTCCAACTTCCTCACACAGGAATCCAATTGCAGGGTATGGATTCTTGCCCTCGTCGAAATGGCACAGCAGGCTTCACGGCTTTCCGGGAAAGGCAATTTCTGCTTCAGGCGAAAGAATTGTGATATGCGAAGTACGTCACCTCGCGTTGGAAGCCGTGCAGTTGATAAAAATGGGATTTCATAATAACCACCATTCTGGTCCAATTCTCGCACTAGGTGCTGAGGAGACCATTTGCAAAAGAGAGAAACCAAAGATGAGATTTTGTGCGACCTTTAAATATGCATGAAATCGTCCAAAATTGGGCACACAATACAGGCATGCATGCCGCATGGCACATAGAATTGAATAAAAATAACCTTGTGGAGTGGACTTCCTTGAAACTTTTAAAATCATCATGTATGTTTAGACAGCCCTAATATATATACATACATATACATATATATATATATATATATATATATATATATATATATATATATATATATATATATATATATATATATATATATATATATATATATATATATATATATATGTGTGTGTGTGTGTGTGTGTGTGTGTGTGTGTGTGTGTGTGTGTGTGTGTGTGTGTGTGTGTGTGTGTGTGTGTGTGTGTGTGTGTGTGTGTGTGTGTGTGTGTGTGTGTGTGTGTGTGTGTGTGTGTGGTGTTGACTATGGCTGGGCACTGTATTCACCATCCTAAACTATCCAATAATTTGAACTTACTATCGTCCCCTGAGTATTCAATGGTGGTGCTATAAACGGTCGCATTTCCTTATTCGGGCCTTAGTTTAGATTCGCGTTCGAATAATTTTGCATTCCTATATTGTGTAAGGTGATGTTTGGTTTGCTTTTGTCACTTCTGTCTGATCCCTGATTCTGTTTTGCACATCGATCGAGTGAGCATTGATAATCCATCGGTTTGGCATATTAGTCGTCATTGTTGGCGGGCGAGTTGCTGTGATTACATATCATTATCATGGTGACGTCTGCAGTCTTCATTGGGCCACGTGTCTTGCCAGACTACGTTCATGTGTTTCAGAATGTTGGTTGTGCGACGTGTTGTGTATTTTGTTTAGGTTTTGTGGGGCTTTGTGTTGTAGTCCTTTAGGATCAACTGACTACTTTTCTTTTTTTCTAATCTTAATTTGGTTCAATCGGTATTCCTGACTGGTGAATGTTCTGGAGCTTGGAAACATTCATTTGGCATTTACAAATTATTGACCAGTGGATCTTACAAGCGCTTTCGGTTATTGCAATACGACTTGATGCTGTGATTTTCCTTTCAGTCGATGGTTGACAGCTGTTTGATTGCAGGCCTGCGGAATTCTCAGTTAATTTCATCTCATGCAAATACATTGTGAACAAACATGTTTGGACATGTTGTGGTGGTGCATGGTGCCACTCGCTAGGAATTTTCCCAGGGCGCTTCTAATTCGGATGTCTTTCGGTATTGGCAGCACAAAATATATCATCCCCTTAAACTACAGACACCCAATTGTTTTGTCTGGATTAGTGTCGCTGCCGCAAACACTGATTTGCATCGCTTTGTTTCCTCGATAAAAGCACTTTGCAAAGCTAATACATTTATAACGTTAACAGTGGGGCGTGGGAGTCTCACACGGGTGGTCGCAATGCCAAGACGAAACACTCTGCTACTGCCCGGAACACATCGGCGGCCACATGTGATCTTTGCATGGAACAAAACTTGCATCGTCGTTGTTCTAAGGTGTGGTCATTGGCATAGCCCGATGCACTTATGAGACGTTTATAGGATTGATTATATGGCTGTTGATACTATGCACTGGGCTCACAATGCAACTTCAGCATGCAGCACAAAAAATAACGGGAAAATCATGAGGTTGCTGTAATATGCTCCCTCTCCTCCTGCATGTAGCCTAGCGGTGAGGTCAGTTTAGCCTTCCTTCAGGTTTTTCTGAGAACTATGCCAATCAAGATATAGTCAACACAAATACAGTCAACGGTGGAATATGAGGCCATATACAAATACTATAATGTCACCCCAGCTCACGGCATCCGAGCAAATTGTGTTGACTGCAGAATTGTTCTTGCGTATGAATTGGTGACTGTTAAATTTTGCTTTAAAATAGGACTATATGTGATGTTGTCCGCTGGGGTTGGCGATGCCATCGACCGTTTCTCGTTGCGGCCACGTGTAAGACGAGGTCGGAGCACGTGACCGCGTGTATCGATATCCGTGCTTCTGTTTATGTCTGATTAGGGACGCCATTAGCAGTGGGAGCGATCTTATTTCCTCCGCGCGTGGTGATTAGAGCCTCCACATGCAAGGTGATTGGGTGCTGGATGTCGATCGCATGGACGTGGTCAGAATAAGATCTGGGACTGATCATGCTTCACCACTGTCAGAAAATAGTGATCACGTGATGCTTCGTGATTATCATGTTTCACCAAGCAGGGTTTTTATATGCGTGGTGAGACATCTTTGATTTAAATCACACAAATTGCAAAATGGCTTTTGTCTTTCGATGGGGAAACAAATATAAGGGATTGAGTATTAGCCATCGCAGTACCAGAAATGGGTCAACTAAAACTAAGCTATATATAAATATACATATATACATATAGCCCTTGTGGCTCATAGTTCCACTGATCGTTTATGTCTTCATGTCTTTTCAAATATATATATATATGTTTATATATGTATATATATGTATATATATGTATATATTTGTATATATTTGTATATATATGTGTACTATATATATGTATATATATATATATATATATATATATATATATATATATATATATATATATATATATATGTAAAAACATAAAGACATAACAGATCAGTGTAGCAATGAGCCCCATGGGCCCTTCTTTGATGCACTCTGGACACTCAACCAGTTGTCCACCAAATCCGTCGATCAGCCCTCCCTGGAATACTGAACAGCAAACCCTCTATTCTTATAATGATTGTCTGTGCTGTTTTCCAAAATGTTCAATGTGCTGCTACTGACAATGGTTTCTGGCAGCTGGTTCCAGTGTTCTATTACCCTGTTGGTGAAAAAAGACTGTCTTAAACTTGTCCTGCTGTGGTTAACTATAATTTTGAATTGATGACCTCTAATTGTATCATTTCTGTTAAAGTAAAACATTTCCCGAAGATATCCCTTCTCCAGATCATGGACAAATTTAAAGACCTCGATGAGATCTCCTCTTAGCCTTCTATATCTATACAAGTGGAAACATATTCAAATTTTCAATCTTTCCTCATATGCCAGGTTGCTTATACCATTAACCATTTTTGTAGTCCTCTTTTGTACTCTCTCTGAAAGCCAACAATCTTTTTCATGACTAGGAGACCAAGGTTGGATGCAGTATTCCAGATGTGGCCTGACATATGCACAGTAAAACTTCCTGATGACTTCCTCACTCCTGTATGATACATTCATATTTATTGCCCTAAGCGTTCTCAGTGCCTACTTCCTGGCTTCCTTGGTCTGTTCTGATGCCCCCAATCTTGTGCTTAGAATAACACCTAAGTCTTTCTCTTTCGAAAATCTTCGCAATGGTGGGTCCAAGTGATTGCGATTAGCATTCAGGACATGACGATTAGCGATTAGCATTCAGGACTACATAAGCTCAATGTATTTTTTCAGTCAAAACGCTTTTCCAGAGGAAAAAGCTCCCCTTTGAGACGAAAAGGCACCTTCAATATGCTTGAGTGCACCTCACGCCCAATAATCCGGCAATTAATTTTCCACGAATTAAAAGTTTTGAACTTAGTTCCTCCAAGAGAGATGTGCTCCCACGTGAAATTTCCTGGAACCGCGGCTGGTCAGATCCTTCCCAACATGATTTGCTGGTGACGCCTGTGATCAAAAACCTCTGCGTAAGCATCGATAGTATGCAAGAATTACAACAACAAAAAAAACTATGTATTTGTGGCTGCGAAGAGGTTCAAGCAATGAGCAACATATGATATCCCCCAGTTTATCTTTCTGACTGCGCCGTTGCCTGTTATATATGTACGCATATGGCCACCAAATGGTGTTTTGGGCCATTAAGAGTAAATTGCACCAAACGATGCACAATTTGACCGATGCAAAGCACGAACACAGCCACAAATGACATTTATTACACTTCCCTTTCTTTCCTCCTGGCTTCGCCATTAAAAAAGACGTCTAGACATGTTAAAAATGTATATTAGACCAGTAAAATTCGCTTGAGTTATTCAGCGTCGAATTCGGCCAATTAGATTCCGAGATTTTACTGGGTCGGAGTCCTCCAACCTTACAGATTCAAGTCTGCCATAGCCCTAGTGTAGTAGGGCTAAGAGGCGATTAGGGGTATTAGATAAGTCGAGACAAGTGGTGCGGTATGCCTACTTAGTGAATGGGTATACGTAGTGGGTATACTTAGTGTGGTATGCCGACGAGGCAAGTAGTACGGTATGCCCACGGTAAGTGAATTTCTAGTAGATATATCAACAATGGCAATATTGGCTTCGTGTTTCCTATCCACAACTCTTTAAACATGCAATTGCATTAGGTATGAACAAGTCTCTCTTCTCTATCTCCTCTCTCTCTCTCTCTCTCTCTCTCTCTCTCTCTCTCGCTCACGCAGTTGGAAACTACCATAGCTAAGGCGCTGATTGAATGCGACGACATTTTTCAGTTTCGAAATTTAATCCAATGAATTATGGTCACAAATCATTACTAGACGGAGTCGCAGCCAAGATTTTCTTCGGGATGACCACAATGAATTGCATTCTAATCAGAACGTTTTCGGCGCACGAAGTGCTCCGAATATTTATGATTGGGCGCGGTGCACATCACCAAATTTCTTGTTTTATCTAGTGTATTTTTTATTATAGCGAAACTGCCCGGTAGCCGAACAGTTCCGCCGCTAGCCAGACAGTTTCGCTACTGGCCAGGCGACCTGGTGCGGTTCAAACTCTGCTGATGCTGCATGGAGGCGAGGAGTAGAATTTGAATGTTCCTTTCACTGAACATAGGTTTCCAGTAGTTCAAAAACATATTACTGCCAAGACTGGTATGCATAGCATTGTATGTGAAACATAATGGTACTTCAAACGCTGCGACAAAGAACTTGTTAAGGTCTAAAACATCTGGCGGTCGGGCTCGCTTAAGTCAGTCGTATGATGTAGACGAATGTCGACATGCATGTTGTATATCAGTTAACATATGCAATTCAGCGATACGTACTGTTCTTTCACTTATCTATGTTCCTCATGTTCTGGTTATCATTCACACCTGGACAGTGAGTCAATATTTTGATATGCGCTGTCATCTAACGGTTGATCATGGAAACGTTATTATGTAAAACTTGATAGAGCTGGTACAGTTGCATAAGTTCTCAGTCAGCTTCAGCTCATTCCATGCTTAGATCGCAAAATATTTCCTTCGATTGGAATGATCGAAAAAATTCCTTTAACTATGTATGGTCTAAAACTTGAACACCTACCGTGTGCATGTGTACATGTGCATGCTCACTAAGTGTGCATTGGTCTATTCTGTTTTGCACCTTTCCGACCAAAAGTTCAGGATGCATATCTTTCACCAAATTTCACCAAATTCACCCACCTGCTGAGCGGACTGTGGGACCGACACCCACCGGCTGAGCGGAGTGTGGGACCGACACCCACCTGCTGAGCGGACTGTGGGACCGACTTCTGCTGAGCGGCTGGGCCTCCTGCTGAGCGGACTGTGGGACCGACACCCACCGCTGAGCGGACTGTGGGACCGACACCCACCTGCTGAGCGGACTGTGGGACCGACACCCACCTGCTGAGCGGACTGTGGGACCGACACCCACCTGCTGAGCGGACTGTGGGACCGACACCCACCTGCTGAGCGGACTGTGGGACCGACACCCACCTGCTGAGCGGACTGTGGGACCGACACCTCCTGCTGAGTGGGACCGACCTTTGTGGGACCGACACTCTCCTGCTGAGCGGACTGTGGGACCGACACCACCTGCTGAGCGGACTGTGGGACCGACACCCACCTGCTGAGCGGACTGTGGGACCGACACCCACCTGCTGAGCAGAATGTGGGACCGACACCCCTGCTGAGCAGAATGTGGGACCGACACCCTCCTGCTGAGCAGAATGTGGGACCGACACACTCCTGCTGAGCTGACTGTGGGACCGACAACCACCCCCTGGGCGGACTGTGGGACCGACACCCACCTGCTGAGCAGAATGTGGGACCGACACACTCCTGCTGAGCGGACCGCCGAGCCAACACCCACCTGCTGAGTGAATTGGTGCACGTTGTTGGTGAGATTGAGGTGGTTGCGGAACCCATAGGCGGCCACACAGTCGCGGTCGTAGATGGCGCACGGGTTGGCCAGGTCGCGCGGCACCTGCGACACGTACGGCATGACCGGCTTGTCCACGAAGCTGCCGAAGCCGACGCGGAAGTTGGCCGTCAGACTGCGCAGCGTGGTGGCCATGGCGTCCCCTGGTGACACAGTCAGACCAGCTGGGGTGCACCGCAGCTACGGGCATTCACTTTCGGTGAACAGGTGCATCTGGCGGGGAATACATCAGCCCATGCCTCTTCCGTTAAATGAAAACAAAGTGAAAATGAAGAATTTAACTTCTGAAAATCGCCATGCAGGTTGGGCCCTTCGATGATCTCGGCCACATTTCGAAGGGTTCCGGAGGTCTGTGGGGTCTCCGAGTTGTAGAAGGTCCTTGGGTATATATATATATATATATATATATATATATATATATATATATATATATATATATATACCAGCACATACCAGCACATATCCCTGGTCACGAGGGAACTACGCCTATCATGGTAGGCGTCGTTCCCCCGTGACCAGCGTGACCGCGGTGTATCCGTGGCAGGCGCGGTGTCTCTGTGACCAGTGCATGACAGGCGTTGTGTCTCTGTGACCAGTACATGCCAGTCGCCGCCTATCCGTGACTGGTACATGACAGGCGTTGTGTATTTGTGGCCAGTATATGCCAGGCGCCGTGTATCCGTGGCCAGTACATGACAGGCGTGGTGTATCCGTGACGGGTACATGACAGGCGTTGTGTATCCGTGACCAGTACATGACAGGGCCGGTGTATCCGTGACTGGCACATGACAGGCGTTGTGTATCTGTGGCCAGTACATGACAGCTGCAGTGTTCTGTGACCAGTAAATGACAGGCGCGATGTATCCGTGACCAGCACATGACAGGTGCGGTGTATCCGTGACTGGTACTTGACAGGCGCGGTGTATCCGTAAGCAGTACATGACAAGCGTGGTGTATCCGTGACAGGTACATGTCAGGCGCGGTATATCCGTGACGGGTACCTGACAGACGCGGTGCATCCGTGACGGGCACATGACAGGCGTGGTGTATCTGTGATGGGTACACAACAGGCGCGGTGTATCCGTGACTAGCACATGACAGGCGCGGTGTATCCGTGACGGGTACACGACAGGCGTGGTGTATCCGTGATGGGTACACAACAGGCGCGGTGTATCCGTGACTAGCACATGACAGGCGTGGTGTATCCGTGACGGGTACACGACAGGCGCGGTGTATCCGTGACCAGCACATGACAGGCGCGGTGTATCCGTGACTGGTACATGACAGGCGCGGTGTATCTGTAAGCAGTACATGACAGGCGTTGTGTATCCGTGGCCAGTACATGACAGCTGCAGTGCTCTGTGACCAGTACATGACAGGCGCGGTGTATCCGTGACCAGTACATGACAGGCGTGGTGTATCCGTGACTGGTACATGACAGGCGCGGTGTATCCGTAAGCAGTACATGACAGGCGCGGTGTATCCGTGACAGGTACATGACAGGCGCGGTGTATCCGTGACGGGTACATGACAGGCGCGGTGTATCCGTGACAGGTACACTGACAGGCGCGGTGTATCCGTGACTGGTACATGACAGGCGCGGTGTATCCGTAAGCAGGTGTACTATGACAGGCGCGGTGTATCCGTGACGGGTACACGAAGGCGCGTGTATCCGGAGGACATGAGGGCGGTGTATCCGTGACGGGTACATGACAGGCGCGGTGTATCCGTGACCAGTACATGACAGGCGTGGTGTATCCGTGACTGGTACATGACAGGCGCGGTGTATCCGTGACGGGTACATGACAGGCGCGGTGTATCCGTGACGGGTACATGACAGGCGCGGTGTATCCGTGACGGGTACATGACAGGCGCGGTGTATCCGTAAGCAGTACATGACAGGCGTTGTGTATCCGTGACGGGTACATGACAGGCGCGGTGTATCCGTTAGCAGTTGTCGTCGGCGGTAGGACTCGCCGTGCTACGCGATATTCGGCTTCACTTGCAGCTCTCTTCAGCTATTGAAAGGCAGCTTGCTTACTGAATATGATTAGCTTCTATTGACAGATGGGCTGATATTCTTTCGCATTGCATTTGTAACATTATGTCAAAATTGTGATTAAAGTCACCACAGAACTCGTCTTGTAACTTATCAAGGCCGTTGCAATTTTATCAGTTACCAAATTATATTCAGAAGTCATTGTTGTGGCGTAAGCGAATACCCAAGTTGAGTAGACACGGGGGAGTTTGAGCGACTCGCCATGTGTCTCCATTTTCGGCTAAATTTGCTTAATTGTCGTGACTTAGGAGAGAAGATGTTACAGGGAAAGGGGTTGGTCGCACCTAGTTCCTCCAGCTTCTGTTTGTCGTCCCACTGCGAGTAGGTGAGGTCCATGAGGTAATACAGATCCAGCGGATAGTCCTCGGCCTGCCGAAACTTCACCTCGAACTCGTACGGTTCATCTGCGGATCAATCAAACATAAACTACATGCGTCAGTAAGGACCAAGCAGTCAATGGAAAGAGTTGTTTGGTCGTTAACCTAGAACGAGTAAGTTGTTCATGAGTGCGAATGTACAGATTCCCAGTATGATGCCAAGGAGGTGAATCGGGTGCCTGTACATCCCCTAAGTCTGGATCAGCATCCTTAGGCTCCAAGGAATTATGAACGAAAGAATAAATGAATGAATTATTTATCAAGGCGATCAGTGTTGAAGTTATGTCTATGCCGTCTTTCGCCACGAAGGTAAAGAGCGATGGAGAATCAGTATGTGAACAGTAAATAACACACCTAAGAACAATTAGCCAAAGCTATTCATTTCCCTTTGATGTAGGGTGCGCTCAAGTCAAGGGCACAATGGTTGCCCTCATAGAAGGAAATATGCTACTGCACATTATGAGTATATTCCGTTGCCTACTAGCAGCAGGCATTAGTTTCTGAGTGCATGCATTGAAACAACAGCAATAAATCAGTCGAACAAGGTATGAGTATGGTAACGACCTTGATTTCGCACAACAACCCTTCGCGCCCATGGCTTGGCTTCAAAGCAATTATAAGATACTGGAAAACTGTTTAAAACCGACGCGATGAATATTTGTCTGCCAATATGTGCATATATGTATACATATGCACACACACACATTTTTTATATATATATATATATATATATATATATATATATATATATATATATATATATATATATATATATATGTATATATACATATGTGTATCACACATCATCTCGTTTGCCACGATTACACTTCTTCGTTCCGTGCCTTAAAAATTTAACTGTGGAAAAACGTGTTCGAGGCCTCTTTGAAATCAAATGCAGGCCAAACTCATTTAATTTTTTGCTACGACTGACAGCAAGATGCTTTTTCCTAGCTGGATTGCGATTGGCTGTTCCAGGGGTTTCGCTTACCAATGGAAAAAAACAGCTGAATGATTACTGCTAGACGTCTTGATTGAACTATCGGGCAAACAACTAGCCATACCAGATAATCATTCCCTCTGAAAGAGAACACTTGGTGCATGTCGTTCTTTGAGGACACGCGAGGCATGAAAGACTTTTGACGTAGCTACAGTGCTAGATTATCGTGGCCACGGTCCAAATATCGCCAGCAGCAGCCCAGTTTCCCGTGGCGGGGCAGGTTTCCAGTGACAGCTCCGCGGACCAGTATGTGGTCAGTATGCTGCCGACTGGCCGCAGCCTGTGTCGCCCAGTTCCGTGGGGGGCAGGTTAGTGTGGCAGGGACGCTGCCCCAGTTTCCCGTGGCGGGGCAGGTTTCCAGTGACAGCTCCGCGGACCAGTATGCTGCAGCCCAGTTTCCCGTGGCGGGGCAGGTTTCCAGTGACAGCTCCGCGGACCAGTATGCTGCCGACTCACGTGGCCGCAGCCTCAGTCGGACGTTCTGCCCCAGTTTCCCGTGGCGGGGCAGGTTTCCAGTGACAGCTCCGCGGACCAGTATGCTGCAGACTCACGTGGCCGCAGCCTCAGTCGGACGTTCTGCGGTGTGATCTGCACGGGCTGCTGCTGTGACGACTCGTCCGACGGAGGCACGTCCTCCACACTGAAGCTCGACTGGGGGGAGACGATGTGGTCGCCGGCGCAGAAGCGCTCCACCACAGCCACTTGGTCGCACCGGTCGTGCGAGTAGTCCTGTAATTATGACCGGGTGTTTGCGAAGGTCGCCAGGCAGGGGTTCCACCGACGGCTGACACCGACCCCCCCCGCAAGACATGGTGAGGGTAAATACAGCAGCGACGGCATGTGCAACGCTGAACGGCATATGTAGCAAACAGCTACTTCCTGGCGAATAGTTCTGGTTCGGCCCTGGTAATTAGAGTTGTGAGCAGGGCCTTGCAATTAGGGTGACTGTGGTCAGGGTCTTGATATTATAACAATTGTGTTCAATGTGTTGCAATTAGGGTAATTGTAGTCATATTCTTGCACTTAGGGCAATTTCGATTAGTTTGTTTATTGTTTATAGGTTGGTTCACGACACAATGTATGCACATTCACGGCTAATGGTGCCGCCCACACTGTTTCGCCGGTGGGTCGCGGGATAGGGAAATGTCCTGAGTGGCGCTAGAGTCGAACCCGGGACCTTTGGTACACATGGGCCGACACCTTAACACTCGGCCATCCCCGCCCCGCAATTTCGATTAGGGTCTTGTGATTAGGCTAATTGTGGTCCGGGCCTCGTAAGTATAGTAATTGTAATCAGGGCTCTGTAATTAGCTTATTTGTGGTTATGGTCTTCTAATTCTTCTTGACATCCTCTTAAGTGTGTTACAAAGCTATTCTCAGAGCTCTTCCAAGCCCAACACATGTTCCAGATATTGTAAATGTAATTGTCGCGGGTTCGTTCGCTTCAGAATTGGTTTTTCTTCAAGGCTTTCGTACCTCCGCCACAAATATTGGTGACCCACTATGTAATCATCGAGAATAATCGTATTTTAGGTAAACTTCTAGCTTCATAAGCTTTTCATTAATTGAAATCACATTTTATTTGGACAATATCGGTTTACATCCATTCTCACAAATCTTGTGCGTCCCAAAATCAACGATTTAGTCGAAATTGGATGCTATTTCTGTTTCAACGTGAGTATTTAATTGCCTGTGAACACAGTTTCTTACTCATCCAAGATGGTCTGCCGGATTGACCTTCATGTGATTGAATGCATGCATTCAATGCATCTAAAATTCTTCCATGAGACGGCCATTATTGATCAGTGCTGATGACATTTGGGCGTAGCGCGGACCATGTCCAAGTATTGATCAAGGGTGGAATACGTAGAGCACACGATATGGCGCCCGATCCGTCCTGCCGCTCACCGATCATCTCCGCTTCATTTCGTCACGTCTTTCCGTTGTGACAATCCTTGAGCCAGTGCTGAACAGCCGACAGCCTTGTAACTGTAGAATAACGGATTCCAATCGCGCTGGCTGTAGTGTGAAAATGGCCCACGCGGAGCGAGAAAATAGCATGCTACTCGGAGTGAGAAAATACTGACGCTGCATGGCCTAGGTAGACACATCATGCATCGTAAAGAAACCGAAGGTTCTTTTTGCTTCCGTTTCTGAGTGTTGCTCATCGCCGATGGTTATTTTCAGCTACACCCCTTGGCTCTTCCCCCACTTTGTCTACGTGAGCTGATGACACAGCGACCAGACATACCTCCGAGCGGCACCAGGCGCAACGGGGGTTGACGGTGAGGCAGCTGCTGCAGCTGGTCTGGCCCTGACAGCTGCCGGCTGCGACAACGGCATCTGAAATCAGCCACACTCGGTTCGGTACTGTCTAGCCACACGTCAGGGAGTCGGTTCGGTATTGTCCAGCCACACGTCAGCGGGTCGGTTCGGTATTGTCTAGCCACACATCAGGGAGCCGGTTCGGTATTGTCCAGCCACACGTCAGGGAGTCGGTTCGGTATTGTCCAGCCACACGTCAGCGGGTCGGTTCGGTATTGTCCAGCCACACGTCAGCGGGTCGGTTCGGTATTGTCTAGCCTGATTCGGTGGTGTTCGGATGTCTTGGCGAATTTTGTGACACTTCTGTGCATTTGTCGTCGCATGTCACGCATTTTATTTGTATAAAATCTGGACATTGACGTGATGTTGACTTGACATTCAAGGTGCATGATGCCTCTGACAGACCGCTGGACGTCAGACAGCAGCCGAGGCTCTTCCATGTCGCTGCTCGTCATGTCTGGTATGGAGCTGAAGTTTTCTCGGAATGATGCTATCTCCGTGGATCTCAAAAGTTCCTCGAAGTCATTGCATGTCCCGGCGAGATCAGTGCTGGCATATATGACTTACTCTGATCTATTCGACTTTGATAGGCCTGGAGTTCCCCGATCTGCCACGTTGCAGACCTTCACACATCCATCCTCAGCTTCAGACCTCAGCCATTCCATTCTACCCTGAATTTTATATTTTCTTTGATTTGGAACCGACTAATGCGTCGATGTTAGTCACGTACCAGAGTGTGGAGATATCTTGTCTACTAGCTACCCACAGCCGGCCAGTATCAGTCAGTTGGGGGTCAGTCGTTGAAAATGCGCCGCCTTTGGGATCACCGGGATGCGACTGGTTCAACGAACACCTAAGAGGGCGCCAAAAACAGAGCACCAAATACACCATTAGGAAAACGCGAACACCACGGTCACATGGATTCACCTATAAGCTCAGTTTCTTTCCAGATATTTATTTCAAGCATTTGTAAATGCATCGCTGACCTTGTGTGCGTGGAGGTTGTGCATTTGCATGTGCTTAACATTTATGTTCTGAGGGAAGCTAAGCTTGTATGTGTCTCCATGTGACTGTGGTGTGTGTGGTCTTCTAATGTGTTTGATGCATCTTAGGTGTCTGTGGAACCGCTCCCTGACGCTACGTTTGGCGTCTTCAATATATTTTACATTATTTTTTGCCGGTGGACATAGTACGGACGTGATGGCATATACGGCATTTTTTAATGAAATTTTCGTTCTAAGCCTGCACGACACGTGTGGCAGTGCCTCTGCCCCCTCCCCCTCCCGGACATGGAGGAGGGCACAGGGCAGGCATGGTAGCTATGTCACCGAGCGTTTCTGAACACTGTCATGCAAGTTTCAAGGGCAAGCCTGATGATTTTACGACGGAAGGACGTTGCCTAACTAAAAATAGTATATTCCCTGGAGATTGGAAATCGGAGACAAACACTTAACATCTAGACATCTCCTGGGCCGTGTTGCCACCGGTTCCATACAGCACTACACCCTCAGCACCAATCACCGATGTACAGACACGAGGAGCACAGGCTACTGATCACAGCACAGCACATAGCTACACACCAAGATCGCATTCGTCGTAACCGTTGGCTATGATTCTGCGCAGAGGAGTAGGTGTGTGATGTGAAAAGTGTTGTCCGTTTCTTGTTAATTCATAGTGTATCCGTGCGTATCATGCGTATTCATATAATATTATTTCATGTCATGTCAATCTGATTTCATTTGGCTGTGAGATTGTTAATTTGTAGATTGAATACTACATTCGCCATGTCATTTTGTGCTTGTTTTCTCACCTTGAAACTGGCACTGTTCAAAAAGACACGCCACGCCGTCAAGATATACAGTTCATTTTGCCCTCGTTTATCTCTTCTTTCAGTTACAATGAGCAAAAGGTCAAAGGTTATTCTGACAATATTACTAGCAATGCTCTGTGTAGTACTACATATATTTCAATATATCCTATCCTATCGGCCCGGTGACGTCGAACGTCAGATGAAGCAAAGCTAGCGAGTAAAACAAAAGGGAGCAGTTCTTGTAGCATGACTTCCTCCATACCTCAGCTCATAATGGCGTTTATATAGTGCATGGTACATTACAATTCGCTTTTTATAATACAGAATATATCAGTGTAGCAGGTGCCGCATTTGGTGGCGACTCTGTGGCCGATATTATGGTAAACGGCAACTGGCAGAACCAGGCTATACTTTTTCTGCATGGAACAATGCTTGATTTACATCCAATTAGGCGACGGAAGTTTGGAGACATTTTCGCCTTCCAATGTTTGCTCATTCAGATGTACTTTGGGTACATCGGCTGCAGTGGCTATACGCCGGATTGCATGAACACCGTGAACGCGTTGGACACGCGGCATGCGCAAGTTTGAAGGTGATGTCATCACAAATTGTTATTCACTAGCTCTGTAAGTTGTTTAGTCACGTCTAGCACGCAAAAAGCAGATGGTTTAATTAATCTGAGTTGGCAACCCTTAGCGGGGCTGAGTGCGTTGCTCGGTGCCGAGTGTGATGCGGAGTGCGTCTTGCGTCATGTGGACACTGTGTGGTGCGGAGTACGCGCCTTGTGTCGAGTGTGATGCGGAGTGCGCCTTGCGTCATGTGGACACTGTGTGGTGCAGAGTACGCGCCTTGTGCCGAGTGTGATGCGGAGTGCGCCTTGCGTCATGTGGACACTGTGTGGTGCAGAGTACGCGCCTTGTGCCGAGTGCAGTGCAGAACACGCGTCTTGTGGATGCTGTGCGGGCGCATTTGTTGCTGCAGGCATGGCTAGGAAGGTGCAGGATAAGTTCATTTCAAGCGCATGCGAATCATTTCATGTCGATTTGAGCCGCATTTGTTCATTTTGCTTTCACTTACAACATCTGATAATGATAGTGTGCATAGCTGCGCCATCATAAGCCACCTTGATGTGGAGTTGCATGCACCAGCCTTGATCCCGGTAATATGCGGTTATTTATGGTAATGGCCTATCGGCAGTTGTAACCAGCGGACCGTGGACAGGTGGAACGTTGGCACAATGCAATGCTGACATAGCCGCGACGGCATGCGATCGGAAAAGTGTGGCACCAAGTGTATCGTCGGGTCGGCGCGAAAGACGTGCGTATGCTTGTTTGTTTATTGGTTAGTTTACGACACACTTTATGCACATTCACGGCAAATGGCGCCGCCCACACTGTTTCGCCGGTGGGCCGCGGGATTGGGCAATGTCCTGAGTGGCGCTAGAGTCGAACCCGGGACCTTTGGACCGATAGCCCGACACCTCAACCACTCGGCCATCCCCGCCCCGACGCGCATATGCAGCTCCTTTGACGCGAGCGTACGTCAGATGGGTGCCGTACGATCAGCCGCCTTACGCTGCTAGATTTGTTTGTTAATTTAATGACATGTTTCGCTTCACCGTGCGAGGGATGTCACGACCAAATTGGGCGGCTGGGAAACCAGACGGACGAGGTTTCATTCCACGCGGTGCCAGCCCTACCTGCCGAGGTGAGAGAGAGGCCACGCCATATGGCCTCAGCTGCTTAATATCAAAACCACACATAATATCATGGTGCGACACACATGACATTTGAGTCGATAATGAGAACATCAATTCTTCACTTACGAAAGCAAGGGATGAAGATGTTTTCCGAGCCGGCTTTGCGGGAAATGCTGGGTAGATATCGTTCCGTGAAATTTTAGTCCAATGACAAAATATAAGAAATGGGTTTGACATGCCCAACGTGAATCATTAAACGGACGTCCTGTTGTCACGTCCCCGAACTCTTCGCACTGTAAAAAAAAAGCTCAGCTGCCATGGTTGCTAAGTGAATGCTAACGAGCTATTAATGCTGTTTTAGCATTCATTAGGACTTATCATGCTGAAGAGTAGCACGTTGCCTCCTCAGATCTCCGAAGACACAGCGCCATGCCACACTTCGCAAAACGGTTACTACCAGCGTGCTAATGAAGCACTGCCAAATATCTAAGCACCAATTTATAGAAATCACACATGCTTAAAGCACCTTTGTAGAATGTTACAAAATCGCATACAGTAATATAGCATGTGCTGTTGATAAGCAGCATGCTGCTCAGTATGTTAGACACGAAGTGTAATCAGCATGACACTAAACGAGTACGTTGCAAGGAGTGCAAAGAGTACGAGTGCTTGAAAAAGTAGCTATTGTGTGACGTAAATTTGGCAGGTCGTTTTAGCTAATACAATGGCCGACAAGCTTGGAACACGATTGACCGGGTTCACATCACGACCCAGTTTCTGCGCCAGTTCCGGCATCGCTGCGTTCGCGAGCGTTATGAGGTGTGGCGTGACGTTGTGTGCAGTATCGGTACTGGAGCTGCAGCAGAGCTGTGGATGCGAGCGTTGTGAGGTGTGGCGTGACGTTGTGCGCAGTATCGGTACTGGAGCTGCAGCAGAGCTGTGGATGCGAGCGTTGTGAGGTGTGGCGCGACGTTGTGCGCAGTATTGGTACTGGACGGCAGCAGAGCTGTGGATGCGAGCGTTGTGAGGTGTGGCGTGACGTTGTGCGCAGTATCGGTACTGGACGGCAGCAGAGCTATGGATGCGAGCGTTGTGAGGTGTGGCGTGACGTTGTGCGCAGTATCGGTACTGGACGGCAGCAGAGCTGTGGATGCGAGCGTTGTGAGGTGTGGCGCGACGTTGTGCGCAGTATCGGTACTGGACGGCAGCAGAGCTGTGGATGCGAGCGTTGTGAGGTGTGGCGTGACGTTGTGCGCAGTATCGGTACTGGACGGCAGCAGAGCTGTGGATGCGAGCGTTGTGAGGTGTGGCGTGACGTTATGCGCAGTATCGGTACTGGACGGCAGCAGAGCTGTGGATGCGAGCGTTGTGGGGTGTGGCGCGACGTTGTGCGCAGTATCGGTACTGGACGGCAGCAGAGCTGTGGATGCGAGCGTTGTGAGGTGTGGCGTGACGTTGTGCGCAGTATCGGTACTGGACGGCAGCAGAGCTTTGGATGCGAGCGTTGTGAGGTGTGGCGTGACGTTATGCGCAGTATCGGTACTGGACGGCAGCAGAGCTGTGGATGCGAGCGTTGTGAGGTGTGGCGCGACGTTGTGCGCAGTATCGGTACTGGACGGCAGCAGAGCTGTGGATGCGAGCGTTATGAGGTGTGGCGTGACGTTGTGCGCAGTATCGGTACTGGACGGCAGCAGAGCTGTGGATGCGAGCGTTGTGAGGTGTGGCGCGACGTTATGCGCAGTATCGGTACTGGACGGCAGCAGAGCTGTGGATGCGAGCGTTGTGAGGTGTGGCGCGACGTTGTGCGCAGTATCGGTACTGGACGGCAGCAGAGCTGTGGATGCGAGCGTTGTGAGGTGTGGCGTGACGTTGTGCGCAGTATCGGTACTGGACGGCAGCAGAGCTGTGGATGCGAGCGTTGTGAGGTGTGGCGTGACGTTGTGCGCAGTATCGGTACTGGACGGCAGCAGAGCTGTGGATGCGAGCGTTGTGAGGTGTGGCGTGACGTTGTGCGCAGTATCGGTACTGGAGCTGCAGCAGAGCTGTGGAGGCGAGGGCAAGCCTTGCGATTTGTAGAGCTTGCAATGCTAACTTTACCAGCGAGATCGCATGTGCCGACTGAGTTTTAACTTCACTCTGAAACATTGCACATTGCTGCTGACGTGCTGCTCGGCTTCGGTTAGCTGTTCAAGAGCAGAACAGTGTGTCACTTTGCGTTCCCTGTTCGGCTGCGCAATGCACAGAGTATGCTTATCGACCTTTGTCCGCACGCTTACTTCTATACTACGGTATGGGGCGGGAATGGCCGAGTGGTTAAGATGTCGGGCTATGGGTACCAAAGGTCCTGGGTTCGACTCTAGCGCCACTCAGGACATTTCCCAATCCCGCGGCCCACCGGCGAAACAGTGTGGGCGGCGCCATTAGCCGTGAACGTGCATAAAGTGTGTCGTGAACCAACCAATAAATAACTATACTACGGTATGCTAAGCTATGCTTCTGCACATGAAAAGGTTTTTTGCAAAATATAAGTAAAGTAATGGTGGATTATTTTCCTCTGCAGCTTCATGCCCAGGAGAAAGTGTGACAAAATTAGCTTCCTTCTCTTGAAATTCGTCCCACCCCACCGCACGTGGTATTACTGGTTGCTTTCTTGATCCCGGATATAGGTTCAGTTCGGTGAGATGGAGCGACTGGCAAGCGTCAACGGCGTCATCAGGCAGAAAGGGAGGAATATTGACAGACTTTTACAACATCGACCGTGTTCTCAAAGTTCGAACAAAGGTGTGTAATATGTAGCCATGATTGCAGATGTGTCTCAGCAAGGCATAAAGGTGCAAAGATGTGTTCAAGGTCAAGTCGTAGTCGTTGCACGACGCCATGAGATAGGACGTACGCTGGATTGTTAAATGACGTCAATGGGCTCGACTTTCCACAAGGTGAAATATGCACTAACTAGTACAAATCAGTTTAGGTTCGAATCCCATAGCCGGAGCTTTACTGAGTCCGCCCGTGACTGATTGGCATGAGAGGCTGGCGACGATATGCGGCCTAGCAGGCGAATGCGTAGTAGTAGAACCCATAGTTCGCTCTCGTCGGGCCGGTCGGCGAGAGCCAAAGTTTTACCAGCGAGTGATACATGCATCTTTTGTAGTCTAGTGTAGCAAGTAAAGCGTAATGCGTTACTGTGTTGTTACTCGGTTTGATGTACTTTCATCCATTTATATTTACTTGTATTTATATTTACTGCTCGCAAATTCTGTAACAGGGTTACTAAAAATGTACTGTTTGAGCCGTGAAATGTGTATACTAGCATAGTACCGTAATGCTGGGCCGTAACTGTAATACTGTGACCCGTAAATCAGCCGACCTACCATGCCCCGCATATGTCACGCCTGTACTTTTCCGTCCGGTGCCGGCAACGCGGTCACCGGCCCTCGCCGGACCCGAATAAGCGTTTTACAGGCGACGCCCAGCAACCCTGACGTGTGCCCTGTCTTCCGGTCGTGGCCGAAACCCGGTGAACCACCCCCGGCTGACAGACCTGACTTGACTGTCGATGTCGCGCGAACCTGTCTGCTGTCGGTCGCATGAGTAAATTAATAACTGTATTTCGGCCTCCAAATTTAAAATTGAAATCAATCGCTGTCGGCTGTCGGCCTGGAACGTCATTGCAAGTGTCACCATATATTCGCAATACCTCATGCACAATATATCGTGCAGAAAACATTTCATTTTTGTATTCGGAGTTATCGTGACACGCGGATCCCCTAGACTACTCACGAGCCTACAAGAGCGACCTTCTCTACAACTGGTGCCCGTGACTGCGGATTCTCTACACTGGTGACGTGACGACCCTGATTTTCTACGAGTGGACTTCATCAACGACAACGCAGAACTTCAGCACGCCGCTCAGCACGGAAGGGGGAGGAAATACGTCTTCCGCACCATTAACTAAGTCCGAGCAATATCCCAAAATCCTTCCAAAAAATACCGCCTCCGATTTTCGACCACGAATAGAACTGTTAAAAATTGCATAATCGTGTCGTATACCTGCAGTGTACGGAATAATGTACGTGTGACTTCTCGTGTGAACTATGAATCAAACTTGAAACATTTAATTCTCCAAAGATGAGCAAAAATCCCAAAATTTTGTGAGTAAAAATTTTGTGAAAATTTTTAAAAAACGTAACGTAATTAAACATGACTGAAATTACCTTTGACAGACTGGCGGACAGCTTCAACAAAATTCGGTTGGAAATGAGGGCGCAAGGCAAAAACGCAAAACGTTAAACCTCTTTCTGGGGAGAATCATAATAAACTGTGCGATTGGATTCGCAAATTAGACCGCATATGTTTTAGCATGGATGAAGAATATATGCAAATTATTTGCATGAAAACGCTTTCTGGACCTGCGGCCGAATTCATGCAATGCGTACTCAGTCAACAACCAACTATGACGTGGGCACAAATTAAACAGTTGATGCGAGAGGGACACTCTAGCCTTTCGGACCAAAAATGTTCCCAGGAGAGTCTGAGAAAGATGAAACAACATCATGGCGAACTGGTGCAAAACTTTGGAGAGAGACTGCTCGCCCTGGCACTTGAAGTGTACACGGACTT
The DNA here is from genome assembly GCA_034440575.1 of Imbricaverruca yamaguchii. Lineage (NCBI taxonomy): Eukaryota > Metazoa > Arthropoda > Thecostraca > Neoverrucidae > Imbricaverruca > Imbricaverruca yamaguchii. The sequence continues at coordinate 39,436 of JAOTOL010001589.1, forward strand.
TGCAAATCCAACCACTCAGGAAATTTCGATAGACGTTTTCAAGTGCATAGTAGCTCGTTAGCAAATAAATTATACAGGCAGCAGTTCCGAACTCTGAAGGATGCCATCCAATTGGCAGTGAGGGAACAGAAAGTAAACACGGCTATTGAGTTGTGTAGAGGTGTGCAGAAAGAGGAACCAATGGAAGTTGATGAGAGTCATGTGGAAAAATGAGACGGCGGGATAGACAAATTGCAGAAACTTGTGCTGGCGATAGGCCAATCAGTGGCAAAATTAGCGAAAGAATCAGAGACAGTGAAACAATCCAGTAACAATCATCCTCAGCCTGGACCCCGAGTATTTAACTCGTCACACCAACGTTTTCCCCGACCGCCGCGAAACTATCCCTCTGGACCTCACTATGGACCTCCTCAGCCACGACCACCCATGGGACCTATAATGTGGAGAGCACTATCAAACCCAGCCTACCGTTGGACTTTAGACGGCAGACCTATTTGCGTCAGGTGCGAACAAATTGGTCACATAGGTCGGCAGTGCCGCTCCGGCCCAAATCCTCCTAGACCGGCAGGAAACTAACAAGCTCTATTGTGATTGACCACCGCGATAGAGCTGAGCAAATTCAGAAAGAGGAAACAAAGAGAAAGACGAGAACAAATGTTAGAAGGAAACGAGATCCAGAAAAACGTAAACAAAAACTGGCCCGTGTCCAACAAGTTCGCACCAAGGTGAATACACTTATGACGTGGCTACGCATAGGCAACCAACAAGCTTATACGCCAGTGGACACTGGGGCCGATATATCACTGATTTCGAGAAGAAGAAAAAAATTATTTGCCAAAATTGCCGAGAAAAACATTGCGAATTTTTCAGACGACCGACGAGACTGTATTCCACTGATATCCGCCAGTGGACATCGCCTCAAAAATATTGGTGTCGGAATCTTCATGGTTGAGATGAGCAAACTCCGGAAACCGTTTGAATTTCAAATTGCGGAGGACCTGAAACAGGAATGGATGTTGGGGAAAATTTTTTGACGAAGTTTGGAGCAAAATTGGACTTTGAGAAAAAGGTTTTGTGCATTGAAGGCAACATGGTGCCGTTGAGACCACAGCGACAGACCAGTGAGCAGGCGAGCTCATTAGTCCGAATCAAAGGACGCATGCATATCCCGGCCAACACGGTCGTGAAGTGTCCGGCAGCTGTGAACGGAGTACAATTAGTGGAACAAACTTCTTATGTGCGGTCACTGGACAACATCCCACTAATTTCTGACGAGCTCGGCTTGTTCATAGCCGAAGTGGTAGCCAAACCAGACCGACATAAACGCCTACCGCTACGAATTGTGAATACCACCACGAGAGACTTTACTTTGCATCCAGAACAGGTAATAGCATTCGCTGAAACTATAGCCGACTCTGATTTGGAAAACCTTGTTGACTTGTCCCAAGACATTGACTTGACACCTTCAACCACGCCCTCTGAGCCACTCAAGCAAGGCAAACTGATTCACCTGACTGGCACTGACAAAGACAGACTGGAACAGCTGTTCCGTGCGCTAACACTGACTTATTTGCCGCGACTGACGCAGACTTGGGAACGACTGATGTCATCAAAATGGACATTGACACTGGAGATAACCCACCGATCCGACAAGCTCCTTACAAAACGCCATTCTCTCAGCGAAAATATGTTGAAGAACAAATCAAAGTAATACTAGAAGCCGGAATCATTGAAGAATCAAACAGCCCCTGGGCGGCTCCGATAGTAATTGTTCGCAAAAAAAGATGGAAGCAACCGTTTCGCAATAGATTTCAGAAAATTAAACAAGGTAACCAAGAAAAACAGCTACCCACTCCCCCTCATTTAGGACATCCTTGCTTCTTTGGGAGGTGCGAAGTTCTTTTCGTCTTTGGATTTGAAAGCTGGTTATTGGCAAATTCCGACGTCAGAGGAGAGCATCCCCCAAACAGGATTCACGTGTTCTCTAGGCCTGTGGAACTTTCGCAAAATGCCGTTCGGCATCTGTAACACCCCGGTTCATGGAATGAATGAATAAGGTGTTGTCTGGAATTCAAAATCAGTTTGCAACTGCCTACATCGATGACACAATAGTATACTCGAAAACGTTTGACGAACATTTGGCTCATCTCAAACAAGTCTTTCGCCGTCTACACAAAACGAACCTGAAATTGAAGCTTTCTAAATGTGATTTCTTGAAAGAAAAAGTGCAGTACTTGGGACACGTAGTGTCCGCTTCTGGCATCGAGCCAAACCCTGAGAATGTTGAAGCTATTCAACATATGGCAGCCCCGATTATCGTCAAGGGAGTCCGCTCATTTATCGGTATGTGTTCATACTACCGACGCTTCATTCCAAGTTTCAGCCAAATTTCTACGTCACTTATAAATCTCACGAAGAAACATGCGAAATTTGATTGGGCCGACGAGTGTGAACATGCTTTCGAAACACTGAAATGCAAATTAGCTTCAGCGCCAGTACTGGCATACCCTGACATCTCGAAAGACAACAAATTATATATGGACGCCTTACAGACACCTGTTGGAACAGTTTTGGTACAAGAAGATGGTGGACAGGAACGAGTAATACAGTACTTATCGAAACAGTTGAACGAAACCCAACATAAATTGGCGACAATACTCAAAGAAGCGTACGCGACGGTCTGGTCTGTTCAGAAGTTACGCCAATATTTGTTAGGATCGACATTCACCATTTTGACTGACCACCGTCCGTTGACGTTCCTGAACCTGTCAGAAATGAAGAATCCAATGGTGCAAAGGTGGGCTATCATGCTTTCAGAGCATAATTGTGAAGTATTATACATCAAAGGAACCAAAAATCTCGTTGCAGACTATCTCAGTAGAATGCAGAAATCCGACCAAGCCGTGAATGTCATCGACTGAGACCATATTCCCATAGGCGATCTCCGCCAACCCGAGTTCACAAAACCAGAGGAAGAGCTTAGCAAATAAATATAATTCAAGGACATAATAGTAAAATGGGAAAACACAGAGGAGCTTCAAAGGCTGATGTGGACCTAGCAAACATCCGAAAAATCATGAATGACAAAAATCACGCAGATTATCGAGACATCGTTTTGCATTATATGAAGTTGGACAAACTCATCTATAAAGTCAGCGACGGACCTCGCTGTAGACCATTTCCAGGCTTGCAATTATGTATGCCTAAATGTCTGAGACAGGAAGTATTGGAGGAGATGCACGAAGGTTTCTTTGCAGGGCACATGGGACTCGCGAAAACTTTCGAACATCTCAAATTTAAATATTACTGGAATGGAATGTGGGGAGACACAGTGACCTACCTCAAAGCTTGCATGCCTTGCACAGGACGCAGAGCCAAGGCAGCACACGCCCCGATGCAGGAGAGGCCAGTCCCTCACTATCCCTTCGAAATTATTGCTATTGACACTTGTGGATCGTACCCAGAAACGCAAAAAGGTAACCGCTCGTCATGACGATTATCGACTTGTTTTCATCGTGGCCTGAAAGATTTTTCACAGCACGAAATGACCCTCACACCGTTGCAAAAATCCTTATGGAAGAAATCATTCCACGCTACTCATGTCCACGAGTCATCTTCTCTGACTTAGGATCCGAGTTCAGAAATGCAGTTGTTTATGAATTGGAAACGTGCCTAAACATTCGCCATATCACAACTAGCGCGTATAGGCCGCAATCTAACGGCCGTTGCCAACGTTATCACTGGTGCAAAAACGACATATTGGCAAAAACAATCAACAAAAATCAAGATGATTGGGACACAAAAATGCCCGCCACTCCTGCCACTTATTGGACTGCAAACATTGAAGCTCCGGAACCATTTCGCCTTTCTTTACACTGTATGGCAGAGACCCCGTTCTCTCTTTGGACAATTCGCTCCAGCCAAAAATAAAATATGATGGGGAGGACTGTATCCCAAAAATGCTGAACAATTTGCATGAAGCTTACAGCCACGTGAAAACGTACTTTGTCGAGAGCCATGAGAGACACCGAGAGTACGCTGACCGAAAAGCCAAACTGCGAAACTTCAAAATTGGAGATCCGTATATTTGTATGACACAATCGTACAACCTGGCACGTCGTCAAAATTATCGCTCCTGGAAACCCTACTTTCGGATTATCAAGCAAACTAGCACAGTAAATTATATGATTAGGAATCAGATCACCGGTAAGATCCGACTGGTACATGCCCAGAAACTGCGACTAGCGGACCCGAACACAGCCTGGGAAACCACCAAGGATTCCGACGAGCCAATGAACCAGAAGTATCTAGAAAATGCGTCAAAGTTAGACCGTACAGCCTCTGAACGAGTGCAGCCTTCTAGGTCAGCCAAACGGGCTGAGGCCGGCCCTTAGTACAGTCCCTGTGAGGATTGTCCCATGGACGTATGCAGCCCGCCGAGAACAAAGGATGATGAAACCGCTGAGTTCACAGAGCCCATACCGAGTTCAGTGCAACCATCTCCGGTCGACTATAACCTACCGGAAAGAGCACCTCTCACCTGGCCAGCGAATGCAGCTGAGCCATCACCGGTATCAAGTGATACCGAGACAGACATTCCTTTGTCTGATCCAGTTCAGAGGAACAAAAGGCCGTTGCCGTCGACCAGTGAGTCTGACGATGATGCCTCACTTTCGGAATTAGTTCAACGAAACAAAAGACCACTCCCCTCTTCGAGCGATTCTGAAGACAATCTACCCCTATCAGAGTTAGCAAAACGCCTAAAACGACCAATGTCCACGTCCAGTGAATTCAGACCCTGAAAATTAGGAATTAGGAAAACCTTCGAAGCCGCCGATTAGCGAATCGGAAGATGAAGTTCCACTTTCAGAATTAGCAAAACGCTTGCCGGATTCGACTGAAAGCCCAGTGGGGCCAGTCCGGGAAAAGCGACCTTTGGTGGACTCATCTGATGATGATCGTCCTCCGTGCAAACTTCAAATTCACGATGACTCTGCTACTTTCACCGATTACGAAGCTGATGTCGACCGTGTCGACGTCACGCCTAATAAAGCTAGCGCCTTTGCGAGCTTTGTGGAGATGCAAAATAAATCACTGATGAAGCAGATGAAATTACAAATGATGATGTTCCAGTCCATGCTTAAGTAGAAAGCTGAAATGTTGAAGTGTTGAGTGTACCTGTGAGTCGCCTCAAGTGATTGAGTAATTGTATTTTTGGCGCAGTGACGCCACGTCAGGTGACGTGAGTAACGTCATTCTCAGGCATGATGATAGCCGGTGCCATTAATGTGATGCGTGTAGCACCACCATGAAGGAACCCCTTATGGTTATGGGCACTATGCTGTTGATGTGACGTTGTGACGTCACCTATCCTGATGTCTAGTGTGATACAGGTCGTTGATTTTATGAAATGTCTGTGGTCGAAATCATTTCTATCCTACTCTTCCTTGCACTTAAAACCACTAACGGAACACTGTTTTGCCACGGGGTGTCATATATTCAATCCCAGCTGACCGATAACTTGAAAACACTTAGGATAAATTTAGATGCCTAGACAGTGGCCCCGAGACGACAGCCATGTTGATGTTGCACGACCTCGACATTCCGGTCTCTCGCCTCAGTTATCAACTGCAGACAAAACGTGGACTCCGCTACCATGCAGTGCTAGGACATTCGCCCTTGATCATTCCTGTGGTATTGATGCTGGTAGCCGCAACAGGTGTTATCGGTGTATTGTCTTCTGAAACGAAAACAGAGTTCTGTTCCCACCTGTTCCACAACACAACCTTCAACCTTCCAACCCCTCCCGCTCGGTGAAGACATCATCGTCATCCGCGCTGACCATGAGCCAGCGTCAACACGACCTGACAATCGGGCGTGACGAGTCCGTCACGCCAGTTGCCGCAGGATCACCGATCGAGTCGCTCGTCAACTTCGCTCTTCAATCCACCAGCCTTCGCTCTTCAAGCTGTCATGAATTTTGAGATATCGCGTGTACTCGCCGTCCGATGGGACTGCGAGGGCATGGCAGAGTACCTCCTTGAGTGGGATGGATTCCCCCAATCCCAGGCGACCTGGGAGGTGTCTCATCACCTCCCGCCCTTCTGGCCCGCATAGTGGCCTCCGACTATCAGCTGCCAATGGACCGATACGGGCCGCAAGGATGGCCCGGCCCGCGGCTGACGAAGCCGCCGACTTATCGCCACCTGGACCGCAGGTGTGCCACTTGCGGCGACCTGTTGGCCCCGGGCCGACACTCGGTGGCCCGTGGCCGAGCGCCACCTCTGCGGGCGCCAGTGCCGCCTCCGCAGATGAGAGCACCACTACAGCTACCGACGGAGCACCTTCGCAAGAGACTCGAGTGGCAGTGATCCGACGTTTGCTGCCGGAGCATCGCCAGCGCAAGAGGGAGAGCAGAGCAAGTCAACCCAACGAATAGACAGTACCGGCGGATCACAAATCCCAGGAGTTGGAAGCGTAGGGCGGTCACCCGCGTTCCAACGCCCCGAACCGGACTGAACATTATCAGGACGCCGTAAGCGTCACACAACGTGGACATTGTCTGTGATTGCGCGCGCGAATAGTGATTCCGGACTTATAAGTGAAATCGTTGCAATTAGTATATGTTGTACTAACATGGACCAGGGCCATGGGTATCCCTTAAAGACCCCTAGACTAACTAGCGTAGGGCGTTCAGTTGATGAAAGGGACCCGTTTGTAATTTATTACTGTATCATGAATGCTTGTTCATTCGTGTGTTATGCAAACGGCCGTGATTTGTTTAAGTGGAGTTCAGAATTCATCTGTAAATTGACTTCGACCTTTCGACCTCAGTGTTGTCTTGTAACGGGGTTACTAGAAATGTACTGTTGGAGCCGTGACATGTGTATACTAGCATAGTACCGTAATGCTGGGCCGTAACTGTAATATTGTGACCCCGTAAATCAGCCGACCTACCATGCCCCGCATATGTCACGCCTGTACTTTCCCGTCCGGTGTCGGCAACGCGGTAACAGGCACTCGTCGGACCCGAATCAGCGTTTTACAGGCGACGCCCAGCAACCCTGACGTGTGCCCTGTCTTCCGGTCGTGGCCGAAACCCGGTGAACCACCCCCGGCTGACAGACCTGACTTGACTGTCGGTCAAGACAGGTCTGTACGCACGCGGACCTGCCGCTGTCGGTCGCGTGCGTAAATTAATAACTGTATTTCGGCCTTCAAATTTACAATTGAAATCAATCGCTGTCGGCTGCCGGCCTGGAACGTCATTGCGAGGATCACCATATATTCGCAATATCTTCTGCACAATATATCGTGCAGAGAACATTTCATTTTTGTATTCGGAGTTATCGTGACGCGCGAGTCCCCTAGACTACTCACGAGCCTACATGAACGGCATCCACTACAATTCGACCTTGTGCTTACCGGCTATGCCCGGTGCGACGTGAACCTCCGTAGAAGTTTTGATGCTACATGCTACAGCTTTGCGTAATTAGATAAAACACTTACCAGCTATGTGTTGTGCGGAAATAAGGATCTTAATCGGTCCCTTGTATGTATGATGTTACGTCATTCGGCATTGCTCTACCCTGTCCTGCCCGGTACGATACACAAAAGTGTTAACGGGTTTGCACTTCTCGACTGCCTCCTGTGCAGTGTGAAAGAGCGTCTAGGTACACCTAGGCTCCACTAGTTGCGACATGAAGTGTCCGAAATGTGTATCCAGTGTCTGAGATCCGCTCAGAGCAATGCCGACATTTGGGAATGCATTGATTGGCCAAACGTTGTGTATCATTTTTGAGTGTATGGTGGCTAGTATATAAGCAAATTTAAATTGGTATTTATCGTTTTGTATGTCCCATTTGACTTTGATATTATTTAATCTTTCACTTTGTGTTATGATAAACCAGCCATGAACGACTTCTATTCCTTGATATGTGCGTGTAAGTCAAGCCATTTGTATTCCGTGCATTAAGTGATGCAAGGGATTTAGCCAGGAAATCTAATCGTGCTTTCACCTGCTTAGCACGCGCCCTGGAGGGCCTCTGAAAATTACGCGCACTGGAGGGGGTGGGCGGATTCCGCCCTCCCCAGGATCTCGGCTCCCATTAAAGCTAGAGAAACGAAATTCCAAGGGTGGATGGGCACGATAGTCCATTCTATTGTGGGCAAATTTTGTGGCCTTTGGTCAATATCTTCAAGGTCAAATGAGGTCAAAATAGCAAAACGTTCTGGTTTTGCGTGGCTTGGCTTGTCATTGTTATGGAAAGCTGTGATTGTGTTTAAATGCTGCAAAATTGGGATAAATGATGTTTTGTACATTACTAATGATCCAATGCATATGCCAGATCCTCCATTTGACCTCAGGTCACCGATATGAGAGCACTTTATCAGGTCATTACCTGCTGCAGTTACCGGAACCGGGCTGCCAACCTGACTGCTCCGTTGGGCGGTTCGGCACAATCGGCTTCGCAAAGAAAGGAGTGGAATGCATGAATAAGGTATAGAAACGCTTAGGCATACAATGACAAACAGTAGATTTCCGGATGTGTAGGGAGTAACATGCAAAGTGACATCAATCGCATGACAGTTATTTCCATTTACGACAACATTCCAGTTGACCAAGTTTGGTTCCATTAGCCTGTCATGATGACCGCGGAGACCTAACATAACTTTTAAATTATATAGCATAACAATATGCATCAAACAAGTTGCTAGTGTTGTCAAGAACACTTCCCTTTTGCCAATATACGGAATAGCGCACAAGCCCCGATTTTTGTGGTCTGGCGCTGCGATTTCTTAAAATTTTAACGGCCCATAATTTAAAAACTTGTCGGCCGATTTTAATTTTTCTTACTTTAAACAATGCGCCTGTCATTTCTAAGCAGGTAGGGAAAAATGGCGTATATCGGCCTGTACATTATGGAGTTATGTACGAAAAATCGGAGGGGTGGGTGGATCTGGCCTTCCACCCCTACAGGGCGTGTGTTAACCTGTCATGAACTTGACCTGACTTGACCTCGGTGACCTGGCATGACTTTGAAACAATGTAGCATAACAATATACATCAAATAAGTCGCTAGTGTTGCCATGTACACTTCCTTTTTGCCAATATACGGAAAGCACATCGGCGGCGATTTTTGTGGTCTGGCGGTGATAATTTCTTTTTACTTTACTTAACTCGAAAAAAAAAAATTCGGTCGATTTTCGTTTTTCTTGCTTTAAACAACGTGCCATTCACTTTAAAGCAGGTACACAAACAATGGCGTATATCAGCCGGTAAAATCGTGATTTATCTACGAAAAGCCGGAGGGGTAGGCGGATTTCGCCTCCCCCACCAGGGCGCGTGTTAAGAGGAGTAGCCCGGGAGTAGCAAATGTTATTTAATTTATTTTCAACTAAATGAGCCATTGATACTGAAGCATTTTTAGAGGTGGTCCTCTTTGACCTCAGCTAAATCACAATGATCTTACATAGCCCTAAGTTGAAATTTCCATTTGACACACAAAGAACAGAAGAAGGGAAAGGGTAACGAAAATTTGGGCACTGTGCGCCACCGTTTTTCTCTATCGCGGAAACATCTTAGAGGGGGAGGGGGTAACAAAACATCTGAGGGGGTTAAGTCATGCTGACGTTTTCTGTAGATTCTAATTACTACCCGAATCTTCTTTACGAATCAAATATTTGAAGTGGAAACCTTGTAGAGAAGGTCGTTCTTGTAGGCTCGTGAATAGTCTAGGGTCTCGACCTCGCGTACGAATCACCCCGGTTGCAAAAATGATATGTTCTCTGCACGATATATTGTGCAGAAAGTAGAGTGAATATATGAGAACGCTCGAAGACAGAAAAGACGCTCGCAATAAAATTCCAGGCCGACAGTCGACAGCGATTGACTTCAATTGTAAATTTGGAGGCCGAAATACAGTCATTAATTTATGTACGCGACCGACAGCGCGACAGGCCAGAGCGGCTCGACAGTCAAGACAAGTCTGCTGCCGGGGGTGTTTCGTCGGGCACAGCCCGGCCGGAAGACGGGGCACACGTCACGGTTGCTGGGCATCGGCCTGTAAAACGCTGATTCGGTTCCGACGAGGACCGGTGACCGCGTTGCCGGCGCCGGACGGAAAAGTACTGGCGCGACATATGCGGGGCATGGTAGGTCGGCTGACTTACGGGGTCACAGCACCCACAGTTAGACATTATACGATTAAAACAGTACGTGGTTAACAACACTGTTACAACCTTTTCAGACTATCCATATATATTATATTCATGGGCACAAAATTACCTTAGCAGTCGATGCGCCCTAAAACAAAAACAACCAATGAACATACTATATTCGCTTCGTTTCAGATATGAGGCTCGTGAGGCAACGAGATCACATGGAACACTCACCATAGAAACATATTATGGAAAACCGTCAATGTATCAGATGGGGTACGGACGAGCTTTTACCTTGCTGACGAATGGTTAGCAGAGCCCAGCCTGCGACATACAGCACCCAGGTGATGTGCATCGTTTGGCAGCACGAGGTTTCTGGCGGGAGGCGGCAGCACGATGTTTCTGGCGGGAGACGGCAGCACGAGACTGCCGGCGGGAGACGGTAGCACGGGGTTTCTGGCGGGAGACGGCAGCACGAGACTTCCGGCGAGAGACGGCAGCACGAGACTCCCGGTGGGAGACGGCAGCACGAGAATCCCGGCGAGAGACGGCAGCACGAGACTTCCGGCGAGAGACGGCAGCACGAGACTCCCGGTGGGAGACGGCAGCACGAGGCTCCTGACACGAGACTCCTGACACTGCACGAGCCGACACGTATCTAATCAGCTCTAAATATAATATATACTCGCTAATCAGCTCACATCGAGACACCAGCGAAGCACCAGCGAAACACCAGCAAAACGCCAGCGAAACACTAGCGAAACAAGAGCGAGATACCAGCGAGACACCAGCGAGACACCAGTGAGACGTCAGCGAAACACCAGCGAAACACGAGATACCAGCGAGACACCAGCGGAACACTAGCGAAACAAGAGCGAGACACGAGCGAGACAGCAGCGAGACACCAACGAGACACCAGCGAAGCACCAGTGAGGCACCAGCGAGACACCAGTGAGACACCAGCGAGACACCAGCGAGACACTGGGTGGCGCCGAGAGCGTTGCGGCTCGGCCAGTCACGGAGTGTTGGCGCCTCTGTGTGTCAGCCGACAGGGCGAGCCGATAGTGAGATAAGGCGTGCACCGGCAGATAGCACGGCGCGGTCAGAGCGGAAATGACTGGCACGCAGCACGATATTGGGATTTTACCTGTGTGCTGCCACCCAACCGATACGATACGGAAAGGCAGGTAAAAAGACGAGAGACGTCCTATGTCCAAAGAAGAATTATCCAATTCAAATGCCTGTAGAATGTGGGAAAAGTTCAAATCTTACTTGAAGGAAATTCAGATTAGACATGTCCCCCAAAAGCAAAGACGCAAAAGAAGGGTAGGAAAGCCAGCATGGCTTACACCAGACTTGATAAAAGCAATTAAGGCTAAGAAAGCTGCATTTAGAGTCTTTAAAGAAGCCTCAAATGTCGATAATCCAAAGGCATATCGAAAAGCTAGAGACACTGTGAAGCAAAAAACCAGAGCAGCAAAGCGAGCAAAAGAACTGGATTTAGCTAGAAACTGTAATGGGGACAGTAAAAAGTTCTTTAGTTTCTACAAGCTGAGTAAAGTTTCTAGCACAATTGGTCCACTGAAAGTAAACGGGACTACATTGGGTGAGGATAGTGAGATGGTTGAGGAGCTGAGCAAGCAGTTTAAATCAGTGTTTACATTGGAAGATATGACCAATCTGCCGACTGTACACCATAGTTCAGTGACATGTGATCTGACAAATGATGTTGATTTCATTGATAGTGATGTTGTTTACAATCATATCAGGAAAATAAAGCCAAACAAGGCAGCAGGACCTGGTGATATTTATGCTAGGGTGTTGCGGGAAACTGAAAAGGAACTGGCATTTCCACTTAGTATAATATTTTGTAGATCAGTTTCACAAAATGAAATTCCAACCGATTGGAAAAGGGCAAATGTAGTTCCTATTTCCAAGAAAGGAGAAAGAGGGAAAGTTGAAAATTATAGGCTAGTAAGTCTCACATCCCTAGTCTGCAAGGTACTCGAATCAATTATCAAGGATAGAATAGTTAGTTATCTGGAAGGCAGCAGATTGATTCAAGATACTCAACATGGGTTTAGAAAAGGACGATCGTGTCTCACAAATCTCTTGGACTTTTTTAACTTCGCCACAGAACAATTTGATCAGGGAAATCAGGTTGATGTAGCATATCTTGACTTTAGTAAGGCCTTTGACAAGGTACCCCACAAACGGTTAATGATACAGCCTCAGTCCCATGATATTGCAGGTAGCACCTTAAAATAGATAGAGTTGTGGCTTTCAGATAGACAGCAAAGAGTGATGCGAAATGGTACAAAGTCATCATGGCAAAATGTTATTAGTGGAGTCCCCCAGGGATCAGTACTGGGGCCACTACTGTTCATTATATTTGTAAACAACATTGAAAGTGGCCTAAGCAGTAAAGTTTTGAAATTTGCGGATGATTTGAAGGTATTTAGGGCAATAACAGGTCAAGATGAGCATATCTCGCTGCAAAAAGACTTAGACGAACTTGTGAAGTGATCCGAAGAATGGCAAATGAAATTTAATTTTGATAAGTGCAAACTCATGCATGTAGGTAAGCAGCATATGAAGGCTCCATACTTGATGGGTGGCTAAGTGCTATCAGTGACTCAACAGGAGAAGGATTTAGGTGTTATTCTAAACACAAAACTGGGGGCATCAGAACAGACCAAGGAAGCCAGGAAGAGGGCACTGAGAATAGGAATAAATAGGAATGCATCATACAGAAGTGAGGAAGTGATCAGGAAGCTTTACTGTGCATATGTCAGGCCACATTTGGAATACTGCATCCAAGCTTGGTCTCATAGCTATGGAAAAGATTGTTGGCTTTTAGAGAGAGTACAAAAGAGGGCTACAAAAATGGATAATGGCATAAGCAACCTGGCATATGAGGGAAGATTGAAGAAATTGAATATGTTTTCACTTAGATATAGAAGGCTGAGAGGAGATCTCATTGAGGTCTTTAAATTTGTCCATGGTCTGGAAAGGGGATATCTTGGGGAAATGTTTTAATTGAACAGAAATGATGCAATTAGAGGTCATAAATTCAAAATTAAAGTTAACCACAGCAGAACAAGGTTAAGGCAGACTTTCTTCACCAACAGGGTAGTAGAACACTGGAACCAGCTGCCAGAAAATATTGTCAGTAGCAGCACAATGAACATCTTTTTAAAAAAAGCATAGACAATCATTATAAGAATAGAGGGCTTGCTTTTCAGTATTACAGGGAGGGCTGATTGACAGATTTGGTGGGCAACTGGTTCAGTGTACAGAGTGCAACCAAGAAGTGCCCTTGTGGCTCATAGTTGCACTAATCTTTCATGTCTTTATGTCTTTATGTCTTTATGTTCTTAACAAGTAGAGGGCCTTTCCCACTGAGACATTTGTGTTGTTGTGATAGACGAATCGAAAGACGATTCGGGCTACAACGGTAAAATTGACAATTGCTGATGGTATAATATTCTGGCTAATATTACAGGGAAAGAGTATATTTTCCTTAGTTCTTCCGATATGACGTTATGCCCATGGTCACCTCCAGGGGCTACTCTACGCATCTAGTACTTTAAGGGAGCACAATGAAGCGAAATAATAATAGCCAAATTGTGAAGACAAGTTATACTTGTTCATATGATTTATATTTAACTGATAATTTATATGTAATATAGTACATAATACGTAGCTATGAAATCTCTCACCGGACATCGGGTGGGATTTTCTCGAGTGCCCAGTCCCTTCAGGGTTTCCGCGATGGCGATCGAATGAGTAGACGCAGGTACACCAACTATTCAGTTGCTTTTTATACATCTCCTTTGCATATCTTATCAAAATTTCGGGTCCAGGTCATCAAGGATTACTGATCTGAAGACCAAAGAACAGGAAATGAAAGACACCACAAACAGTACCAGATGAATAGACTATGGTGAAACACATACCGGCTATATAGACTAACGCGTGATCCGATACAAATATAACACGCGCAGGTCCGGGGGCAGATATCTGCCCCCTTTGGTTTTTTCCTAATTTGCCGCCAAACTAATCGGGTTAGCAATCCAAAACGTCGCATAGCTGCTCATTTGTCGTTTCCGCATATCCTCACATATTTTTAACCCCGGGTCGTCTCAGATCAGGTCACCAGGTCAGGCGAGGTGACCCAACTACACTCGGAGTTCTAGGTGGCATAACTTTCACAATAATTGGACGATTGATTTCAAACTTATAACACGTCATGACGTCATCAGGGACCATGACATGTATATCGGTATTTTCGTATCATTGACCTGAGGTCAGGTCGCGGCCAAGGCTTCCCCCATCATAGGGCTATGATAAAATATAAAAATGTTTCCTGGTTGCATATTTGCTCTCAGAATGCCATCACAACGGTTGTGGCTTGTAGTTTGAAGCTATGCTCAATGTCACCACTGACATTTTTGCTCAGTGACCTCACCAAGGTCATCTAAGGTCACGTGAAATCACTGGCACATTTCTGCACATTATATCGCACTGCATCGAGCTAGAAGGCTGAAATTACCGTCATTGTGCTTGTATCGCCAAGGCGTGTCGATTGATAAATTACATTCCCTCCCTAGGCTACTTCATGACCTTGACCTGAGGTCATAGTTTTGGTTGGCCTGACCTTAAATCACACCGACTATTTTCGGTAGCGCATTTCAAGGACTGTCGAATAGCGTTCGACGTTTGTTTCTATCTGGTCCATGTCCTGAGATATGTGTCAATATATGAGTCCCACCTGATCTGGTCGAATTTGACCTATGGTGACCTAGTGACCTGAATGTTGACCTGAGCGAAAAAGTGACCGAAACACTTGCGATAGAGCCCGTCACCAACTATCCAATGCCGTTTTCCCTTTGTTGCTAGCTAGCATAATTCTAGAGATCTTAGGGGGCAGATATCTGCTGCCCCCGGACATGCGAAGTTGCCGCGGACCTCCGGACGTGTGAGTGATAAGATATAAAGTTTTAATATTTATGGACAATGAATTGTACTTCTCATACCGGAAGCGGTCCTGCAGACGACCTGTGAATTTGTCACGAGGATGCCGCGAAACATGATGAGAAGACTGTCAGCGCGCGTGCAACCAGCCGCCGACAGGGGCATCATGTCGGAGATTCATTTGGTTCTTTTGAACCAATAAACAACATAGAACATGGGAGTCCAAGTTTTCATATATGTGAAACTTATGAGGTAGAGTGTATATGTGTGCTAGTATGTGCCTTAAATATGTGCTCATTTAGTACAGACTATAACGCATTAAGCGAGAAATTATGTGGTCGTCTATTCCAGGATTTCGTGGGAACCGTAAAAAGGCGTTCATTTCGTTGCCATTTAAGCAGGTAATGTAATTTTGCACATGGACAACTTTCGTGAATTCGGCAGGGAACATAGCAGTTAAGCCCGGTACTTTTAGTTCTTTCCTAGTTGCTCGATTTTTATCACCTTATTAAAACGCGCCCTGGAGGGCCTCTGAAAATTACGCGCACTGGAGGGGAGGGGGTAGCGCGCGGATTCCGCCCCTCCCTAAGATTTCGGCTCTTATCAAAGCTGGAGCAACGAAATTCGCAGAGTGAATGGGTACGGTAGTGAACTATATTTTATGCAAATTTCATGACCTTAGGCCAATATGTTCGAAGTTAAAAGAGGGCAAAATATCAAAATTGTATGACTTTGCGAGGCTTGGCCTGTCATTGTTATGGATCGCTCTGATTGTGTTCAGATGTTCAAAAATGGACATCAATGATGTTTTGAACATTACTAATGATGCAATACAGATGTTAGACCCGACATTGGACCTCAGGTCACCTATATAACAGCACTTTATCGGGTCATTACCTGCCCCAGTTACCGGGCCGCCCGCCCGTCTACTGCGACAACAATGACAAACAATGGTTTTCAGAATGTGTAAGGGGTAACATGCAAGGTGACATCAATGGCATGAGTCATTTTCATTTATGACAACATTCCAGTTGACCAAGTTTGGTTCCATTAACCTGCCATGAACTTGACCTGACTTGACCTCGGTGACCTAACATGACTTTGAAACTATGAAGCATAACAATATACATCGAACAAGTCGCTACTGTTGCCAAGAACACTTCCCTTTTGCCAATGTACTAGAAGCGCATCAGCGCCGATTTTTGTGGTCTGGCGCTTCATTTTTTTTTACTTTAACGACCCCTAACTCGAAAAAGTTTCGGCCGATTTTCGTTTATTTCTTGCTTTGAGGAACGCGCCGGTCATTTCTAAGCAGATACGCAAACAATGGCGTATATCGCCCGGTAAAATCTTGAGTTATGTACGAAAAACCGGACGGGTGGGCGGATTTGCCCCCCCCCATTCAGGACGCGTGTTAAAGGAAAACAAGACTTTTCGTTCCTGAACATTTGGAACCACTTCATGTTAATGCATAAGCCGCTTTCATTAAATTAAACGTGATAACAATCTTCGCTTGAAGTTAAGAATTTTATCGTGCATTCTCAACATATGCTTTGAGTCCAGAGAGCGTGTATCAGTTCTGCTTCCCTTCTGTTTTTAACCACAGGTGTAGGAGCGTGTGGGTCAGAATGCCCCCACGCCCCCTCCCACACTTTTCGTGATCCTAACTATTAACCCTGTAGGAAAAATACTGATGGCCCTCTCACTATTAACCCATGTTCCTACGCCCCTGTTTTCATTTGCCTGCATGTTGAATACATCGATGGCACTGAACATGCAACAGACATATACTACGTGCAGGGGTGTTGCTGTATATAATTTTGAGCCGTCAACTGCCCCTCAATGTTAGATTTACCCCCAATAATTTCATCTTTTAATGTGGTACCCCATGGAATGTGTCCCCCAACCCACTTTGATTCGTCCATTGCCTTTAGGTAATCCAGCCCTTCCCCCCCCCACAAGAAACAACACATGAATGAACTATCATTATTTCGCGGATACGTTGTGCTAATAAATGACAGTTGACTATGGCGGCGGTTTGTATTCAGCACATGGCACCTGTTTGCACACGACGTCGTCAGTACGAGTGTCAAGCATGCTCTGATTGTTGTTGTTACGAGGTGACAGATAGTGGAGTGGGGAATGCTTGTGTCCAGGTAGTCTGTTTCTGAATAGGTATTTACGTGTGCAAGGATATTGTAATGAATCGGACCATTTGATTCCTCCGAAACTTAAAGGTGGGCCAAAGTTACTGACCCGTGGTGACCTGAAATGACCTTTATCGATGAAAGACACATTTGCATGTCGGTTATGAGCATTTGCGCTTATCGTTCATTTGCTATTTCGAACACTACCGACATAATTACCCAGTAGGAAAGTGAAAGACAGTACATAGAAATTATAGTACCGTTAAGCCTGTTCCAGGTCGTTCTCCGGAAATGCATCAGCAAGACATGCCGCGAAGACTTCTTGCTTTTCAGCGAGCGATCCTACGCAGCTTTACAGTGGCAATGTACTATTTTTTCTTGTTTGGTCTAGGATGATTAATAATGTTTATAAATATATGTAGCAGACTACGCAGCGCATAGTGCATTCAGACAAATCGCTGCACTTGTGGCGATGTTGTGTGTAGGTTCGTCTGCGTTCTTGCCCGCATTGCGACGCGCTCCCTGGGTGTTGTGTGCATCGGTCTTTGCAGGCATGGCGTTCGCGTGGTGTAAGTTAAATGCATTTCATTCGACCGCAAATGAGGTTGCAATTAGAATTCGTTAGGGGCGGTCCGTCGCACCCAAATGAAGTGAGGAAAAATCGCCGGATATCGACCAGTATTTTAGTATTTCATATAACAAGTACTCATCATTATTTTATGGTAAGATGAGTATCAACAACTTAATTTGGCGCTGCAAAGTGTCAAACCTATCATCATCGTTCCGAAGTCAGTGGATTTCAACCCTATCCCTCCTGTTCAAATGCCTCCGAAATTGCCGGGGAGTTTTCTTATATAAAATGGCGGGAAATAAAATCATATATTCATATATCATTGAGGTTTTCATATATGTCCATTTCATAACCCGAAATGGCTGGCATACACACACCCACATATTGTATATATTATCATTATTATATTATATATATATACATAATTATTATTATTGTTGTTACTATTATTATTGATGATTTGGGTGCAAAATACATGAAGTTAATAGAAAGCCCCACATCAATCGAGTGCATGCTCAATGGAACCCCATGTTAAAAGTATAAATTATTAGTGGACAGGGCCAGCATTAAGGGGCACTTAAAAATGATGCCCTTCAAAAAGATACAAAAACAACACCCCTGGTCTAGACGTATATGAATAAAAAATGGATGATGGCATCATTTTATGAAAATAGCATTCCACGTCAAATCGCACAAGAATTGGCTATTTTGAACCCGACCCACTCCGATTTTGATGAAAATTGATACACCTGTAGTGCCAAGTGAGCGAACCTCACACGCCAACGTTCAGCCCTGGGTGACCTCTGGGGTCAGATTTAGAGGTCATCCTGGGTCGCCTATTTTTACCGACTTGACAACAAGCAAATGCATATATATTAGATGTTAATTAACTTAGCGGAACGACATTGGTGTTAAAGTGTGCAGAAATCCTTGGCCATTCAGAAATATGGCAAAAGTTGCACGTGACCTCTCCGTGACCCTTGACCTAACGAGGTCAAGGTATAAAATGCATTTTTATATATGTTTGCCTGCCCCTAATTCGACTAAACGTGGCTGAATTAATGGTCGTGATATTATCTAAGAACGTGCAAAAAAGAAAGGCGGAGACTCTAAAACTTTTTGAGATATCGGCCTTTGAGTAGGTATTGTCATAGGACCAAATCCAAGCATGCCCCGAGGCTATTTACCATATCATCGATGATAACTCTGGTTTCCTTGGTCAGATTGTCGTCAAATTTGGTGGGCAAATCATCGGTGGCAAGCTGAACTATTTTCCAGATTTTCACGTTGACCTGACCTCACATGACCTGGCAGTGACCTCTCCATTATAAGCCAACAGGGAAACAAAAAAAATCCTGAACAAAAAACGCTGAATTTGGCTCGTACAGGCTATATTACCTAGTTTTAGGTTAGGCTACTCCAAACGAGCCAAGTTTCATTTTGAACAAGTGTCCTCTGCAAGGTCACGTGAGGTCACTATGAGGTCATGTCACACTTTCGTCAATAACTTTATATAGAATCAAGATAGAGAAATAATTTTAATGCCACCGAGATCCTCTGGTTAATCATGATGTATAATATGATCTAGCTAGGTCATCACTTGACCTCGGTTAAGGGTGACCTGGAGGTCAACTGGGGTCAGGATCAAATGTTCAGCTAGCTAAGTCATGTGATACATCAATCAACGCGGCCTGACGAGGAAAATACGATTGTTACAAAATTATATTTCTATCTCTATTTTGGCAAAAGTTATTCGCAAAAAAAAATATGTTTCCTCGTTTTTTTATAGCCTGAATATATTGTTTCAGCTCGCGTGCGTTTCGTACTAATATTTTATCGGGAGGGCCAGTAAATTTTTCTGAGATGCAAATAGCCGCGACCATAAAACAAGTTGAACAGCAGTACCGTATATTCACGAAGAACTACCAACCTTTTTCGCCACACGTACCTCACGGCCCGTCTCGCTGCCGTAAAACCATCTCACAACCACCATACCATTACGTGGAGACGGAGTAACACGATGGACATTCCTTGTTCCCGGTATTGTGCGAGCAGCTGCGAATCTGTCATTCAACGCTCTGGTTTCTTTGACCCACTCGGTTTTGGGAAAATACTCCACGCACCGTGCCGGTGGCATGGTTTTTTACAAACTGATAAAACTGGTCCGGGGTCTCAATCAGAGTTCCTTGCAGACTTGCCTTTTTAGCTAACCTTTTCAACGTCCCACCAATGCCATCACACGGTCCCTTTCCGTGAGCGGTTGCGAAGAAATGCCACTCGGCGTCTATTCCAAAATCGACGGAATGCTCTGCCAAATTTAGGAAATTCTTACAATTTTGTATTGCGAGGCAGCCCCATCTGAAAAATAAAATATCTTCTTGGGGCGCTGGCCTAATTCTGCTTCCAGGCGCTCAATGAGTTTTCCTTGAAACAGGTGGACAGCCACAGTATCATGCGTCAGGCAGTCGGAAATGGCAGAGTAAGAAAAATGTTTGAGGTCCCCTGCGTTGTTTCGCCAATAAGCCACAAACGGATGGATTGTCACCTGCAGTTTGTTCCAGTGATGGGACTTTACCTCATCCTGTGTAACCATGGCGTAGTTTTCGGAAAAATATCCAATAACAATTACCTCTGCAGGAGCTAGTGTTTCCTTTAGGCCTTTCAGATAATTGCCTTGGGCACGGGCGACAAAATCATGCTTTACAAGTATTTCCAGCTGCTCGCAAAATGATCGCACAAAATCTTCAGAAGTTTGCGTAACCACCTCTAAGGTGGACCTATCAGTATTAGTCCACTTTCGGTACTCAATGTTATCGATTTCTCGGTTATCATACTCAGCCAAAATTTGTTCGCCGAATTCCGACACTTTTGGGCATTCTTCACATTTACGCTCCTTACAAAGCAACGATGGCGGGTTACACTGAACCTGAGCCAAACAATGATGATAGGATGCCAGCTGAACCCCATTCACAGTGATGTCGCTTACCTTGCCACCAGCCATCATTAACTTCACGTTCTCATGATGCACGCATACGCACACACAATGGGTACCGCTCGCACCTGCCAGTACACATTCCCCCGGACGTAGCTCCGCAAATTTGGAAAAACCTATTTTTTGTTGCGGGTACAGATCCTTAAAACACCGATAGGCCTCTTTTAGGTTGCAGAGGATAAGGCGTTTCTGTGCACGCTCCTTTTTGCCTGTAATTTTGCTCCGGACAGAAACGAAGTCTTTAGTTCCAGGCATTGCACGACTCACGTCTTCGCTTCTGTAGAAGTCCCTCACTAGTTCTGCAGTCTCACTTTTAAGCACTTTTCCAGGCCTCGGATTCGGAACCGAGAGGCACCCTGACGCTTCTTGCAAGCGTTTGGCGCACCTTGCTTGATGGTGCGACGCACCAAACTCTTCCATCAGCTTGCGAATGGCGAACTTGTGAGGAACTTGGCGCTACCGTCAATATTTGTATTTTTCACTTGGTTTATCAGTGGTTCTGAATTTCTGTCGCAGCTGCTCCATCATTTCTTCAAAACTTTTTGCTTTCTGTTTTTCGTCTTCGTCGGTGCAAGGGATGGTCTCTGTATCGATACTTGAAACTCGTTTCTGGAAAGCCGCTGTGATTTTGGACATCTTCGTCCGTCTGTACTTCTTTGAAGTTCGTAGCCGTTTCCGCTTGATTGGGGTCTCACCAAGTGCCTGTGCGGACTGGTCTATGGCATCTACTGTTTGGTCTACATCTGTAGAATCGGTATTTGAAGGTGCTGCCTCTGCTTGGAGAGATCCGTTACTGTCATCGGCCGTCTGAAGCACTGATGTTCCCGGTTCCGCTGGTGGCTGCTGCGGCTCCCGCTGTTCGACTGGATCTGACGGTCTTCTCTTCGAAAGCATCAGTCGGCAGGAAGTGCATAAGTATTTGCTCCGATCTAAGTCGAGATCCGGGTTTTGTTCGATCCATTTTGTAATCACCGGTCTACAGCCATGTTTTACAGTTTTACCCCTGTGTCGAAGTAAGGGATCACAGCACTTCGTCCACCTTTCACTTCGCCGCTCGTATCCAGACGCCTTGCCCATTTCGACCTCCGACTTCCAGGGAATCACAACAAACACTGAGCATGGCCGACTTTGCCACAGACCACCACCCACACCTCCATTGTGTCGTTATCTTTCTAAAGGCTTATCTACTGTTGTCAATACACGCACCTCCACCTGCCCTCTCACGAGCGGCGCGTGTAATCTCTCCCTCGCCGCCCGTTCCTTATCACGCCGCGAACGCATGACGCCCCCCCCCCCCCGCAACCGACGTTCGGGTGTATCATTTTCATTTCTTGGTCACCGGTCCAGTGTCGGCCTCACTTGCAAAAGTGCCACAAATAGTTAGTTGAAAATTACTGGCGTGAATATTCACGTAAGTTGCAATATTGCATGTATTTAGGCAATACAAACTTCCCAAGGTCATGTTAGTTCATGTGAGCTCATGTCAACCTGAAAATCTGGAAAATAGTTAAGTTTGCCACCAATGACTTGCGCACCAAATTTGACAATAATCGGACGATGGTAACCAGTTATCATCGATGATATGGTAAATAGCCTCGGGGCATGCATCCATTTGGTCCTATGACAATACTCAAAGGCCGATATCTAAAAAAAATGTTCAAGTCTCCGCCTTTCTTTTTTGCAGGTTCTTAGATAATATCACGACCATTAATATAGCACAGTTTCGTCGAATTAGGGGCAGGCAAACATATTTAAAAAAAAAAATTTTGTATACTTTGACCTGGTTAGGTCAAAGCTCACTGGGAGGTCACGTGCAACTTTTGCCATATTTCTGAATGGCCCAGGGCTTCTGCGCACTTTGACACCAATTTAATTCCGCTAAGTTAAAGAACACCTGAGATATTTACAATTTATTGATGTCAAGCAGGTAAAAAATCGTGACCTAGGATGACCTCTAGATCTGACCCCAGAGGTCACTCTGGGCTAAAAGCTGGCGTGTCGGGTTCTTCACTTGGTACTACAGGTGTACCAATTGTCATAAAAAAAACCCATACAATACTTCCCAGCTCTACTCAGGTGAGGCACTACCTTAATTCCTTACATGGGCCGCCCGTCCCTGGAATTCGTCCGGTGGCGCTGGACTGTTTCCTTCCGTCTGGATCTGTGATGGCTCGGGGGCCTCTCCAACGGCTTGATATCATCTTTAGTGCTCCAGAGCCTTCTCCATCCAGCCGGAGGCTCCTCTTTCAGAAGTTTGGACCGCTCTTTCTATATCTCATATATATATATATATACATATATATATATATATATATATATATATATATATATATATATATATATATATATATATATATATATATATATATATATATACGTATGCATGATAATGATATAACAGCAATAATAATAATAATTTATATATACATATATACATATATATAATAAGGATAATATATACAATATTATCCTTATTATATATATATAAGTGTGTGTGTGCCAGCCATTTCGGGTTATAAAATGTACATATATGCAAACTTCAATGATATATGAATATATGATTTCATTTCCGTCCATTTTATATACGAAAACTTCCCGGCAATTTCGGAAGCATTTGAACAGGAGGGGTGGGGTGGAACTCCACTGACTTCGGAACCATGGTGATAGGTTTGGCACTTTGCAGCGCCAAATTAAGTTGTTGATACTCATCTTACCATAAAATAATACTGGGTAATTGTTATATATAATACTAAAATATTGGCCGAAATCCGACGAATTTTTGTCTGCCTCACCTAATTTGGGTGCCACGGACCGCCCCTGCTTATTCTGCGACCTTAGGTCAAGGCCAAGGTCACCATATTGTAAAGTTCCAAGTAAATCGACTATGCTGCATCGATTGGTGAAGGTATCATGGAATTCGGTGGGGCCATTTAGGAGCATAGGCATTGCAGCAATTAAAAAAAAAAAATTCAAAATGGCCACTCCAAGTTTAAAGGGCAATTTAATAGCTTTGCGTAATGGTAATGGTCTCCATATTAAGAAGTCGGCAGTAAATCAATCCCATTGCATCGATTGAGGAAGGCTTGATGAAATTCGGTTCGGTAGTTTCTGAGCATGGGTGCGGCAACAGTCCTGGGCAACAGAGTAGACCCACCCCCGATTTACGCACTATCGTGGTCATTGCCATCTGCTGGAATGTGTATATAACAACTCCAACCAGCACGTAACTTCATTAAAGCCGAATTTACTTTAGGTACCGACGGTGTCACCTTCAGCACATTGTAAATCTGTATTTTGATTGTTTAAAATAATCTACTAGTGTAATGACCAAAATAGTAAATATATATTTTATTCTGAAAAAAGTATTTTAATCACTAAATAGCAAAGGCGAAAAAAAAACAGGATTTGTTATAATTTTCCATTACTCCGCCAGGATTGCAGAAACTTCTCACGAATTTTTCACTCATCCGAAGAAATTAATTTTCACATTCGACCCACTGCTTATTTTCTGTCGGGAGTAGGAGGTACTGGGCTGTATATCCAACGATATATCGTCGTTTGCGTCTAAATGGCATTATTCACACTGTTTTATATCTTGCTTTGTGGCAGTCCTATGTCATAGCTGTTGATATTTTCAGCTTTTACTCTTTCTTTCGTACTTACAGATATTTAATCCCGCTGAGATGGCTTCTCTCCGCAGCGCTTCGTTGGCTTTGAGGGGAAGTGTCCCTATGTTTAGGTAAGTTGATGAGTGGTTATGCGATTTGTGAAACAACCAGGTAAATGTACAGTTTAAGGTAACCAAGGTAGATATTGCGATCAAGTTCAATTAATTGTTTTAATACGATGCTTTTTGACATAAGATGATACAACTATTTATTTTCTCTGCAAATACTAATCACTTCGGTTGGCAAAGAAATTCATGATCATAATCTTTACTCCACAAATATAGCCCATTGGGTGTAATTATCCTTACCTGGTGTGTCACAGATATGATGTAGAAGAAATTCAACACTTCATGCACCCAGTTTAATACTATTGGACACCAAAACCCTTATGCTTCTGCCCTAACTGGATATTTATTCCTGAGAAGGAATACTTGCAAATTCAAAGAAGACAAAAATGCCTTAAACTGAAAATTGACCAAAATTTGAAAGAAAAAACTTACCTAATCTTACCAAATCTGCTTAAAAAAACAAAAACATTTTAACAATTTTTTTAATCTACCTTTTTTATTTGTTCAGCATAAAACAAAAGCCTAGCCCAACTTAACCTAACCAAACCCTTTGTTTCATTTGTGAAGGTAAACTGGGTGTAAAACTTGCATTGTGGATAGGTACAATATACTGTTTTTTTATCTGACCTAACACAACCTAGTGGGTCACAGTAGTTCAATTGATAGAGCATCAGGCTCTTGGTCATGAGATGTTGGGCTAAAATCTCAGCATTTACAGAGTCTACCTGCAACCAATCAGAGTGAGAGGTTGGCAATGCTATATAACCTAGCAGTTCAATGTTTCATACAAGAATTCAGCTTGTTCTTCTAACCCAACCTAGGTGAACTTGTTCTCAAGGAACAGTATATTAAAGAAGATCTTCACGTTATTTTTTGGGGGGCTTTAGGGTGCAATGACCATGTTGATCATGGAGCAGAGATTTTCCACCTGAGCCCAAAACCCTAGCAGAGCCTAGCCATTTTGTTTGCTTCATTGGGACAAAATGTGCATAACACTGCATGAATATTTTCAGCTGTGATAATACTAGTAACTGTTAGATAACTATCAATATGGGGAATATCCAACAAGCTGACCCAGTCCCATATTTTGTGCATGTATGCATGACAGTGTCCTAAAATTACTTTGTCATTAACTGTGTGGATGAAGGAAGAAGTTGCTTGGAAATAGTGAAAGATTGGAAAAAAATAGAGATTGATTGTCACTTAAGGATTAAAAATCAGAATGCCTTCCACTTCAGTCATATGCATTTTACATTATTTAGCAGTCATGTGCATGATGACCGCCCACACATGTGGCAAAATGGTAAAAACCTAGGATGAGGATGAAATAGCACAACTCCATTAACTGTGAATTTCCAGGTCACATGGTGAATTATTTTACACTGATACATGATAGGTATAGTAGATAGGTGACTATAGTCACCTATCTACTTTGTCCATAAGTTTGAGCTGTGATGGAGCTGGGGCAGTTTGAGGTTATTAAGTTTTTTTTGCAGTGGCTTTTGCTCCTGGGTCATGTGGGCTCAGAAACAAGATGGAATTGGCATACATGGTATGATGATCAGCCTTAATTAAAACTGATCACTAATTCTAGTTTTCTCAACAGTAACAGTTCCAATAACAAAATAGCTTATGCTATCAATCTGCTGAATTAATGAATATGAGCAAATAACAATGCACTTGATTTACATGGAGATTGCACTCGGTTTATATGTCATGGTCAATCAAAATCAGCTGGTGCAATCAGCAATCAGCTGGTGACATTGTGAGTGAAGGGCACCTCGGTAGCTAGTTACTTCATTAGACCCAACATGGGATGTGGAAGAAACAATGACCACTTCAAGAAAAAAAAATCTGGCAACTTGGCTCTCAATGTGATTAAGATGATGTAAACATTTTCAATGGTGTGAAATGCTTACTTTTTTAGGTAAGTGTGCTTTAAGATCCTTTTTTGTATTTTTGCCATTTCTTTTTTTTTCCAGTGTGATGCTTATGAACATGGTTAACCTGATGTGACCACGAATTTCTTGTGCAAATGCTTACTTTTCAATTGGTAGGCACAATAACACAAAATGGCTTTGAATTTAACAATGTAGTATTAAAATTATGTTCAAGAAAAGAAAAATGTGACATGACCTAACCTATCCTAGCCTAACCACTCATGCCAAATACGAATTATTTAGGAATGGAACAAACTTTATTTTAGTTTTTCTCATTTTTTTCTCAAATTAAAAGCACCACCTAGCTTCAACAAGAAAGGAAATTTTTTAATTGAGAACTTTTCTAGATTGTATAAAATGCCTAAGCTAACAACTTAACCAAACCTAAACCCCTTTCTTGCTCCACAAAAGCAGAACATGTGTGAAGCTTTTCTCACTTATGGGCACTACATGACTAATGAAGTTGATGCACCCTAAAGCCTAATAACTAGCTAACTTGCCTCAGGAATTCCTTAGGCATAGCAGTACCATTTTTAGATGGTGAGCAGTAATATGAATGACAGTGTGTACTAGTGAAACAACATATAGTTAAAAGCCCTTGGTCTGCCCTGATGATGCATCATCTTTTCATGGTGGTGGAATTGCGTTCCTCAGGGATCCGGCAGCCAGACCACCAGGAAGCTGGGGAGAGGTCAGACGAAAAGTGCTGCACTAGTTTGTCTTCCATCCATATGTTCCCATTCCAATGTCCATCCAATCTCAATGACCATAGATGTTGATGCACCCTTCAACTCCAATCCACCACCACATCCAATCTCAATATTCCACGTCCTTCTCCTTCTCCTTCTCCTTCTCCTTCTCCTTCCTCCTTCACGTCCTTCTCCTGTCCCTGCAACACATGCTCTCCCTACTTTGAGCAGGTAGGGCAGCTTTGCAGGTCCTGCCTAACAGCTCAGTAATATTGGGGTAATCGTTCCCCATCGGCCCGCCCCCTGGGCTGACAGAGTCCTGGAGGCTGAGGTCCTCCCCCAGTTGCATGGTGCTAGCTGTGACAGGGGACCAATACGCCTCTGGTCCTAATATCTCGGAGGAGCGGGCCGGTCCGTAGGGCCCCATACGAATCAAGTGGCCGGTCGCCTCGGGCCGGGGACGTGGAATTCTTCCCAGTGTCTTGACTCCTTGACCAAAGCTGGCCCGGGCGGCTTGGGTCAAGGGGTGGGCGGCGCTGGATCCCGGTCAGGGTGGTGAGTCTCTGTCTCCCTGCGGCTGACGAGAGGCCGAGATGGTCGATGGATTAACGGAATACTGAGTGGTAGAAACCCAGAGAATGACGGTGCGAAGGAAAAGGAACTTCATCCGACTAACAACATCATCCTCACTTGCAGCTCCACCGACATGCCATCAGCAGTGCAAATAGGCTACACACGGGTAAAGATGCGAGTCTTCGTTCCGAGTCATATGCTGTGTTTCCGATGCCAGTGGTACGACCATACATCTCGATACTGCCGCGGCCGCCCTGTGTGTGGAAAATGTGGCTCAACAGATCATATTCTTGAGAAGTGCGAATCGGAGAAATTGTGGTGTGTGAACTGTGGTAGGGCACAAGTGTCACGTACAACCGTACAACCTCTGACCGATCATGCCCAGCGTACATAAAGGAAAAAGATACTGTCGTTGAAAAGTACAAGAAATCCGTCCTTTCGGCAAGCAAGTGAGGTGTGCGATTAAAGCCACCCTAAGGTGTCTTCAGTGTAAAATAATTGACCATGTGATCTGGAAATTCACAGTTAATGGAATTGTGCTATTTCATCCTTGTCTTAGGTTTTTACCACTGTACTACATGTGTGGGCAGTCATTATACACACGACTGCAAAAAAAAGAGTAAAACGCATGTGACTGCGGTGAAGGGCATTCCAATTTTTTAATCCTTAAGTGGCGATCCTTTATTTTCTTCTAATCTTTCACTATTCCCAAGCAACTTCTTTCTTCATCCACACAGTTAATGGTGAAGTAATTTTAGGACACTGGGTGTCTTACGCCGACATGACTCGCAGTATCCTGACCAATTTCGCACAATAGCACCCCACCAGCGCGGCAGAACAGCTTGCCGAACTAAGTACTTTGTTGCGTTCGTTTGGTTCCGTGTGCATACTACTTTCACGGGGTCCGGCACACCTGAGGTGCCACCCACAGTCCGATCGACTAAGCCGAAACAGGCGAAAGCAACGCCACCCATAGCGCCCCACGACCTTCTGAGGAAGTTCCTGGGACAAAGGCACAAAAATAGGGAGATAATTGAACTGTGGTACGGCGTGCCAAGAAAAACACCAAACCCCTGAACCTCATCTACCACATCCATTCATTCATTCATCCACTTCCACATCAAAAGTAACCCATCCCACCCCCGTATCATCACAATCCACCCCTCACCCCCTCCTCCCCTCCCCCTCCCCTCCCCTCCCCTCCCCTCCCCTCCCCTGCCCCTTCAACGGTCTACGGTGTGTCATCGCGACGCATCCCAGTCATGCCTCCAACAGTGGCACTAGACCCGTTTGCCAGTGTTCATCAAGCAGCCCCGGACCTGGGACCGGTAGGGCGCACGAGCCGCAACACGTCTCCGAGCGTGCGGCCGAGAGTCCATGCGTACCCCTCCCCCCAGGTAGCCGCTAAACCCACATCGGTACCTGGAGTTTCCTCAGCTGCGGCTGAGACTTCACACCCCACCGCTCATCCCATCGCGTGGAGGCGATTCTCTGGCATCCCCATCCGTGACCAGAGGCAGAAAACGAGCTCAACCTTGACAGGTGTCTCCGACCGATGGAGCAGGCCCTGGGGTAAGGTCACGGATCCACTCTAGATACACCATGCTGCAGTGACCACTAAGTGAGTCAATACGTAACCCCAATAATAATCATCAACTTGTTTTAACTGAACCCTTTTACGTCCATCTTACAAGGAAACTGCCGGGGTCTGAGAACCTGTCTTTGATCTCGTGACCGCCTTAAATTGGCACAATCCTGCAGCTATTTGTCTTCAAGAGAAAAAACTAGCACCGGAGGACACAATTAAATTTAAATGCTACACTGTGTGCACCGCAAATATGTACACTGTAGACATTTCGCATGGAGGCGTGCTACTTGCCGTTCACCACAGTATGCCAGCACATAGGCTTGCCCTCCGAACACCTTGACAGGCAGTTGCAGCGAAGGTGACGCTTGACCACCATCGCATAGACCTGTGCTACCTGTTCCTGCATCCAGGAATATCGTTCCCTACCGCAGAGCTGAAACAGCTACTGACTGAGCTTCCACCACCAGTACTCCTACCAGGAGACTTCAACGCTCACCACATAGCTTGGGGCTGCCCAGATAGGTATCAGCGCACGGGGTCGAATCCTGGATGCCTTAATCTTGGATGAACCACTCTGCCTCCTAAACACAGATGCGCATACCCATCTGGTGCTGCCATCGGGCCGGACTTCAGCATTAGACGAGCATAGCCAGCCCCGAACTGACCCAGCGGTTCGAATGGTCAGTTCACGATGATAGCCTCGGAAGTGACCACTATCCGATATTGTTGACTTTTCGGAGAGACATATTTCTGTGAGTACGGCCGCCACGTTGGAACTTGAGGAAGGCAGATTGGACTGAATTTGAATCTCGAGCACAGATGGCTCTTACAGCAGACATTGAAAACCCATGCACAAGTATCGAAAATTTTACATCACGACTTCTCCAATGCGCTAAAATGTGCGTCCCACGCACCTCTGGAGCTCCGCGTCGTATTCCAGTTCCTTGGTGGACTGAGGAATGCAAGCAGGCTATCCGCGCCCGCAAGCTGGCTCTCAGAAAGTTTAGTAAGCGCATCACTACGGCTAGCGTGTTAGCGTTCAAAAAGGTCAGGGCACTGACTCGACGAACTATACGTGCGGCAAAACGTGCGTCTTGGCGATCATATGTAGGGAAGGTTAACCGAACAACGCCATCGTCCGAGGTATGATCGCGCATGAAAAGGATTTCTGGTCAGTTCGATTCAGTCCCATTTCGGTCCTCAATATTAGAGGACACAGTATAACTGACCCAACCGAGGTAGCCAACCACATTGCTCATGTTATTGCGAAGCGCAGTCAACATACCGATCCAAATTTCCTGCAACACCGTGACCGGTGTCCAAATGATGCGATCAGCTTTAATACATCTGAACAATTGAACTACAACCTGGCGTATATTTAAGCTGAGCTTGCCTCCGCCCTCAGCGGCTTGAGAAGTGTGTCTGAGGGACCAGACATGGTGCATAATGAAATTCTACAGCACTTACCGACATGCGCAAGACATGCTCTCCTCACCATTTTTAAGACACTCGACCAGGGGATGTTTCCCATCTGCATGGCGAAGAGCAATCATAATGCCAATATTAAAAGCCGGTAAATGTGGCGATGACCCCACTCACTACCGCCCGATATTGCCCACCTCATCATCGTGTAAGGTAATGGAGAGAATGATTACTCTTCGACTGATTTGGTTCTTGGAGACCCAGAACATTTTATCCAACGACCAGTGCGGCTTTCGGAAAAACCGCAGTACAGTAGACCACGACAGATTCGTATGGCTTTCGCAAAGAACAAGCACTTCTGGGCACTGCTCTTCGACATTGACAGTGCTTTTGACACCGCCTGGAATCATGGGATCCTGCTGAAGATCCATCAGTATGGACTCCGTGGAGCTTTGAGCATGTTTTTAAAGAACTTCATGGCAGACAGACTGTGTGCGAGTAGGCAACCACACTTCAGGTTGGCTGAACCAAGTCGAGGGAGTTCCTGAAGCAGCGTCTTGAGTACAACTCTGTTCTCTTATTATAAACGACATTGGTGTCTCACTCCCCTCATCAATCGGACGGTCTCTTTTCGTTGACGATTTTGCTGTCTGGTCGCACAGCTCGTCAACCCATTTTATGGAGCAACAGCTGCAGCTCACAATTGCCCGTCTTGGAAAATTGGGACATATAAATAGATTCAACTTTTCTATAGCAAAGACATCTGCAGTACGCTTCTGTGGACGTAGGCGTTGCTGCCCAGACATGGCGTTGAGATTGTACGGGGAAGATGTACCTACAGCACCAGTGACTCGTTTCCTTGGTGTGCAGTTTGACCATTGTATATCATCAATACGCCCCTAGGCCTAAATAACTAACCAACCAACCAAAAGTAATGCAAATATTGGAATGATATCAGAACTAAGCAATTCCTCTCGACTCCTGGATTCCTTCTATATAGTTCCTGAATTTTACCATGTCTTAATTAAGGTGCAGTTATTTGGGGAATGATCACCACACCGGGGTTGGCAAGATTAATGAGTTGCTAAAACAGTATCAAAAGCTTGGAATAAAATTATGCACCTTCAGTTCTGTACACTTGAAGATATATCTATTCACGGATATAGTCATCTTAGAAGAACATGTTAAATGATGCATTTGTATAAAATAAGAACCACTTCAGTGAAAGTTAATGACTTATGGTCTGGACATGGTGGAATGCTTATAATGATATATATGTATATATATGTGTACATATATATGTATATATGTGTACATATATATGTATATATATGTGCTATATATATATATATATATATATATATATATATATATATATATATATATATATATATATATGCATGTGTGTATATATATGTGTATATGTGTATATATATGTATGTATGTATGTATGTGTATGTACAGGGTTAAATAATGGTTTTTCATTATGGGCGAGATGTCGAAACGAGCACAATAGGATGTCGAAATTTGCCCTGGAATTAGTGTCGTTTAAAATCCTTTTGATGCCTCAGACTCAAATTCCAGCTGATGGTATAGGTTCCAACAAGCACGATGTCGATACTTCTTGGAGGAGGATGTCAATTGAGCATTCATAAAGTGGTATATTCCACCCTATTTCACGAATAAGTTATCACTGTGTATGTATGTATGTGAATGTATGTGTTTGTATGTGTATATGTGTGTGTTTTGGTGGAAGAAGCCTGAACCGTGCGCCGTACGTTGTGCTTGTGCTGCCCCGGTATGAGTTGTTGGACTCGCCCGTGCCTCTTATGACCTTGTTCTGCTTTCCCGTGCTATAATTACCCCCACGCGCAGGCAGTATACCGTCCAAGTCCAGGCATTCCATTTAATGATTCTCCGCCATAGCCCTGCACACTCGCTTATTTAAGATTCCTCTCTCCCCGGTCGGCTCACTGCACTGCCCTCAACCAGGGAGGAGTGGACATTGAGAGTAAAGATGCCTTTTAGTGACCATTGGGTGTAGTGAGAGGTATATACAGCAGGTATATACAGAAACTTAAATGTTCACGTTTTTCTGCCTCGCTGTCTGAATTTCTGTCGCTCTCGGTACCCAGACAACAAATATGGTAAAACGTAAGTTGTTGCCATTCAAAAGAGGCTATAACCATAAATCCATAGTCCTGACCGTCTGATCATAGCTCACCTGAAGCATGAGCTCCGGCCAGGGATATACCTGTACATGAACAGTTGCATTAACGTCATACTGGTTGTTCGATCGAACACTGCTGAAGGTTTCCCACGTGACTGACACTCCCACCCAGGGCCTAGATAAAAATGATATTAAAAATCGTTACACTGTAAAGAAACGACAACATTCAATTTTCAAGAGGGACTGGATATCTCCCCTCCTACACCTTAAGATGCATCTGAGTCGATATCAGGCAGGTGCGCATGTCGTCGGGCGGTGAGCCAGGCTCCGGGGCGGGCTTCGGCGGCGGCACTGGCGGCTCCATCCGGGACGCCGGTGGCGCGTTCGGCAAGATGGAGGTCGCCCACGAGGAGCAGTATTTCCGGAAGCAGGTCAGCTACTTCGTTGCAGGCCTGTCCGCGCTACGACGCGGTATAGCTGTGGGGTTTTCGTTCCAGTTGATGTCTGCATGGTCATTGCAATTGATGAGCCTTGACGCCCACACAGCATTGAAGTTAAGTCTTTTTTCCATACGTATACTCGCATGCGCGTTTTTGCACTGGGTGTAAAAAAGCTGCGTGAATGTGCATTACGTCTGCAAGATACAAAGTATTGAGTAGGGAGACGAGTGGTCTAGGGGTAAGTTGCCCGTCTCACAATCGAAGGTTTGTGTGTTCGAGTATCACCTGTCGCTACTCTTCGCCCGCGACCAATCAGCGTGAGAGATTGGCGACGCTAGATGACACAACGATCGATGTGTCGTAAAACCAATAACCGACCAAAGTCTTGTAGTGCCGTTCTGTTGCGACTGGCCCGGCGGGTGACCAGTTCGTTAAGTCGTGTAAATATTGAAATGTGCGGACGGACACCTGGTATACACAGGCTCCTCCACGGTTGCTGGCCTGTGGCGGCATGATGTAACCAAACAGATCCACGGACTTGTATATCACAGGATAAGTGTTGCAATGAACGACCAGTCCGTTGTTTGTTTGATTTCTTGCGCTTGTATGTGATGGCCGGGTTTCGGGGCTACTTCGTTTTCAAGTCCATTGGTGCGTTGCATCCATCTTTGGTGGGGCTGTATTTTCACCAAGGCCTCGGATTACATGTTTAACAGCGATGGTAATTTTTCCCGCAATTATGCGATTTGTCCTCGCGGTCTGGCTTCAATCTTTATTAATTGTTGTGGGATGTCTGCGGGTAAAGCCCTTTCAGCTATACCACGACTGGGTGTTCAACAACAAGAACAACTTGATCAATTTGTGTTGTTCTCTGGCGCACCTATTAGAGGAGCTTAATATTGATAAATGGTGTAAATAATAGCAGCGATGTGCTGCAGTGTGTGGCGATCGTAGTTCATCTCTGCGCTGCTCGTATCCAACTACGCTGCATGACCTCTGCAGTCGGTGCGCCTCTAAACCGCAATAACCAACCGTATCCGGCTATTGTGCGTAGCCTCATGGAACTGTGCCATATTCCAGCAAGCTCAGCAGCTGAAGGATCTGAAAAAGCACCTGGACGACGAAGTGACGCACCACGAGACCGAGATCAAGCGCCACGAGGAGGTCATCAAGCGTCACAAGGAGCGCATTGACGCCCTCCACCATGATAACAAGTAGTGGTGGTGTGAGACCCCTGTGTGGTGCGGATATGCCGCCTGAGGACCCATGGTAGCATGGTAGTCGCCGCTGGTTTCCAAACGCGGTATTGGTGAGCGTTGGCTCTAGCCCGATCAGTGTAGCCCTTGATATGCCACGGGCTGTGGGGTTCTTGTGTATGTGTGTACTAATAAATGGCTCGTTTCAAAGGCGACTTTGGGCCGTTGTGGTAGGTGCGATTATGACAGTAGCCTCATAGGCGTCGTAACGCTCTCAACTTTCGTTTGCATTGCATCTACATCCCATATGCATGGGTGAAGAAAACATATGCATGTGTTGCAACACATCTGCTACCTGTTCGCGGTTTTCCCAGGGTCTCATCTACTTCCTACTAATTGACGGTGGTCTATTTGCAAAAAGAAGAAAATACGGAAGGGATGAACATAGTGTTGGTACAATCACATTTCGTTGTATCTCTTGCCTGCGTCCCGGGACACACATGTTGGCTGTCCTGATCTACGTGCAGCTCATCTAGAGAAACCCCACATTGAAAGACCCAATGAAGCTACATATAGCCAACTGGGGTGAGCTGTATGGGGACGAATATATTAAAACAAAATAAAACAGCAAAGAACAGATATTCTGGAATGAATCACCAGCGTTCTGGAACATGTGCTGTGCCGTTTGCAACAGCAACTTTGAGATGATCAATTCTGCCCGTGTGTTTGTGATTAGAACCGGATAATGCTTGTCAGATGTTGTAGATGAGTCATTGCAAAGGTAGCGTGTCGTATGACTCGTCATTTTAGCTTATCGGCTCTGCTGGACCAGCGGAGGGAGGATGCGGGAGAGCGAACTTCTTGCCGTTACCGGCGGAAAACTTGTACACAGGCTGCATCTGACCTCTTTTGGCAGTCCGCGAAATGTAAGGTTCGAGTCTCTGCAGGTGGCGCTCTGGCACACTGCGCAGGCGTGGGCAGCGCACCTCAGAACCTTGGTCTGATCAAAGCATAGTAACAATAAGGAGGGAATGTTGACAAACGCGATGATAATAAAACTGAAGGAACCCGTCCAATGATAAATATCATGTATATCCACTAGAAAGTATAAAAAAAAAATTATTGTAATTTGGTAACATCTCGTTTGACCAGTAAGTAGCTCGCAATATTTGTGTCAATTCACATGGCAGTAGACATGGCACATGTGACGTTCCCATACATATGGCGGATATCGCTCGTACTTCGCTCTCTTAATCATTGCGATGCCAAATTGGCGGCTGTTTTGTTGAGGACTGCGTCAATCCCACCCGATGAGGCATCACCTTTCCGTGGTGGGGGGGGGGGGGATTGCGTGCCTCAAGGATCCGGCGGCCAGACCACCAGGCGGCCGGGGAGAGGTCAGACTAAGAGTGCCTCACTCGTCCTTCCATCCATACGCCCCCATTCCAATGCCCATCTCATCCCAATCCATGCCCTTCACCTAGCCCTACAACACTAACTATCCCTACTATGAGCAGGCAGGGCAACTTCCCCGGTCCTGCCCACCAGCTCGGTTTTATCGGGGTAGCCGCGCCCCCTCGGCCCGTCCCCAGGGGTTGACTGAGTCCTGGAGGTTGAGGTCCCCCGTCGCACGGTGCTAGTTGTGACGGGGGACCAACACACCTCTTTGGTCCTGATATCCTGGAGGGGCGGGCGGGCCCGTGGGGCCTCACGCGGGTCAAGTGGCAGGTCGCCTCGGGCTGGGGGCCTGGGTTTCCCAGTGCCTGCCCGCCCGGCCGGCCGGGGTCAAGGGGTGGGCGGCGCTGGATCCTGGTCGGGGTGGTGAGTCTCTCTCCCGGCCGGGTGAAGGCACCACCTGCCCCGTATAGCTCCTCGGGCGCCTGGCGACCTCCCGTTCGCGGGACCCAGGCGTCCCCCCAGTAGGGCCCCTTAGGGGTGGGGCGCCCGAGGAGCCGAAACTAAGAACAGCGCATGGCATCCAGAACAACAAAAATCACTCCTGGCTCCTCTTACGAGGGCCAGACAAATCAATCGTCTTCAAACGAGGCTTGTCCCCGTATCCTCATTTTACAAGCACGTGAAGGCTCCAAGCAGCTAGCGTCCCTATCACCATTTCAACGACGTGACGGGTGTGACAGATTCAGAGTTATCACCAGATGTCAGGCTTTGCGTGACGGAGTATTAGAAGTAGAGTTTTCAAGGGGAGAAGATGCGAAGAAAGTGCTCTCAGCTGCATTTTTCATATACAGTATGCGACATGGTAATATCAGACGGGAAGTGACCATTCCAATGAGTGCGGAAGCCCACAAGACAAAAAACTCGTCCAAGGGCATCATTAACTGTTTCGACCTGAGAAATGTGTCTGACGCAGAAATAGCGGATGGCCTCTCGGAGTCGGGGGTTACAGAGGCTCGTCGTATAAATACCAGAAAGGGACCGGAGGTGCGGCCCACCAACAATATTATCCTGACCTTCAATACACCCGACCTCCCAGCTACAGTTCTCGTAGGATACATTCGTGTCAAAGTGCGCAGATACATCCCGAA
Source organism: Imbricaverruca yamaguchii (assembly GCA_034440575.1). Lineage (NCBI taxonomy): Eukaryota > Metazoa > Arthropoda > Thecostraca > Neoverrucidae > Imbricaverruca > Imbricaverruca yamaguchii. Next base: position 76,584 of record JAOTOL010001589.1, read on the forward strand.
TCCTATGAGATGCTTTCAATGTCAGCGTTTCGGGCACACCAAGCCTGCATGTCGCAATCGGCCCGCATGCGCAAAGTGCGCGGCCACTACTCACACCGCCGAAAACTGTAACACCCAGGATCCCTGGTGTCTAAACTGCGGGAGAGGACAATCTTCCCACACTTCTTATGACCGTTCCTGCCCTGTGTACGTAAAAGAAAAGGAGATCATTTCATTGAAATTCACACAACATTTCGTTCCGCGAAGCCCGAGACATGTATATTGGCACACATCCTGCAATTTCGTACACTGCCAAGGCAGCAACGCTACCACCGATGAGGAAACCGCCTACCCATCCGCAGCAGTACGACCAGAGTAGCGCTGCCGTGCTGATAGGTCAACTCGTAGCTCTGTTGCGATCATTTGGAGTCGCATGGCCCCCATTATCCCCTATAGCGACTGGAGAAACCGTGACAACTGAGGATGAAGCACAGGTCGTGGCTCCCAAGCAGGGGTTCCCCCGGAAGATACAGCCACGGCCCCCATCGAGTGTGATGGAAACTGGCAGGTAGTACAAAGAAAGAAACGTCCAGGTAAACCCACATTATCCTCCCCACCAAAGCCCAGCCAATTACCATCTACAACGACGCTATCCTCGAAACCACCACCTTCCACTGCCCATCCTTCCTCCAACTCTCCCTCAGTCCCCTCACGCACCACCACCACCACCACCACCACCTCCTCCTCCAAATCCCTCTTATCCACATCCTCCCTTCCAGAACCCAACCGTCCTCCCGTGAGGCAGGCCTCTACCTCACCATCCACATATGCATCCGCACCTCCATCGCCTTCACGCAACAACCAGCGACCAATCCATCTATCTGATGCAAGTTTTCACTACCAGGAAGCCGAAAGGCGTGCCCGCGAGGCCAAACGAGCACGACTCGCACAGATGGAGAGAGCCCGGGCGGAAGGACGCCAAGGAAGTGACAAGTCTCTGCCAGCCACCCCTTTGCCACGACGGCGAGTGGAGGGACCGGCTCCGTCAGGCAATGAGATGGGACCTCCTCCACCTTCACCCCGGTTGGGGCCCCAGAAGAGAGGATTGCTGCTGTTGGGTTCCCCACCAGCGGAAGCGTCGCCGCGTTCTCGCCCCAGGACCCAGTCGCTGGGTCGTAATCGAAGTGAACCCTCTGAGTTAATAGACTCCGACCATGGTTAGTGGACGAGGCCTTAATCTCCTACTTCCCCTTAAACGACCATTTATCATGCAACTACCATTTATTACAGAAACCAGGACTTTATCTGCAAAGTTTCCCGTAGTCTGCTTTAACCCTTAAATCGCCCATCATGCAGGCCTTTTTACAGTGGAACTGTAGACGTTTTAGCACTAGTGCCCCAGAACTCCAGAGAATCCTTAATCAACGTTGTCCAGCGGTAGTATGCCTACAGGAAACTAAGCTTAGACCCGAGTATAAGATATCTATTAAAAGCTACTCTATATTCCGTAAGGATATCCTGTTTGATACCATTGCTCACGGTGGGGTGCTTCTGGCTCTGCACCATAGCTTTCCCGGGAAAGAGATCGCGTTGAAAACTGACTTGCAGGCGGTGGCTGTGCGTATCCTCTTAAACCGTCGGGCTCTTACTGTGTGCTCCCTATACCTCCCCCCTGGTGTCGCACTGCCAATCAATGATCTGGGGAAGCTCTTGCCCCAGCTCCCGCCTCCACTCCTTCTTTTAGGAGACTTTAATTCTCACCACACCGTATGGGGCTGCGTTGATGTTAACTCTCGTGGGCGTCTTCTGGAAAATTTTATTCTACGGACATCTCTGCATTTTGAACACTGGCGCAGGTACCCACATTAGCCTCCCATCAGGTTCTACTTCAGTTTTAGATCTTAGTATCGCAAGCCCACAGCTGGTGAACAGTTTTGAATGGACCGTTGACGAGGACCCATTGGGGAGCGACCACTTTCCCATCGGGTTACACTATCAAGGAAGTCCCATATTAGGCCCCCGACCACAACGATGGAACCTTAAAAAAGCGGAATGGAAAACGTTTGAAGAAAATGCACGGCGTGTCTTTGGTTATCACGACAATAAGCCACCAGTCTCATTCGAGACGTTCACATCTCTCCTCTTAGAATCTACCACCGAATGTGTCCCGAGAACCACTGGTTCCCGTCGGCGGATACCAGTTTCATGGTGGACACAGGAGTGTCGTGATGCCATTCGGACTAGGCGACGCGCATTTCGAATTTTCAAACGTGACAGCACCACCACACATTTAATCAACTTCAAACGTGCTAGGGCTCTCGCGCGCCGTACGATACGGGAAGCAAAGCGGTCTTCCTGGCGTGAGTATGTAAACTCTTTGAACCCCTCATTCTCCGATCTGGTCCCGAATTAAAAGAATCTCCGGTCAATTCAGCACGGTTCCTCTCCCTGTACTAATCATTGGTGATCGTGAGGTGGTTCATCCATTTGATGTGGCAAATGAATTCGGAACTGCACTTGCTGAGAGAAGTCGAACCGGAACCACAGACAGAAACTTCCTGTGCTACAAATCCATCTGCGAAAAGTCCGTGATTGATTTTTCTACGCCACAATATTTTTCATATAACCAACCGTTTACCGAATCTGAAATAATATCGGCCATTTCTTCACTTAAAAGCGCCGCCGAGGGCCCATGGGGTGCATAATGAATTGTTGAAGCATTTGCCAGCGGAGGTGATCACGTTGCTCTTACGTGCCATCAACAATTTATGGGAACTCGACCTATTCCCTCCAATGTGGAGGGATGCCACGGTTGTCCCGATACTAAAACCTGGCAAAACTGGCACTGACCCTTTAGACTACCGACCGATTTCTTTGACGTCTGCTTTATGCAAATTATTTGAGAAAATGATATATACCCGTCTTTCGTGGTTTCTTGAAAAATATGATCTCACGAATTGTCAATGCGGCTTTCGAAAAAACAGAAGTACAATAGACCATATTGTGTCACTAGACACCGAGGTGAGGGTGGCCTTCCAGAGAAAGCGCCACCTAGGTGCAGTCTTCTTTGACATTCAAAAAGCGTATGACACCACCTGGCGCAACGGAATTCTCCTGAAACTTTTTAAGAAGGGAATCCGTGGCCACATGGGCAACTTCTTACAGAACTTTTTGAAAGAACGAAGATTTCGAATACGCATCGGGAATCACCTCTCCCTATGGTTCGTACAAGAAAACGGCGTCCCACAGGGAAGCGTACTCAGTGTACCGTTATTCGGCATCATGATAGACGACATAGGTGATTCTATCCCGCCGGCCATGGGATGTTCACTTCTCGTAGATGATTTTGCTATTTGGACTTGCGCCCCAAAAACACCAACCTTGCAAAGACAGCTGCAACTAGCAGTTGCAAGCCTGGAAAAGTGGGCGAATAGGAATGGATTTTCGTTCTCAGCAACAAAAACTGTCGCCCTCCACTTTTGCCGTCGTCGGTGTTGTCAGGATATGTAAATTCAATTGTATGGTAAGGATGTACCCGTCCAGCCCGTCGTGCGATTTTTGGGAGTGGAATTCGACCGACGTCTTACATATAAGCAGCACTTAAAGACCCTGCGTGGAAGGTGTTTTAATGCACTGGACATATTGAAATGCGTTGCCCGTACTTGTTATGGCGCAGATCGAGTTACACTTATGTTGTTATATCGTTCTTTGATACCCTCAAAGCTCGATTACGCCAGTTTTATCTATGACGGCACAGCTGCATCTAACAAACGCTCACTCGATACCGTTCATCATGCGGATATCCGTATAGCAACAGGAGCCTTTCGTACCTCACCAAAGTCAAGTCTTCTAGTCGAGGCACACGAGCCCCCTCTTTGTCTGCGCAGAGAAAGGCTGGGAATGCGCTACACCTGCAAGCTTCGCCAGTTCCCTGATCACCCCGCTTACTTACATGTTTTCTCGAGACGGTTGTCGACCATTTTCTCCACAGATCGAATGTTGAGTGTTGCTCCGTTCGGTGTGCGCATACGTAAGCTCTTCCAAGAAAGCCAAATTAGACTCCAAGGAATCCGGAAAATTGAGCACATGGAGACCCCACCATGGGAGTTGGTCGCACCCGAGGTGGATTTTTCCCTCGCTAAGACCAAAAAAAAACTGATGTCGCTCCGCTCACTTGCCCTCGAACACATCGAGTCATTTCATGGATGGGTGACGACATATACCGATGGTTCTGGTACGGATGATGGTGTTGGCAGCGCATTTATTTGCGGCTCCGTCACCCGATCATTTTCCCTCCCGAAGTACGCATCTGTGTATTCGTCAGAGCTCGTCGCCATTTTGAAAGCGCTCTGCTATATTGAAGTGTCAGGGGGTGACCGTCATGTGATTTTCACTGACTCCTTGAGCAGTCTTTTAGCCGTGAACACATTTTATCCCTCCAACGGACTTGTGCGTGATATCCTAAAGTGTCTCACCGCTGTGCACCGCTTGGGACGGCGAGTGGTTCTGTGTTGGCTTCCTGGCCATGTTGGAATTGCTGGGCATGAGTTAGTGGACGCTGGGGCGAGACGAGCAGCGCATGCTCCGTGCACTCGATCGCTACCGCTTCCCGCCACGGATCATTACCGACAGATCTCCATCTTTCTCCTCAACAAATGGCAAACAATGTGGGACGCAACCCAAGCGAACAAGCTGAAAGCCATCAAGCCACGTTTGGAACCATGGGGCTCGTCCAGTCGTATGTTTAGGAAAGAAGAGGTGACTTTGTGTCGTCTTCGGATTGGGCACACTTACGCCACACACGGTTACCTGCTGTGCGGTGGCGACAGACCCCAGTGCGCCAGATGTCGATCACCACTGACAGTCCATCATGTTCTGATCTCGTGTCCTTTATATGCTGACCAACGCAGACGCTATTTTGGATCTCTCCGTGCGACCTCTCTTAGCAGTGTTCTTTCCAACAGCTCTCTCATTGTTCAATCAGGACAACTGATTGATTTCTTATCCGAAGCGTCGTTTTCAGCTATATACACCCCTCGCCGATAACCACGACGTGTACACTTCGTAACAGATAAAAACTGTGTACGCGTGTTGACGCTGGGTACCGCTTCTAACGGCACCACCATGATTATATAAGTTATGGGCGCAATATGACCAGAGTAGTCGAAGCGCCCGAAAGCCCAAATAACTAACTAACTAACGAGGACTGCGTCAATTATTGCACACTTCATATTAACACTAGCACGTCCAGAGGTCCGCGCCAACTTCGCATGTCCGGGGGCAGATGTCTGCCCCCCCACAAGATCTCTAGAACTGCTAGCCAGCGACAAACGGAAAACGGCGTTGGATAGCTGGTGACGGGTTCTATCGAAAATGCTTCGGTAATTTTTTCGCTCAGGTCAACATGCAGGTCACTGGGCCATCATAGGTCAAATTTGACCAGATCAGGTGGAACTCAGATATTGACACATATCTCAGGACCTGTAACAGATAGAAACAAACGGCGAACGCTATTCGACAGTGCTTGAAATGCGCTACTGACAATAGGCGGTGTAATTTAAGGTCAGGTCAACCGAAACTTAGATCAAGGTCATGAATCCATGACCTCAGGTCAAGGTAATGAAGTCGCCTAGGGAGGATCTGTAATGTATCAATCGACATGTCTTGGCGATACAAGCATAATGACGGTAATTTCAGCATTCTAGCTCCATCCAGTGCTGTATAATGCGCATAAATGTGTAGTGACCTCAGGTGACCTCAGAAACCTTGGTGAGGTCACTGAGCAAAAATGTTAGCGGTAACATTGAGCATAGCTTCCATCTACATGCCACAACTGTTGTGAGATCATTCCGAGCGCAAATATGTAACCAGGAAGCATTTGTATAATTTATAATAGCCCTATAATGGGCAAGCCATGCCGCGACCTGACCTAAGGTCAATGCTACGCAAAAAAAACAGATATACATATTATGGTCCCTGATGAGATCATGACATAAGTTTGAAATCAATCGCTCAATTATTGTGGAAGTTATGCCACCTAGAATCCCGAGTGTAGTTGGGTCACTTCGCCTGACCTGGTGACCTGACCTGAGATGATCCAGGATTAAAAATGTATGAGGATATGCGAAAAAGGCCAATGAACAGCTATGCGAGGTTTGGCCTTGCTAACCCGATTAGCTTGGCGGCAAATGAGGAAAAACCGGAGGGGGGCAGATATCCGTCCCCGGACGTGCGCGTGCTAATGCTTGTGACTACGATGTATATATGAATTGCCCAATCCAAAAGTTCCTCTCTTTCTGCCCAAGTCGTCTGGTGCCTTTTAGTTTTTCAGCTCCGACTTTCTGAAATGGTTGTAAAAATGGGCTGTATTCTAGGGTGAGTCGTATGAATGATGTGTACAGTCGCAGTAGTGTTTTCTTGTATCCACGGGGGGAGATAGCCGAGTGGTTAAGGTGTTTGCCTCTGAGTACCGAAGGTCCCGGGTTCGACACAGCCACCGATCGGGACATTTCCAAATCCTGCGGTCCACCGGTGAAACAACCATTAGCCGTGAATGTGTGTAAAATGCGTCGTGAACCACCCAATAAACAGACAAATAAGGACTGGTGGAGGTGCCTGAAGCAGCGAATCGCTCAGCTCCTGTGGTGTTGGGTTTTCAGTTAGCAGCGAGATGTATGGTGAGATGACTGGTCCAGCCAGACGTTGGCACTGCGCATGCAAATTGTGCCGCTGCGCCGGCGGCGTACCAGGACTGTTCACACCTAGCGTAATCTCGACGCACTGTCTGAATCGACGCAAAGCTATTGGACAGCTAGCATGGGGCCAAATGAGTCTGCCACTACTGCCATTGCGCCGGCCTTGCGTCAGCTGTCTTCCGAGTCCTACAAAACGCTGGTGATTTCCGAGCAGACAAAGTTGGGTTTTCTGAACTCTTTTTTCGCTCGGCGCACCAGCGGCCTTGACCCAGGGTGGACAAACTGCTCGGGATAAACTGCGGTGCCATATTTGCTGATCTTCGGTGGATTGGGGCCACATCGGCTGCGGTTTTTTCAGCCTGTAAGTAGAGGTCCGGGGTATAGTGTCAGCTTTTGCAATTGCGCTCGTGCGTGGCGGATTCGATGTTTTTCGCTGTCATTTGATCAGACTTCGCACAAAAAATCGAAAAATAATTGATTTATTCGAAATTCATCAGCACCACCTAATTAAACTAATTAGCATAATTTGATGTAATAAAATTGCTATCTCTCACAAAGAAAGCCAAATATGGTCAATTTGAGGTTACCTACCTCCACTAAATCGACTATAAGGATATCAAAAATCAAATTTCAGTTTGATAATTACCAAATTTCTCGACCAATAAAATTTGAGCACGATATATTTCCCAAACAAAGCCAGATATGGCCAATTTGAAGTTGCCTACCCCCACTAAATCGATTATAAGGATCTAAAAAATAAATCAGTTGGATAATTACCCAATTTCTCAACCAATCAGATTGGGGACGAGTGGTCTAGGGGTAAGTTGCTCGTCTCAAAATCAAAAGATTGTGGGTTCGAGTCTCACCTGTCGCTACTCTTCGCCCGCGACCAATCGGTGTGAGAGATTGGCGACGCTACATGACTCGGCGGTCGATGTGTCGTAAAACCAATAACCAACCAATCAACGAATCAAATTTGAGCACGATGTATCTCCCAATCGAAGTCAGATATGGCCAATCTGAAGTTTGAACCCCCACTGAATGGACTATGTGTGGATCTCAAAAATAATATTTTCAGTTCACACAATTTATTACAAAAATTATAGACATACACAATTTCTCGACCAGTCTCATCCCAATTAACTCTCTAGGGTCACATTTTCAATACATTAGCGGAAAAAACGTTGGCGATAGACTCGCAGTAGGTCGCGGTGAACCATATTGCTCGAGGATCGGCGTACGACCACTCGCACTCAACTGAGCACTGGACGAGCTGCCCTGGCCAACGATCGGGTGCCGCCACAGTTTGTCGGACTTCTTGTACACCCGTTCGAGATTCTTGACTACAATGTTCCCATCCTCGCGGGCCTCCTTCGGGTAGCACAGAAACCAAGCAACGCAGTCTGCCGCCACCTCACACATCACGATCGACAGCACCATCAGCTCAGGCGCGGACGTGCCGGTCGCAGCGTCAGCGCGGTCGCCGTCTCCGGCTGCCGTAGCCTCCCCGGCGGACTCAGCGTCGCGGCCAGCTCAGCATTCGTCCCCCGCAGTGGGGTCAGCCTCGTTACTCGGCTGGCCAGGGACTTGGCGCTCCCTCGGGGTAACATAGCCGCCCCGACAAGGGGTGTGGAAACACGGAGGTGTTTCTGGGGGCTTGTATAGTCCCCATCGTCCATTCCTCTTTTAAAATTCCCGTATCCACCCCGTGCCAACGACCTTTTGTATGTCTTTCATCCAACCCTGCAACACCACCCCTCCCCAATCACGAGCAGGTAGGTCAGCTTCCCTGGTCTACCCATCCCCTCAGTTTTATCGGAGTAGCCCCCCCGCCCACGGCCCGTCCCCCGGGGTTGACTTGACGGAGTCCTGGAGGTTGAGGTCCCCCGTCGCACGGTGGTAGTTGTGACGGGGGACCAACACATCTCTTTGGTCCTCAAATCCCGGAGGGGCGGGCGGGTTCGTATGGCCCCATACGGACCAAGTGGCTTGTCACCTCGGGTTGGGGGCCTGGGCTTCGTCCCGGTGTCTGCTGGCCTGGCCGGCAGGGGTCAAGGGGTGGGTGGTGCTGGATCCCGGCCTGGGTGGTGAGTACCTCTCCCGGTCGGGGACGGCATCGCCTGGCCCGTATCACTCTTCGGGTATCTGACGTCCTCCCGTTGTCGGGATACAGGCGCCCCCCCGGTAGGACCCCTGTGAGGTGGGGTACCACGAGGAGCCGAAATAAAAGCACACCTTCATGGATTACTCGAGGTGGTGTGCTATTGGCAATACACCACAGTATACCCGTTCGACAGGTCAAACTACGCAGCAATATCCAAGCAGTAGCAGCACGTGCATTTTGGACGACGACCAGTCAGTATATGCTCTATATACCTACCCCCTGGAACTGGTTTTACCGTCGCAGACATCAGACAACTGCTGACTCAGCTAGCCCCACCGGTCATTCTGCTAGGAGATTTTAACGCACACCATACACTTTGGGGATGTACTGATATCAACACACGAGAACGAGTTTTGGAACGCATTCTACTCGATGAGTCGCTAAGTATATTAAACTCTGGAACGCCGACACACGTTACGCTTCCGTCTGGTTAAACATCAGCTCTCGACTTGAACATAGTCAGCCCACAACTGGTTCAACATTTTGCATGGTCTCTTTCCGATGACCCACTAGGAAGTGACCATTTCCCGGTATGGTTTTCTTACCGCGATGGCGCGGTACTCGGTTGGCGTCCACAGCGGTGGGATTTTCGCAACGTTACGTGGGATGAGTTTCAATCAGGAGTACAAGCCAGTCTTCCAGCTGACCCCGAAGATCCACCATTAACAATGGAGGTTTTAACCTCAATAATAATCGACTCTGCCGCCACTTCCATACCAAAAACCTCCGGTACTCCCCGCCGTACTCCGGTCCCATGGTGGACTCCGGAGTGCCACCTAGCAATTTGAGCTCAGAGATGTGCCTTCAGGGCATTCAATCGTCACGGCTCTACAGAAAACCTGATAGTATTCAGATGGGCCAAGGCACTAGCTCGGCGCACCATACGGGCGGCGAAGCGTGCATCATGGAGATCCTACATAGGACAGCTGTGCCGAACCACACCGATTTCCGAAATATGTGCGCGTATTAAAAAGATTTCTGGGAAATTATCTTCAGTACCCCTGCCTGTACTGAGCGTTGGAGGCAACATCATGGCCGATCCAGGCGAAGTAGCCACCCATGTTGCTGATGTTTTTGCAAAGCGAAGTAAACACACAGATCCAGGATTCCTACAATACCGTGACCGTAGACAGAGGGAGATCTGTTTTACCACACATGAACAACTTGTTCAACAACTTGCCGTTTACCCAAGCTGAATTAGACTGCGATCGGCGGTTTGAGAAATGTATGTGAGGGACCGGACGGAGTGCACAACGAAATGTTGAAGCATTTACCAACATCTGCAAGGCCTGCTCTATTAGCCATTTACAATAGAATTTGGGATGTTGGATATTTTCCACCAGCCTGGCGAAAAGCAATCGTCATACCACTATTGAAGTCTGGCAAAAGTGGCGATGACCCAGCCCATTATCGTCCTATATCTCTCACATCATCATTGTGTAAATTGATGGAAAGAATGGTAAACCTTCGACTGAATTAGTACTTAAAGACTCGGAATGTCTTAACCAACGACCAATGCGGATTTCGGAAAAACCGCAATCCGATTGACCATGTTTTAAGGCTAGATACTGAGATTCGACTGGCTTTTGTGAGAAAGAAGCATTTGGGAGCAGTGTTTTTCGACATTGAGAGCGCTTTTGATACCGCCTGGAGACATGGGATCCTGCAGAAGATCCATAAGTATGGAATTCTTGGATCTTTGAACATGTTTTTGAAACAATGTATGACAGACCGACAGTTTTGCGTGCGCGTGGGTAATCAGACATCAGCCTGGCTCCATCAGGATGAGGAAGTTCCTCAGGGTAGTGTCTTGAGGACTTCCCTCTTCTCGCGTACCATAAATGACATTGGAAACTCACTTCCCTTTTCAATCGGACGATCTCTCTTTGCCGACGATTCTGCAATCTGGTCGTGCAGCTTGTCAACTCCTCTTATGGAACGACCGCTGCAACTTACAGTTTCTCGACTCCAGAAATGGGGACATCGGAATGGTTTTAGGTCTTCGACATCAAAAACGGTAGCAATTCATTTTTGTCGACGTCGACGTAGCTGCCCAGACATGACGCTGAAGCTGTACGGACAGGACGTTCCGCCGTACAAATGGCTCGTTTTCCAGGAGTGTAATTTGACCAACGTCTTTCATACCGCGAGCATATCAAAGCGCTCCAAGATAAGTGTTTTAAGGCCATGTCGATATTGAAGTGTGTTTATCGTATGTCATACGGTGCTGACCGAAGGACTCACCATCTGCTGTATCGTAACCTTATTCGTTCCAAGCTTGACTACGCGTGTTTTATATATGACGGTGCGTGTGCTACCACGAGGCGAATGTTAGATCCAGTACACCACGCTGCGTTGAGAATAATTACCGGAGAATTTCGCACATCCCAACGGTCAGCGCACTAGCTGACGCGACGCTTATGAACCACCATTGTCCGTCAGGCGTGAAATGCTCGGTCTCCGATACGCCTGCAAAATACGACAATTCTCGGTACACCCGTCATATCCAGCGGTGTTCTCCCGTGACATACACGCGGCCCTTCGCGATAATGTTAAGAGAGGAACACCCTACTGTGTGAGAATGAGAACGCTCCTGAGATAAATGAAAATTAGAATGCAAGGAATCAGGCCGTTTGAGCAAACAACTACCACCCAGTGGGAGCTTATCACCCCTTCATCGACATCGTCCTCGCTGTCGAGAAAAAACAAAATATGACAAAAGAGGAACTACTATCACGTACACTCGAACACATTTCTTCAGCGTATCATGGCTGCACCGTTACTTACACAGATGGCTCGAAGACTGACACCGGCATGGGTAGTTCTTTTGTAAAAGGATCCACTACACAATCTTTCACCCTCCTGCCACATGCCACGGTCTTCACTGCAGAGTCGATGGCCACCAGCAAAACCCTTGCATACATTGAAGTTGACGAGATTTTACATGTTACTTTGAGTGATTCTCTGAGCCGTCTTGTGGCATTGCGCAGTTATAACCAGCAATTATGGCCGCAGTGGCATATCAAATGGGCAAATGCCCCCTCTATCCTGAGAGGCATAAGCTGCCAAGAATCGTGCCGGGGCTCCAAAACTCGCGCTGGTGCCACCAAAATTCGCTTCGGCCCACCAGAATTCGCGCAGAGGTCTCCAAATAAGTATTTCGGGCCACCGAAGACTTGCTCCGAAGCTCGAAAACTTGCGATAGGAACCGCCAAAATCACGTTGGGGCAACAGCTAAGTACAACGCTTCCCACAAACTGGAATCGGTTCCCAAAATATCGCGCTCGGGACCCACAATTCCCATCGGTAGTCTCGTCGAAGCTCCACAAAATTGGCGTCTAAGCCCACACGTAAGACCAGTGTGACCACAAAAACAGAATCGGTATCCGAAAAAAAGCTGGAGCCTTCCAAAATAAGAATTGATTCGACAAAATAAATGTCCGGTTCAAGAAAATTGCTCTGGAGCACAGCACATGCTACCAGATGCCTTCACAAAATGCGTATGGCACTGAAAAACATATCGTATCCCGAAAAATCTAGGTGGGATGCAAAAACGTGGCGTCAGGGACTCGAAAAATCAGGCCGGGAGTCGGACTCCACAGAAAATAAGAAAAAATCACAAAAATCGTGTTGAGCCCAGAAAACTGGCATTCCCCACCTCAAATGGCAAATGCACATTGTCTCCCAAAAAGCGACAGGGCCTTAGTACATGCGTTGCATCCATAATTAACCATACCTGGACCTCCAAAAAGATATACAAGAAGCTCTTAAGGCACACAGGTCATAGGAACGCACAAGGGCCTGAATAAGAGGCTGGGGCCGCAAAAGGCAACATGGCTCCAAAACGAACAAAAGCACCGGGCGTTAAAAGACGCAGCGGGTCGAACCAAGAACACTGAGGAAGGGGAAGGGCCTCGGTCCGATAGCCATTCTGGGAGGTTAGCAGCAAAGATATTAGGTGCATCAAAGCTGAGCGTAATCTGCATTTCATAACTACGAAAATCAAATGTGGGAGGTAAGGAATTAATGATCGGATTTAATTACTCGACTTTTCGCAGCGAACGCACATACTAAGTACTCCAGCACGTCAAATATGGCGCAAGTCTATCATGTGGCAGTAATTAGCAAAAGGCAGAAGGCCTTGCAGAAACCGTAGCATCGCACGAAGTGTGGCGAATGCGCAATATGAGTGTGCTCTTGTACGGACGTTGGCTTCGTGGCGACCGGGTGATATGACCGGGTGATATTACGTGCCAGGGCGTTTTCGAAGATCTCGATGTGCTTTTTAACTCCTGGTCCTTTTGTTCGCTTTGAAACCATTTTGCCTTTTGTGGATCCAGCCACCTTTTCATACCCTTGTGCGTTAGCATGGTCCCTGCGTGCCTTGAGTGCTTCCAGTGTAATTTTTTAGAGCTCCATGTACGTTTATTTAGGGCTGCAGTGCATGTTTAAGGCCCTGTCGCTTTTTGGGAGATTGCGTGCTTTAGAGCGTCAGTTGCATTTTCGGCCCCCGTTTTGCTCTTGGGGTACCGCTGTGTTTATCTGGGGCTTCTAACGCACATTTGTGGGTCCTAGTACGGTTCCGGGGCTTCGGTGCGATTTTTCTGTGACCCAGCTTGACGCCAGGTACTTGTATTCCATCTCGATTTTGTTTTCAAGATTCGGTATGTTTTTCAGCGGCGTACACAATTTGTGAAGGCATCTGGCAACATGTTCTGTGCTCCAGAGCCATTTGACTGACCGGGCATTGATTTTTTGGGGAGTCCCTCCTTATTTTGGGGGCTCCAGCTTGACATTTTCGGATACTGATCCGGTTGTTGTGGTATAGGTGTAATTTCAGCAGTGTGAGTTGATTTATCAAGGGATACCAAAATAGAACCGTAGAATTGGATGGGAGAGTTAGGGTTGAAATCCGACGAATTAGGAATGATAGTGGTAGATTAGGCCTCTCCACAGGAGAATTCAGTTGATCACTAATCATTTCATTTCGATAGGCACCCTTTGACAAAATAGCGGTCGAAATCCCAGGCGCGTGAATGTATTCACGGAAGCTTTATTTTAGCTTGACAGGTGCCTTGCAGCTACCACCATATGTTATAAAAATTCGAAAATTCATAAGATTTCGATTTAAAAAAACCAATGCAACCCGCAACCCACTTCTTGTTGTCATCTTTGCGAAATTAACGTCCTAGGACTGAGAAATGATCGCTTCACCCGTCCCGTCTCGGGGGTCTTCAACCGCCCCCTCAGGTTTTTCGCGGGTAGTGGACGAACGGCGTACGGCAGCGCGCCCAAATTTGGCATACCTTTTCCCCCGTCAATTTGGCATGCTGTTTCAAAATTTTGAGGTCAGGTCATTTAGGGTCAATGAGTTAGTCAAGGTCAAGTGAGGTCACCTACACAATAGTTCAACCAGACGTCACGCTTTAACGGATACAGGCATTTTAATGAAACTTTCAGCGTTTGCTTATCTTTAGAAATGCAATTAAATGTATGAGTGGATTTTTATTGTTTTTTTTCGTCTTTACTGCATATAAATTTGGCATGTTTGCAGTTCAAATAGAACATTCTGGTTAGAGTAAGCACTTTTTATTCGGGTAAGTTGACTTCCAACAATGTTTTTCGGTCTGCTCTACCCTTTGGAAAAGGAAAATTAAAGACAACTTGAGAACTCAAAACTTTTAAATTAACAAAAAAAAATTTGGAGGGTCAAAAATTTGTATGGCACTGGTCGATTTCGCTGTCCTTTTCTCATTCCAAATAACTTCGTTTTTTTCACATATCCCACAAAGTGATTTCCCAGAGCCAAAAACATAATGTATGTCGTGAAAAGTCGTGAAAATCCAGCTCCCTGGTGATGTCACTTTTGGTCGGAAATTGTTTTGGGGGTGATCCGGACCCTACTCGTCGAGCGCGTTCCGATAACACCTTTTGTTTTCGTGCGACGCTTAGTTTGGATCTTAGAGGGGGGTTACTATCTGCCCCCCCCCGAGACGGGGTGTGAGGATCTGACCGGAGACACGGCGAGGGTTAAGGTTTGCTTAGGGCATCAAGCTGGTGGTAATAAATGACAGTAGTGATGAATCTAGCTTTTTATCAGTTATTGTTGGTGAACATAAAAGTGGGTTGATCAATGGGAGATATCTGTAACATATGCTTAGCATCAGCCTCGCTACAATCTAGGGGCCAGCAGGAAGATTCTTCTGTTCGAGAAAGCATTGAGGCCTTCGTTGGTTTGGACACTTAGGTATTTATCCACATATTACTTATTTATGCTTTTGTATGGCCCAGTTTTCAGCGAAAAAAAAATTGCTATTGCGTGTTGTGTAAATAATACGCCATGCCAAGACCAAACAGTACATTAATATGAAATCATGTTTCCCATTCCCGAACCATACTAAGGGCCTAAAAACAATAGGAGACCCTAGCACAATGGAGGCCCATTCTCGGGGAGCAGGAGGCCCCTTTTCGACCTTGCCCCCTGGTAGAATTTCGTGGCGACGCTACTAGTCAGTGCCCGCCTAAGTCTACCGGTGTGTGGAAACGTTTAGTCTCACAGACTCACTCTGTGTGCAGTGTACTATCTACTTATCTAGTCTTAGGCTGTTAGCTATGGATTGTTTTGTGAGGATCGTAATGGAGCTCAAAACACTTGGACCCATGAAGTCACAGGTGGGCAGTTTATTTGATATTGAAAGTAGTAACTTGGTGTGGGACAATTGAAATACAATTTATAATTTAGTAGAATTTAAGAGAAATTAAAGAATACGCTGAAATTAAAAAGTATAACTTAGTAAATTTAATATTTAGTATTTCTTTATTTTCTACTCAGGTGGCAGAGGAAGAGGCTGGTCCCTCATAGCCCAGACGCCAGGACATTGTCGACCTACTCATTGACGATGAGGACGCTTCTTAGGAAGGGAGGCAGGACCTGGATGAGGTCCTTAACAGCGTCATGCAGTCCTGGAAGCGGACCCACAGTGAGGACCCCTGACCATCAAGATGCTCCCCATGGAGCACATGGAGGCCTGGGTGGACATGCCCATTACATACAACACTGCCCTCCCCAACTCTGCTGCAGTGAAGAGGCTGTTCAGCGTCGCCGGAGACATCTTGAGGCCCAGAAGGGCCTCCCTGACGGCCTGCAACTTTGAGCAGCTGGTCTTCCTCCGCGGAAACCTGAAGCTTATGTGGTACGAGTACTTGCAGCCTAAAATGGAGGACAAGGAGGAGGAAGAAGACATTGAGTAGAAGGATGGGTAGAGACAGCAACTCAGACTCAGTGGACGCGGCCAATCTGGCTAAATTTTCCGCCGGCCGAGCAATATAGCTCACGGGTCATAGTTTAATCTTTAATGTAAATATAGTTAACTGCAATGCCAACTACATGCTGTATTTTCTATAAAAATGACTTTTTATAGCATAAAACTTTTTTCGGGGGTGGGGACTGAAGAGGTAGAAACTTTTGCACTGCACATCGTGTTTGTATAGGCATACTTAATTAATAGCGGCGCAACGGCGCGGGCGCAGGCGGGCATCGCCGCTGGCGCAGGGGCGCGGCCGCAAGTACCAAAATTCAGTGGCGCGCCCACCTCTGGCAACGGGAAATGTTGACGCTGACTGTTACGCAATTCAAGAGAGCATTTAACGTTACTCGACGATGAAATGTACTGTTTACAATGAGTATGGCTGCGTCCCATTTCCTGTGTGCCGTTTACGTCGTCGACGTGCCAATTGTAATCTGGAATTTTGTCCGAAGTGAAATAAGAATCTCGAAAGTAAGTTTCTTGGGGCACAGTTAGTAATATTTTTGTTGCAAGAATTCATATTTGAATTCTATGGACTTGCCTGGAAGGCGACCGGTGTTCCACTGTAGAAAAAGCCCCATTGCTAAACGCGTTTAGTGGCTGCTGGTGTTCCTATACTGGGGTGATGTCAGCGTCGAATTGGGGACAACGGTTGAACCGGCGAACGGAGAGAGGGATGGGAGGTAACCCGGGGAGGGGTGGTAGCCTGGACCTGGTCGCACGGGTCCTGGAAGATGATTGGGTGGAGTGACGGCGGGATTTGCGCTTGGGAGGCGCGGTGGGTTCAGGCGGGATTCATTGGTCTGAAGTTGTGGGTTCGACGGGCTTGGCAAGTGGCAGGTTCAGTCTGAGTGCTGGCCAAAGACGAGGTTTTGGAGTGGGCTTCGGTGAATATGCAGAAGGTGGTGGGGTTTTGTTTGGCAGTAGATGGTGGCCGTTGATTTGCGGATGGTCTGGGTGGATATTGCGGTGGCCTTGGTTTGGACCGGCTGGATTGATGTGGTAAGGGTTTGGACCGCCTGTAGGAGGCAGTGGATGGAAGGCTTCAGGGTGGCGAGGTGGGGCTTGGCCTGTTGCAGGCGGTGACGTGAAGGGATACGGCCGGGTCCTGTGGGGGATGGAATGGATGCCGGATCAGGCTCTGATGGTGTGGGGTGTGGGGAGGTGCGGTTGTGGCTGTGTGAGTGTCGGTGGTGATGGTGCGGCGTATGTGCCGCCGTGCTGTTGCATGTGGCACCCTGTAAGTTGGTGCATACCGGCACACGTCCCTCTCGTATGCCCACTTGGGGCAATCTGTGTCGGTGGTGGGGTGGGGCCCATCACAGCCTGCACACCTTTCGGAGGAGTTGCAGTCGGATGCCGTGTGGTGACCGGTGCGCCGACTGCATCACGGAATTGGCGACACGCATGCGCGCTCGCCATGTCAGTCACGCAAACAGAACCGACGTGGTGGCAAGGCCGCGCAGAGGCTTACCTCGTAGACCTTGTGTATGTGGACGCGTGATGACAAGTGTGAGTCGAAAGTCAGTACTAGAAACGTGAGGCGAACGTGCCTGCCGTCTAATCTGGCTGATTGTAGCTGTGGCATCCAGGAGGGCTGAGGCGTCGCACAGTACAGCGATGCTGTCAAGTGGTAGGCTATCCAGCTCTGGGGCGTAAATGCAGCCCCGACTGGTGATCGGAGTGTGGTGCAACGTGAAAGAGCAACGCTTGCAGTTAGATTGATTGATTGATTATTTGGGCTTAAGGGCGCACCAACTGCTACTGGTTATGTAGCGCCCAGCGCTTGTAGTTAGAGGTGGTTGTGTTTAGTAGCTTGTGTTCGCGCTGCTGTGTGGACGAGTGTGTGGTGTGCATGTGGACCTCCAAGTGTGTTGAATTAATGTGTCCGATTGTCCTCTCGAGAGTGAAATGAGACTCCTGTGTGATGATGTGCCCCGTCTCTGTGCACGCACCGACTAAATAGGTGCCCTGTGTGGTGTGGTGCTGGCGGTGGACGCCATGAGTAAGGGTCGGTCTCGCCCCTCGCAAGTGTCCCTTCTGGCCGAAGAACTACCTGGATTCGTTGCATCCTGGACCAAGCTTTCGCTCTCTCGTCCCTGCCCTGGCCGCAATGGCCCAAGACAGTGGGCTCGAAACCGTTGTTCCCTACGGGGGGCACAGGTCAGTTGGGAGACAGAGAAGTTGGGGATTTGATGTGGGAGGTTTTCTTTCCAGAGTCGCAGGAGTACTTCTCTAGGGTCCCTGGAGCTCTTCGTGTCTTCACTCCTGCTGCTACGGTTTGTCTTCTACTCAAACCTTGGTCCGTCCTGGTGCTCTTCTGACTTGCTGACTGCAGGCGTCGATCGTGCTCTGGGAAGAGCGTGTCTGATCTCATCGCCCGCGTGCACCGACATTTGACCTTTGACACATTATGGTCAGCTTTATAGACAAATATGGGCGCCAACATTTAGACAAATAATGGAACAATGCTCGATGCTGAACGAAGGAGAAGAAATGACAGGAAAACTTTTAAAAGGTCGTGACTCGCGAAGTCAATACAAGATCACAAGTTAACATAGCTTAAAGTTAACCTCAGTAAATCACAATCATTTGTACTTCATCCTTTAAATGAGGTACAAGTTAGTACGCCAATTTCTGCCACTAAAAATATACTTTATTTCCATATGCACTTTCTCCGTGACTTCAAAATTTCGATGACCCAAGGAACTAAAAGGCTGTAATCTGACTTACCGACAGCCACATGAATCCATTTTAGTCAAAATCGGAGGGCGTGTGGTAAACGGGCCCTGGTGATTTGTCCTGCAATCGCTGACACCAGTGCAGCTTTCAGTGTATTGAGCCGCACTTCGGTAGCGATCGACTAGCATCATGGCGACATCGCCGCCGCCTCTCGTCCCGGGCCGGCACGACCTTCCGGTGCAGACCGGCCAGTCGTGGTCCACGCTGACACCGTCAAAATAGGAAGCAGAACAGATCACAGACGAGCGCGACCGCTTCGGCCGACCGACCAGCGCGCAAACAAACAAACATCATCGCAATTGAATCACCTGGGCGGCGCTCAAAACAAAATGTAGTCAGCACGAGGCGTTAATAAAAAATACACGTGCGTCCAGATCTTGGATTCTTCCGCCCGTTAAGCACGTAATGCTGCGAAGGGTAGCAGACACTGCTAAAAAAAGGAAACTGGCAGTGCAGGAGCATGCTGGATCACAGGCGAAATAAAGCTAGTAAAAGCCCATGAATGCTCGTCAGATGTGAAACTAAAAAGTTCAGATAAAATACATGCGACCATGGAAACAAACTAACAAAATACTACACGGCTTCGACTAGATTGAAGAACAAAACAGTAAATGAGTCCCCCAGCATTAATCACAGCTCAACATCGATATTGATGCGTGTTGTTGCATGTTAGTGGGTCACGTGGCATTTCAAAACGAACAGAACTGCAAAAAAAAACTTGCCTGACGAGCCGTATTTTCAGGTACAACTGCACCAACGAACCGAGACGAGCGGCAGCTGAGCCGACGACGCGCGACGACAATTTCGACGACACCCAGCTCCAACACCGTCGACCAGGCGAACCTTCTGCACCCGGACTAGACGCGCACGTTCCAGCGCGCCGCCGCAGGTGGCGCCACAGAGCCGGGAGTTGTATATTTGTGGGCTTCGGCACGCTGCAGCTGCCGTGGCCGCATGTCGTCCGACAGAGGTGACAGAGCCGGTCATCCGCTGACAGTGGCGGTGTGGGGGCCGGCCGGCCGGGCGCGCCTCAGACGGAGCGCCGCCAGCGGCCGCGGGCGGTGCGGACGCCGCAGCGGGCCGGCCGCGCCGGGTCGCCTGAGCCGTCGTCGCTCGCTGTCGACTCCAGCGTCGACAGAATGAAGAACAGCACGGAAAACACCTGGCCGGCGAGACAGACAGGTCGGCGCGGGAGCAAAACATTGTGACAGACAGCGTTGCATCATCCAGCAGAACAGGACGGACACATTGTGACCGGCCCAAGTATACATAGCCCAGTTTCCATGACACTAGCAAATCCGGATTTCCTTACCACGCCGGATTTCCGGAGTCATGGAAACGCCTTCGTCAGCCAACTGGATTGGATTTCCGAATCTGGCTTAGAAAGAATATTTACAGAGGAAATCCGGATTTCTCAGGACTTGAAAACATAGGTAGTATTCACTTCGTGTCCTTTTCCTGCTTCCCTGTCGTTAGCGCCGGCGTCGTTTTTGGAAGGTTTTTGGTGACGGGTGACCGAGTTTATACTATAATATAGAATATAATATATAATATAATATAATATAACATTATATAATACATTTCAAAATAACAGCAAGCCCTCTTCCAGTCGCTCATCCAACCACGCAGCCCACGTCGATGTTGCATACGTTTTTGGTACTGAAGGGAAATATCGGACGTGCGCCGCAGCTGTCAGCAAATCCTGGATTTCCCACCAAATCAGATCCTGCATGCAATCCTGATTTCCTCGCGAATGGACATGGAAACGCTCCTTGTAATCCGGATTCGATTCATTGTGGAAATCCAATCCCAATTCAAACCTGATATGGGAACGAGGCATATATGCTGTGGCAGCAAAACAGAGTGAAGCATCAAGAAGCCGCCGCGATAAGATATTTTAATATTTCTTGATTGCTCTAAACTCATGGTTTCCAAACAACTGCATTCAGAATATTTTCATACAGTGAGCTGAGCCTAACGGGCTACGGTTAGCACAATTGTCAAGTGCCGAAGCCAGGAGGCGCACTTTATATTATCTTAATAAGGGAAAAATCGAACCTTTAAAGTGACAGCGTTGCCGGTGTCTGTGTCTTGCACAGCCATGCACTGCACTTTCACCGGCTTTTTGCCGCCAGCAGCGATCAAATATCACGGTATATAACGACGGTGACGCGTACACACACACCGAAATAAAACCAGTTAGACACCAGGGAGATGTCTCACCCCAACCCCCACCCCTTCAGCGCCCAAAACATCACACAAACTATAACGTAAAACTCCCTTCACGTAAATGTTAACTTGCCTGCAGTTTGCTTGTAAACACTCACTTTAAAGACAGACATGTAACGTACTAGCTTTAAAGGCGATGCAAATGACCTTTATGGTCCGACAAGGGGCGTCGCCAGTGACAAGGGGCAGGGGGAGTAGCTCCCTGCCATGAGACTGGGGCCGCCCTCAAATTTGAGGAGGCCCCTATCCGGAAATGCACAAGAAATGGTGGGCAAATAGGCCGACGAGACAGATCATGCTATCAAGGAGGCCCCAAGACTAGCAACGAGGCCCCAGGGAAATATAATCAGGTCCCTATAAGAGACAGATATTGGGGATTGGGGATAGGACAGATATTGGAAGGAGGCCCCAAGGACGAAAAGGATGCCACCGAGACGGGCAAGAAGCCACCCAGGTTAGACAAGAAGGTTTCCGATGGGTGACAGGATATTCTTAATTTGGAAAATGAGGCCCCCAAGATGGAAGAGGAGGCCCCCTCCAATAGAAAATAAGGGATGATAGGGGATATTACTCCGGACGCAAGAGGGAGCCCCACTATATGAGTTGAAAGAAGGCCACTGAGACCAGCCAGATGAGGCCCAAATTTTGGAAGAGGACACTAGGAGAGCACATTTGGGACTAAGACGCAAAAGCACCCTGCTAAGAGGATAATAAAGCTCCACACCGGAGAAGAGGCCTCCAAGACGTGATGGGATGCCCATAACTTCAAAAATGAGACCTAGGATTGATTGATTGATTATTTGGGCTTAGGGGCGCATCAACTGCTACTGTGAGACCTAGAAGGCCCCAGGAATCGAGAAAGTGTGAAACAATTGGCACGGATGTCCCCAGTATTGCAAATGATGCCCCTGGGATTGCGAAGGAGGCTCCAGGATTGCAAAGGAGGACACCAGGATTGCAAAGGAGGCCCCCAGGATTGCAAAGGAGGCCCCCAGGATTGTGAAGAAGGCCCACAGGATTGCAAAGGAGGCCCCCAGGATTGCAAAGGAGGCCACCAGGGTTGGAAAGGAGGCGCCCAGGATTGCAAGAGTATTGCATAGTATTGCAAAGGAGGCCCCACTATGGGAAGGGAGGTCACAGAGAATGAGAGGAGGACCTAAGACGGAAGAGAAAGCCAGAGGATATGAGATGAGGTTTCGGAGATGTAAAAGCAGGCCAAAAAATGGGTAAAGTTCCACCAAGATAGAAAAATGATGACTCAGAAACGTGGCAGGAGGAACCTCATTCGGAAGAAGACGACACAAGATTGGAGATGAGACCCCATGATGAACGAGGAGGCCCCTGAAATACGAGAGAAAGGCCATTGAAGAGGAGGGATGGCTCCCAGGCGAGAAAGAAAGCTAAAAACTGGTAGAAAGGTACCCAGGAAATGACAAGGCAACTGAGGTAGGAAAGATTGCTTGCAATTTGGAGGAGGCACCTGGGAGAGAAGAGGAGTCCACCAGGAGATAAGAGGCCGCCCTTAACATGGGCGAAGATCGAATCAAAACGCAGAGCCTCCCCAAGACGTGAGAGGAAGACCCTAATTTAGAAAAGGCCTCTAGAAGAGAAAAGGACGCCTCTGCCGGACTCGAGAGGAGGCCCTCAAGACGGAGTAGGTCTCCATTGCTGAATGGGGCCTGGAAGACCGGAAGGAGTTCCAGGAAATGAGAGGAGGCCTTTAAGATGGGAGTGGTAGCGGGTATGGAAGGAGGTGAGGTTTCCAAAACTGAAGAAGCCCTCAAGACGGGTAAGCTTTGCCAGGACAAAGAAGGCCCACGATGCGTGGCAGAAAGCTGTTAATTTGGCAGAGAAGCCCCCTGGAACATGAGAGGAAGCCCCATGCCAAGTTAAAAGGGTCCCAGGATGTAGGAGGCCCTCCAAGACGGGAGAGGAGGGCCGTTGAATATGGAGGAGGGAAGGACACACGAGGAGACATTCGATACCAGCAGAAACTCCAGGAAATGACACAATGCCCATAAGACGCGGGAGGAGGCCAATAATTTGCAAGAAGCCCCTCAGAAATTGTAGGAGTCGTGCCGGGTACTTGAAAACCACGATATGGGCCAAAAAAGGACCGGGGCCCCCAAAATAACGCTGAGCCTGGGGGTACCAAAAAGTCACGCCCGGGTCATGAAAATCGCGCAAGGAGAACGACAGGTCGTACCGTTCCAAACAGTCTCATCGGGACGCAAATGAAGCCGGGAAACGAAACCAAGGATCTGGACATGGATAACACTGGTCTGCGTGATTTATAAGGTCAAGGGTGTCTCAGTTGTTTTTGGGTCAGTTTTTCATGCTGATTCCGAAAATGGCATCCGTTTTGCTCGATTAGCTCGATTTTTTAAAATATGTTGTTTCACTCATATGAACCAAAACATTGCTCTGACTGGTTTACTAGTGAATTCGATAGGAGCATAAATAAAGGTTTAAACTCAAAACAGATGGACCATAAGTATATTCAGAGCGCATCCCAACAGTACACACTACTGCGGAATAAATGGCCTTTTCAGGGACTTCCGACTGTGTTGAGCAGATGGAACATCTCTCTTCAGGCACCAACAACATTCCGCCAGAAAGTTCACATCCCACCGACCTTGGTAGCGTTCTTCCATCACCCGTATGTCTTTGTGGAAGCGTTCTTCCCGCTCTTCACTGTAATCTCCACAGTTATATGGGAAATAATCTAGATGGGACCTAAGGAAGTGCATTTTTACAAACATTCGAGCACCATGTTGCCGAAAACTGTCGATCAACTCATCGACGACCTTCACGTATTCCGCACTTCTGTGATTACCCAGGAAGTTGGTGATGATTGACTTCAAGGCCAGCCATGCAGACTGTTCCAGATATTCCTCGAATCGAGCATCCTTCATGAGCTCCCTTATCTGAGGACCGTCGAATACACCAGCCTTCAGCTTCTTTGCTCACATGAGGAAATTGTTGTCCCAAAAATGCAACTCTTCGTTCTTCTTTACCCAGTGCTTTCACAAAATTTGTCATCATACCGAGTTTGATATGGAGTGGTGGAAGTAGGATTTTATGTGGTTCAACCAGGGGGCGTGACTGCACGTTGTGGGAGCCAGGTTCAAGTGCATGCCTGGATGGCCAGTCGCGTTGTACATAGTGCTGTTTGTCAGCCCGACTGTCCAAGAGGCATAGAAAGCATGGATATTTCGTGTAGCCGCCCTGCAGCCCAAGGACGAGACCTACTACCTTGAGGTCACCACAGAGCAGCCAACCATGCTCTTTGTAGTTCAAAGCAGACAACAAAAGTTCCATGCTGTTATGCGTTTTCCTCAGTTGCACGGAGTGTCCAACAGGAATCGACGCGAACTTATTGCCGTTGTTCAGAAGAACTGCCTTCAGGCTCCTACTCGAGGAATCTATGAACAGCCTCCATTCTGCCAGGCTGTACTCTGTACCCACTGCTTCTACTAGGCCCGCGATGTTGTTGCAGTAGACTAGAGAATGTTCTTCGTCGATGGTAAAGTATTCTCTGAATTCTTTTTCGCGATTCCGATACCAAAAGAATGTCGTTTCGGGTGCCAGCAAACGTTTCTCGCGGAGCCGTGAACCCAGCAGCTGAGCAGATTCCTTGGACAAGTTCAGGCCCCTCGTTAGGTCATTGAGCTCAGCTTGGTTCAACGGTACCGGTCGATCGTTCTCGGTCGATTCATATGCACCAGACGCGTCTGCATCCATTTCATCCCCACTAGAGTCGGAAGATGACTCGATGTCGACATCGGGTTCAGGGATGGGGACATCTGGACCATGAAGGACTGGCTTGATGGCTGATGGCACATCCGGATATTTTACATGCTTCTGTTTCTTTCGATTTATTTCCTTCAGATCTGTGATGCAAAAATAGCAGTCGGTGGTATGATCCTTTCCCTCCCGCCACACCATGGGAATGCCGAACGGCATGGATTTCCGGGTCTTGTTCTTCCAGGCTCGTAGGCCTTCCACACATGACTTGCAGCGGATATGAGGGGGCAAACGGCTTGTCCTGGTCACCAAGTTTCACTCCAAAATATGCGTCGTAAGTTTTTTTTACAAAGTCGGTTATTCTCACTTCTCTCCGCTACTGATATATCATACTGCAGTATGCATACTGGTACATCAGTGGGTGAGTTGTTATCCTTGATGTAGTGTGAAAACTTGAGCTAATCGAGAAAAATGGATAGTATTTTCGGATTCAGCACACGAAACGTGTATTAGAACACCTGAGAAACTTCCGATCTTTTGAGAAAAAAAAGTTTTGAAACGCAGCCCAGTGTAATCAATCAGTGACCCTAACAACGAAGCCAAAAGCCTCCAAAACGTATTGGACCCCCAAAAGTGTCGAGGTCGCCAAAACTCGTGCAAGAGATCTAGGCAAATGACGTCCGGACACAAAGATTGCATTGGAGTAAAAAAAATCGCATCACAGCCTTTGAAGATCACGCTGGACCCAAAAGGTCACGCTGGGGTCCCGAAAATTACAGCTGCCCCTACCCCTTACTCCCCTACCCCCAAAAATAGTCAATTATCAATCGGAATGTAACTCTGCGGTCTAAAAAATCGGGTCAGTCCCACCAAAAAAAAAACGTACCAGAACACCAAAAAAAAATGCACCGGGAGACCGAATAATCGTACCGTGACCGAAAAAAATCACACAAGGACCTTTAAAAAAATATAACTCGATGTCCAAAAAGTGCACACAGATACTCGATCGAAAAAAAAACACCAGCATCGGCAAAGTAAAATACAGACCCGGAAAAAATTACACGGAAAGCTTTTTATATTCAGAAAGGTGCCATAAACCTTAAAAAAAACTCCTTCGGTGGCCGCAGCGACATATCAAGGGGCAAATTCCCCCTCCCTCCTAAGAGCGATAAGCTCCCAAGAATCGTGCCGAAGCCCTCAAAAGTCGCGATGGGGTCATGAAAACTAGCGTCGGTCTACCAGAATTCGCGCAGAGGGCTCCTAATAAATACGGCGGGTTCAAGAAAACTCGCTTGGAGGCTCGAAAATCTGCAACAGGAATCGCCAAGATCGCGTTGGGGCCACAGCTAGGTACACCGCGCTCCGCGAACTCGCCCAGACCTCCACCCAAAAAAAAAACAAAAAACATTTCGCATTTGGACTCACAATTCCCATCGGTAGTCCCACAAATCTGGTCTGGGCATCACAAATGAACGTCCGGACTCCAAAAAAAAGTGGCGTCTACGGCCCCACATAAGGAGTGTGACCCCATAAATCGCATCGGTATCCGAAAAAATCAGACCTGAACCTCCAAGTATTATGTCAGGGTCAGAAAAACGTATCTGAGGCACCGAACATATGCATCATATGCCTTCACAAATCGCGTACAGCCCCGAAAAACATACGAGCTTGAACAAAATCGAGGTGAGAGACATTAACATAGCGCCAGGAGTTCGAAAAAAGCAGACCGGGATTCGGACATTAAAGAAAGTTCAGAAGAGATACACAAATCACGTTTAGCCCAGAAAACTGGCGTTGGGTCACCGGAACCACGCGCCTGGGCGCAATAAGTCGCGCTGGGACCCATAAAAATCGCACCGAAGCCTCAAAGTCGTACTGGGGCCCCACAAATGTGCATCAGAAGCCCAAAATAAACAGCGGGATCATAAGAACACAACGGGTACCGAAAGTGGAACTGGCCCTCCAAAGCGCACAACCTCGCAAAAAGTTTCAGGGCTTTAAAACATGCGCTACAGCCCTAAATAAACATCCTGGGAGCTCTAAAAAAAATACACAGGAAGATCTCCACAAGGCACACAAGGGCCACGCGACAAAGAAAGGGCCTGGAAAGGGCTAGGGCCGCAAAAAGCAGCATGGTCCCAAAACGAACAAAAAGACCGGACGCTACATAACCCATCAGGATTTTTGAACAGCTCAGACACCTAAACAAAATCATCTGTGCACCAAAAAGTAACAAAATCCTAAAACGAGCAGGGGTTTCGAAAACGAGTTGGGCCCTTCACAAAAATGGATTGACACCCGAAGACATCCGAAGACGAAGAAAGACGAAACGGGTCCATAAAATAACATTGTCAGGGCCTCGGTTCGGTAGCCAATCTGGGAGCACATTTAATCAAAGATATGAGGTTCATCAGAGCCCAGCGGATTCCGCAGTTCTTAACCACCATAAAATGTTGGAACTAGGGAACCAAGGGTCGAATTAAATTAATCGAATTTTCGCAGCGAACGCCCACACGAAACTTTCCATCACGTCAAATATGGCGAAAGTCTATCATGTGGGAGCTATTAACAAAACGTATGAGGCCTAGCATAAATCAGAAACAGCATTGCAGAAAGCGTGGCGAATGCGCCGAATTCGCAAGATGGGTGCGCATGTGCACGAACGTTAGCGTCGTGGCGACCGGACGCTATGAACTGGAATGTTTGAAATTGGGAAATCTTACATCTTAAAGTAGCTCAGTTGGTTAGCGCGCTGACCTGCACTGGTCTCCCCTGTCCTGGCAACACAGGGTTCGAGTCACTTCGCGCGCTCGCATTTATCCCCCGTCCGGGAGTGTCAGTTGGCAGCTGGCCCGATAAGGCCGGGGACGAACTACTGGGCGGCCGTGACGGTGCATTGACGGCACGTTAAATTTTCGGTCAAAATTCGGACTACATTTTTTTTAAAGAGAGAAGAAAAAAAGGGATCTGTATAAGTGTAACTTCAGCAATGTGAGATGACTTGTTAAGCGATACCTAAAGAAAGTATTCGAACAGGGTGGGTAAGTTAGGATTGAAATCCGACGAATCAGAAACGATAGTGGTAGATTAGGCCCGTCCACAGGATAATTCAGTTCTTCACTAATTATATTATTTAAAAAGGTCCTCTTTTGACAATACAGTGGCCGAAATCCGGGGACTTTTTAATGGGGTATGTGGACTCCTCCCCATTGACGCAAATATAGGTACGACACTGGTCCACCAATAATTTTCAGAAACATATGACCACGGGACAAAGCCAACATTCAGGCGGCAAAATCACCACCACAAACAAACAAACAAACAAAAACACCGATGCCCCAAATAAAATGGTAGGCATGATGTTTTCAAATGCATTTTCTTCCTACAAACTTGTCTTCTATTATTACAGCTTGCACGATTAGAGCTTCCCAGCTTCAATTTCTTCTGAGCGTCAATTACAAAACGGTGCAACACTCGGGGTCGCGCAGTCCAGGGGTAAGATGTCCTTCTCAATCGAAAGATTGTGGGTTCGTGTCTCACCTGTCACTTCGCTTCGCCCGCGGCCAATCGGCGTGAGAGATTGGCGACGCTACATGAGTCAACGGTCAATGTGTCGTAAAACCAAAAATCTTGAACTTTGGACACGCTAGTTGGTTGGTTATTTGGGCTTAGGGACGCATCGACTGCTTCGGTCATACAGCGCCCATAATGTTAGATTGACAGCTTAGGATGATTGGTACTAACAGTAGTAAACGAACATTCAGAATACGGGCAGATATCAGTGAAACAGTGAAAGAAAAAGAGCAAGCGTAAGCAAACAACAGTGAAACAGTGAAACGGGAGTAACATCAGTGAAGTAGTGGAACAGAAAGAGCAAGCTCGAGCAAACATCAGTGGAACAGTGAAACGGAAGTAACATCAGTGGAACAGTGAAACAGAAAGAGCAAGCGCGACCAAACATCAGTGGAGCAGTGAAACGGGGGTAACATCAGTGAAACAGAGAGCAAGCGCGAGCACACATCAGTGAAACAGTGAAACGGGAGTAGCATCAGTGAAACGGTGAAACAGCAAGAGCATGTGCAAGCGAAAATCAGTTGGAGCGACATGCCATGGTTCCGAGCGTATAGTGTTACACCTTAGTGAGGTGTGTAAATCGTTTTGCATGCAACATCCAATAAAAAGCGAAACAGTTGTCCCGAAGTTACCGCGCGCGAGTGGTCACCCAGGAGTTCGCGGAGTGACGGCGGCTGTGTGACTCTGAGAAAGCGTCTTCGAGAATCGGCGAGTAGGGGACAGGATATCAGAACGTGTCGTACCGACAGTGGTACGTGACATCGAGGGTAGCTTGGCCTGTCCTTCCCAGAGTAGATGGTGATGCGTTGGGTGGGTGTGCCCTAGCCTGACGCGGCAGAGCACGACCTCATCCCGCCTCGTCCTACGGTAAGACGAGGGCCATTCCCCAAGACATGGCCTGATCGCTCGCAGTTTATTTTCCTGCAGTATGTCCCAGTTAGACTGCCATTCTTTTAAAAACAAAGGTTGTGATAGAACGGTCATATTCCCTCGCGGGGAGCAGCATAGATCGCATATAGGGGGCTTGAGCTGCTCTCTTCGCAGCAGCATCCGCTGCTTCGTTTCCCACGATGCCAACATCGCCCGGGATCCAACAGAGGACAGTAGCCTTTCCATCTTTAGTCAGCAGTCTAAGACGCCGTAAGACATCTTGCACAATGGGGTCAGGTGGGTTAAACTGTCTTAGCGCCCAAAGACTGCTGAGGGTATCAGTCAAAATGACATGCGAGGTCTCCCGCCCTACTTCGATAAAACTGAGGGCCATCGTGATGGCAACCAGCTCCGATGTGTAGACCGTCGCATGTGGAGGTAGGGAAAAAGATCTCGACAGAGATCTAGAAACAAATGCACTGCCCACACCTGCATCAGTCTTGGATCCGTCTGTATATATCGGGACGTATCCCTTGAATGAGGCTATGTGTTCCAGGGCACGTGACAGACGGTCTTGTGGCGTAGCATCTTCCTTCCTCACCAAGAAAGCGACATGTCTATTTTCGGAGTGGTCACTTGCCATGGTGGCGTCTGCGTAAAAGTGGACTGCATGATTCCCTTCAGTCGAATCCCACTGTCCTCAAAGATCCTACGCATCCTAACGAAAAAGGGGATGGAATGCATAGTGCGTCCTCGACAGAATGATGCGATTATGCGACGAGAGAAAACGTGCGCATATGTAGGATGGTCGGGGAATTGACGCAGCTTGCAAGCGTAGCGCATCCTGAGCATTTCACGTCTGAGTGAAAGTGGCGGTTCATGAACTTCAGCCAGAAGACTTACAGAAGGCGAAGTGCGAAAAGCGCCGGTCACAATGCGGAGGGACAAGTGGTGTACAGTGTCCAGTGTGCGTTTCATTGTCGTACACGCACTGTCATATACAAAGCATGCATAGTCCAGTTTTGCTCGGATGAGGGAGAGATACAACAGCAGCATGGTCTTTCTGTCTCCTCCATAGGACGTCCGTGCAACCATCTTCAGTAGGTTTACCGATGTGAAACATTTCTCCCGAAGTGCTTTGAAATGTTCCTTGGAAGTAAGACGGGTGTCAAAAGTTACTCCTAAAAACGGGGCAGCGCGCTGAAAGGGAATGGGTTCCCCATACACCTGGATAGATGGGGCTGGACAGCTTCGACGACGCCGACAAAAATGTACGCCAACGGTTTTGCAACAGAGAGCCGAAGCCCGTTCTCTGAGCTCCAGTTTTCCAGGTGGGATACTGGTAGCTGCAACTGCCGGGTCATCGATGGTGCGCTGGATGTGCAGCACCAAATTGCAACATCATCCACGAAAAGTGACCTGCCAATCTGTCGAGGAAGGGACTCACATATATCATTAATCATGTTGGCAAAGAGTGCAAAGCTTAACACACTGCCCTGAGGTACTCCTTCCGCCTGTGGATATCTCTCCGACAGGTGGTTTCGAATACGTACACGGAAAACTCGTCTCGACAAAAAGTTATGGAGGAAAAGTCCCATGGAGCCACGGACCACATACTTGAATGCTTTCTTGAGAATGCCGCAGCGTCAAGTGGTGTCGTATGCTCGTTGAATATCAAAGAGCACTGCGCCAACGTGACGATTCTGGTGGAAGGCTGCTCGTATCACGGTGTCAAGAGTTAAAAGATGGTCGACAGTACTGCGGTTTTTCCTAAAACCACACTGTGCGTTATTTAAAATGTCACGTCGTTCCAGAAACCATGTCAGACGCACATTAACCATCTTCTCCATCAGTTTGCAGAGTGATGATGTTAATGATATTGGTCGGTAGCTCGTCGGGCCTAAGCTATCCCTGCCGGGCTTTAATATATGGATCATAGTAGCTTCACGTCTTTTTGACGGAAAGTTACCTTTGACCCAGAGGGAATTTAGGGTCTTCAACATAGTAGAAAGTGCACGTGATGGAATGTGTTTCAGCATGTCGTTATGTATTTGGTCGGGGCCTTCAGAAACGCTTCGAAGGGTTCTAATGGCAGAAATAAACTCATCCATGGTGAATGGTTCGTTATAGCATAACCTCTCTCGGATGGAAAAGTTCAATGGTTTTCTCTCACAGTCTGCTTTGCGGCGGGCGAATACATCATTTTCACTGTTGCACCGACAGCGACTGGATATTGTGCGGGACATCTCATTGGCCACGTCGCCCGGGTGAGTGACGCCACGACCGCCGACCCGCAGTGCTGGCAGAGGGACAGAACTGAATTTGCCGGCGATTCGTTTGATCCTGGACCAGACCTGAGAGACGGGCGTGGTGCGATTCAGCATGCCAACGTAATCCCTCCACGAGGCACGCTTTGCCTCTCGGATAGGTCGCCGTGCGAAGGCCCTAGCCTGAGGGAAGGCGATGAGGTTGGCCATGCTACACGACTTGTCAAAAACTCTGAATGCGCGACGTTTTGCCCTGATTGCCTTACGACACTCCTCCGTCCACCACGGGACGGGTGTGCGACGAGGAGCGCCAGAATTAAGAGGAATGGAGTCAGCGGCGGTATTGACCAGGACGTTCGTAAATTCCTCCACCGACACAGGTGTATCATCAGATGATACGGAAAAAATATCCTCCAGTTGTGTTTCGTATTTTGACCAGTCAGCCTTCCTAAAATTCCACCGGCGTGGTCGCGTCCCAAGTACAATGCCATCTTGGTAGTTCAACCATATTGGGAAATGATCGCTGCCGAGAAGGTCGTCAGCCACGGTCCAGTTAAAAAGTTGGGTGAGCTGTGGACTTCATAGACTCAGGTCCAACACCGAGGTACGGCCGGAGGGCAGGGTAAAATGGGTCGGGGTTCCGGTATTTAAAATGCATAACGATTCATCATGCATCAATGTTAGTTAGTTAGTTAGTTAGTTAGTTAGTTATTGGAGTTTAGGGGCGCATCGACTGCAGAGGTCATGCAGCGTCCCATCATGCATCAATGATTCTAATAGCTGACCACGTGCATTTGTGTCATCACATCCCCATGCAGTGTGATGGGCGTTGAAATCGCCTAGTATGACCGGTGGGGGAAGCTCAGACATCATGTGTCGTAGCTCATTGGATGGGAACCGAGAAGCGGGCGGCAGATAAAGCGAGCAAATAGATATAACCTGATGGCTGAAATGCACTCTTGCTGCAACGGCCTGCAATTTGGCATGGAGCACTAATCTCCGCGCTGCGACGCTGTGGTGGACGGCCAGAAGCACACCACAGTGTGCAATTGTGTCGGATGGCGTATCGTTTCGAAAAACAGAATAGCATTTGAGGTTGAACAAGTAGTCTGGTGTCACCTTCGTTTCCTGCAGACATATGGCCGCCGGAGTGTGGCGATTTAAGAGCCTGCAGCTCTTCGATGCTGGTCCTCAAACCCCTGCAGTTCCACTGTAAAATGGACCGAGGCTGATCCATTTAAAACGAGTTGAAGTAGGTATGTAGAAATGTCACAGTTACTATCACCCAACAATCACACAAATCCAAGGGTCCATTGTAAAAACAATGAGTGCATGGGTTGACAGAGTGTAGCGTATGTAAAATATGTTGTGTATCTTTTAAAAAGGGAAGTAAAATAGGTTATTATACGACGAACTTAACGGGGCCGACGATGTCGATGTCTCAGAGGGCACACCGGCACTCGGTCCAAGGGACTGGGTCCTGGGGCGGGAGCTCGGCGATCCTTGGTCCAGCGGAGAGCCAGACGTCGGCAGGTCTCGCTTCTGGGCACCCATGCGGGGTGTGGGTGGGGGTGGGGGAGGACACATGCTGTAGGAAGCCGGTCCCTCCACTCGCCGCCTTCGTGACGGGGTGGCCAGCCTTTGGGGGTGGAACCTTGTCAGCCCCTTGGCGGCTCATCGCTCGGGCCTTCTCCATAGCAATGAGCCGCGCTCGCTTCGCTTCACGAGCTCGCCTTTCGGCTTCTTGATGAGTAAGCTTAGCCTCGGATATTTGAAAGGGTCGGTTTGTACTACGAGACGGCGATGGAGGTGCAGAAGTAGAGATTGAAAGTGAGGGCGAGGTCTGACTCGGGGGAAGCGCGGAGGGTTCAGGGAGGGAGGAGGTGGAAAGGAGGGATTTGGAGGTGGTGGCGCTACATGAAGGAGGCGAAGGGGGATTGGAGGAAGGAAGAGGCGGAGGATTCGTGGTGGGTGGGTAGGGGCTGGGCTTGGGTGGAGGAGATCGAACTGGTCTCTTTGACCGGTGGACCTGTGTCCACTCCCCATCTCTAGATGTTGTTTGGGATGAGGTCTCGGACGGCTAGTTGGCGGCCCCACTGGTGGTGGGTGGGGCTATGGTTTCCTCGGCAACGCTTTTGATTGGCCGCCCCTGCCTCACCGGAGACGCAAGAGGAACGCCAAAGGCTCGAAGGAGGGCAGTCAACTGAGCGATGAGATCAGATGTCTTTTCGGGCTGTATGTGTTGCGGAGGTGTCAGACCATGAACTGGTGTATTTTTCAATTTCGAAGCGTAAGACGTTTTGGGATGCGATCGGTCACGTTTCTCTCGGTAAGTCTTTTGCTTCCCGTAAAGTTATGTTTTGTGTGTGTTTGATCGCTATTATTTCTTTTTCTTTCACGTAGAACGGGCAAGTTCGGTCAGAAGATGTATGGTGGCTTCGTTCTCTCTCACAGTTCACACACTGGGGGTTCGAGGAAGTGCAGTGCTCGAAAATGTGGTCATTCGAGGCACACTTACCACATGCTGGGCGATTTCTACAAAATTGAGTCGTATGGTCATATCTCTGGCACCTAAAACAGCGCATTGGGTTGGGTAAGAAGAGATGCACCTTCACATGCACGTACCCCACACGCATTTCAGGTGGTATGTCTGTTCTGTTAAAAGTCAAGATTATGTTATTTATCGGGACTGTGTCCGCGCCTCTTCTCACCATCATCCGTTTCGCTTCCGTGACTCCAAACTCGGACAAACCATCAACTATCTCGTCCTCAGGTACGCCGCTTAGGTCATAGCAGTTTATTATTCCTCGAGATGTGTTTTTTGTTCGATGGGGTTCTACTTTAATTTCAATACTCTCATCCACTCTCGTGTCACCTCTCCGTACACTGTACACAAACTCAGATATCCTCAAGGCAATCTCCGCCTCCTTGGCCACCACAAACTCCACCTCCAAAGCACCATCCTTCAACCTCTCACATCTAGCAATGTTCCCAAATTTGTTGCATCCGTTTCGTCGTTGAAATGGAGATAAAGATGCAAAGCTCATCGTAAGTCCTCTGAAAATGAGGACCCTAGGTGTAGGGGGAACGTTAGAGCTGTCTGTGTTAGGGAAGCCCCGCCCACGACGGGTGAGGGGCAGGTCTGGCCCCTACGAGAGGGACTAGGGGCGTTTTTGGTTATTCTGGTTGCCATGTAGTGTTTTTGTTTTTGCTCCTCGGGCGCCCCACCGCATAGGGCCCTACTGGGGGACGCCTGGGTCCCGCGAATGGGAGGTCGCCAGGCGCCCGAGGAGATATACTGGGCAGGCGGCGCCATCGCCCGGCCGGGAGAGAGATACTCACTACCCCGACCGGGACACAGCGCCGCCCACCGGACGCCTGGGTCCCACCCCTTGACGGCCGGGCCGGCGGGCACTGGGCCAGGCGCCCGGCCCGAGGCGACCAGCCACTTGGCCCGTGTGAGGCCCCACGGGCCCGCCAGCCCCTCCGGGATATCATGACCAAAGAGGTGTGTTGGTCCCCCGTCACAACTAGCACCGTGCGACAGGGGACCTCAACCTCCAGGACTCCGTCAACCCGAGGGACGGGCAGAGGGGGCGCGGCTACCCCGATAAAACTGAGCGGACGGGTAGACCAGGGGAAGCTGGCCTACCTGTTCGTGACAGGATAGGGATAGTTGCTTGGTTGGATGAAGGACATCCAAAGGGACGTAGCCACAGGATTGATACTGGGAAGGGGAGAGGGGAACGGGTGGTGGGGACCACGTGAGTCCCTGGAAACACCTCCGTGCTTCCAAACCACTTATCGGGTCGGCTGTGGTAACCCGAGGGAGCGCCATTTCCCTAGCCAGCCGTGTGACGAGGCTGACCCCACTGCGGGGGCCTTGGACACGCTACAACGCAGCGAAAACCTTGGGCGTAACGGCGTGTAATTAGAAGGTTTTGCAATATTTATGCATTGCAATTGTTGCATTGTTGCATTGTAATTTATCCATTGTTGTTCAATGCTTGTTCTTGCCAAGAAATTATTCGCTGAAGATGTATTACATTAGCTTGTGTGACAGGTGTCTTGCAGCTACCACCAAATGTTATAAAATATACGAATCCCTAAGATGGCGATCAGAAAACTAATACAATCCCCTTCTCGTTGTCACCTTCGTGAAATTGTCGTCCTAGGACTGAAAAATGTTCGATTAAGCTTGTTTATGCCATCAAGCTGGTGGGAATGACCAACAGTAGCGATGAATCTAGCTATGTTCAGTTAGACTTGGTGGACATAGAAGTGGATCAATTGGAGATATGTTTAAGATATGCTCATCACTAGCCCTGCCAGCTCGCTGCTATCTAGAGGCCAGCGGGAAGATTCTTCTGGTCAAGAAAGCATTAAGGCATTGGTTTGTTTTGGCGTTAATGCATTCATCCACATTTACTGATTTATACCCTGGTATGGCTCAGTTCTCAGCGAGAAAGAAGGTTATTGCGATTGCGTCTTGCATAAATGATAAACCATGCCAAAACAAACAATACATGTATATGAAATAATGTTTATCATTCTGAAACCATACTAAGAGCCCCCAAACAAAAATAATCAAAGACCCTAACACAATGGGCCCCCTTTCAACATTGTCCCCCACGGAAGTATTTCGTGGCGACACCACTGGGTCCGGCACGCCTAAGAATCGCCCTCCCCCGCACGCACCAGAACACAGATGATGAACACGGTGTACCCGTGGAGACGCGTGGCGGGCGCCGTCTCCAGTTGGAGCAGGGCCGCCTCGGCAGGCTGGAAACGCGGCCGCAGCTCCAGGGTGTGCCGCAGGTGCATCTCCGCCTCCTGATAGTTGCCGTACTCCTGGGGTCGAGGAGTTACGCGGTCGCGGACAGTTGCACTGAATCGACACATGGACTTGGAACATCTAGGAGCGAGGAGACGTGTGCACCTAAAAATACCGGTCGCGTTTCATGCTAACTTTCCAACCAACTAATGATCCGCATACGATTTCACTATTGCAAGAGCGATACGTGCACACTAGTGTCCTCCATGCACGGCACCATCTACTGAACAACGCAGCTTGTTACGTATGGTTGACAGGACGTCCGTCCGCAGCATCCAGGCACGACACCGCCCACTGACAATGCCGCTTGCTAAACAGGGTTCATTCATCGGACGTCCGTCGGTGGTCTACAGGCACGGTAACGCCCAACGACAATGCTGCTTGGTACATAGGATCCACATGACGTCCGTCGGTGGTCTGCAGGCACGGTAACGCCCAACGACAATGCTGCTTGGTACATAGGGTCCACATGACGTCCGTCGGTGGTCTACAGGCACGGCACCGCTCACTGACAACGCTGCTTGGCACACATAACCCACCTGCGATTTGTCACGGCCAACCGTCGGACCACCTACAGGCTTCTCTGGGCCACGCGCACCTTGCCTCGCCGGGGGAATGGGGGGGGGGGGGCACTCCAGTGCTGCAGCCGGCTTACCATCTCAAGATACGTTGACACCCAGACGCAGACTGGTTACTTTACACAATATTTTGACGCTCAAATGATGCACGATTCTCATCTTGCGGAAAACCTGGAGTCGAAGTAAGGATGTGTCTTGTGCAACGCTACCATTCAGCTTGTGATGAAAAACTTAGAAATTGACCTGTCTGGTGCTTAATTTTGCGCGGTCTTAAAAGAAGACAAAGTAGTGATAACATTGCATTGGTTGGTTGCAACTGGTTTTACGACACATCGGCCGTTGTCATGTAGCGTCGTCAATCTCCAACGGCGACTGGACGCGACGAAGAGTAGCGACAAGTGAGATTCGAACCCACAATACTTCGATTGGGAAATTGGCTACAAACCCCTAGACTACTCACCCCTACTACCTTTACATTGGGACAGCCCCAGTTGGCTATGCATTCAGTCCATATTCCGCTATGGCAGGAGGCCCTACCCAACCATACACCCCCTCAATTTCGGAAATCTGCACATGAATACCAGTGTCACTGAGTCATGAACACCCACCGGCCAGTTCTGGACGCTCCCTGAAGTGAATGTCCACCCGGAGGGAGCCGGCCTACCTTGAGTATCTCTCCCAGAGTGAAGTGCTGCAGCCAGGCGCTCTGGTCGGGAGGCTGCACCTCCAGCGAGCGACGCGTCAGGAAAATGGCGTCGTCCAGGTACTGCAGGTTGAACAGCACGCGCGCCAGGTTCAGCAGCACCTGCACACGTCGGAGCCACGTCACCAGCGCCTGGTCGTCGGCACCCAGTCTGTGCTGGCCGGACGGCCACAGCGGGATTCGTGTACTACCGACGATCGACACGTGGGGAGAAACTAACCAACACGCACCGGCCAACTGCAAACTGAGATGGAGAACTGACACAAAACGGTGACACGGAGGCTTTATTCACGGCCGGCGTTGGATTTTCACTTCTCAGTCTTGGATTCAGTGTATAATTTTGGGGTTTGCTAAAATCAAATAAATATTCGAGTGTATAATGGTTAGAAACCCAATGTAGTAGAGCGCATAAATTTATATACATAACAGTGAACGCAACAGCGAACCTACATAATAGTGCATACTTTTAGCGAAACTAAAGAATATCTGATTTCATTTTTTATGCATTAAGAGTGCAGTTTTCCTCAGATCAGTAAGTGCTGTGAAAGGAAGTACACAATTCCAATTTACTATCCTAGTGCAAGAAGGCATCCTCACTCATGAATCGCCACTTTAACCACTTTTTGTAGTGTTCATCTCTTGTGGAACGGTTTGCAGCTGATCAGGCACAAACGTTTTAATTTGGAATTCCGAACATCAGACACTTTAGTAACAGTCAAGTTGTGTCAAGGGCCCAAAATGCTTGCGCAAGTTGAAAATTACTAGAACTACAGTGGATCAAATTCTCACTACTAGCCATAGGCCATCATATAGCCCATAGAGCATGCTGCTCTGCTGGCTATGCTTACTAACTACCTGGGATTGCCTGTCAAGCATTAGCTCTTCATCTGAAATTTGCCAATGCAAGGAGTGGATTTTTTTAGGGAGAGTATAATTCTTTGGACGACAAAATGCCCAAAAATTGCCATTTTCCATTGCTCTTCACGGCTCAATGGCCACTTGCATAAGAAAACATCACACGACGATCCATCACACGACGATCCGCACGTTGACCTGGAACGTCGACACGAAAACAATGGCTATTTGTTTTCAATTCGTTGTTTTTTAATATGACTTGGCGAGTGTAATACCATATAGGGATGCTTGTCTAAGAGGTGGATGCTAACTGTGGCTGGTCTTAATACCAAGGATACCAATGAGAAAGCAGTGTTGATTGATAGGATGCTTCTAAATACAAGTCAAAGCCAGCCGGGAACGCGCATCTTCCCCAATAAGCATCACAATTTCAGAAGCAAAGCTGCGTAAGCATTGCTTTCCCCCCGACACACCAGCATTCTTCGGTTCAGTTAGCAAACACGAGACATGAATGGTAATTTATATGTGCACAGCGCACATATTGTCTCATACTTCCGTTTAGTGTGCGCAAAAATGCACCTAAATAGGCAAGGGACCGCCAAATATGTTATTCAAGCCGGCACTCTTGTAGCCAGCTGCCGCTTACCTCAGCGTTGTTGGGCGACACTGCCAGCGACCTGCGGAAGCACTCAATCGCCTTCGAAGTGTCTCCTTTTATTCGCCAGAAGTTCCCTATCTGGTTATACAGCTGCAGTGACTTCGGCTTCTGCAAGTGGTAGGCTCCACTCAGATTGGTTCGTCATGGGAAGAAGAAACAACCTCGGTTCATTTGCGTCGCATTCAATTGCTAGACCGCAGAGCCGCGTACGCCGACTGCTCACCACTGGACTCGGTAGTCGCGCCGGTTGTGTGATTCGAACCAGGAATATTACGGCCAAGAGTCCAACGAACCTACTCACTGATATACTACGACCCTCGAACCAGCATAGGTGGGCCAGAAACAAATCCAGTGTTGTATATTGCCACGACAAACGAAGAAAGCCCAACAGAGGCGAAATATAGCGGCACCATCGCCAATGGAGAGGTTTTAAAAGATATGTTCAGCAATGCATTTACGGTGCAGCGAGGAAACTTTCCATAGGCAAAACATGCCATTGCAGTAGGCTTCAGATCAGAACCGTCCACCAGCAGTCTCACCTCGCGCTTGGAGCGGCGCAGCTTCCTCTCCAGCTGGTCGAGGTCGACCGCGTCGGCGGCGGCGTCGGCCGCGCGCCGCCGGAACACCAGCTCGGCGTGCGGCTCCGGCGCGTGCGGATGGTGCTGCCGATGTGACACGCCCACCAGGTGGTCGTAGTGGGTGAAGTTGACCGACTTGCCGCAGTCGAGCGCCGGCTCTGTCTGCGCAGCCGGCTCAGGGTCCGGCTCGGCTCTGCACGCAGCCGGCCGGATCGTCAGCCTTTGCACGAGTTAGCTACTAGGGCTTTTGGGCGCATCAAGCATCGACTACCTTGGTCATGTAGCGCAGCAGCCTTTGCACGAAACGCTGTAAAATAGTAGATGCAGTTTGGGGACGTATCGATCGTATAGGTCTTATAGTAGATGTTGAATGTATTCAAATGTTCAACGGACCGCATGTTCGCGACGTCAGTCCCCCAGGCCAGTGACCAAGACATACAGGAAGTCATAAACAATGCATACTGATTATGAGGATTCAAGTTATGTATGTGGCCGAGTGGCCTGACCCGCATTCAGACGGGAGAAATATCTGAAAGTCGCATGTTCTGATTCACGTCCATCCGAGACTATTTTCGGCAGATATATATATATATATATATATATATATATATATATATATATATAATATTCAGTGGCAGAGCTTATCAGTACGTGATTGGTAAGCTCCATAATACTTAACGACCATATTGTATGTATAAATATATATTATACACAATATATATATATATATAATATAAAAGTTCAGGAGGGTTGTTGTCCAAACAGTGCTACACAGTCTTCCTAGTAATATATATCTGCCGAAAATAGTCTCGGAGGGACGTGAATTCGGACCCGCGACATCCAGATATTTCTCCCGTCTGAATGCGGATCAGGCCACTCGGTCACATACATAACCTACATCCTCATAATGCCACCCAATGATTAAATTATCTATTGTTGCTGTTTGTTTATTGGGTGGTTCACGACGCACTTTATGCGCCTTCATGACTAATGACGCCACCCACACCGTTTCGCTGGTGGGCCACGGGATTGGGAAATGCCCGGAGCGGGGTGGCCGAGTGGTTACTCAATGAAGAAAGCATAGGGATTATGTTTGGTTGGGTAAGGTTGAGTTACATCATTTAATTTGGGGGGGGGGGGGTGGCCGAATGGCTAAAGTGTTGGGTTCTGGGTACCGAAGGTCCAGGGTTTGACACCCACACCGCTCCGGGCATTCCCCAATCCTGCAGCCCACCAGTGAAACAGTGTGGGTGGCGTCATTACCCAATAAACAAACGATAACAATAGGTCATTTAATTTTAATATATTGTCCTCATTTTGAAATAAAAAGAATATATGTTTCTTCAATAACAGGTCAAGCTAGGTTTTGTTCTCTCATCACATCATATTAACCACACTCATTAGCATTGCATTGGAAAATAAATTCCAATAATCCAAAAATTATCATAGAGCACAAATTTACCATTGAGGATTTATAAGGTTAAGGTACATTATATTTTACCTTCGTTTTTAAAACTTTACTCTTCATGCTATATCAGCCTAACTCAAAGCCCCTTTTCTGGCATTTTCCCCACCAACTGAAAACTAAACATTTGCACAGGAAATTCGCAGGGTGGATGGGCACGATAGTGAACTCTATTGTGTGCAAAGTTCATGACCTTAGGTCAATATCCTCGAGGTCAAATGAGGTCAAAATAGCAAAATTTTCTGGTTTTGCGTTGCTTGGCTTGTCATTGTTATCGATCGATTCGCTCCAAAATTGGCATTAATGATGTTTTGGACATTACTAATGGTGCACTACAGATGTCAGATCCGCCATTGGACCTCAGGTCACCTACATAGGAGTACTTTATTAGGTCATTACCTGCTCAAGTTACCGGAACCGGGCTCCCAACCCGACTGCTCCCTTGGGCGGCTCGGCACAATCGGCTTCGCAAAGAAGGGAGTGAAATACATGAATAAAGTATGGAAACACTTAGGCACACAATGACAAACGGTAGATTTCGGGATGTGTAGGGATTAACATGTAAAGTGATATCAATCGACACATCTGACACATCAGTCATTTGCATTTATGACACATTCCAGTTGACCAAGTTTGGTTTCAATAGCCTGTCATGAACCTGACCTGACTTGACCTCGGCGACCTAACATGACTTTTCTATTATATAGCATAAAAATATGCATCAAACAAGTCGCTAGTGTTGTCAAGAACACTTCCCTTTTGCCAATATGCGGGAAGCGCATCAGCGGCGATTTTTGTGGTCCGGCGCTGCGAATTGTTTTTACTTTAACGGCCCCTAACTTGAAAACTTTTCGGCTGATTTTAATTTTTCTTGCTTTAAACAATGCGCCGATCATTTCGAAGCAGGTACGCAAAAACTTGGCGTATATCGGCCGATACAATATGACGTTATGTACGAAAAATCGGAGGGTTTGGCGGATTTCGCCATCCCCACTCCAGGGCGTGTGTTAACCTGTCATGGACTTGACCTGACATGACCTCGGTGACTTGACATAACTTTGAAACAATGTAGCATGACAATGCACATCAAACAAGTCGCTAGTTTTGCCAAGAACACTTCCTTTTTGCCAATATACGGGAAGCGCACCAGCGTCGATATTTGTGGTCTCGCGCTGAGAAAATATTTTGACTTTCGCGACCCCTAACTCGAAACATTTTCGGTCGATTTTCATTTTTCTTACTTTAAACAACGCGCCGGACATTTATCAGCAGGTACACAAACAATTGCGTACATTGACCGGTAAAATCTGGAGTTATCTACGAAAAACCGGAGGGGTGGGCGGATTTCGCCCCCCCCTCCAGGGTGCATGTTAACACGTGCCCTGAAGGACCTCTAAAAATTATGTGCACTAGAGGAGGTGGATACCGCCCTCCCCCCCCCTAAGATCTCGGCTCCTATTAAGGCAAGAGGAACGAAATTAGCAGGGTGTATGGGCACGATATTGAACTCCATTTTGTCTAAATTTCATGAACTTAGGTCAATATCTTGAAGATGAAATTAGGGTGTTTAAGTGCTCCAAAATTTGCATTAATGATGTCTTTGACTTTACTAATAATGCAATACAGATGCCAGATCCACCATTTGACCTCAGGTCGCCTATATAGGAGCACTTTATCAAGTCATTATCTACCCGTTACCGGAACCGGGCTGCCCACCTGACTGCTCCGTTGGGCAGATCGGCACAATCGGCTTCACAAAGGAAGGAGTGAAGTACATGAATAAAGTATGGAAATGCTTAAGCACACAATGGCAAACAGTAGATTTGCAAATGTGTAGGGAGTAACATGCAGAGTGACATCAATTGCATGACAGTCATTTGCATTTATGACAACATTCCAGTTGACCAAGTTTGGTTCCATTAGCCTGTCATGAACTTGGCCTTGGTGACCCAACATGACTTTTAAATAAATATAACATGGCAATATGCATCAAACAAGTAACTAGTGTTGTCAAGAACACTTCCCTTTTGGCAATATACGAGAAGCTCATCAGCACCGACTTTTGTGGCCTTGTGCTGCAAAATCTATTTATTTAACAGCCCCTAACTTGAAAAAAAAAATTCAGCCAATTTTAATTTTTCCTCCTTTAAGCAATGTGCCCAGTCATTTCTAAGTGGGTATGCAAAAAATGGCATATATCAACCAGTACAATATGGAGTTATGTACGAAAAATAGGAGGAGTGGGTAGATTTCGCCCTCCCACTGCAGTGTGTGTTGGGTCATGAACCTCCAGAGTGTGTGTTGGGTTCCAGGTCATGAACCTGTCATGAACTTGACCTGACTTGACTTTGGTAACTGGTCATGACTTTTGCATACAGTACACAGTGGATATCATGCTTATGATTCATTTTGAGACATGGATGGTTGGTTTGGGTTAGGTTGTTATGTTAGTTTTGCTTTGGTAATATATTTTATGATCTATTAGCCAACCCAGTATATTGTTTCGTATATCTTGCCTCCAAATTAAAACATATTTGCAGACAAAATGAGAGATCACCTCATGTTAACCATTTTTGTAAATATTGCATTGGAAAAAGAAGTTTACAAAATTTCAAAATTACCTTAAAGCACAAATTTACATGTTATATCCAGGCCAAAACCGAAACCCAGTAAACTCAAATTTGTATCAGGCATGTCTTACATCTTAATGCAATCTTGACAGTAAGTAGATAACAGCTAACAAAATTAACTTACCAAGGTTGCTTGATTGGTTGCCAGCATAGTTAGGTAGGCAAGGTGAGGAAATTACTCTAAATCCAGGACATCTGCATGGTGTGTGGAGGCTAAAGAAGCTATACCTATCTATCTAGGTAGGTACATAGTTACCTAAGATTCCTGTTTCCACTCAGTGGGCCCTACCTCCATACAATTAGAGA
The DNA here is from genome assembly GCA_034440575.1 of Imbricaverruca yamaguchii. Classification (NCBI taxonomy): domain Eukaryota; kingdom Metazoa; phylum Arthropoda; class Thecostraca; family Neoverrucidae; genus Imbricaverruca; species Imbricaverruca yamaguchii. The sequence goes on from JAOTOL010001589.1 coordinate 120,764, forward strand.
TAATAGTCAGTTTTAAAGTATAAATTTTATCTCCTGTCTACTAGCTATTGAGCATTTCAAGTCATTCCTCCCTTGAACTAAACAATCCAGACATGAAGTAAAAATGTACATTGAAGAGCTTTTAATATTAACAAGAATTGTTTTCACTCAAATTTCTCAGCTTTGTCATCAGAAAAAAGGTTCTTCATGATGAAAATAAAACTATGTCAGATGTATTGCTTTAGTATAATTTTCTTTAAACCATTTTATATTATGGAGCCTATATCCTAATAGTCTGCAATTAACACATCATCAGTTGGTGCACAAACTCCCTACTTGTGTGGAGTGTTGTGAATATTTATTAGTTGTGTGGTGTCAGCATGTCAAGAGTATCAGGTATGGATTTATAAACTTGGTTGACTTCGATTAAGTATACTTTTGTTATCATTTTGCTTGCATAATTTATCATTTGCTCTACCATTGCTCAGGAAGCTGGCTTATAACCTCATCCTTCACTAATTTAAAGTGTCAATTTGTCATCTGGCAGTCATTCTTTGGCTGCCATATTCCATAGAGCTGTCTGCAGTCTCCAAGTAAATCAAAGCATAGTACAATTTGCTGACATTTGTAAGTTTAATTCTACATATGTTCAACAGTCATTAGTGAAACCAATTTGGTTGTTAAAACTGATGAGATAATTATATTCCATGCTCACCTTTAATTTATATGGATCATTATGCTGAGGCTTCTCCCTCTATCTGGTTCCTTAGACCACTTGACCTGGGGCCAAATTTCTACTGTTTGATTGATTGATTATTTGGGCTTAAGGGCGCGTGGACTACTAAGGTCATTTTGCGCCCATAAATTTATACTGTAAAACTGACTATTGACACAGTGATAAGGTAACAAGTAACACTGATTGCTTACCTTACTGACTTTGACTTGTTTTCAGAACTTCCAATCATCGTGTCACCATTGCAGGGCAGGACCGCCATTGTACAATAACTAAGGGTCTCACGTTTTGTCCAAATGCCATCCTTCATGTTTGTACTTAGCAGTGCTTGAAGTATACTATCCTCCCTAAAACTTGGCATGTTTCTGCTCTCTGTGATATTTGCATTCCTGCTTTGTTCTTCCACAGATGGAGTAACACTGATCACTTTGTCTCCAAATGTGTTCAGCTTCCAATATACCCCTGTTGACTTTATGTAATCCGCTTGGAAAACATTTGCAGACAAGACATACAGCACAGCAAATGTCAAATATGTGAAATTTCCTCCTTTAGCCATCTTCTCCCTCATGCAATACTTTGCTTAGCATGCTCATGGATGATTGCCAGCAACAATAGTGTGTTGTTATGAAAGCAGTTACGAACACGTGATAGATGGCGAGGCATCCACCGAACGTTAAGATTAAAACTGTTTCTTGTCAGATTACCATTTGAACTCCGTTAGCGTATTACACGACAACATAGGTAGTAGCTTAAGCGTTTACAGGTGGTACCAACTATGATTTCTGCCATTCCATCACCACGACTACAGAGTTGCTTATGGGTGTTTGAAATGTGTCAAGCATACGGAAATCAGAGGTTAGTGTTGAACTGGCATCGTATGATAGTATGTTTTAGCCAAGGCCTGTTTTAGCATGGATCATGTACGCCTGGATTGGAAACCAACAGCTGTTTGCGTATCAGCCCACCTAGCGGCGGGTAAGTAAAAACACTGAGTCGCGGCCGGTTTTAGGGGTGCGCCTATGGGAATTCTGGGAACGCATTTCGTATTGGATTTTTTCCAGTTGATGCAGCCATCCCAGAAGGATTGCATAACCCTTTCATGATACAGAATTGATCAAGGAACCTTACTGTTCTTTCCTTATTGATTTATTATGCTCCGTTCAGAAGTTGTCCTGATGCGAAGTGGAAACATCTTTGAGAGGGATCCCACCTCGTCCAAAGGGTCGGGACACCGATGTTGGTATCTTGAAGATCTTTATCTTGAATCACCTCTTATCTCTCTATCTTTATCTTTATCTTGAAATGATTGTACGGGGCAAAGTACATGAAGGCAATGAACAGACCAAAATGAATGGGGGCCACATTCCATTGGCTCCCTTGTTAGAAATTGAAATAATTGCGGGGGTTGGTCAAGCAAACATTGAGGTAGCAGTCCCCCTCAAAGGAATATAAAACAACACCCCTGAGTCGAACGACTGGCAAGTGCTAGCGAATCGGCGAGAGGTAGTGGCGTTGCCAGCTAGGGTATGTTGCAGGGGTTCATCTAACGGGGGGGAAGAAAGTCGCGCCCCTTATGACCCGAAGGATGCCTCTCTTGGAGGTTCCAGTGTGACCCCTCCCTCGAAATACTCAGCGGAACGCGCTCCTCGGCCTGGGAACGGCAGTCCTCTGAGAGTCCGAACGCACGCCGCGAATTTGTCGGCGAAAGTCACTCCTCAGACAAAAATAAATGCTGCCCCTCTGGTAGATCTGAGTGCGCCCTGTCAAAATGTTCTGGACCAAGAGCCATTTCTCCCCTCTGGAGAAATGACGCATCCTTGGCAAAATCATGAATCTGTCAGTGGTATGGTGTAGGGGGAGGGGTTTGTACCCTCCATGGATCTTCCGCTCAATCCTCTGCGGATTGGTGAGTACGCTGAAGTTTACTCTCGATTCAGTTGTGTAAGCCACTCCACCTGAAAATATCAGCCCCATATCTAGAGAACAAGGAGGGTGGGAGCGAAAACAGAATCGCCTATTGAAGCCCTTATCTTCAATGGTGAAACTTCTCCCTCAATGCTTGCTTCCCCCACCCGCAATAATTTCAACTTTTAGCATGGGAGTGTATGTAATGTGACCCGCCTATTCATTTCGGTCTACCTATTGCCTTCATGTACTTTGCCCTCTTCGATCGTTTTAAGAAGTCAACAGGTGTGCCCCTGCCGGCCCTTTCGGCGAAATGGGCTCCCTCCCACAGACGCCTTCACTTCTCATCACGATAACTTCGGAACGGAGCGCAATAAATCAATAAAAAAGAACGGTAAGGTTCCTTGATCAATTATGTATCATGGAAGGCAATTGCAATCCTCCTGGGGTGGCTGAATCAATTGGCAAGAATGCCAATACGAAATGCGTACGCAAAACTCCCATAGGCGCACGGCCTAAAACCGGCCGCGATTCCGTGTTTTTACCTACCCGCCGCTTGGTGGCAGGTTGGTACTGCTGATACGCGCAGATGAAAGGCGCCGACGCGGAGTTTTCAATCCAGGCGTACATCATCCATGGTTTTAGCACACGAGTTTGAAGTAGAATGCTAAAAGCATCCAAAGGAACGTACACTTCTGAAGAGTCCAAACCAAAGAAAGTCGTTTTAGGATATTCTTGGCGTCTTCCCTATGAATGTCTTTCAGTAGTTTGATGACTTTCTGGCAAAAATGTGTTTTTATTTAACTAGTTGATTATATATACTAGTATATTATTCTGGACCAAGTACGGTTGGTAGTTGGTGCATGAATGATGTACGATGGTGTACATGATCCATGGTTGGCGCATGGATGATGGCGTACATGATCCATGATTGGCGGCAGCTGGTGGAGATATTCGATCTCGAAGTGTGAACGGGGGATATGCATGCAAAGGCTTCACCTCAACAGTTGCATTGCGGTAAAAAAGCAATAAGGGCTGAAGATCGGATATCAGAAGTGAATCAAGGGCATTGACCTCGCTCGATATTGATTGGTATCGAAACATCGATGACGACGTATTGAATTGCAAGGTCATGTCTCGTGCTGTGAAAGTAGGTATTGCACAGTCCCAAAATCCGAGATTTTAACATTTATGGTGCTCTCAGGATATTTTTTTTATTATCTCATTTTGGGTACCCCTGAAAGCAGTGTCCAAAATCCTAGGAGTTTCCGATTACAAGCGAGGGTCCCCAAAACCTATTCCCAACCCAATTTGAAGAACTCCTGGCTACACCTTTGTACTGTAGTGCACTTATATTTTAACCGCTGGAATAGGCTTAGCTACGTTTGACCTGGAACAACACATGTGTAGTTTCCAGCAGCAAATCGAACCAGAGTCTGAAGAGCATCTAATTAAACTTTTGTAGACACGTAGGTGTAGAGCCCCAACAGCTGAGCAGCCAGTGTCAGCTGATATATTTGTCTCTGAGACGACAGGGCTACATTCATGGTTCAGATTTGTTTCATGTTGACACTGAATATGCCACTGAATCCGTAAAACCAGAATATTTGGAGCGTTGACAAAGCATGTGATTTCATTTTTCCAGTCTGCGAAGTTCGTGGAGTGTTTTAGACTACCCTGGTGCAAATTTAGAATATTAGATCGGAATTGATTCCGGCCGACCGACTGATGTTGATTTTTGCTTGATTCTTTGGTTTGGATTATTGCTGTTTTTATTTTATAGACGCATGTCTTTCATCGGTTACTTGCGATTCCTTTTCTTGCCTTGAAGGTTTTATGGACATACGTATGTGGTTCGAGACATATTTTCTTGTAGGAAGCATATTCCCTGTACGTATTCTGTCTGGCCTAGCACGGTTTTGTGTGTGGTCCCACGGGTCGGTTAGTTGGTTGTTGGTTTTACGACACATCGACCGTTGAGTCATGTAGCGTCGCCAATCTCTCACGCGGATTGGTCGCGGGCGAAGAGTAGCGACAGGTGAGATTCGAACCCATAACCTTTCGATTGTGAGACGAGCGACTTACCCCTAGGCTACTCGTCCCACGGTCCCACGGGTCCAGCGAGTCTTTGGTATTCTGCGTATATGTTAATCGGAAGCCGAACTTGTGGAGGATTTGCAACAGAGCCAAGGCTACCGCTGGGACAATCGTTAATTTGATGTTTAACCCAACGCCCGGTGTCCTCATATGAGGACAGCTACATTTACAGCATATTTTGGAAATCTGGTCAGTCACAAACTGCCCAAACGCTGTAAGAAGTGATCACAAGACATCTGCGGACCTCGTGGTGGCTTCAGATTCCGAACCTGCTCGCACAGGAATACTTGGCTGGTCCTTAAAATTAGCGTTTTCTTGGCATCCTGAAGTTGAACCGTAAGCCACTCCGGACAGGTCTCCTAGTCAAGTACTTACATAATCTCGAAGAGTGCATGAATACAAAATTGTTTGAATGTCGAAACGCTGGTATTTATTTCCCATAATCAGCAAACACTAACCGTCTAGCGCACGTGAAAATTCGGTGTCATCAAATGAGGACACCGGGCGGAAGGGGGTGGGAGCCGGCCGGGGTCGCCTGGCGGTGGTTAGGGATGGTCGGCCGCGATCCATGCCCTGCCCGGCCCGCAATATATGAAATAGCCTTGGCCCAGCCTGCAGCATTTGTCATGTGCGCATTGTGAGTTGCGCGTGTTGGGTGCATCTATCTGCGTCGATTCCAAGTTGTGATCTGTATCGGATTCCTTGCCACGTCTCCCGTGCGTCATTGAGCAAAGGGAAAAGGTCCCGACGGTGAAGGCAGCCCTGCAGATGATTGAAACTAGCAGCTTCACGGTCAGCGATGCTAACTTCGTGGACATTGTGACATTGCCACTACCAGTTGTGGACAAGCTAGCAGATGAGGATGAAGTGGACGATGACATCGTCATTGGGAGGGACGCGGCGTTGCAGGACGTTCCAGATGTTCACCGAAGACATGCATGTGGACGTCATCAACGAAGCTCTGCGGTATGCGCTCAAAACCAAAAGTTATCAGTTGTTCGATTAACGAGTGGTAAGCTCAAGATGTTCATCGGCATTATCCGGCATTCTGGATACCATCAACTCCCCAGTGAACGCCACTACTGGTCAACCGCCGATTAGCTGGGATTTGAGACAGTGCAATACGCCATGACACTACAAAGATATCTGAAGCTAAAGGCGTACGTCCACTTACTGAACAATAAGAACGCGTCAAATGGTGGGACAGATCTCAGCGAGCCCACAGATTCGTGGATCAACCACGCATGATACACAACTACTACAAGTTCATGGGTGGCGTCAACGGGTGTAACTGGCTGTGCGACAAGTACAGCATCAGCATCCGTGAGAAGAAGTGACACTGATGTCTCTTCACGAGGATGCTGGACATGGGGGTGGTGAACTCTTGGATCGTACACCGCTATACAGTAGGCAGCCTTCTGAACCTGCTGGATTTCCGAAGCCAATTCACTGTCGCCGACATGAGACTGCCTGGATTCGGACCTGTGCGCGCGCTATCGTCATCCAGGGCTATCTGGGACATGCGATACGACCCGGTGGGCCATTTCATCGACATGGTCGACAAGCAGCGGAGCTGCCAAGGATCTGCATGCACCGGCAAGTCTCGCTCGTACTGTGAGAAATGTTGGTTCGTGCTCTGCAACACCTACTTTAAGCCCTATTACACCAAATAGTGTCTAGTTCGTAGTAGTGCTAAGAAATACTCGGCTTTTCTGAGCGCCCTTGTGTGTAATGGATAATGCAGATTGTTCCACTTGAAAACAATTATTGCAATTTAAGTGACAGAGAGGGACTGACCGACCGTGTCCTTTGTTCGCTGCCGATAAGTATGCATTTTGTTCATTGACGTGTGGGTAATTCATACTATACTGTGATTTTTAATCATAGTGTTTTCACCACTGATGGCAAAGAGTGGACGTTTCTAAGCTAATATCATCCAAAGAGTCTCATTACAACCAACGTTCTTATCTTCTATGTGCATATCGATGCGCACATGTCAATAAAAATGCATGTAATGATGCGTACATGAACACATGCAGTCATGCAACGGTGCATGCTCTTCCATGTTTGCGAGCGTGAATGTTTGTTTCATAAGTATTTGTATCATTGCTGCTGTTGAACTTCGCTATAAGCAAAGTGCTAAGTGTTGTAAAGCACAATACTGCCTGTTACGACTTACTCGCAAAAACATCCACCTTCGACCCGGTGTCCTCAAATGAGGAAAGGCTGGAAAATACACTTAGGATAGAAGGGGACTTATGAAACTTTCAGAATACCTTCACAGCGATGACATTGTAGATTGTCAATAAGTTTGAACATTCTAATTAAAATATTTCTTCTACCGGGCGTTAATGGGTTAACGAGAGAGTGCAAATTTTCGTGTAGTAGACGATGAATATCCCTGTAACATATATGGGGAAACCAGATACCTATTTGCGGAGTCCTTCAGCCGCCGAAGAACATACATGGTGTTAGTGGCCGGTCCTTGTCGCTCCGCCAATGGATACTACAACACCGCGGGACCCGTAAAGCTAGGATATCTGGAGCCCTGACACCGCATGGCATTTCATTTTTGAATTATGTAAGGTTCATGGCGTATTTTAGACCACCCTCACGAACATGTTGCTATTAGACCGGAATCAATTCTGGTCGACCCACATGGGCGCTACATAACCAGTAGCAGTTGATGCGCCCTTAAGCCCAAATAATCAATCAATGGTCGACCCACACACGTGGATGAAGGTGAATCCATCCTGATACCCATGCACGTTGAGTGGTGCCATGTAGATTGGTTGGATTGTTGCAACGACTAGCTCGATGCATGGCTGCAACAACGCATTCAAAATTGGACGACCTTTAAGGTACTGTTAAAATAAATTTTAGCCCACAAAATTCAAATCAAATATGTTCTATTCAGAAGCCTTTTCGTTGACGAAGATTAAACGGCGCTTGTTTGCCAGAGTGGTCGGTATATTGGGATGGGTGGGGTACATATATCGCCAGAACGTGAAGTTATTTCAGCCATGGCTGGGCGTGACATACTGCTAATAGCATTCCCTAATAATGGCACTGAAGCTGGTTGGCAGAACGACACAGCTTTGAAAAGCTATTGAATATGCATCAGAAGTGCCCAGAGGAGCGATACGATTTGCAAAAGGGGTAAAAATGGACGAAGGTCAAAAATGTTTCCGATTAATGGTGGGATCAACCGCTATTTTCTTGCTGTCATTACGGAATGCGTTGCAGCGCAGTTCAATTCAGATCTTGCTGTTATGGCGAAAGTGATCACTTATATCACACTAACACATTTGCAGCATAGGCAAAAGCACACGAGCTGGACGAGCAGTTTTGCGAATAATTCCATGATTTTAGATCGTTCCTGCTGCCTGTTAGTGGATTAAGTTCACTTCTCAGCTTGTGGTGACATCCTGTTTCAATCAGGGTAATTTCACTCTGGTTGAATTTTCGGCTGAAAATTTCGTATGTGCGGGTGATTATTCATGACGCCCCTGGACGTTGACCACATCACAGAGGCATGAACCAGTCGCCGAGCGTTCACAACCACCCGGTGTAGGGGCGGGCGCAGCGCTACTGCTCCCACAGTGCAGCACCAGCACCAGCACCAGCACCAGCACCACCACCAGCAGTAATGTACACATGGCCAGACCAGCTGATGACGGCACCGCCACCCCGATGCCGTAAAATTAGCACACATCAGTCGGTGGTAGTCGACACGCCTCCTTTGAGCCTCCGAGATCAGTTCCCCTCGCGTCTCAGTTCTCACCCCAGCTACGTCATTCGTGCTTCGCTTATAGTAGCCCAAATAACCCATCGACTGTTGGCTGGCTCAATGTGTGTGTGTGTGTGTTTGTTAGTGTGTGTATGTGTGTGTGTGTGTATGTGTGTGTGCGCGCTTGTTAGTGTGTGTGTATGTGTGTGTGCGTGTGCGTCCGTGCATTTGTGCATACGAGTCGCATACGTCTTGACGGTTCAGTAAACGAAGTTCTCCATGGGCGCATTCAAAACAGCCATGGTGTATGGAAAAAATCAAGCGGAATAAGAAACGACTGTAGTATGTTTGATGTTTTATTGATTAGTAGAGGTGAAACTTGTATCCACCCAAGACAAGCTGCTTTTTCCCGTTCCTGAGCACTTTCAAGAACGTGTCTCAGAGGTTCATTCATCACCTGAGATGAAATGCCTAAATCTCAAACGTTCGGTGGACCGTCAGTTTGCTGGGCAAAGTGACTCCGGGTGTTCCTGATAAGACCAAGGACGGGAAACCCTCCTCCTTGCAGCCGATCCCCGAATGAATTGTCCAACTAACCCTTTTGTGACAAGGCATTCAACCGTTTCCAACCTTCACGGTGCCATTGTCTTTCCAAAGACCAATCACAGAAAGTGACTGGCCAATGCAATTTAATGCAATTGAATCGTTAGGCTAAATTAGCCTGTTTGTATGTTAGCCAACCAATCCTGTACCGGCCCCATGACGTCCTCTGCACAGTCACGGCAAACGAAGACAAATGCTTTCCAGAGTCAAACTCAAATTACAGAACAAATGTTTTGCCGAACCGACGGCTGATCCACGAGTGAATAACTTAAGGTCACTAGTGACTTGCAATATTTGGCACTGCTTATGGAACCCAATCGTGCACGGTGTCGTCAGTATTGACTTTGAGTCATAGGAATGCGCCACGTTTGCTCTATTGAGCTTTTCAAACTGATTTTTTGCACTGCCCACCACCAACTGCTTGACGTTGGTGACGTTTACGTAGACTGTTTTGGCATCTCGAGCGCCGCTAATAGCCTCTGAATATTGCATCATCTAAGTCCTCTTAGGTACGCTGGCTTATTTGCAGCGTGACTCTGGCTGATGAAGAGAATGCATACACACGCGTCAGAAGTTGTTTAAAATTATATAATGGGTTCCGTCGGCAACAGTAAGAAACATGTGCACAGGGTGACCGGCCCCGGCACCAGTGTCCTGTGTCCCTAACATAGATGACACCACCGACTGCCACCGCCGGCAGGAAAACAATACACAATGGGCCGGTAACACAGGGTGACCCGGCCCCGGCACCAGTGTCCTGTGTCCGTAACATATGTAGCATAGCATATGTCCGATGTAACCACCGACTAGTGCCGCGGCTACGAATGCCATCTAGTTGGGCGGGTTGTGGCGCCAACCCTGAATATTTGTCCAAGCCTCTCGCCACAATTGAGATCAGCCCCATGAAGTTGAAACATTTAGCTTCTATTACTTGGTGGATTTGATAATTTCCGTTGTATATTATCAGATGCAAATGTGAGCCATATGTCTTGCATGCTTGCCACTGGTATCACATTTACATCACAAAGTACCATTCTATTCGCCAACATCAAATGAATTGCCATTCTACCCAACCTCAGAAGGTGACGATATTGTACCGGTTGACCAGTTTCCGTATTCCCTAGCAGTTTCCGTTTCCGTGCCAGCAGCTGACGCCGGGCAGAGGGCGCTGCCCGGCCGGTCCCTCGGCCTCCCGCCGGGCAGAGGGCGCTGCCCGGCCGGTCCCTCGGCCTCCCGCCGGGCAGAGGGCGCTGCCCGGCCGGTCCCTCGGCCTCCCGCCGGGCAGAGGGCGCTGCCCGGCCGGTCCCTCGGCCTCCCGCCGGGCAGAGGGCGCTGCCCGGCCGGTCCCTCGGCCTCCCGCCGGGTAGAGGGCGCTGCCCAGCCGGTCCCTCGTCCTCCCGCCGGGCAGAGGGCGCTGCCCGGTCGGTCCCTCGGCCTCCTGCCGGGCAGAGGGCGATGCGGGACTGGCGCCCCAGTCGCACCAGACGGCCGGCCGCCGCCGTCCAGTGAGGTCGTGCATCCGCTGCGGCCTGTCGCGAGCCCCGCCGCGTGCGTCGCGCCACTGTGGTCGGACACACGTGAAGCACCACGCTGTGGCGGTCCCACCAGGTGTGCTGACGGGGTGCGGTGCAGCAGCTCCCAGCCGCGGAGCGAGTGTCGGCAGGACGGCTGCGGTGGTGTTTGTGCGGCTCACCAGGGGGCCAGCCACTACGCTTTGTGTGTGTGTGTGTCAGTTCCTGTGTGGAAACGCCGCGGCTGCATGTGTGCCATCGAGACAGCTGAGAAAACGTCAATGGTGGGTCTGCTGGGGACGGTGCATCAGTGGAACTGCTGAGCGTGATCTTGTAGTGGGCTGGTGAGGACGGTCTAGCGGTAGTGCTGGTGAGGAAGGTCCAGCGGTGAGACTGGCGAGGACGGTGAATCGGTGGTGCTGGTGAGGACGGTCCAGCGGTAGTGCTGGTGAGGACGATCCAGCGGTAGTGCTGGTGAGGAAGGTCCAGCGGTGAGACTGGCGAGGACGGTGAATCGGTGGTGCTGGTGAGGACGGTCCAGCGGTAGTGCTGGTGAGGACGGTCCAGCGGTAGTCCTGGTGGGGACGGTCCAGCGGTAGTGCTGGTGAGGACGGTCCAGCGGTGCACCCACTCTGGGCGGCTCATCGCTGAGGCCCCTGAGGAGAGGGCTGGTGACGATGCCACACGCTGCAGAGCCGGCCGGCGCCGCCGCCGGTGGGGACGAGAGATTCCACCTGTTGAGGCCGTTTGGCCTGCGCCGAGCCTGGACGTTCCGGCGCGATTCGCCCAGCCCGAAGCTGCTCCGCAGGTCGAAACTGCAGCGACGCAAATTGACCAGGATTCTCACAATGTGAGTAGCAATCGGTGCGATGTAGCGAACAATGAATGCAAGGGAAAGAGCGGACAATATAATGTGAGAAACATTCAATGCAGTTTATCCCGCGTAGTGATAATAGCATTCAGGCTCATAGTGACGGTGTGCGTAATTCACAGGCTTCGCCAATTCGATTTACTTTTTATTGGCTTCTCCTCTCATAATGATAATTACTGTTCCATCGTCCACCGTTTGTGAACATAAGACTGACGACTGAGCCCGGTGGAGAGGTGCTGTTCAACCGCAGCAGCTTTAAGGTCTGAGGCGGTTGAAAGGTCATGTAACTGCAGGTCAATGATCTTTCAAAGGCAAGGGGACTGTTTTTCAACCAGCTTGGCGTTTCTTAAAGCGTTACACAATGTACATCATGTGGCCTACTTATCGCTTTCCTATTATATATATATACTAGAGTGCGTCCGAACAACACCAAAGCAACAGACATAGTGGAAGCATAAGCAATGTCACAACGTTTTCCGGCAGCGTAATGATATTCTACACAAAATATAATGTTCATCACTTGGCTAACAACAAAGAACTGTGCGAACTACCACACATTTTTCCTCAAGGGATATGTGATGGTGCGATGTTTTAAGGACAGCCAGGACATAATTCCGAAATGTGTATGTCACCAGCCGGTGTCAACAGGGGTTTCTCATGGTGTTCTGCTCAGAACGTCTGATTCACATCGATTGACCTCGTGCTTGACTCCCAGCGCGAGTAGGTTATTCACGTATTTAACAACCTGCTGATGTACTGAGCTTTTCGCTGCCATTTCTTCGCGGCATCTGTGCAAAAGGGATACATTTTAACATTGCATGTCATTAGTGAATAGCATCTAGCTTGACTTAGTATCAACCGAATAAATATACAGTTTAATAAGTACGCTGAGGTCGATATGCGAGTAAAATCTTCATATAGTTCACCGATGCTGTTGATTGTTATTCAGACGCGTTTGGGATGCATTATCAAAACTGCGAGCTGTGTAACAACATGAGTAGCAATACGACTGTGGAGCGAAATAACGAACGAAAACAGCCACCGACCGGTGAGCATCAGCTTTGTCATTTGGCGCATATGTCAGCCCTGTGCAATGCCGTTATTGTCAGATATTCGTTGATACTTGCGACTACATGCAATGTCAGTCATTGAACATGTCTGTCAGCTCACTGGGCTGGTAGACTTGTGCTGCTGCTTGTTTTTCAACGACGACAGGGCTGATGTTTTCAGTAATATATCATTGAAGCGTATCCATGAATGGAAGTGCCCAGTCTTCAATTGTACATAGTAATTTCACGGCATAGTTATTGATAAATATATGAAAAAGAAGATTTTTTTTTTTTTAAATAAATAAATTTGATCCGGTTGTTGCTGGGATGGCTTGGGGCACCCGCCCCCCACCAGCGGGCGGATGCCGAAAGTTTACTGCCGCCAATGCACCGCACGGCCGCCCGGTGTCGTCGGGCCGCCAACTGACACTCCCCGGCCGGGGCTAAATGCGAGCGCGCCTGTTGCCAATACAGGGGAGACCGCGCCAGGCAACCAACTGGTACCAGGGCGGCATTGCATGTGCTTGTCTTATATATGTACATATATACATATACAAATATATATTTATATATATATATGTGTATATATATATATTTATATTTATGTGTATATATGTATATATATATACATTTATATATATGTATATATATATATATATATATATGTGTGTGTGTGTGTGTGTGTGGGTGTATATTTGTTTGTGTGTGTTATTGGCGGACCTTTGAGGAAAGGCACCCCCTTCCATGGAGACGCGGCGCCCCTCTGACTGACAACAAGACCCTTCAGAATGTTTGAGTGCAATCCCCTCCCATCCCTTCAGCTTCTAAGCCGATGAAGGCACATCTCTGAGTAGACTGGAAGTACAGAGACAGGACATTAGGGTGCAATTCCCCCTCGCCTTTAAGGTTTTCTCAAAATCAGTGGCGCTCATTCAGACAACTGAGTTCCACCGGAAAACAGGCACCCGTCCGGACAATTGCCACCTCACAGATCTAAATTCCTTAACCCGCCCATGGTCCGTCTGCAGTTCGCGGACGTTTCATCAATTTGGTGACGCCAGACATACCGTCACTACTGTCGATACCCTGTTCGATCTCTGGTCGATTCAGTAAGTCCCCAATGCTTTTGCCAACCCAATCGGACATGCAGACAACCTCGCCGCGCGTCCGACAGCGAGTTGGCTAACGATGCAAGGAGGTCAGCTCCGAGAGCGGCCGCCTCGTGCGCCTTCCGCTGCGCGAAAGTCAGCACCTGCAGACGGCGTACCGCGACACGTGACCCGGTGTCGCTTCCGGCGCCGGTCGCGCCGCAAGTGCCGCGGCCACTCGGTGTGCGCCGCGGCGGCCAGTCGGCCCGGTGACCCCAGGTGGCACGGCCATCAGCTGACGCCCACCTCCAGTGGTCGTCTGTAAACGCCGGTCGTTGGTGGTTCCGGCCGGGCCGGCCGGGCACGACCTCCCGTCTCGGGTCGGTTGGAGCCGCCGCGGCGAGACCGGGACGGCTTTGGAGGGCGGTCGGGCGGCGGCGCGTTTGTGGATGGTTCCATTCTGAGATAGCTCGGGCTGCCGGGTCGCTATACTGGTGTGGCTTAGCAGCATTGTATTATAGCATATGAACATGATATGATGCATTAGCATTACATCATATTACATGTGGTGTGGCCACGTGTGTTTTGGGACCTCAGTAGCCCAGTTGGATAGGTGTTGGATTCTTGGTCGCAAGATGGGTTCGAATACTACAGCCGACGTGATTACTGAGTCAGCCCGTGACAAACCGGCGTGAGAGGTTGGCGACGCGATGTGACCCAGTAGCCGGATGCGTCGTAGGAATCTGTCGCCCAAGTACTTACCTACCGCATGTGTTCAGTCAAGCTTCAGCACGCTTAGTACTTACCTACCGCATGTGTTCAGTCAAAGCTTCGGCACGCTTAGCGTGATGTAAAAATAACGGTTTGCGGTGCAGATATGCCGCATTTTAACGCGACATATTTTATATTCTGTTGTCCTGCAAATTGAAGGAAGTATTCGGATGAAAAACGTTTTGTCGTGAGCATTGTCGATTTTCAAGCTGAGTGTTAGTTCATCTGGGATGCGGAGATGCAGCTTAGCACTTTGACAATGCTCGCCAATCTAGCTCTCCCAAGTATGTGTGGCTGATGGCGGCGGGAAGATAGGGGAGTGATTGTTGGTGTGGGCAGACAACATTTATCCGTGGGAGGGGAGACGCGGAACCGGGGCTACTATGTTCTGATCGCACTTTCCAAATCAACACGGGTTCCTTTGAGCAGATCTCTATAATCCTCTCCAGCATCTTCCGTTACAAATCGTACAAGATTACAGGTATCGTACCTCTAATCCATTTGTTTAAATATTGAGAAGAAATATCATGCACAATATATGAAAACAACGCTCCTGGGCACCACATAAATGATTCAATATGAAAAACGAACGCATTGCCAGTCATGTAGAGCAATCTGGAAACAGATATGACGTGCATCTTGTCAATAAAATTAGGCATGTTTGCTTGGCTTGCGACACTGATCTTTACGTGTTTCGGCGCCGGTAGCTTCATCAGCTCAGTGCTGAACACTCTGCGACTGTTGGTCAAAAGCAGGCCATGACCGTCATCTCCGGAGCGCATGTCCCATTGTTCTGACGCTGAAAAAAAAAAACCACCCACACGTGAGACGGGCCAAGATGTTTGTCGTGGGATGGGTTCTGAGATGTCTGTTTTGGGTCCAGAAATGTCTGTCGCAGGACGGGTTCTGAGGTGTCTGTCGCGGGTCGGGATATGAGGTGTCTGTCGCGGGACGGGTTGTGAGGTGTCTGTCGCGGGACGGGTTGTGAGGTGTCTGTCGCGGGACGGGTCCAGAGATGTCTGTCGCAGGACGGGTTGTGAGGTGTCTGTCGCGGGACGGGTTGTGAGGTGTCTGTCGCGGGACGGGTCCAGAGATGTCTGTCGCAGGACGGGTTGTGAGGTGTCTGTCGCGGGACGGGTCCAGAGATGTCTGTCGCAGGACGGGTCCAGAGATGTCTGTCACAGGACGGGTTGTGAGGTGTCTGTCGCGGGACGGGTCCAGAGATGTCTGTCACAGGACGGGTTGTGAGGTGTCTGTCGCGGGACGGGTCCAGAGATGTCTGTCGCAGGACGGGTCCAGAGATGTCTGTCGCAGGACGGGTTGTGAGGTGTCTGTCGCGGGACGGGTCCAGAGATGTCTGTCGCAGGACGGGTTCTGAGATGTCTGTCGCAGGACGGGTCCAGAGACGTCTGTCGCAGGACGGGTTGCGAAGTGACCGTCGCGGGACGGTATGTAACCTGGCGACACTAAGGCTCGCTGCGTTGCATGCAGCGGCCCGAGCACCTCCGGACACAGGAAAGATACCGGCAGAAATCGCCAAGGTCTCCACTGATACGGGCCACCATCATTGGTCCATTGCGTGTCGCCACCACTGATTTGGCACGTGTGGCAGCTCCACTACGCGCTTTTTTGTCGACGTGGTTCGCGTTTGGTAGGTGCGCTTCCGGTCTTTGTCGATCAGCTGTCATTTGAAAGGCGGCCGTGACTGGGACTGGGACGAGTTCTGGGAGACACGAATGCCGGTGTAGACATCCGGTTTCGTTACCCCGGAAGTTCGGTTTCAGAAATGCCGCATCGGAATTGGGCCAATGGCCGCCTGCGGTACGAGGGGCTGATCCAAACAGCATATGTGTGCATTTGTTCAGCGCACGAATACAATGCTAGCAGGGTTACAAAAGACGATGCGCTGAAGCCATCCAATTAGCTTATCTATGCGTTGCCGCTTCGTTAGCTCAGTGGATAGAGCATTGGCTTGTCGAGGCCTCCCCATGCCCATCCCGGCACAGCGAGTCGAGTTGCTATTAAGGTATCCGACCGCGATGGTCGGTTGGCAACTAGCCAGGCCGGGTCGGATGCGTAGGAACCAGCCGGACGTGCCCGTCGATGTGGGTACGTTAAGCTCTCGGTCCAAATTGCGCTATACATCAGGATTTCCGATCGGGAATATATTGAGAGACAATGCAACAAACTTGCGCATAGCACATACTAATTCTGTAGAGCCTCCACAATAACAATTATAAAGATTTGTGTTACTTAAGATTTAAAGAGCAACAATGCTAACCGGCCTGAGTAGTTGTTGCTGGAAATTCAGCGATTTCATGCTTCCGATGTTGACTTATCAGTGTTCGAAGGCGCCAACTGTATTTGATCAAGGTAGCTATTTTCCTGTGGCGGGTCGGCAAGACAACAAAGCGAAATTTATGCCGTTGTCCTTGATCTAGCAATGATTTTGACAGGGCGGGGGCAAGTTTTCATCCACCTTTTCTGAGACAACGCGATTAATCCGTTGTCAAAATTACCCGCAAGAGGTGAAGAACCTGCACTGAGACCTACTGACCCTATTCACCTAACGGCCGGCATTATCGAGCCATGCCTCGTGTTTGCAGAAAAGCTGTATGATGTCTGGATTTCGATGGCCTTGTGCCTCAAAAGAAATCGCTTGTTAGGACAATTATGCATATCGAGGGCAATGTATAGGATTGCAACTTAAAGCTTCCCTGGTTTGGCACCACTCGATCATAAACTAGACAAAATAGGTAGACATAGTCACGGCACAACCGTTTGGCCATACTGAGCGGGGCTCGTGCGCTGCACTCGCTCCGGAGAGGATGTCCACGCAACATGCTAGACACCCTCAATCGCAGAGCGCAGCGACGATCCCACATACCGGCGTCCCCGTGCTTCCATCGTGTGTCGCATTGCAGTCGCCGTCCGGGTTTGCGCTGACTGCAGCGTTCACGTCACCGCACACCATCACGGCGGCTCGGCTGGGGCTTCAAAGGCGAGTGTTGTTGTCGCGGAGTGTCGCAGTTCCCGGGTGAACATTCTCCGGAAGCGGCAAACATTTTCCTTCACTGTTCAAGTTGTCCTTGATACGCCAGCGCTCATTATTCACTTGAAGATTTCGAGAAGCTTGAGGTAACGTCGTCCAGCCCCTTTAGCTCAAGTTACTCAGGTGTTGCGAATCATGCCAATTTTAGATATTGAGCGTCGAACTGTATGGAGCGGATCCAGTAGACATCATTCTAGCATGGAATTATGGACTTGAGCCACAGACGAAGACTATGGGCTTTCCTATAAATAGGACACAGGACAATGAAAACTGTACCATACAATGATTCTCGTGAAAAATATACCACTCCTTTGTCAAAAGCAATATTTCAGCTACCACGAGTAAACATATTAGCACGGTGCAATGTGAGAATTCTAGTCCCCAACAAAGAAGCGCCAGACTATCCGTGTTTCCTCGTTGTCCCCTGGAGTATTTTTGTCTAAATACTGAAGAGCATTTAGACAAAAAGTCATCGCCTTGCTATACCTATGCAATCCAACATTAGTTCGCGAATCAAAAACAATTTTACCGCTAGAACATTTGGTAGTGTTTACGCTAGTGACGGGCATGGCCAAGATGAGGGATGCGTCCTCCCAAGACATCGTGACATTATGCCTTCGGCATTACATGCAGAACTCCATCTAAGCCCTGACGTTCCCACCTCCTAGACAATTTACTGATAATTCCCCCATGACACAGGTCTGGAGCTACTGTCTTTACCTTGAATCTGCACATAGACTCATGGTCAGAAATGTCCTTGTCTCAGAGATAATTTTCTGTTGAGTCGCTACGAGTCATGGTGATATCAATCAACCTGGGCAACCGACGGCGAAACAATAGTCATGTTGTGTTCATGGACATGGCCTCGGATTTGGCATACGGGAGGAGAGCGAGAGGGTTATGGGTTGATCGTCTTTATCTCGCTGCAATGCCATAGACGTAGTGTTAAGCTTCACGGCGTTTGAGGCACATGTCGCCCATCCCCGCCGTGGTGACACCCATGTTTGTGTTGCTGAGTTCTTCAGGTTTACGTGCTCGCAGTTGCACAATGTTCAAGCATCATACACACACACACACACACACACACACACACACACACACACACACACACACACACACACACACACACACACACACACACACACACACACACACACACACACACACACACACACACCACACACACACACACACACACACACACACACACACACACACACACACACACACACACACACACACACACACACACACACACACACACACACACACACACACACACACACACACACACACACACACACACACACACACACACACACACACACACACACACACACACACACACACACACACACACACACACACACACACACACACACACACACACACACACACACACACACACACACACACACACACACACACACACACACACACACACACACACACACACACACACACACACACACACACACACACACACACACACACACACATACCATGTCACTAGGCTCTGGGCTCAGACTTTTCTGGGCGTAGGTGGTCACCTGCCGATAAACGCAGCGCCGCATGATATAAAATGCGTCCCTTGGCTTCACGACGTTGCAGTCACTGGGGAGCCTCGGCTGGTCGCGGCGTCTGTCGCGAGGTCGAGACCCCACGGCGTGCTGTGGTCGCCACTGGTGCTGCAGCGATCTCGCGTCTGTCGACATGTTGCTCGCCTCCGGCCGCGCAGCAGCCCGGTACAGTTAGCCGCCCAGGTGGCCACCTGTTCACCGACAGCATTAGCATCGGCTTGGCCGACGGCACATTCCGGCCGGAGGCCGTGGCACCGTCTGAATGTGGTGCCGGCAGAATGCTGGCCTGTTGTGCCGCCTATCTGACTGTGGTGCCGCAGAATGCTGGCCTGTTGTGCTGACAGTCTGGCTGTGGTGCCGACAGTCTGACTGTTGTGCCGACTGCCTGGCTGTGGTGCCGACAGTCTGGCTGTGGTGCCGACAGTCTGGCTGTGGTGCCGACAGTCTGGCTGTGGTGCCGACAGTCTGGCTGTGGTGCCGACAGTCTGGCTGTGGTGCCGACTGTCTGGCTGTGGTGCCGACTGTATGGCTGTGGTGCCGACAGTCTGGCTGTGGTGCCGACAGTCTGGCTGTGGTGCCGGCCGTCTGGCTGTGGTGCCGACTGTATGGCTGTGGTGCCAGCAGAATGCTGGCCTGTTGTGCCGACAGTCTGGCTGTGGTGCCGACTGTATGGCTGTGGTGCCGACTGTATGGCTGTGGTGCCGACTGTATGGCTGTGGTGCCGGCCGTCTGACTGTAGTGCCGACTGTATGGCTGTGGTGCCGACAGTCTGGCTGTGGTGCCGACTGCCTGGCTGTGGTGCCGACTGCCTGGCTATGGTGCCGGCCGTCTGGCTGTGGTGCCGACTGTATGGCTGTGGTGCCAGCAGAATGCTGGCCTGTTGTGCCGACAGTCTGGCTGTGGTGCCGACAGTCTGGCTGTGGTGCCGACAGTCTGGCTGTGGTGCCGACAGTCTGGCTGTGGTGCCGACTGTATGGCTGTGGTGCCGGCAGAATGCTGGCCTGTTGTGCCGACAGTCTGGCTGTGGTGCCGACAGTCTGGCTGTGGTGCCGACTGTATGGCTGTGGTGCCGACTGTCTGGCTGTGGTGCCGACAGTCTGGCTGTGGTGCCGACTGTATGGCTGTGGTGCCGGCTGTCTGGCTGTGGTGCCGACTGTATGGCTGTGGTGCCGGCCGTCTGGCTGTGGTGCCGACAGTCTGGCTGTGGTGCCGACAGTCTGGCTGTGGTGCCGACAGTCTGGCTGTGGTGCCGACAGTCTGGCTGTGGTGCCGACAGTCTGGCTGTGGTGCCGACAGTCTGGCTGTGGTGCCGACTGTATGGCTGTGGTGCCAGCAGAATGCTGGCCTGTTGTGCCGACAGTCTGGCTTTGGTTCCGGCTGTCTGGCTTTAGTGCCAACAGTCTGGCTGTGGTGCCGGTCGTCTGACTGTGGTGGCTTTGGTGCCTACTGCCTGGCGGCTGTGGTTCCGGCCGTCTGACTGTGGTGTCTTTGGTGCCAACAGTCTGGCTGTGGTGCCGGCCGTCTGACTGTGGTGGCTTTGGTGCCAACAATCTGGCTGTGGTGCCAGCAGAATGCTAGCCTGTTGTGCCGACAGTCTGGCTGTGGTGCCGGTCGTCTGACTGTGGTGCCGGCCGTCTGACTGTGGTGCCAACAGTTTGGCTATGGTGACAGCTGTCTGGGTGTGGCTGCTATGGTGCCAGCTGTTTGGTTGTGGTGCTGGCTGTCTGGCGGTCATAATGCTGCCTTTCTGGCTATGGTGCCAGTTGTCTGGCTGTGGTGGCTGTGGTGCCAACTTTCTGGCCATGCCGCCGGCTGTCTCCCATCCGGAGACCAGCCTCCCAATGGACAAAGCTGTCTTCCGGCCGGCGGGCATGCCTTTCGGTCAGCTGCCGTGTCTCAAATCGGCTAAATCGCCTGGGCCACTTTCCGACCCTCGTCTGGCCAGCCGTCTTCCAGCCGGCCGCCTCCCAGCCGGCCGTCTCCCAGCCGGCCGTCTTCCAACTGACCGTTTCCAAGCTGGCCGTCTCCCAGCCGGCTGTCTCCCAGCCGGCCATCTCCCACCCAGCTGTCTCCTAGCCGGCCATTTCCCACCCGGTCATCTCCCAGCCGGCCATCTCCCACCCAGCTGTCTCCCAGCTGGCCACCTCCCACCCGGCTGTCTCCCAGCCGGCCGTCTCCTACCCGGCCGTCTCCCAGCTGGCCATCTCCCAGCTGGCCGCGCGTGGTGTCTGAGTTGTTCGGGCCGGTGCAGGAGTTTCCCGGTTCACGTAGGTGGCGGTGGCTCACTCTTCCTCGGCCGAAGCGCTCCCTGACAGTTCGCGCGAGGTGTCCTCCACGGGAGTGCGGGACGGCTCCAGGCAATTATGGCTTCAGCGGTGCATCCTGACCGTGGTGTGCTCGGCGCTTCTTTCTCAGCCTTGACGGAGTCACGTGAGAGGAAGATATTGGTGGAACAAAGGGACATTGTTTTGCTTGAACGGCCGCAGAACAACAGATGGAGCAAGCGGAACAGGTATACAGGCCCAACTGGACAGATCTGGGCACCGACGATACTGATGTTGGCAGGTCCGGTAGTACAGATATGGGCACTGGGCAGACCCGAATAGACTTATGTGGGTAGGTCCAGTGGGACGGATGTGGGTTGGTCCGATGGGACGGGTGTGGTTAGGTTCGATGGGACAGACGTGGGCAGGTCCGGCAGCACAGATGTGGACAGGTCCGGCAGCACAGATGTGGACAGGTCCGGCAGCACAGATGTGGACAGGTCCGGCAGTACATATGTGGACAGGTCCGGCAGTACAGATGTGGACAGGTCCGGCAGTACATATGTGGACAGGTCCGGCAGTACAGATGTGGACGAGGTCCGGCAGCACAGATGTGGACAGGTCCGGCAGTACATATGTGGACAGGTCCGGCAGTACAGATGTGGACAGGTCCGGCAGTACAATGTGGACAGGTCCGGCAGTACATATGTGGACAGGTCCGGCAGTACATATGTGGACAGGTCCGGCAGACAGATGTGGACAGGTCCGGCAGTACAGATGTGGCAGGTCCGGCAGCACAGATGTGGACAGGTCCGGCAGCACAGATGTGGACAGGTCCGGCAGCACAGATGTGGACAGGTCCGGCAGTACATATGTGGACAGGTCCGGCAGTACAGATGTGGACAGGTCCGGTAGGACAGATGTTGGCACTGAGCAGACAGGACGGAACTGCTGTGCGCAGCTCCGGTGGGGCAGATGTGGACAAGTCAGGTGAGAGACAGGTGTGGGCAGGTCCAGTGGGAAAGCTGTGGCCTGCCACGCGTTAGGGCGCGCCACCTGGAGGTGACAGGTGGGACCCAACCGTCAGTCGACGGTCAGAAAACCACCGGAAACGCCTCCGGGTCTTCGGTCAGGAAATAGTGCACTTCCGTCCATTACTGGAGCGCGCGAGACGACAAACTAAAGTGAAGTTGGCGACATCGAACGTTCCAGAGACCGCCAGCGTCGGAGTCAACATGGAGCCCACACACGTGGCTTTACCGCACACGTCACCGGACTGGCGGCTGTTTTGCTGTCGGCGAGTTCGTGTGGAGTTGTCGTAATAGTTCGTGTGGAGTTGTCGTGGGAGTTCGTGTGGAATTGTCGTGGGAGCTCATGTGGAGTTGTCGTAAGGATTCATGTGGAGTTGTAAGAGTTCGTGTGGAGTTGTAAGAGTTCGTGTGGAGTTGTCGTAAGAGTTCGTGTGGAGTTGTCGTGGGATCTGAACTGGCTGCCAGTGACGTTACGGCTACCCCGCGAGGATCACGTGATGGGTAGTTTTCCCCGCGATTATCGGAATCACAGAGCACAGGCAGCCAATCCAACCCGAGGCAGATGTGCGGCGCCATTATTATGTTGAATTATGATGGATGCCAGTGAAAACAATCGGAGCTTGACGAACCCGCTACGTGTGGGTTCGTCGCATGACGTGCCGATCGGCGGCTATTAGTGCCACCATTTGGGTACTAAACCTTAACTGAATGTAGCATGTGGGGAGAGGGCAAGACGGTGTACACTGAACTCACACAATGCCACTCATGAGCTAGGGGAGACACCTGCGTCTTCGCGTCCACGAGTAAATGTGGGACATCCCAAGAAGCATTTATAATGTCTTATAAGCACTGTTACGCAATAGTACTCCTTACCTGTTGAAGTACAGAAAAACAACAGCACACAACGTCATGTCATGGAAAGAATTGACTTCAAAACAATTGCTTCGCTATCAATTTCAAGCATGGCTGATTTCCAATCGATTTAGCTGCTAAGTTGTTAAATATGTAACTCATGTGCTCATTATGCATGCATGAAGGTGTGATGAAACCGTTTCGTGTGCTGAGAGGAGTGCATCAATTGCTACCAAGCTGCAGCGATGGGGTGACCTCAACGCTGCAATTTGGTCGCGATCTTACTGGGATTTCCGCCATGCCCGCCGACTCGCAGCTGGCGGCCCAACACGGCAGCCGGCCACAGCCGGCCGTCACCGCCGATAATCGGCCCGACCCGACAATAGCCCCCAGCCGTGTCCGGCACATCGCGCAGTGGAGCGTCACCCTTCAGCCGCACTGTCAGCAGACGCTGCCTGGGTCACCGCTGCCCGCCGCCCCCGCTACCCGCCGCCCGCTACCCATTGTCCGTTACCCGCCGCCCGCCACCCGCCACCCGCTACCCGCCGCCCGCTGCTCGCTACCCGCCGCCCGCCGCCCGCTGTCCGCTACCCGCCGCCCGCCGCCCGCTGTCCGCTACCCGCCGCCCGCCGCCCGCTGTCCGCTATCCGCCGCCCGCTGTCCGCTACCCGCCGCCCGCTGTCCGCTACCCGCCGCCCGCTGTCCGCTACCCGCCGCCCGCCGCCCGCTGTCCGCTACCCGCCGCCCTCCGCCCGTTGTCCGCTACCCGCCGCCCTCCGCTCTCCGGCCGCCGAGCGATCAGCACGCACATAAGCCGCCGTCCATTCAACCGGTTATCCCGCCCAGTGCACCACTATCGTCTCAGACGCCGAACGCCGGCAAATTGTCGTAGCGGGCGCCAGCGCGCCAGAACCGGTCGCCGACGCGCCAGTACCCGCCAGCGCGCCAGAACCGGCCGCCGACGCGCCAGTACCCGCCAGCGCGCCAGAACCGGCCGCCGACGCGCCAGTACCCGCCAGCGCGCCAGAACCGGCCGCCGACGCGCCAGTACCCGCCAGCGCGCCAGAACCGGCCGTCGACGCGCCAGTACCCGCCGTCGCTCCTCCCCGATCACTGACGCAGGCGGCCGGGAGGGCGGTGTGCTGCCCAGACGGTATGACAGCCGCCGGGAGAGGCTGCTCAGACGACATGACACCCGCCGGGAGAGGCTGCTCAGACAACATGACAGCCGCCGGGAGAGGCTGCCTAGACGATATGACACCCGCCGGGAGAGGCTGCCCAGACGACATGACAGCCACCGGGAGAGGCTGCCCAGACGGTATGACAGCCGCCGGGAGAGGCTGCCCAGACGACATGACACCCGCCGGGAGAGGCTGCCCAGACGACATGACACCCACGGGGAGAGGCTGCCCAGACGATATGACACCCGCCGGGAGAGGCTGCCTAGACGATATGACACCTGCCAGGAGAGGCTGCCCAGACGATATGACACCCGCCGGGAGAGGCTGCCCAGACGATATGACACCCACCGGGAGAGGCTGCCTAGACGATATGACACCTGCCAGGAGAAGTTGCCCAGACGATATGACACCTGCCAGGAGAGGCTGCCCAGACGATATGACACCTGCCAGGAGAGGCTGCCCAGACGACATGACACCCGCCGGGAGAGGCTGCCCAGACGACATGACACCCGCCGGGAGAGGCTGCCTAGACGACATGTCGCCTGCCGGACACGAGATAGATGTGACATTGTGACTCAGCAGACCAGGCCCGACGACATCGGACAGTCCTTCCCTACCGCCGCTCAGGTGGCAGTGGCAGGGCTAAAAAATCGTATCGTTCTGTCGTCGTGGACGACAACCACGAACGGGGACTTTTGGCGACCACATTTCCATATCATTATAAATATTATATGTGAAATCATATAAATGGTACCTACTATACATAAAATTGACTACGTCACGATATCCGTGTCAAGGTACGCAGGATTGAAACGAATCGGATTGGACCGGGACTGGAAATGTCCTCCGTGCAGACCTCTAGAAATGGTTGCCGTGCAGACCTCTACCACCCACCGCCACGCTACCATTTCTTCATTCCCATCGTACGCTTTTGGGTTTCTAGTATCTAGTATCTAGTATGCTCAGCGGCCAAAAAAAATGACTCAACGGCAACAAAGTATCGTCGAGACAACCATTCCATCGTTCAGACGACCGCCGACGATAAAATTGTCTCCCGTTTAGCACAGAGCCAATGGCATGCCTTCTGGTCGCCGGTGGTTGTCGAACTCGCCCGGTACCACTTTATGCTCGATGGCAGCGGTACGGAAGTACCCAACTATGGTATACTCAGCGGCTTTGGAGGCAAGCGACTAGACCACGGGTGCTAAAACAACACTAGACCTACGTTAAGTAATGAATAATTTACAACATTAGCTGATTTTTTAAAACAATTTCAATTTGAATCTTTTTTTCATGTAGGATGTACGATAATATTTTTTATTTCATTAAAATCGTTGGAAAGAATGTAGAAGAATATCATTCTTCTACGCGCATTCCTCGCATTCAAATCCGTCCATTTCCATTTTAAACGCGACGATGTGCGTCGATGAGTGAAATAGGGAATTGATCACGGTTCTTTATAATTGATGAGTGGTGAGTGAGTGCGGCAAGATAAAACTACCAAGTTCTAATTATCTGGAGTGTTAATCAAACTATTTTTTTCTTCATTTTCTGACTTATATGAGACCAAATGAAGTGGTTCGGTCTTAAACAGACTCCAGAAACAGAATATTCAGGGCCAGGGCGTAAGGGTGACAAAGTTAGTAAGGTCATCCTGTAGATGTGGACATTGCGATTGGAAGGGTACTGCACAGAGCATTTACAAACATTTAAAAGTGAAGCACCCAGGTCTACCAGTGTTAAGGGTACCGCAAGATAGCCATTTTGGCCCTGGCAGGCGATTTGACTGGAATTGCAAGCCAGCACTGGATCATCAACCATCAAGCTCAGGTGAAAATCTTGGTATATGGATTACATTTGAGTAAAATATAGTCACCTAAATGTAATTAGAAAAAAATATTTTTGTGTGTAGGTACTTACTCAGCAAGCATTGAACTGCAGTTGGTGGCAATGCATACAATATATGGATGGCGAATTTTAGCCACCCGGTGGTTTAAACCATGGTTTAAACTGGCTGGCATAAATTAATTTAAGCCACTCTGGCTTAAATTATATTTCTGGTATGGCTGGAGGGCAGTGATGGACATTAGTTAGGGAAGCATCAATTATAATTCCAAAATGTGCTACACTCCATTTTATTCGCAAAAAAACACTCCCTAGAATTCCACAAAACTCTGTCTGGGTTCTGGGTATGCACTCCACAAGCCAGATGTTTACCCATTAGGTACAGTTGGTCTAACATGTAGCCCCCTGGATGCTGGTAGTTAGAAATGGTATTTGTAAATACCAGGATTTTGACATCCAACTACTGGCATTGAGGGAGATAAAAGACATAAAATATCAGTGGAACTATGAGCCACAAGGGCCCTTCTTGGTTGCACTCTGTACACTGAACCAGTTGTGCACCAAATGTGTTGATCAACTCTCCCTGGAATACAGAAAAACAAGCCCACTATTCTTGTAATGATTGTCTATGCTGTTCTTAAAGATGTTCAGTGTGTTGCTACTGACAGTGGTTTCTGGCAGCTGGTTCCAGTGTTCTACTACCCTGTTGGTGAAGAAAGTTTGCCTTAACCTTGTTCTGCTGTGGTTAACTTTCATTTTGAATTTATGACCTAATTGCATCATTTCTGTTCAATTCAAACATTTTCCCAAGGTATCCCCTCTCCAGACCATGGACGAAGACCTCAATTAAAGACCTCGATGAGATCTCCTCTCAGCCTTCTATATCTAAGTGAAAACATATTCAATTTCTTCAATCTTTCCTCATATGCTAGGTTGGCCATACCATTCACCATTTTTCTTGCCCTCTTTTGTACTTTCTCTAAAAGCCAACAATCTTTTTCATAACTAGGGGACCAAGTTTGGACACAATATTCCAGATGTGGCCTGACATATGCACAATAAAGCTTCCTGATGACTTCCTCACTTTTGTATGATACATTCCTATTTATTGCCCCAAGCATTCCTAGTGCCTTCTTCCTGGCTTCTTTGGTCTGTTCTGATGCCCCCAATTTTGTGTTCAAAATAACACCTAAGTCCTTCTGCTGAGTCACAGATAGTACTTGCCCATCCATCAAGTATGGAGCCTTGGTATGCTACTTACCTATATGCATGATTTTGCTATATCAAAATTAAATTTCATCTGCCATTTTTCGGACCACTTCACAAGCTCGTCTAAGTCTTTCTGCAGCAAGATTCTGCAGATAATATGTAGCAAGATACATATTAGACCGACTGTTCATAGCCATTGGATAGCTAGGTACATATTTTATGTTAGCTGAAAAGTGACTATTTGAGCCACATTAATTTGTGCTGTTTTTGGCATAGTTTTCCCATTGTCTTACTGATAATAGTATGTATATGTAGGTATTGATGGAAAACAGCTGGCTTAAATTCAATTTATGGCAGCCAGTGGCTTTTATTAATTTAAGCCGGTTTCAACTCGCTTTTATTATTTAAGCCAGCTTAAATTCACGACACTTCTAAGTCCCACACTTATAAGGCTCACAAACCATGGGTGCATTGACAGTGTTGGTATTCAGCACAATACAAGTGTAAAATACCATACCTAGAGAGAGTACAATGAAGACCTACTGTGCATGACCAGATGGCTAGTGACAGTTTCTGGCCAAAAGTATGGACACTAGGTTGATTCACCTATCATCTAATGCTTTGAAGCTCATCTAATGCTCATCTAATGGATCTAATGCTCCACTTCCACAAGTGTTAGTGCTAACAGGAAATAATGTGCTACCATACAATGTCATGAAAGGTGTGCAATAGTTGACAATGTGTGCAAAATGTGCAATAGGTAGACAGATTGCTTACTGTAGCAAACAATAAGCAAACAGATTGCTTACTGTTATCTATGAATATGGGTAGGTAAGTACCTACCTACATATACTATTATCAGTAAGACAATGGGAAAGCTATGTCAAAAACATCACAAATTGGTCTGGCTCATATAGTTACTTTTAAGGTAACATAAAATAGGTACCTAGCTATACAATGGCTAGGTGCCCAATGGGCAAAAATATGACTTGTGGAGTGCATACCTAGAACCCAGCTAGAGTTTTGTGAAATTCTAGGGAATGTTTGTTTATAAATAAAATGGAGTGTAGCACATTTCGTAATAATTGATGCTTCCCTAACTTTTGTTTGTCACTGCACTCCAGCCATCTCCGAAACATAATTTTAGCCAGGGTGGCTTAAATTAATATATGCCGGCTGGTTTAAACTGGTTTAAACCACCAGGTGGCTTAAATTTGCCATCCCTATATGTAGGTAGGTACCTACCTACCTATATTTATGGATGGAAAACAGCTGGCTTAAATTGAATTTATGCCAGCCAGTGGCTTTTATTAATTTAAGCCAGTTTAAACTGGCTTTTATTATTTAAGCCGGCTTAAATTCACGACACTTCTAAGCCCTTGCATTATTAAGGCTCACAAACCATGGGTGCATTGACAGTGTTGCAAACCATGGGTGCATTGACGACGCCGAATTGCCGAAAAGGAAATTGGCGGCAAGATATTCTGTATAAAGGTAATCGACGCAATTTGTTATAGGTCCAGGAAATCACAACCATTTCGGGCTATCATTACCCTTTCGGTTAGGCCAACCTCGTGATTACCCCGCATCAAATTCAGAATGCCTCATAACCAAAGTTCATTTTCAAGGTTGAGAACATGTAGTATTTCCTGCTGATATATGTGCACAGGTTTTTGGCAAATGTACACAGTACTCTCCATACTCGAGGTTTGACGAAACCCCGCTATAACCCCACCCCCACCCTTCCACAAGCCAGCGCATTACCCCAGGTTCCGGGCCATGTAGCATAATGTCATCGTTTGCACAAAAGGTGACAACCACCAAGCCTATTCCGGATTTGGACAACAACCACGAAACCATTTTTTTAGCCCTGGGCAGTGGGCTGTGGGCAGTGGCAGTGGCAGCGGGAACTGTGGTCATGTCACCAGTTGACGTGCTGAGACTGCGTATGGCGCAAAAGCCCCTTGCGTAGACTGTCGGTACCAGCCAGCAAGAGTAAGAGCAAGGTTGCTGTCAGGAATAACCGTTACGACCTTTCTTCGGCCCTTAGTTTTCCTACAATGTACTTCTTTCTCAGCGAAATTTATGCACGCTTGAATCAGGTGTATGCCCGTCAGTTGAGTGTAATAAATCACAGGTATCTGTGCGCCATAAACCAGTGAGCACGCTTTGTGTAAGCTACACAAGGATTGTGGAGCGCATGTTCCCGCTCTGACGTGGTGGTGCTAGTGGTGGCTTGGTGCTCTAGGGCACGTCCACTACTTGCCCACTGTGACGTTCTTCCAGTGATACCCTTTGGGCGGGGCCCGAGCGGGCTCAGTCGGTCTGTGCCCAGGCTCGTCTGTGCGCCGCTTGGGTTTCGCTCGGTTTACGAGACAAGAATGCGAGCAAAAACTGCGCGGGTCCCGGTCGGGACCCGCTTTGAAAAGTACTGGTCGTGTGCGTGTTAGACCGGGCTGAGCATGTGTTGCTCTTTGCCTGCCCAACATAGTGTGGACTGTGCCCCATCGGGGTATAGCTGTCCCTAGTTGGGCTGAATCAAAGTTGTGGCTCTGTCCAACATAACGAGGGTTATGCGCATGCAACTTTCTGTCATGCTAGCGGCGACGCTGGGCCAACCTGGGATTGACCCGGGCTGGGCTTAACCTAGGCACCCTCAGCCCAAGCAGATTGCGATCTGGATAATTGTCACAAAAATCGCAGCTTCATGCAGCAGTTGTGTGTGGTGTAGCCTTCTGGTCGCATGTGGTTTTAACGTGCCGCGTTTTAATATGCATTATTGAACGATGTGATACACTTGACGTAAAACAGAACCTGATGGTAAGGCTGTGCGACTGGGTGAATTACTGGATCCTTCTGTGAAGGGTATTTCTTTTTTAGATCAATTTTGCAACAGCAGGCTTCACTATCAAGAGAGTTTTGTCACCAAGGAGGTGCAAGGGCCTTCCTTGTCAGCAAGCGATCCTAGTTTGCAGTCAGGGGCTCTACCACGTGTCTGGGGCCATCCTTTACATCACCTATGATGTCCTCCTCTTTGGCTCGAGCCGTCTCCTTGGCTCGGGGACCTCTTTGTCGGCCCGGGGCCTGTTCCGTCGGCTCTGGGTCCTCTTGATCAGCAAGGGACGCCAAAGCCGGCCCAGCGGCCCTGCACGTTCAGCCCGAAGATTACCTTCGCAGGTCCGGGGGACCCTTTTCACGACTCAGAGCCTTCTGCGTCCGGCCGGAGGCCCCTCTTTCAACGTGCGCCCCACTGTCAGGTCAGGAGCCCGGTGTAAGACTTGAGTCCCCTCCATTGGCTCGGAGTTTCTCGCAGACTGTCTGGGGTCCTCTCCGCCGGTTTGGGGCCACCTCAATTGCCTTAGAGGTCCTCCCCCATTGCCTCAGGAACACTCTTCACTGGTGGATGCCTTCTCCGTCAGCCCTGGACCCTTCCAACAGCCCGTAATCCCCACAATCAGCTTAGGATCCCTTCATTTTAGCTCCCACCGGGGCCCTTAACGTCTGGCTGCTGGCGCTCTCCGTCGGCTCGAAGTCACTCTTCATCGGTCTGGGAGCCTCTCCACCAGCCCGAGGTCCATTTGTCGACCTGGGAGTCCTTCATATCGGTTCGGTTGACTTTACGTCGGCTCAGGGCCCTCGCCTGTCATCCGGAGCCCCCTAGAGCGCCCAATTCCCTGTGTGCTTCGTCACGGCCTGTGTTGAAGCAGAACGGATTCAGCAACCAATTTCGAAGGAGCCCAAGCGAGGCCATTTCCTCATGACCCCCACCTCTGAATCCGCCACTGCCAGTGCGGAAATTGAAACGCATATCATGCTCGTCCTTCGAATGTGGGGCTGACAGTCAAAAGGTACACGGTGCCTGTTGGTCGAAGTGGGCTTTATTTATTTCTGATTCCGTTCACTTCTATGAAATTTAAGCACCGAAGTTTTCATGTCGCGGTTTAGTGTTCGATTTTATCCATTCGGTCTGTTCACAGACTGCCGAGAGAAAGCAGCTGTGGTCGATTAACAATTTTCCTGTCACGGTTTAGTGTTCGATTTGTCCATTCGATCTATTCACGGACCGCGGAGAAACTACAGCTGTTGTCGATTCAAAATTTTCCTATCACCGTTCAGTGTTCAATCTTATCTATTCGATCTATTCACGGACTGCGGAGACACTGCAGCTGTAGTTGATCCATAATTTTCCTGTCGCGGTTTCGCGTTAGATCGTATGCCTCCAGCGTGGAGGTCCCATGGCCAGTGTATCGCCCTCGGTCGTGCAGCGCCCCCGATGGCGCATCGCACGGACATTGCTGAGATAGTGTATTACTGTCGATGATATACATCCCTCCTCTTAAATCTAACACCATTTACACCAACGCCAACGACTTGATAAACCGGAGCTCAATTCGTCTGAAATCAGCATATATGAGTATGGATGTGGTATACATAAAGACATAAAGACATAAAGACATAAAAGATTAGTGCAACTATGAGCCACAAGGGCCCTTCTTGGTTGCACTCTGTACACTGAACCAGTTGCCCACCAAATATGTCAATCAGCCATCCCTGTAATACTGAAAAGCAAGCCCTCTATTCTTATAATGATTGTCTATGCTGTTTTTAAAGATGTTCAATGTGCTGCTACTGACAATGTTTTCTGGCAGCTGGTTCCAGTGTTCTACTACCCTGTTGGTGAAGAAAGTTTGCCTTAACCTTGTTCTGCTGTGGTTAACTTTAATTTTGAATTTATGACCTCTAATTGCATCATTTCTGTTCAATTCAAACATTTCCCCAAGGTATCCCCTCTCCAGACCATGGAAAAATTTAAAAACCTCGATAAGATCTCCACTCAGCCTTCTATATCTAAGTGAAAACATATTCAAATTCTTCAATCTTTCCTCATATGCCAGGTTGCTTATGCCATTAACCATTTTTGTAGCCCTCTTTTGCACTATCTCTAAAAGCCAACATTCATTTTCATAGCTAGGAGACCAAGCTTGTATGCAGTATTCCAATGTGGCCTGACGTATGCACAGTAAAGCTTCCTGATCATTTCCTCACTTCTGTATGATACATTCCTATTTATTGCCCCGAGCATTCTCAGTGCCTTCTTCCTGGCTTCCTTGGTCTGTTCTGATGCCCCCAGTTTTGTGTTTAGAATAACACCTAAATCCTTCTCCTGTTGAGTCACTGATAGCACTTGGCCACCCATCAAGTATGGAGCCTTCATATGCTGCTTACCTACATGCATGATTTTGCACTTATCAAAATTAAATTTCATTTGCCATTCTTCGGACCACTTCTCAAGTTCGTCTAAGTCTTTTTGCAGCGAGATATGCTCATCTTGACCTGTTATTGCCCTAAAGACCTTCAAATTATCCGCAAATTTCAAACCTTTACTGCTTAGGCCACTTTCAATGTTATTTACAATTATAATGAACAGTAGTGGCCCCAGTACTGACCCCTGGGGGACTCCACTAAGAACATTTTGCATGATGACTTTGTACCATTTAGCATCACTCTTTGCTGTCTATCTGAAAGCCACAACTCTATCCATTTTAAGATGCTACCTGCAATACCATGGGACTGAAGCTGTATCATTAACCGTTTATGGGGTACCTTGTCAAAGGCCTTACCAAAGTCAAGATATGCTACATCAACCTGATTTCCCTGATCAAATTGTTATGTGGCGAAGTTCAAAAAGTCCAAGAGGTTTGTGAGACACGATCGTCCTTTTCTAAACCCATGTTGAGTATCTTGAATCAATCTGATATCTTCCAGATAACTAACTATTCTATCCTTGATAATTGATTCGTGTACCTTGCAGACTAGGGATGTGAGACTTACTGGCCTATAGTTTTCAACTTTCCTCTTTCTCCTTTCCTGAAAATAGGAACTACATTTGCCCTTTTCCAACCGGTTGGAATTTCATTTTGTGAAACTGATCTACAAAATATTATACTAAGTGGAAATGCCAGTTCCTTTTCAGTTTCCCGCAACACCCTAGCATAAATATCATCAGGTCCTGCTGCCTTGTTTGGCTTTATCTTCCTGATATGATTGTAAACAACATCACTATCAATGAAATCAACATCATTTGTCAGATCCCATGTCACTGAACTATGGTGTACGGTCGGCAGATTGGTCATATCTTCCAATGTAAACACTGATTTAAAATGCTTGCTCAGCTCCTCAACCATCTCACTATCCTCACCCATTGCAGTCCCGTTTACTTCCAGTGGACCAATTGTGCTAGAAACTTTACTCAGCTTGTGGAAACTAAAGAACATTTTACTGTCCCCATTACAGTTTCTAGCTAAATCCAGTTCTTTTGCTCGCTTTGCTGCTCTGGTTTTTTTGCTTCACAGTGTCTCTAGCTTTTCGATACGCCTTTAGATTAACGACATTTGAGGCTTCTTTAAAGACTCTAAATGCAGTTTTCTTAGCCTTAATTGCTTTTATCAAGTCTGGTGTAAGCCATGCTGGCTTTCCTACCCTTCTTTTGCGTCTTTGCTTTTGGGGGACATGTCTAATCTGAATTTCCTTCAAGTAAGATTTGAACTTTTCCAAAATTTCACAGGCATTTAAATTGGAGAATTCTTCTTCCCATCTGATGGCACTTAAAGCCGCTCTCATGCAGTCAAAGTCTGCTCTGTTGAAATTTGGAACCATTACCAAATTATCCTTGATAATTTCCCCTACATGTGCCTTGAATCTAATTATGTTATGGTCACTTCTTCCCAGAGTTTCGCCTACAGTCAAGTCTTGAACCAAGTCACTTAAATCCGAAAATACAAGGTCCAAGAATGAACCATGCCTGGTAGGTTCCGATACAAACTGGTGTAAGAACAGGTTCTCTTCAAGGCATTTCCTAAACATTTTGCATGATGGGAGCCAACACCAGCATTTTGATAGCCTTTTAGATTAAAGTCACCAAGAATAAGACACTTCCTCTTAAAGTTTCTACTGATTTCCTCACAAATCACCTTGTCAAGCTCCAGTTGCTGAGAATGTGGCAGGGTTCCTGATCGGTAGAAAGCTCCTATCCTAAAAGTATTGCTGTTGCCTTTTCCCACAGTGACATCAAGCCAAATGGACTCCACAGACACATTTTTATCCCCACCTGCTACTTTGTGAGAACTGAATAAGCTATTCATATAGAGCATTACATCACCCCTTTCATTGCTGGACCCTATTGCACGAAAACATATTGTATCGCTGGATCTCATAGTCCTGTAAGTTATCTCCAAAATACCCTTCACTGACCCATGCCTCCGTAATGCAAACAAAATCTGGTTCCTCCTCAGGAACATAACACTTGAACTCATGAAATTTGGAACGGATACTCTGAGCATTAAACATCATACACTTAACCAATGCTCCATAACCACCTTTGGCTTTTTCATACTGAAGAGTTCTTTTATCACTAGATGAACTGTCACTCTGTCCCCTTGAACTGCTGCTGTCCCTATTTGCAGACTTTGAGGTTATATTGCCTTGGCTGACACTATTGGGATATTTCTAAGTTGGCAATGCAATTTCCTCCCTCCCCATCCCATTTCTTAGTTTCCCTGAAGGACATGCTCGTACGCTTTGCCTAACACATGGACCCCCTTCTCAGAGAAGTGCAGGCCATCCCTCTGATAGAGGTCCCACGATGCATAAAACCTGCTCCACTCGTATACAAATGTAAAACCTAGCTCATGGCAGAGCTTTCCTACCCTGGCGTTAGCTGCCAGTGCCCTAGAGCTCCACTCAGGGGAGGCTCTAGCCCTAGGCAAAATTCCTGTTATATTGACTCTATTGGTACTCTTCAGGGTGGCCAGAAGGGCCCTGTACTCCCGCAGAAGCTCCTCACTCCTAGCAGGACAAGCATAGTATATAAGCATATACAAGCATAGTAGAGCTGGCATATACGAGTATGGTTACCGTCGAGTTTTTAGCATGGTTATCGTCGTAACTTCGTAAGCACTGCTGCACGTGCTGACACAGTGTTATTAATAGTGATACACTATGTAGTGCTTTGATCACGCGGTCTGGTCTACAGTTTCATAAGCGGCATTCATGGATAAATAAGCCGCCATGTTTTTTTGCGATGCTACCATGAAAGCTTTCAGTGTCACGGGTGGAAAGTCACAAAAAGTGTGGCCAGACAAATTGTCCAAATGGCCGTCGCCATGCGAAAATGCTAAAAGCATGTCTTTCATGACGGAATTTATGTGGCGTCAGGCACTCTGCCGCGCTTCATTCTCCGCATAGACTTATTGCTATGTTATCCAGCCTTTGCCCCTGAGGAATCATGTACACTTCCCTGCTCAAAGGAATGTTGCTTACTAATCATCGGACCCAAGCCTTCTCATCAATACTCGTGAAAGCAAGCATTGTTTACCCGCATCAGTGCTGTATCGTGCCTTTCTTCTTCGGTTTCTTCTGAACGTGAGTGCCGACAGCGAGCTTGACTCCACCGCTTAATGTGGTGGATGGTCCATTAGCACCGCTCATTTGCTTTGTTGATGGCTTAAATATGAGTGGGCACGCTCACCGTCTATGAAGACCAAGTGCGGAGCTTTAATTACGGCAGGAGCAATATAACAGGTCTTACTCGGACACCACAACACAACACATCTTACACTCTGAGCGAACGCTGAGACTGGCAGACATTGCGATGGAAAAGACGGCAAATCTTTTCCACCACCTTACGTCTTCGACTTCACCTGGTTGGTTGCTGCGAATGTCAAACCTCCAGGTGCACATAGCAAACGCAAGCATACTTATTGGCATTGTGGAATTAAACTGGAAGTAACCCAGGAGCAGATAAGCATAGCCCCAAACTTTGTTAACCGATGGGATGAACCGTGATGATTACTTGTTTTTAGAAATTGGAGAGAGATCCATCCAGCGTGGACACAACGTTCGTTTTCCTCCAAAGCTGAGGGGACGAACATGAAAAGCGCCCCACTGCAACATTGGGTGGGGCTAACTGCGTTCTGTGAAGCATTGCGAGCCGCACATTCCCGCGATCTCTGCACGAAAATGCGCCCGCGTGACAAATAAGCCTGCAGGGGTCACCACTCTTGGCCCCCGTTCTGCATGGTCGCGGGACACATGCACAGGCCGACCACCGACATTCAGTGGCATGTCAGCGGTGGAGAGGTACCGTTCCGTACCGGTGCGCGTCGGACGCCAGCTGCGGTCGGGGCGCCGCGGCAGCGGAGATGGGCCACGCCCATCAGCCTGCCGGCCCGCCTGCCTGCACACGGCAGCCGGCCAGGCGTGTAGCGCTGGCACGTCCGGCGCAGGCCATAGCCCCGGGGCACTCCACCAAGTCAACGAACGCATCGGCGACTGCGAGGCACGTCCGACTCGGCGAGCCGCTGAGCAGAGGGAGTGTCTCTCGGAGGGGAGGTCATCGCGCGGCGGCACCTGGCACGTCGTCTGGCGCTGCTAGTCGTGGCTGCCCGGCGTCGACGCTTCCTGCATTGCTGGTCGGCCGAGGAACGGGAGAGGCTCGTCAGAGCCGTGCCCGACACGGTTGGCCGCTGTCGGCCGTGTCGGTCGGACGCTGTGGTGTGCCTGACGGATCATATCGGTCAGACGCTGGGGTGTGCCTGACGGATCATACCGGTCGGACGCTGTGGTGTGCCTGACGGAGGATATCGGTCGGATGCTGGGGTGTGCCTGACGGAGCATATCGGTCGGATGCTGGGGTGTGCCTGACGGATCATATCGGTCGGATGCTGTGGTGTGCCTGACGGATCATATCGGTCGGATGCTGGGGTGTGCCTGACGGATCATATCGGTCGGATGCTGGGGTGTGCCTGACGGATCATATCGGTCGGATGCTGGGGTGGGCCTGACGGATCATATCGATCGGATGCTGGGGTGTGCCTGACGGATCATATCGGTCGGATTCTGATGTGTGCCCGACAGGTTATGTCGGTTGGATGCTGGGGTGTGCCCGATATGTCATGACGGTCGGTCGTTGTGGTGTGCCTAACCGGCCATGTCGGTCGGCCAGCTGGAAGGAGCCTGACCAGTCACGCACCATTCGTGATCTCACAGGTGCCAGCCCGGCGACACTGACCCATGACAGGTCACACACTGTTCGTGATCTGACACGACATTGGCCGGCCTGGGTCGGTGTCAGCCGCACCCAGCGACACTGACCCATGACAGGTCACACACTGTTCGTGATCTGACACGACATTGGCCGGCCTGTGTCAGTGTCAGCCGTGCCCAGTGACACTGACGGTGTCAGCAGTGGGCGTCACGGCCCCACCGCAGCAATCTCAGCCCGGCACGGTGGCAGCACGCTCTGTTGTGGTGATGGTGATTGCGTGACCATTACGCCGCCTTGGTTGGGTGGTGGCCAGCGCCAATTTGACCTCTACTCCCGACACAGACGCACGCTCATTACATGTATGCGGTGTTCAGTGATTATTTTCATTGGGCTGAATTAGGCGTTGTGCGGTCACGCCACTGGTTTGTGATGCTGCTAGAAATAATAAGCCTTACGATGCAACGAGCTATTTTCTTTTGCGGTTGTATTTGTTGCTTTTGACTTTCTCATCATTTGTTAACATTACGAAATACTGCAATACATTACAATTATGACATATACTAATTATAATATTATTAATAATAATAAGTATTATTATTATTATTATCATTATTTACATACATATGTGTATATAAATATAATATACATATATATATATATATATATATATATATATATATTCATATGGTTTATGACTACATGGCTGCGCTTTTTGCTGGTGAGTCGTGAAGTTCATGGGCATTGCAAATGTTGCCGCATTGGTAAATTACAGTCTCCATGCCATTTTGATATGCGGAAGACACACATTCCGGTTCGTAACTATGTCTGAATTTCATTCCAAAACAAGGCTAACGTCCATGATCCCGTAGCTTCTAGCACACTGTTCAGCTCCACACACACACACACACACACACACCTCAACATGCTACCCGTCGCCCAGCACCCTGTCCGCTCTTCAGCCTCCCTCCCGCTCCTCAGCACCCTGCCCGCTCCCCACCACCACGTCCGCTCCCTAGCACCCTGCCCGCTCCCCACCACCCTGCTCGCTATCTAACACACCACCAACTCTTCAGCACCCCACACAGTACTCAGCACCCGCTCGTTCCTCAACACACGCTCCCTTGCACCCCGCCTGCTCCTCAGAACCCGTCCGCTCACCACCACCACGTCCGCTCCCTAGCACCCCGCCCGCTCCCCACCACCCCGCCCGCTCCCCAGCACCCCGTCCGCTCCCCACCACCCCGTCCGCTCCCCAGCACCCCGTCCGCTCCCCAGCACCCCGCCCGCTCCCCACCACCCCGTCCGCTCCCCAGCACCGCACCCAGTGCTCAGTGCCGCGCCAGCCGCGCAGCTGCCGCCCGGCCGACGCCGGCGGCGGCGCAAAAACGCGCCATCGGCC
Organism: Imbricaverruca yamaguchii; assembly: GCA_034440575.1. Classification (NCBI taxonomy): domain Eukaryota; kingdom Metazoa; phylum Arthropoda; class Thecostraca; family Neoverrucidae; genus Imbricaverruca; species Imbricaverruca yamaguchii. The sequence goes on from JAOTOL010001589.1 coordinate 159,559, forward strand.
GGCGCGGCCGTTCAATTTGAATGAACGCTGACACTGCGGCTGCTGTCGGGCCGGGCGGTCGCGGTTCACTGACTGGCCGGCTGTGTGCCGGTGGAGGCCGGCACTGCGGACCAGACGGCCGTGTCGCACTGTCGCACTGTGGCGGTCACGCCGTGTCTAACTGTCGCGCTGTCGCAGTCACACGGTGTCTGACTGTCGCACTGTCGCAATCACACGGTGCCTGGCTGTCGCACTGCCTCAGTCACGCCCCCGTGTCTGACTGTCGCACTGTCGCAGCAGTCGCGCCGAGTCCATCTAGCGCACCTTCGCAGTCACGGCCCATGTCTGACTGCAACACTGTCACATTCGCGCCGTGTCTGACTGTCGCGCTGTCGCAGTCACACGGTGTCTGACTGTCGCTATTGCAGTCACACGGTGTCTGACTGTCGCGCTGTCGCAGTCACACGGTGTCTGACTGTCGCGCTGTCGCAGTCACACGGTGTCTGACTGTCGCGCTGTCGCAATCACACGGTGTCTGACTGTCGCGCTGTCGCAGTCACACGGTGTCTGACTGTCGCACTGTCGCACTGTGGCAGTCACGCCGTGTCTAACTGTCGCGCTGTCGCAATCACACGGTGCCTGGCTGTCGCACTGCCTCAGTCACGCCCCCGTGTCTGGCTGTCGCACTGTCGCAGCAGTCGCGCCGAGTCCGACTAGCGCACTGTTGCAGTCACGGCCCATGTCTGACTGCAACACTATCACAGTCGCGCCGTGTCTGACTGTCGCGCTGTCGCAGTCACACGGTGTCTGACTGTCGCGCTCTCGCAGTCACGGCCCCGTAGCCGTCGCCGATCGTGACTACATGTCCAATGGACACGCATTCGATGTGGACACTATCCACATTGCCGCCTCTGGTCGCATGTCCGTCACCAAGGCCGCCCGGTCACCGTCTGGGGCTCCAGCAGAGCCGGCCAACGTCGACCATTGTGAGCGACGATCGACGCCGTTGACGGCGCCGGGTGACCGACCGAGCGGCGGTCACCCCTGAGGAATGCTGCGCGTCGGCTCCGGCTCAGTGCTCTGCCTGCCGTCGCCTGTGGAGGGACGAGCTGACTATCGCTCCGGCCCAGTGATCTCCTGTGGAGGGACGAGCTGACTATCGCTCCGGCTCAGTGATCTCCTGTGGAGGTACGAGCTGACTATCGCTCCGGCTCAGTGATCTCCTGTGGAGGGACGAGCTGACTATCGCTCCGGCTCAGTGATCTCCTGTGGAGGTACGAGCTGACTATCGCTCCGGCTCAGTGATCTCCTGTGGAGGGACGAGCTGACTAACGCTCCGGCTCAGTGATCTCCTGTGGAGGTACGAGCTGACTATCGCTCCGGCTCAGTGATCTCCTGTGGAGGGACGAGCTGATTATCGCTCCAGCTCGGTGATCTCTTGTGGAGGTACTAGCTGACTATCGCTCCGGCTCAGTGATCTCCTGTGGAGGGACGAGCTGATTATCGCTCCGGCTCGGTGATCTCCTGTGGAGGGACGAGCTGATTATCGCTCCGGCTCGGTGATCCGCCTGTCTAGCCACGGTGTCAGCATTGCAGCATGACCTGCTGTTGACCCGATCACGCGGAACAGTCGCCCAAAACACGCTGTGTCGGCTGGTCGTCGCTCAGCCACCAGCTCTGGCTTGCAGTTCCCACATGCGCAGAACGGGAGCAAGCTCTCACACCTGATGTGCTAAAGCAGCCCGTGGTAGCTTTGGCTACCCATGAGTACACAGGCTGCACACGAGCTACGTAGGGCTAATTATTGTACAAGAGCTGCACCAAAAGGTACAACTTCAACACTAGAACTCCAACCTGCCAGATATAACATAAAATATGCTCAAGTTATGCGCCTGCAAGGAAAGCTTGAAGTCATGAAATGTAGCCACATCCGTTCACATGGCGTTTGCCGCCAGTGACCACCGATTGGTCGTTAATAACAATTTTCAGGGTATTTCGGAGCCTAATTGTATGGGTGTTCTGGTGCTAGTCATGCTCCCAATCCATTTTGCCTGGTCCCATTAACACTTGACACGCTGCCGTTGCATGTGTCCAAAGGTCGTTCCCGTTCCCCCATTCCATGTTGCCTAGTCCCATTAATACTTGATACGTTGCAGTCGCATATATCCAAGGGTCGTGACGACGTGGTTAGACGAGGAGAAATGAACCGTGCAGTTTTGAGGAGCATGCAACATGAGGTGGGATCCGCGATTCTACCGTAATTGTTATCGCAAGTTGTTTCATTACAGTGACACATTCATAATGACTTCATAACGACATGAGAGTGCCCTGACAAAAAGAACGTCGCTCCCGTCAGCTCGGGGAAATTAATGACCGGAGAAACCTCCCAATGCGCAGGAAGCTGTTCACTTGGCGGCATTTGTTAGAGGTTGGTCAAACGGGTGTGTTTGCTTGGCGCTCATCAGCCGGAAGTCCGGACAACCGCACCACGCTGCGCCCATGCAGGCAGCCGAAGCAGCATGCGCGTGGGAAGCTACTGCAGTTCAACATTGACTCAGTGGTTGTGACTGCAGTTCGGCATTACCTCAGAGGTTGCGACTGCAGTTCGGCATTACCTTAATGGTTGCAATTGCGCTGTTTGCAGTTCGGCGTTGCCTCAGTGGTTACGCATGCGCGCATTGAGGTCTCGATTGCCGTTCATGTGCCCCGTTGCGTCGGCTATAGCGGAGATGTGAAAGGGTCATTTCTGATGCCATCTGAAGTTCTCCGTCAGTGTTTTCGTCCGTCTTCGTCTGCGGAACTCCACACTATGCAATACACTGAGGACAACACGTATCTAGTAACCGTCGCACTAATATGACGAGCTTGAGCGAGCTGGGGTGTGACAGTTGTTGTGACAACCTTGACGGAACAGTCCTGTTTTAGGATTTTGAATTAATTTCGAGACCCACTTGACATGTCAGCTTCCGCGTCACCCACACTAACAATGACAGATATTTGGAAGGTTTGAGGGAAGGGTGGGGTTGGTGGGGCGGGATGGGGGTGATGACTTGAGGCGTGTCAGACCATAGACGACATTTCCGCCGCTTTCAGAACGAGTGAGTTCTATAATTAAGCTTAAGTCATGTGACCCCTTTACATTAAAGGTGTCTTACGTTATATTGCATGTAACGTTAAGGTGCTGAAGGCGGGGTCTGGCGGGGAACATCTTCCGGATGCTTAGTTTGATGTTTGAGTCGACACAACCTCATTAGTCTGCCTTCCACGTGTGCAACTTACGTGCATATATTTACATCTTAGCACGCATCAGTATGAACACAGCGAGGTCGACATTACCACCCACAGACATTTCTGGTCAAGATGGATACGGCGAGTGAGGTCGACATTTCCGGTCGGAGCACGTTCACACGAGAAAGCAGCTGAGGGACGGTGATTACATACGGATGTGGAGAAATTAGCCAAGCTGTCCTCCTGACGGGATGTCAGTCTGACCAGAGCACATCATCAACACTGTGGCAGGCTGACCAAATTCAACAACAGCAACAACTATTGTCCGCAGACCCTCACCTGGCATTTCCACAGATAATGAACATTTCTGTAACCTTGTACCCACTAAAGTCGAGGTGCGTGTCGAGGTGAGTGGTTTCCGCTCCTCCTAGACCAGCGACATCACTCGTGAGTCTGCTCACGAGTGATGTGTCTGATGTGATGCTCACACCAGACGTCTCGAAGCCAGACGCAGTTGAAGCATGATGCATTTTTCCGCTTGCGCTACCAACATGTCACCAACATTTCAGGAACTAGGTAAGCCTGTCACATGTACACGCGACGCTAAGAAGTCAACCCTTCGCCTCTTCCCACGTCTACCAAATTATTATTGGGCTGTCCAGAAGAGAGCTGCAGCGTGAACTTGATTATAAACAATTAACTTGAAAGTGCTTATGGTGTACAAGGTCCGAACAGCAGCAGCAGCAGCATCAGTAGCAGCAGCAGCAGCAGCAGCAGCAGCAGCAGCAGCAGCAGCAGCAGCAGCAGTAGCAGCAGCAGCAGCAGCAGCAGCAGCAGCAGCAGCAGCAGCAGCAGCAGCAGCAGCAGCAGCAGCGGCAGCAGCAGCAGCAGCAGCAGCAGCAGCAGCAGCAGTAGTAGCAGCAGCAGCACTAGTGGTCCAGTGTCCCCTCCAGGTCCGCCGTGGTTGCTGTCGCTGCCGCGGGTGAGGCGGGGTCAGCGGCGCCACAGGTCAGCGGCGCGACACCGCGCCACCGCCGACGGTGCCTTAACCCAGATATGGTCGCCAGCAATGCCTCCGTGACCGCCGGGCGGCGGCCGACGTCTGCGCCGCGGCCGTCGCCTGGTGCCACACCAGACGCGATCTGGTGACGCTGGTGGGGTCTGCCACCTCCCGGCTGGATCTCCTCCCCTCCCCCAGCGATATCTGGTAACGCTGGCGGGGTCTGCCGCCTTCCGGCTGGATCTCCTCCCCTCCCCCGGCGGGATCTGGTGACGCTGGTGGGGTCTGCCACTTCCCAGCTGGATCTCCTCTCCTCCCCCAGCGATATCTGGTAACACATGCTGGGTCTGCCGCCCCTTTGAGACATCCGCACAGTACACACTCCTGGTCCCGACCACAGGACTATGCTGCGGATTTTCACCGGCCCCAATAAGAAGCGAGCTCTGACCGAGTGAAGCACTCTCGGCTGTATCCAAGCCGTGCTAAACTTTGTCTGTTGCCTTCAGCCGGCGTGAGCGCACAAGTGTAAGTGGGTGTAAGCGGATCTCGCAGCATGCTTAGTGTGCTGGCCGAGATGCATCGAACCCCCAGTGCTGATCACCCGACAAAGGCTGCTACTCAGGAGGGCCGTACCAGTCAATGTCGCGTCTCTACTTCGCTAGGTCGCTCGCACCAAAACAGAACCCAAGCATGTTTGTCTGTCCCAGCCGGCCGGGAGCATCGTGCTTGGGATGGCATCACACTAGATGTTCCAGGCATTCTGGATCCGACTGTTGTTGAGCGACTGGTCTTTGACCTGCGCTCGACGTGGCCTGATTGATGACGCCATTACTCTGCGGTTTACAGCCCGAGCCGAACTGACTCCATACCGCGTAGTGGAACGGATCGGCCTACAGCCTCGGCTCTCATTTTGACTCACAACAGGTTCGGTGGAGAGCACAACTTCTGTTGATGCGAAGGTAACGACATCGGGCACGTGTGGCGCCAGCCACACCAACGCTCATTGATTTAATTTGATTTTATTTGATTCAATTTATTCATTCCTTTCAATCACGGGTCGCAGTTCGTTGAAATGTTTCAGAATGTTCAAAAGACGAGAAACATATCATTCTATAGCTGACCACGGGCTGATTACGAATATGTAATTATGATCCAAATCCATTATTGCCTTTTTGTTGCAAATGCACTTTGGTTCGAATCTGCAGTTGCTTAAGGTGGTTTTGTCAGCTTCTCAGGCTATGGAAATATAGCTGCCTTATTTGGTGTCTAGCAGCTTCTCTCAAACTGCAGCCAGCATTACTTAGTAAGCTGTATTTATCCAGTCCCCTCACAGTGGGCGAAAGCTTTGTATGTAAATTTGTGATTGATGATGCATTAGACATTCGCGTTACCGACCATTTCTTGTGCACATCGTGCGATCGAAGACAGCACGTGATGTCAATACCTGGATGACGGAGGTTTTGTGACATATTGCACCCACCGTGATACGTTCAAGGCCAGAGCAACCCACTGAATACTGTTCGCTACAGTCCAACAAGTTCACATACACAAAATAAGACAACTGCATAACCATAGCGCAAGCAACCGATCAGATAACTTCACACGATTGCAAAATCAAACAATAATACGATTTTTCCTTAAAAAGGTTGATATAGCTTTTGGTAAAAAGTACATCACAAGTTAGCAATCAGCACGTGCCCAGCTTTCGAATGGTGTGGGTCTCGTCTGTTTAGCACCCCGGGTCCTTCCAGCGAACCATGACGTCCAGACCTGCGTGCATGCGAAGTCAGGGAAATAGACACATCCATGAACAATGGGAAACAAGGAACATTCCGTGACTGGTGCAGTAGTTTTTACACATTGGCCGAGGAACGGGTCTGTGTGGCCAGCAGCCGACTGCCCACTGCTCCCGTGGCCGGCTGCTGCTGACACGTGCACGTGCAGTGCATGCGTGCCACGTGCACGTGCAGTGCATACGTGCCACGTGCACGTGCAGTGCATACGTGCCACGTGCACGTACAGTGCATACGTGTCACGTGCACGCACAGTGCATACATGCCACGTGCACGGCTGCTGACACGTGCAGGACTCGTAAGCCGTCTCCGAGGCGGCCCCGCACGGTCAGAGATACATCCTTAGTGCCACAGGTCAGCGGCTGCTGACACGTCAGCAGGCACATCTGTAAGCCGTCTCCGAGGCGGCCCCTGTAGTGCTACAGGTCAGAGACACACCTGTGGCGCTACAGGTCAGAGGCACACCTGTAGTGACAGATTCGACTAAGCGCCAGTTTGTTGACATGCACCAGCCTGTTGACGCCAGCCTACCCGGGGTGATTTGACTGCCGGAAATGCTGAGTTATGCAGCTCGAGGCTGCTTTTGGCGGTCAGGTCCCGGAGGAAGGGGGAAAAACGGCCGGCCCGTCTGGTGCCGGTTGATGGTAGCAGGCACCAGCTGACGGCCGTGTCGTCACTGTCACGTGATGTCCTCGAATGGAGTCCGTCCGCCCTATCCAATTTACCCGTACTGCGGCAGGTGGTGGCGTTGTGAGCACGGCAGCCCACAGTGGCCCCCCCCCCCTCAACCAGTACCTACAATGCATCGCCGCTTCAGCTGTGGATTCAGTTTGTTTGTTTGCTGGCGGATGCGTCGTTTTTCGGGTGGATATTTTTAGACTCGTGCGCGCCAAGCATAAAACTATTGGAGTTTGGAATAGCCTTTCGGAGTTGTTTTCATTGGGGCTTCACGCGCCCTTTTCAGGCTTTGCCGCCGCTCAAGATGGAAAAATTGAGAACAATGCAATTTTGTTCCGCAAAGTAATGCGAGGTCACACATTTTCCTGCCACACAAATCCACCAGATTATTTGGAGGGAATACCTCTCTTCCCGCACTCATCCACCCCTGCTCTTACGGCATGGCCACCATGAACAAGGTGTTGAACTAAAACAGGTGCGCATAACTGAAGCCCTAAAGGAAAGAGAAACGCGTCAGATTTGTCGTCGATGACCGCTTGTGATGTTGTTTGCGATAGCCTCTGCTGGTGTTGTTCATGTCCAAGCTAGATGCCGTGGGCAGGTACCACTTATCGATTGCATGGATAAGAGGCGAGGGAACACACCAGAGACAAATGTGACGCATCTGCTGCACTTCCTCGCTGCCCGTGACGTCACATGAAGCTGCCAGACGAAAGCTGGACAGGTTGGCTGACTAATGTAGCGCGGGTCGGCTGCATCGAGCTGCGATGCTGGAGGTAGGTCGGACGGGTCAGGTGATCTGGCACGCCGGCCCAGATCACCTTCCGAGGTGACGCTCATCTGGCGAGCGGGTGAAGCCAAACACGGACCAGCTGCGCCAGCGGCTTCCCTCGACCCCCGGGCGTGGACCGCCATACACAGTCGGCGGATCTGACCAATCAGGCTCTGAGTCCCGTCTCGGCCAACCGTTCGTCCCCCGGGCGTGGACCGCCATACACAGTCGACGGATCTGACCAATCAGGCTCTGAGTCCCGTCTCGGCCAGCCGCTCGTCCCCCGGGCGTGGACCGCCATACACAGTCGACGGATCTGGCCAATCAGGCTCTGAGTCCCGTCTTGGCCAACCGTTCGTCCCCCGGGCGTGGACCGCCATACACAGTCGACGGATCTGACCAATCAGGCTCTGAGTCCCGCCTCGGCCAGCCGTTCGTCCCCGGGCGTGGACCGCCATAACAGTCGACGGATCTGCCAATCAGGCTCTGAGTCCCGCCTGGCCAGCCGCTCGTCCCCCGGGCGTGGACCGCCATACACAGTCGGCGGTCTAATCAGGCTCTGAGTCCGTCTGGCAACCGTTCGTCCCCGGGCGTGGACCGCCATACACAGTCGACGGATCTGACCAATCAGGCTCTGAGTCCCGCCTCGGCCAGCCGCTCGTCCCCCGGGCGTGGACTGCCATACACAGTCGACGGATCTGGCCAATCAGGCTCTGAGTCCCGCCTCGGCCAGCCGCTCGTCCCCGGGCGTGGACCGCCATACACAGTCGACGGATCTGCACAACTTGCGTTTGTGTCCGCTCCTCGGCCGACCATTCGTCTTGCAGCCTGCTCCTGGCCGACTCGCCATTGCTATGGGCACAACATGACCTCGCCTTCGACGTGACCCTAAACATCAATTAATCAACGTCACCATACTGGCCGACCGCCTCCTGAGAACGGTGCCGTGCCGGGTGTTGGCACGTCAGCGCCGTCTGCCGCCCCGGGCACGTCAGCGCCGTCTGCCGCCCCGGGCACGTCAGCGCCGTCTGCCGCCCCCGGCACGTCAGCGCCGTCTGCCGCCCCAGGCACGTCAGCGCCGTCTGCCGCCCCCGGCACGTCAGCGCCGTCTGCCGCCCCAGTCACGTCAGCGCCGTCTGCCGCCCCAGGCACGTCAGCGCCGTCTGCCGCCCCAGTCACGTCAGCGCCGTCTGCCGCCCCCGGCACGTCAGCGCCGTCTGCCTCCCCAGTCACGTCAGCGCCGTCTGCCGCCCCAGGCACGTCAGCACTGTCTGCCGCCCCGGGCACGTCAGCGCCGTTTGCTGTCCCGGGCACGTAAGCGCCGTCTGCCGCCCCGGGCACGTCAGCGCCGTCTGCCGCCCCCGGCACGTCAGCGCCGTCTGCCGCCCTGGGCACGTCAGCGCCGTCTTCCGCCCCGGGCACGTCAGCGCCGTCTGCCGCCCCGGGCACGTCAGCGCCGCCTGCCGCCCCGGGCACGTCAGCGCCGTCTGCCGCCCCAGGCGCGTCAGCGCCGTCTGCCGCCCCAGGCGCGTCAGCGCCGTCTGCCGCCCCGGGCACGTCGTCTGTCAACGCATTCTGTCGCTTCAGGGACAGAATGCGTTGACAGACGGATTCTGTCCCTGAAGCCGAAGTCATTGGAATGGTTGTGCAACAACAGCTAGTGTCATGTATTGAGAGTAGCCACATTTATAACAGCGAATCGACACAGCAATAGAACGTTCTCCTCAACTGAAACGGCACATTAAGTGGTAACTGGTCACGCCCGGATGGGGAGGACATCGAGTTCCAGAGCGCCTACATGTACAACTCACTGCCACCATTTGATGCTCGTTGCGACCTGGGTGCCGCCCGCGCCGAGACTTCACTTGCTGTTTATATATATATATTTTTTGTTATCAAATCTTTTTGCTCGGGTTTTTATTAGTTTGAGATGTTAATAGCACAAGTCAATTTGATGACTAATAAATTTTTGGAAAATTCCCAACCGGTGTTCGTTTGTCTGCTCTGGCAAGTGTTAAATGAAGTCGATCCCAACCGGTGTTCGTTTGGTTCTGGCGAGGCACTCTCAGCATGTTGGAGCAATTGGGGCTGACGGCGGGCCGAATTTGTCAGGTAATCCATCTAACACCATTGGTATATAGCGGGCGGTTCGCTCAGCAGTCTGATGTGCATCATGTGTGCCAACGGCATGCGCCTTCTTCTTCACTGGCGGGAGGCTGGCCGCCTCTCGGCGACGTCGGACGTCTCGTGTGGGTTTCGCTGATTGGCCTCGGATGGTCAGAGATTGGCAGAAGTGGCTCTTTTAAGTTTTTGTTTGTTTGTTTGTGACTTTTCTGTGTCATCAGATTTATATATGCATTCACATTCACAAGTGTGGCAGTGAGCCGATAAAAGACAGGTCGATTAACTGTAGTTCGTAAAGCCTGGTCTGGGAACCATCGACTATGGTGGGTGGAGGGGGGGGGGGCGAGTGGGTGGTTATGATTGTTGCAGTGGTGGGTGATTGGGAGTCGTTAGGCGTCACACGCTATGTTAATGCAGACATCAGGGGGATCTTCAGGAAGGAAAGAAAACAGCTAGATTCCTGCTATCATTCAAGAACTCTGAAACATACGCCCGCCACAAGCGCACCTGGATGCTCACGAAGTATGTGGGCGAAGAATATAGTTCTAGAAGAATATATCTACAACCGTGAATTTCTCAGATACCATTTTAGCGTGGCAGAGTCGATGCTGCTTAGTATTGCTGAAGGGTGAAATTTGTCTTTACTTTTTGTAATGCCATCCTTCGGCGACCCTCCGGATCCTCTGGGCAGCAACCGTCGGTGCTTGACGTGCATCGAGCCATGCCACAATCTCAATAATTTCGGACAGCTTCATGTCAAAAGGTAAAAAATGGCAGGGTTAGACATCCATAAAAAGTCGAGTATTGCATCAGATGGCAGCTGATTCTATGGCGGTTTGTTTGGGACAATTGGAAATTAATTGGTTAATTTAGAACACCTGATATACAAATATAAGTAATACAATGTGATAATTCGAGACATAAATCATAGAGTTGGGTACAAAAAGGATAGCGTTGAATACATTTCAAAGTAGTCTAGTATGGCATCAGAAGGCAGCTAATTTTATGTCAGTCTATTTGAGACCATTGGAAATTAATTCGCTAATGTAGAATATCCGATATTGAATTTTAGGGAATATAATGTGATAATTCGAGACACAAATCTTGGAATTGAATGCAGAAATGACAGGGTTGGACATTTATAAAAGTAGTGCAACCTGACATCAAAAGGCAACTGATTTTATGCAGGTTTATTTGAGACCATTGGCTATTAGTTCGGTCATGCAGAAGATCTGATATAGAATTTAAAGTAGTACTATGTGATAATTTGGAACACAAATTCTAGAACTGTGTACAAAAGTGATAGGGTTAAACCTTCATGGAAGTTATTCAAGATGATGTAAAACTGTAGCATGTTCGATTTTCGTTTAGTTAAGAACATCGGAAATTGTCAGCACAGCACGCAGAAGATGTATGACGCGTTTATATCACAAGATGTTGGGTGGCCAATTGCTTTCATTTCACTTGAATGGCAATGTGACAGGGCGAAATGAGTTGATATTAAAACGAACTACATATCATAAGAGAGCTTGTTCCAATGTTGTTCACATTTAATCATTGGAAATCACTTTTATCTTCTCTAGAAACCAGAATATAGCATTAATCAGAGGAAGCCCACTCTGGTGGTGTTCCTTCAGAAACCCACCACCAGAACGGCGCCACGGGTACTATGTCCGCTCATGACGCCTAACGTGTTGCAGTGGTTGGTGGTTGCGTGGCGTTGTGTTGAGTTTTAGTGCAGTGAGTGAGTATGTGCGTGGTGGCTAGTGCGCGTCTGCTGGTAGTACATACTACAAACATACTAAACCTACTACATACATACTGCATACTAAACCTGCAAACCTAGAGGCACATACTAAACACATACTAAACACATTACATATATATTACATATTAAACCTGCAAACTTGGTGGTACATACTAAAAACGCTCCCAGCGGCGATGTCAACTTTTGCTTGCGGAACAATTACAACAGACTATAGAGTAGTGAAAAAATCTTGGTGTGTGCATGGACAAACGCCTGCCATTCACTAACCATGTAAATGACGTCTAACGGAGTTCAGTGGTGGTTTGGTCGCGCTGAGCCGCGCTCTGAGCTAAACATGTGCTCTCGAAACAGTCAAGCAAACCTACTGCAAATGCATTGCTCACGCCTACAATTAGGTAGTGTATTCCAGCTTACAAAGTGCACGATAAAACAATTATACCGAATTCAGAAAGTTATCAATTTGTAGCACGAGTGATTCTGGATGAAATACATTTCAGCATGTTCCTGATGTCATTCGTGAAATCAATTGACGTCGTCAGATACTAACAAAATGCCACTACTAATCCGCACCACAATCTTCCAGCTGAAGCATACACGTGATGTTGTCTGCGGTCCACTACCACCACCACCGCTCACACAATATAACACACAGTAACCCCCGGCTAAAGCCATACACGCGATATTGTCTGCGGTCCACTGCCACCACCACCACTCACACAATGTAGCACACAGTAACCCCCGGCTAAAGCCATACACGTGATATTGTCTGCGGTCCACTGCCACCACCACCGCTCACACAATGTAGCACACAGTAACCCCCGGCTAAAGCCATACACGCGATATTGTCTGCGGTCCACTACCACCACCACCGCTCACACAATATAGCACACAGTAACCCCCGGCTAAAGCCATACACGCGATATTGTCTGCGGTCCACTACCACCACCACCGCTCACACAATGTAGCACACAGTAACCCCCGGCTAAAGCCATACACGCGATATTGTCTGCGGTCCACTACCACCACCACCGCTCACACAATATAGCACACAGTAACCCCCGGCTAAAGCCATACACGCGATATTGTCTGCGGTCCACTGCCACCACCACCGCTCACACAATAGTACCCCGTAACCACACGGTCCATGACCACCTCCGGCTAAAGCCATACACGCGATATTGTCTGCGGTCCACTGCCACCACCACCACTCACACAATGTAGCACACAGTAACCCCCGGCTAAAAGCCATACACGCGATATTGTCTGCGGTCCACTACCACCACCACCGCTCACACAATGTAGCACACAGTAACCCCCGGCTAAAGCCATACACGCGATACTGTCTGCGGTCCACTGCCACCACCACCACTCACACAATATAGCACACAGTAACCCCGGCTAAAACCAAACACAATTCGGCCCCGCTACATTAGCACAACCAAAGCCATACACGCGATATTGTCTGCGGTCCACTACCACCACCACCGCTCACACAATGTAGCACACAGTAACCCCCGGCTAAAGCCATACACGCGATATTGTCTGCGGTCCACTGCCACCACCACCACTCACACAATATAGCACACAGTAACCCCCGGCTAAAGCCATACACGCGATATTGTCTGCGGTCCACTACCACCACCACCGCTCACACAATGTAGCACACAGTAACCCCCGGCTAAAGCCATACACGCGATATTGTCTGCGGTCCACTGCCACCACCACCACTCACACAATATAGCACACAGTAACCCCCGGCTAAAGCCATACACGCGATATTGTCTGCGGTCCACTACCACCACCACCGCTCACACAATATAGCACACAGGAACCCCCGGCTAAAGCCATACACGCGATACTGTCTGCGGTCCACTACCACCACCACCGCTCACACAATATAGCACACAGGAACCCCCGGCTAAAGCTATACACACGATATTGTCTGCGGTCCACTACCACCACCACCGCTCACACAATGTAGCACACAGTAACCCCCGGCTAAAGCCATACACGCGATATTGTCTGCGGTCCACTGCCACCACCACCACTCACACGAAGTACCACACAATTAGCCCCCAGAACACTCACGTCTACACTGAAGTCATGCACGTGAGATAGGCTGCGGTGTACTGTGACCACCACCATCGCTCACACAAAACAACACACAATCTCATCAAAGCCGACTTTCGCCCATCAGAGACGAAGGAGGCAGCGGACAACCTGCGCACCGAGCGTTCCGTGCCTGTAGTGAAGTTCACCAAGTCACGCGCATGTGTATCAGGAGCATGTTTAGGGCAGCACTGTACAAAACACCTGCAACCGGTCCGAGCTCAAACACACACACACACAAACACACTCATCGAGTACAACTATGTAATTCACTCAATCACTCACGCTATGATATCTCCGGTGGGTACGTGATCTTAAACGTGAATAACTGCTATGTGTCATTAAATTTGTTCTTAATGAACCTGTATTACTACAGCTTGCAATGGTCAATGACGTAAATCAATGAAAAACGCAATTAATGTGAAATATAAACCACCACAAAATGTATGACTTCATTTTCTGTTCATGACCGAAGTCATCGCAAAAAGTGGACTGCAATGCAATGTGGCTTTTAAATAAATTCCAACCACTTTGTCGTACCCCACTGTTGATATTCGTTCGTTCTGCCGCTTCTTGGATGTTATGTTTACGTTAGTACTGATGGATAATGGGATTATCAAATACAACTTGCATGCAGCAATACAACACAAGCACACATGTATGCAGTGGTAATGGAAATGTCTCAAAGTTCGGTGGGTGATAAAGTTATTGTGAAGTCGAGTCCTTCCACGCAACACCCATAGGGTGAATGCTGCTCATCCAAGGTTAAGGGGAGGGAGGGCACGCCCCTCGGCCCACCCGGTTCCTGCACTCTTGCATATATAAGATTTATAGACTTTGGTGCGACATTTTACTCATTCTCATCAGGATCCTATCCCTCCGCCAACCTCATCAGCATCAGCCAATACTAAGCCAAATTTTCACAGCCAGCGGTACTTGACTATGGATGATTTTGGCGGTAGTGTGAGTCCCGACGTCCCGCGAGCCTCTCTGGTGACCGATTCGCTCCCCGCTCCCGCTCCCCGCTCCCGCTCCCTTCTCCCTCGCTCCCTCCTCCCTGCTCCCCACTCCCCGTTCCCCGCTCCCCGCTACTCGCCCTCGGCTCCCCGCTCCCCGCTCGCCGCACGTCTCGCAGCCGGCTCGCATTAGTGTCGCAGCAGCTGGCCGGGTCATCTGGGGCCGCACCACGGCCAGCTCGCATCAGTGTCGCAGCAGCTGGCCAAGTCATCTGAGGCCACACCGCAGCTGGCTCGGTCGCTCTGCCGGCGAAATTAGTGCGCCTTTATTGCCACCTGCGCCGGCCGGCGGCGGCGATTACCACGCCCCACCGGCGGCGACAAAAACTTTCGCCAGCACGTCTCGGCCGTCCGGCACGTCCAGTCACGGCCGCGGCCGTCGGCGGTCCAGCCGGACACCGGCCGGACACCGGCCGGACACCGGCTGGACACAGTCTGGACTCCGGTCGGACACCGGCTGGATACCGGCTGGACACCCGGCCGGACACCGGCCTGACACCGGCCGGACACCGGCTGGGCACCGGCTGGACACCGGGCGGACACCGGTCGGACACCGGTCGGACACCGGCCGGACACCGGCCGGACACCGGCCGGACACAGTCTGGACACCGGCTGGGCACCGGCTGGGCACCGGCTGGACACCGGCTGGACACCGGCTGGATACCGGCCGGATACCGGCCGGACACCGTCTGGACACCGGCTGGGCACCGGCTGGGCACCGGCTGGACACCGGCTGGATACCGGCCGGACACCGGCCGGACACCGGCCGGACACCGGCCGGACACCGGCCGGACACCGGCCGGACACCGGCTGGATACCGGCTGGACACCGCCTGGATACTGGGCGGACACCGGCCGGACACCGGCCGGACACCGGCCGGACACCGGCAGGACACCGGCAGGACACCGGCAGACACTGGTCAGACACCGGCCGGACACCGGCCGGATACCGGCAGACACTGGTCAGACACCGGCCGGACACCGGCTGGACACCGGCCTGACACCGGCTGGACACCGGCTAGACACCGGCTAGACACCGGCCGGACACCGGCTGGACACCGGCCGGACACCGGCTGGACACTGGCCGGACACAGTCTGGACACCGGCCGGACACCGGCTGGACACCGGCCGGACACCGGCCGGACACCGGCCGGACACCGGCTGGACACCGGCCGGACACCGGCCGGACACCGGCCGGACACCGGCCGGACACCGGCTGGACACCGGCCTGACACTGGCCGGACACCGGCCGGACACCGGCTGGTCGGTGGCGAGCACCAGCCGGCGGCGCCGCGAACGCCCGTCCTGACTGCCGGCCGCCAGCACCGGTGCAGGCGTCAGCTGAGTGAGACGTGGCCGGCCGGCCGGCCGCCGGCGCTCTTCGGGCCGATTGTTCGGACTCGCGTCGACAGCTGGCCGATCGGCCAATCTGCCCGGCGTCGGCCGCCAGATCGGCTGGAGCATCCTGGTGCGGCTGAGCTGGGGATGTGATGCCTGAGCTGGGGATGTGGTCGCTGAGCTAGGAATGTGACGGTTGAGCTGGGGATGTGACGGCTGGGCTGTGTATATAGTGGCGGCTGAGCTGGGGATGTGATGGCTGATCTAGGAATGTGACGACTGAGCTGGGGATGTGACGGCTGGGCTGTGTATATAGTGGCGGCTGAGCTGGGGATATGGTGGTGGCTGGGCTGTGGATATAGTGGCGGCTGGGCTGTGGATATAGTGGCGGCTGGGCTGGGGATATAGTGGCGGCTGGGCTGGGAATATAGTGGCGGCTGGGCTGTGGATATAGTGACGGCTGGGCTGGGGATATAGTGACGGCTGGGCTGGGGATATGGTGGCGGCTGGACTGGGGATATGGTGGCGGCTAGGCTGTGGATATAGTGGCGGCTGGGCTGGGGATATAGTGACGGCTGGGCTGTGGATATAGTGGCGGCTGGGCTGGGGATATAGTGGCGGCTGGGCTGTGGATATAGTGGCGGCTGGGCTGTGGATATAGTGGCGGCTAGGCTGTGGATATAGTGGCGGCTGGGCTGTGGATATAATGACGGCTGGGCTATGGATATAATGACGGCTGGGCTGGGGATGCAGTGGCTACGCGGTTGGGAATGCATTGTCAGCTCAACTAGGGAGTCAGTGGCGGCTGAGCTGGGAATATAATGGCGGTTCAGCAAATGATGTAGTGGCGGCTGAGCTCGGGGATATAGTGGCGGCTGAGTTGGGGATGAAATGGCGATTGAGTTAGGGGTGAAGTGGAGGCTCAACTGGAAAGTGTCGATTTAGCTCTAGATGTAGTGGCAGCTCAGTTGAGGATATAATGATAGACCAGCTGTGTGGTTCTGACCGAACCAACGTCCTGTCATAACGGTAATGTTATACTGTTCTGTCATACATGCACTATCATGCTATCCTGTCATAAATATGATATGGTACTGTCCTGTCATAAATGCACTCTTGTACTGTCCTACTGAATAGTCATCGTGACATACTAAACATGGAGCAATCATAATAATATTATATTGTCGAAATTTGGACTAGTCATCAAGGAGCGACAACTGTTCGGCACTATTTCAACAGCTACGAGGCAGCAGTAACAGTCCCTTGCTAATCACATAAATTCTACACCACGGTTTTTCTCAAATGACACTAGCATACCCTCGTTTGTCAAAAACCGGACTTGATATTTCAGATCATCAAGATGGTTAGTCAAAGATCGTGTGGTCACTTGGAATACCCCAGTATTAACCTTAAGGTTTTGAAAACCTTATTCATTAACACTATGGACGCTACATGAGAGCAAACTGCAAGCAACTTCCCATACTACCTGTGAAGGTTCGTATGCCCCCGCCAGAGGGGCAGAGCTGGACAGGTAGTGTTGGCAGGCTGACACTGGCGGTCAGCTGTCGGCGGGCAGCTGCTGGCAAGCTACCCGACACTTCCAGCTTCATTAGGAGCAGTTTATCCTCGCATGTCCACTGACGATGCAAAAAGGCACTTTCTTCCGGCTGGGCACGCCAGCCATCCACGCTATCATGGACACTTTTAGGTTGTGTAATAGCCCACCAATTATACAAGGTGTGTGACAACCGCTCACGTTTCCTTTTTGCGAATCACGCGTAGTGAAGGTTTTCCTTGTGAAAATAAGGGGTGACGACTGCAGATAGGCTATTATGTTTTTCTGGTCATCATTATCTCTGGGCTATTGCACACACAGTTTTACGTGCGAATTAGTTTCTATTCTGTTTTATGCTTCTCAGCACACCGTTCCGAAGCGTAATTAAATCTGCTACTTCGATTTGTTTGGATTGCCAAGACCAAGGTTTATCCCCTTTCCCTCTCTCTTCACTTGTCTCTTCTAAGGGCATATATATATATATATATATAATAATGTGTGTGTGTGTGTGTGTGTGTGTGTGTGTGTGTGTGTGTGTGTGTGTGTGTGTGTGTGTGTGTGTCTGTGTGTGTGTGTGTGTGTATCCGTATACTGACCCCCCATATCACCCCCTAGTCTTCTCCGCTTGCCCTTCGCTTCGCTTCGCCTGCCTCATAGCCATCTTCATATTTTCCATTCCATCTTACGTTCTCTCTCTCTCTCTCTCTCTCTCTCTCTCTCTCTCTCTCTTCACTATTACTTTTAAGCGGGCTATGCGTCGATAGTTTTTGCCGTAACTGCCTAACCGACCCAAACGATGAGAAAATATGACCACTGACATACCACGGGTCATGCCAGCCGTTTTCAAGAGTGCTTGACTGTAGTCTGTTATTAGTTCGACATTTCAACCGGACCAGCTGTTGCACATTCATCCTGTTTTTCTGCGGTATGCGTTCTCCTTTAGAGCGGGGTTTTTGGCGTTGTTTGCTCGAGCTCTGAGCCGTTTCCGTTTAGTGTTAGGGTGTTTTTCCTTCAGTTGTCCGAATGAGTTAGAAACGTGTTGTCAAAACGTGATGACTTCGGTATAATTGAACAGTCTTTACTTTGTTCTGCTCTTTGTAGGCTCATCAGTCTGTATACCTCGGTCATGGAAAAATAATTTAATTCATCCACATCTTGCACGACATTGCATTCACATTTGCGCAGTTTCTCGACGTGCTGTATTTGGCTCCGTTGCGACAATTTTGCACAAAACACATACAATTGCCATACGGATTGCCAGGTCGACAGCATCTGATTGACAAGGAGAGGCTGGCCTGAATGAGTTAATGGCACTGCGGATTTAGATAGGTGTCTCTGAGTGCTTGCTCTGCACATTTCATCACACAACTCTACGTTGAAAAGAAACGGCGACTGTCTATGTCAAACAGAAACCGAATCAGACCAATACCTGCAATTTCAGAAATGATTGGTTGCAAGTTCATTATCTTAAGATATATTATTTAGGCGTCATATTACTATCATTTTATTATGTATTATCCTAGCATATATATATGCAGATTGCAACACGTACACAGTTGTGCATATGCACACATCTACTCGATTTCACATGCGCACATGCACATTTGCTACCATACACATTATTACGTGCGCTTTTGTCATTGCATTCCCCAATGTTTGTTATATATCAGATATCAGATCTATCAAATCTTTACCAAATGCTATTGACGGAGCCAGGGTGGACTATAATGGAAACCCCACCCTCCGACGCATGGACAATGTCGAAAATTTGGTAATAGCTCCGGGATGAGATTAAATTTGGATTGGTTTAGCTCTCGACCATTCATCATTTACCAGTTGTTGCCAGACATTCGCTGAAGTCTAGTGACGAAAATCTGAGTGCGGTTATACAGGGATATGTCATCAATTCGATGAATACTTAGGACAGTTAATGTGCAGTTCTCTCAGATATATAATCGCATGGCTGGAGACCCAGCTGGGTGGCCAGCAGTGGTTTCACAGCACGCAAATGGGTATTATTTCCCGTCTTGCGTTGGATAATAGCATGGCGTATGTCCTCTACCCATCCAGACCACAGTATATTATTTTCACCTGCTTATTGGGACCGGCAGCCGGCGGCAATTTTACCAGGTATGCCAATCGTTACCTTATTGGGCCTGCGATACTTATATTTGGGCACAATTATGGTGCCCTTTGAATTTCGCCGAGGTACAGCGGCAGGACATAAAAAGTTCCCAATTATGAATCCAGGTAACCAAGTATGTAGTAGCAAAAACCACAATACTGTTGAAACTGAAGAGAGGAAGCTCGTGAGGGAACAGTGCATCGCGACTTTGGGTACCAGTGCTGAAAAAAAAAATTTGTATCGACTCCAGAGCAATAATAGTTTGAAATCTGTACTTGCTTTCCTCCGATGTGTTATAATATGATCCACGCTGAAAAAGAAATGGTTGGAGGGAAGACACTTCGCATGCAAGATTAACATCTCCTTTGTTCAAACATCAAGTCGACACTAATGTACCTCAAATATTTGTCATTTAAATACAGTGGAGGAATGCCGAGCCATGAAGATTACAGCTCGAAGTATGTTGCAATCTTCGGTGGAATAGCACGATGCCCCACTACTGTATGAAGATTACAGCTCGAAGTATGTTGCAATCTTCGGTGGAATAGCACGATGCCCCACTACTGCCTGGGACCACTTTCGGTCATGGACAGAAGAAGGCAAAGCCTGGTCAGTTGCGTGGCCAGGACTTGGTTCAGGAAGGGTCATTTGATGACGATCCTTAGGGTGGGCGGATTCCGCCCACCCCCTAAGATCTCGGCTCCCATTAAGGCTGCAGCTACGAAATTCACAGAGTGGATGGGCACGATAGTTAACTCTATTGTGTGCAAATTTCGTGATCTTGGGTCCTTATCTTCAAGGTAAAATGAGGTCAAAATAGCGAACTTTTCTGGCTTTGCATGGCTTGGCTTGTCATTGTTATGGATCGCTGTGATTGTGTTTAAATGCTCCAACATTGACATTAATGATGTTTTGGACATTACTGATGATGCAATACATATGCTAGATCCGCCATTTGACCTCAGGTCACCTATGTAGGAGCACTTTATCAGGTCATTACCTCTCCAGTTGCCGGAACCGGGCTGCCCACCTGACTGCTCCGTTGGGCGGCTCGGCGCAATCTGCTTCGCAAAGAAAGGACTGAAATACATGAATAAAGTATAGAAACGCTTAGGCACACAATGACAAAAAGTAGATTTCCGGATGTGTATGGAAAGTGACATGCACATACAAAGTGACATCAATCGCATGACAGTCATTTCCATTTATGACAACATTCCAGTTGACCAAGTTTGGTTCCATTAGCCGGTCATGATGACCTCGGCGACCTAACATGACTTTTAAATTATATAGCATAACAATATGCATCAAACAAGTCGCTAGTGTTGTCAAGAACATTTCCCTTTTGCCAATATACGGGAAGTGCATCAGCGCCGATTTTTGTGGTCTGGCGCTGCGATATTTTAAAACCTTTAACGGCCCATAACTTAAAAACTTGTCGGCCGATTTTCACCTTTCTTACCTTAATCAATGCGCCTGTCATTTCTAAGCAGGTACGGAAAAATGGCGTATATCGGCCTGTACATTATGGAGTTGTGTACGAAAAATCGGAGGGGTTGGCGGATTTCGCCCTCCACCCCTCCAGGGCGTGTGTTAGCCTATCATGAACTTGGCCTGACTTGACCTCGGTGACCTGACATGACTTTGAAACAATTTAGAATGACAATATACATCAAATAAGTCGCTAGTGTTGCCAAGAACACTTCCTTTTTGCCAATGTACGGGAAGCGCATCGGCGTCGATATTTGTGGTCTGGCGGTGATAATTTTTTTTACTTTACCGACCCCTAACTAAAAAAAAATTCGGTGGACTTTCGTTATTCTTACTTCAAACAATGTGCCGTTCATTTCTAAGCAGGTACACAAACAATGGCGTATATCGGCCAGTAAAATCGTGAGTTATCTACGAAAAACCGGAGGGGTTGGCGGATTTCACCCCGCCCCCTCCAGGGCGCGTGTCAATCTAAGACATTTTCAAGACATTGTGTTGGGAAAGTCACATTGATGAAATATACATACTTGATATTTATGCTTTGGGTAACAATTCACGTGCGTTATGTGAGTGGGCACTGGAAGTACTGGAAGTTTGCATTTCCAGTATTATACCGCAAGACACGTTACTATGAGGGAGGCTGCCCCTCGTTACTTTGCGTAGTGCCAGTAATGTGTAGTAGAAGTGATGTCTGGCATGCCAATGTTGTGCAGCAATAATGTCGCGCAACAAGCAGCGGATCCAGTATTTGGGCCATGAGGGAGGCAGTCTTAGTCGGTTCAGTGACGCTTTCCCATGTACCTCCTTCGTTGGTCCGGGGCCTATATATAAGTACATATATGCGTGTGTATCTATGCATTCGTTGGTACCTCCTTCGTTGGTCCGGGGCCTATATATAAGTACATATATGCGTGTGTATATATATATATATATATATATATATATATATATATATATATATATATATATATATATATATATATATATATATATATATTGGTCAGGCCCTCTCCATTAGCCTGGGGACTCTTCCAACGATCAGCGACCCACATAGTTGGCCTACATGCCCTTCACGTTGGCTATATCCGGTGTATTCAGCGTCTGATCGTTGAAACTCCATCGGTTCGGAGGTCCTCTTGATCGGCCCGTCCCCACTTCCGTCATCTCGGGGCCCTTTTCGTCTGCCCAGGTCAAGTCTGGTCTGGGGCCTTCACCGGTCACCCACATTCCCCTTGGAGTGCCAGATTTATTGTGTGCTTCGTCTCCACCCATGTTAAAACACAACCTTTTAACGTTCCCTTGGCCCCGAATGCGCCCAGGTGGGGGCATGACACCAGACTCTCCTGGATCCGCCACTGCGCGCAGCATCCTATGCACTTCGGGGGGCCTGGACCCCACTAACTTCTTGCTCTCTCAACATGGGACCCTGTAATATGAGTCCCACCAACCAAACTGGTAGCACTCATTGCCTGAATGCATTGGGTCCCACCGTTCATTTTCAAACTTCTCTGCCCATTAGTACGATTTGCAGCATTCAGATTGCGTGGATGTGACGCTCCGAGCGGTGATGTTATGTAGCAGCAATGTCGCCCAGCAATAATTTCACGGATAATTGAGTTATTATTTTGTGTTCAGGTATCGGTAAGGTCTGCAGCACCCAAATCACGTATCAGTATCACGACACACCCTCCCCACAATCGCGTAAACTGACTACACTAGCAGTATGCAGTTCGGACAATAGATGGCAGCACCATATTCGCTGCCTGGAAGGTACGAACTTCTCGAATAGTTTGACATGTGGTGTCGTGCACAACATATGCAGTGCCTCCATTTGGGATGTAGAGGAACGCATGCACATATGCATATGCAGGCATGCACACATGATTTATCAGTTTCAATATGTTTCACACAAGAAATTAAGTGCGGTTCATTGGCGTATCTGCATCTCTCAAAGGTGTAACCGATAACATTTCTCAATTTCCGAGAAGGACGATCACATGCTTGTATTCGTTTCTCTTCCATTTTCACTTTTTTCTTTTAAGATGCGTTTTAGGGCAGGGATACCATCACGTCATTTTGAGTGAGGGAGAGGGACAGGAGAACCCATTCCTAAAACCTGCCGGAGATTCAGGCTAAGAATACAGAAATTCTATGAATTTATCGGTTTTGCATTGTCACCGATACGGGATCGGCTTTCAGATATTACAGTGAGGCATTTGTGACTTATAAATTGCGTTCGTACTTCAAGAAAACTAAATTAAATTTACCTTTGCCTACAATTTACACATGACGGGCGGAAATGGTAGCTGGAGAGAACCTTCCCCTGAATCCGACACCATTGAATATGGAAGGTACACCAGAGCACGTTGCCCTGCAACAGAGGTAGAGATCCTCGGAAAAGGGGATCAACGAACGACCAGTAATGTTAAAAATCAATAAAAATGCGATTAATACAATAGAAGAGGCTGAGACAACTTGAAGCCGATATATTGCTAAACCTTGGCTATATTTTTGTGTGTGAGTGGAAAATTCTTGCTGCTAGGCCCACCTTCTGGGATCTCGAGAGGTCTCGACCTATGCCCTCAAGCATTACATTTTAGAAAGGAAGGCTTAGATCAGTTCGCCACGGTTACGTGTACGTTCACCTGTATCACCCTTACAACTGAAATTATTCAAAATCGAACTCATGCCACGCGCATCACGCAACTTCAATTTAGAAAGCAATGCAATGTGCAGCTATTCAAATCACTGGTTACTACTTAGTGCTGTTTCTTATCGAAACTTTCATGACGCACCAGCTCATTTTACATTTTAGAGCCAATTGCTCACGCGGATTTGTAACTGCGGCGAAAAGCGACGAGACTTCCCACAACCTTTCGGTTGAGAGACCAGCGCTCTATCCCTGGACTAACCTCTCTCCTTTCCGTGTTGCTTTTCATTCATATATTTCCAGCTCATGATACAGTTAATGAAAAGGTAAGGTCATGATGCGGGTCATCCTTGGTCAGCATACCAAACGGGCCACATACACCACGCACGACCACCCCGCTTTGGGGTGGTGTCTCCTCGGCGCTGCTGTGGTACACTCTCGATGCAGCAGTGGTGCCCGCCCGGGGTGGCACGTGTAACTTGGTGATCTAGGCAGTCCATCAACTTTAGGTCCACCTTACTTCTGCCGCACATTAAAAGTTGAAACATTTGGTGCGACCAACTCTTTGGGTTCCTCACACCAAACAGCCGTCTGTCTCCTCACCAACATGTCTACATACATAGCCACCGTACAAAGATCGCCGTCCTCGATGCTGTGCCCTTCGGTGCTCCGACCGAATCAGCTTCAATACCAACAGGGGCGAACTTTCAACCATCACAACAACACAACAGCACCGATCACGGATATCTGATTAAAAAACAAACGATGGTACGGCTTCGGCCCTACCTGTTTTCTCAGTTACCTGGGTGGCGGGAGCAGATAGTGAGAGCTGGCACGAAGACCGTCCCGTCATCCACAGTGTCCCCCAGGGTTCCACAGTCTGCTTGCTGTTTAGCCTCCTCACCAGCTACCTTTCCTGTGCAAGATGAGCCGAATGAGCCGATGCGCTAACAAGCTTGCCAGCCTCGGAGCGGAATGGGGAGATACTGGCAGCTGGATTCATTGCCAACGTATAGAGAAGTGTGCCTGCTATTTTGTGGTAGAAAGCACGTCATGAGTTTCGTGGCGTTTCGTACTTTTTGTTTCGTAAACCCAAGCGTCCGCAGTAGTGGTCGTGCTATTTTTCGTGCCTTCTTGTAAATCTCCTCGACATCGGATATTGAGACAAACAACGGTAATATATTGTGCCACACTATAGCTACATTAAAGAAGAATTCACCGAGAAATAGCCACTGCTTAATCGTCGTTTTGCAAACCACTGAACACACTGGCGATGGACTGTAATTAACGCCATCATGTTCTCGTCTGAAACGACACCCTAGTAGCTCCGCTCATACAAGTAAAATGGAAAAGAGCACGTAAAAAATAAGAACTGCACCTGTTAATTATACATATTACTTTATGCATGTGTAATTTTGGGATGCAGAGGTGAATCTTTTCAGCTTTTCCGGAATAATTGGGCGGGAGAGGGGGCAAGTGGGGCTTTTCATGCCATAATTCCCAGTGAATCTCCTTGTTAAGCCTCAGCAACATGGCGGAGGTGGCGTGCTCCCCCTCCCCAACAAATGCGAATAGCTTCGCCCCTGGGTACATATAGCTTTATCTACCAACCGAAATGACCACAGGTTTGGCCTTCAAGCACGCGGCTTGCGGTCCCCCAGTCCCACAGTGCCAGTGCCGGAACTGGGCTGACAGCGGCCCGTCCGTAACCGCAGCACGCTACCGCACAGATGCGGCGGGCAGATCCGATCGGGGTTCGACTCGGACCGGACCAGCGCGCGTCGCCAGGTAGGCCACCGCGACGCCGGCGGCTAAAAGGCCGCCGCCGCCGCCGCTGCTGCCGCCTGGCGTCCCGCAACGACAACTGTGACCAAACAGCCGGCGGCGGCCGGCGGCGAGGACGAGGAGGCAAATCTGACAGTCCGTGTTAGCGCGTCTGTGCTGGCGTGCTGAAAGGGGTCGTTGCTGCGGGTCGGGTGGACCTCCATCCCGCCGCTGGAGACGGATAGCGCCGCCAACCTCCAGGCAGGCATGTGAGTGTTTCGCTACCGGAACTGACTTGTCTTGTGGTTTTCCCCGCTGCATGCTTATACTCAAAGTGTCGTCTGATTCTGTTTCGGCGTGTTTCATTTTCGGTTTAGACATTCAACTGCTCTGCAATTCGTGGCTGCTTAGGACGACCTTTGCGCGGACTGATTTCGTTCCACTACTCCTTATTTTGATAGGCGGCTGGTCAGTGATCGGTCCGCACCCTTATTCTGCACACATCCCGCGCTTGCGGGACAGAAGACTGGCACCCCGTCAGGGACATCCCTACGGTACATTCCGCGTGTCGTGTGCTGGAACGCCCAGAGCGGCTGGCGCACGAGTTCAGCATGCAGCAGCGATTCTGCCTGCCTTCTCCCGCCAGTAGCGGGGACGAGTCGGTGGCGGGGACGAGTCTGTGGCGGGGACGAGTCTGTGGCGGGGACGAGTCTGTGGCGGGGACAAGTCTGTGGCGGGGACGAGTCGGTGGCGGGGACGAGTCGGTGGCGGGGACGAGTCTGTGGCGGGGACGAGTCTGTGGCGGGGACGAGTCTGTGGCGGGGACGAGTCGGTGGCGGGGACGAGTCGGTGGCGGGGACGAGTCGGTGGCGGGGACGAGTCGGTGGCGGGGACGAGTCGGTGGCGGGGACGAGTCGTGGCGGGGACGAGTCGGTGGCGGGGACGAGTCGGTGGCGGGGACGAGTCGGTGGCGGGGACGAGTCGGTGGCGGGGACGAGTCGGTGGCGGGGACGAGTCGGTGGCGGGGACGAGTCGGTGGCGGGGACGAGTCGGTGGCGGGGACGAGTCGGTGGCGGGGACGAGTCGGTGGCGGGGACGAGTCGGTGGCGGGGACGAGTCGGTGGCGGGGACGAGTCGGTGGCGGGGACGAGTCGGTGGCGGGGACGAGTCTGTGGCGGGGACGAGTCGGTGGCGGGGACGAGTCGGGCCGACGACCCGCTTGAATGTGCGGCCGAGTACGCCTAGCAGCTCTGACTTCCCTGCCGGCACTTTAAGAACGGCCGCACCAACAGAATGTGGTGGCAAAGGCGCACACAGGGAGAGGATGATTCAACCATGAGGGAGGAGACCGCGCCAGTTTTTTTGCCTTCGCGGGAAAAACTGGGAGCTTGTATCCAATAAATGGTGGGCCTGGTCCTGACTGCTGACGCCACCTCTTGAATGTGCCTGTGTGTGGTGGTGTGTGACCAGACGAGCTTGCTGGCCGCGACGGGGCGTGACAGAGGGTGCATTATTGGCATTGAGCGTGTATGTCACGGGGTCACCGCACTGAGTCACCAACGACTGGCGGTGGCGGGGTGGGGGGGAGGGAGGGGGAGGCACCCGTCACTCTTGGTAGGTGGTCTTGCACAACTGCAGGTTGGGGATCAGGGGCGGAAATGTATGCACCTTTGGGCGTGCTGGAGGCCCCATGCTGACGTGATACCTCACAATAACTCCGGACTTTAGCATGGGATGCTCCATTCATTGAGCCAAGGCTTCTCAAATGGATAAAACTGAGGACTCCGCAAAATAATTTGAAGGGCTGCCAATTGTGTTTGGAGATGCTCCCCCCCCCCCCCTGATTGAGACTCGTTGTCGTGACGCTTATCAGCTAGGGATTAACAAGTTTTTTTCCTGTCAGGCCAACGTCATGCAAGCTGCACCATCCCTACTGACACATCTTCAGCATGTCTTCGTGCGGTTTGTGGAAGCTGATCGGGCAGGTGTTTCCCAAGCCCAACCTTTCCCATCCCTGTGACTTATGCCAACTTTCAGGCATCGCTCCTGCGCCTATAGATAGCATATGCCAGTGTCTTGTGGTGATCTTCCAGGACATGGGGTCCTCTCCAATCAAACTGCTGAAAGCTGCGTAAGCGCAGGCTCGTGAATTCATAGTTATCCGAGACTAGAAGTACTAGTTTGTGTGTTGCCCATCCCCTTTTAACCATGCTAATATTAAGCCGCGAATCATCAACTCTGTTCGAAGCGCCCTAAAACCCAAATTACTAGCCACGCCAAGCTGTTCGAGCTTTGAGTTGTAATGCGTCCCTGGTAGATCAGTTTGAAAGATTCACTGGCTTAGCGCATGTCGCCACCTAAGCGGTTGCAGCCCTCACCAACCGAGAACATTTCGTCGTCCCCCGGAGAAGTCGTCAGTTCCCGCACCCCGGTCATTTGTCCTGTCGTCAGTTCCCGTCCCCTTGTAATTTCTCCTATAGTCAGTTCCCGCACCCTTGTAATTTCTCCTGTAGTCAGTTCCCGCACCCTTGTAATTTCTCCTATAGTCAGTTCCCGCACCCTTGTAATTTCTCCTGTAGTCAGTTCCCGCACCCTTGTCATTTCTCCTGTAGTCAGTTCCCGCACCCTTGTCATTTCTCCTGTAGTCAGTTCCCGCACCCCTGTAATTTCTCCTGTCGCCACCCTATGCAGCTTCGCAACAGAGCTGAGCGCATTTCCAGTCGGGCATCACCGAGAGCACCCCGATGCCATGCGATTGTATGCTTGGAAGTCAAGAGCTGATCATCCAGGACAGCCGAGGTCCCACATGTTGCGGAAATTTGGCATTGGCGGCTTCAATCGGCCATGCGAGGTGCCTGTTCGAGACGCAGTTATAGCTCAGTTCGTGGAAATGTGTCGAAACAATGAAAGGGTGATGTCACGTACGTAGTTGCAGACTCGTTCAGAATGTTTTGCAGAAACATGCATTAATTGCAATGACCGAAACACCTTGTTTGTGCCTATTGCATAGTTAACTAGGTTATATATGTGTTCGCTCAGTTTAGAGCAGGGTAAAAATTTGACTTTTCCGGTGCAGAGTACGTAATTTTCATCCCACGGAGTTAAATAAGATAGTGACCCAACCACCGATAGCTTCCCAGGAAATGTTAAAAAAGAGCCGGGGACAAAGCCATTCGTAAATAGTTTCTTTGCAAACAACGCCATAGAGCCAATAATAAAGCTCCCCTAAGTTCCGGGTGCCTTCCTGTAGTTCCGGGGGCCATCGGGCCCGACACCTAATAGGAAACCACATCCGTCAATGCCAGCTACAATGTCTACTTCTTTTTTTGTATAAGAACAATGCAGGTGCCCGCCGTGGACGACGATTCGGCACCATTTTAAATGGAGTGCACCACTTTCACACAATGCGCCGGATATCGAGCTTGCGCTTCGCTGCGGTTCCTGGTGTCACACGGTGCCTCCCTGCCAAGGTGTCCAGAAAGACACTATCCACACCCACCTCCCAGCACCCAGACACTATCCACACCCACCTCCCAGCACCCAGACATTATCCACACCCACCTTCCAGTACCCAGACACTCCACACCCACCTCCCAGCACCCAGACACTATCCACACCCACCTCCCAGCACCCAGACACTATCCACACCCACCTCCCAGCACCCAGACACTATCCACACCCACCTCCCAGCACCCAGACACTATCCACACCCACCTCCCAGCACCCAGACACTATCCACACCCGCCTCCCAGCACCCAGACACTATCCACACCCACCTCCCAGCACCCAGACACTATCCACACCCACCTCCCAGCACCCAGACACTATCCACACCCACCACCCAGCACCCAGACACTATCCACACCCACCTCCCAGCACCCAGACACCATCCACACCCACCTCCCAGCACCCAGACACCATCCACCCCCACCTCCCAGCACCCAGACACCATCCACCCCCACCTCCCAGCACCCAGACACCATCCACACCCACCTCCCAGCACCCAGACACCATCCACACCCACCTCCCAGCACCCAGACACTATCCACACACACCTCCCAGCACCCAGACACCATCCACCCCCACCTCCCAGCACCCAGACACTATCCACACCCACCTCCCAGCACCCAGACACTATCCACACCCACCTCCCGGCACCCAGACACAATCCACCCCACCTCCCAGCATCCAACAACCTATCCACACCCATCTTCCAGCACCCAGACACTATCTACACCCACCTCCCAGCCCCCAGACACTATCCACGCCCACCTCCAAGCACCCAGACACTATCTACACCCACCTCCCAGCACCCAGACACTATCCACACCCACCTTCCAGCACCCAGACACTATCCACACCCACCTCCCAGCACCCAGACACTATCCACACCCACCTCCCAGCACCCAGACACTATCCACACCCACCTCCCAGCACCCAGACACTATCCACACCCACCTCACAACACCCAGACACTATCCACACCCACCTCCCAGCACCCAGCAACCTATGTGCGTGCTCCAGGTGTCTGGACACTGGTGGATTCAAGAGTGGGGAAAAATAAAGCGCAGTTTCTCTTCGAACGTTTCGGTGGTCACAGGGTGCACCTTTTCACAGTCGATGCATTTTGTGCCGCCACTCTGACTATAGGTGTTACCTGTGCCAAGTGTTTGTGGTGAAATCGTTCAGAATTATGTCCTGTATGTGACGTGGAGGCAGTTAAGGTAGTTGAGTTAAGGTATGCTCAGTTGAGCTCTCAATCACCTAGCTTGTGGCGTCGAGAATAGGTTTCTTCATCGCAGTTCTTAGTTTCCTTCAGAGTTGAGTTACGGTCCCCTCCCTCACACATCACACCTCAATATCTCGTTCCTTCCTCTACCACTGCCCCCATTTGGCCTCTTCGCGCGGACACGAGCCCCGAGCCTCGGCCGGCCTCCGTCGTCGCCTGAGCCGGGTCCCCTTCGGAGGTGCACCTGAACCGAGCCTCGGCCGGCCTCCGTGGTCGCCTGAGCCGGGTCCCCTTCGGAGGTGCACCTGAACCGGGCCTCGACCGGACTCCGTCGTCGCCTGAGCCGGGTCCCCTTCGGAGGTGCACCTGAACCGAGCCTCGGCCGGACTCCGTGGTCGCCTGAGCCGGGTCCCCTTCGGAGGTGCACCTGAACCGGAGCCTCGGCCGGACTCCGTCGTCGCCTGAGCCGGGTCCCCTTCGGAGGTGCACCTGAACCGAGCCTCGGCCGGACTCCGTGGTCGCCTGAGCCGGGTCCCCTTCGGAGGTGCACCTGAACCGAGCCTCGGCCGAACTCCGTCGTCGCCTGAGCCGGGTCCCCTTCGGAGGTGCACCTGAACCTGGATGCTTCTGTGCCATGGGGAGGTGATGTGGAAGCAATCAGTACGCATCCCGGTAAAGTGTCTCGACCAGAAGGATTGTCGATCGAAGTCAGCCATAGACCACTTCTAGGAAGCTGTGTGTAGCTGGAGAAAAAGTAGCATTCACTGCAGCCGACACCTATTGTCCGATAATTGTTTTCCACTGTCTTTTCTCTCCTGCAGCTTCCAGGGAGATCCGCAAGTACAATGTGTGCACTGTATTTACCGTGCGCTGCACCAAGTGCAGGAAAGATGCAACGTGGAAACGTTGCGGGCCGTGGGAATTCCGAATGTTCCTTCAAGTGCATAATCCAGTTGCCGGTCCGGGCTGGACCACAAAGTGAGCAGAGCTCTGAAACCGGCCGATGTGTGCCAAATCTGACATTTTCCCTGCAACGCGAACCGTCGACTAGTCGGCAAACCACACCTTTTGTCAAAACGCTTGTTTTTGTTGGTCATGGCATACTGCCAGATGGCCAAGTGGGGCACCTACCGTAACCGGCCTATATGCATCCGTTATAGTGACCGAAGTTTCATTAATAAAGCCCAAAAACAAATTGAGAAGTGTTTAATGTGGAATGTCGTTTGGTGAAGGCCCATCTAACGTTCAGACCGGTTTATGTAAGTCCAGCGGAAAGAATGAGGAGATAAGAGACTGTGCTCTCGTTGGGCGTGGTGGCACTGAGACATTGGGTGGTCGACGATAGCGCCGCGACGACGACGGGTACTACCCTGAGCCCACGGGCGCCACCGGCAGCCGGTCGGCAGCCGTTCACGTCTCTGGACACTCCCGAGCCCCAGACGGCAGCCGTTCACGTCTCTGGACACGCCCGAGCCCCGGTCGGCAGTCGTCCGCAACTCGGGGCACTCCCGAGCCCCAGACGGCAGCCGTTCACGTCTCGGAACGCGCCCGAGGCCCAGATGGCAGCCGTTCACGTCTCGGAACGCGCTCGAGCCCCAGATGGCAACCGTTCACGTCTCGGAACGCGCCCGAGCCCCAGATGGCAGCCGTTCAGGTCTCGGAAAACCCCGACGCCCCAGACGGCAGCCGCTCATCTCCATACACGCCCGAGCCCCAGACGGCAGTCGCTCTCGCCTCTAGACAGCATCCGTCCGGGTCTCTGGACACCCCCGAGCCTCAGCTGACAGCCGCCTGAGAGTGAATGGAGGAAATGAAAATGAATGGAGCGTTCCCTACAGGCTGGAAAAACCACAACATGGGCAGGCGAACACGTGTGGATAAAATCCGAGAGGTTCAAATGTATCGAATAGTTTCAGTTTATTAAAGGTGTACAAAAATAAGTTTTAAAAGCTCCAGGTAATCATTGCCAAATATGGTACGACAAAGAGGTTGGAAATTTGTATGCGTAGCGAAACGTAGCGGTGGAAGCCGCGATATGCAATAACGTGATATACAAATGAAACGCAAATCAAAATTAAGTGATCCATTGTTTGTGGAACACAACAGTGGCTGCACATTGGTGCTGAATCATTCCTGATTAAATGCCGTTGTGTGAGGGTCGAACGACCCAAGCGGAGCGCATGGAGATGCATGCATGCACAAGTGCACACATGCATGCACATGCGTGCACAAGTGCGTGCAAACGACCGTTCTGGTCAACTGCTGACGAAGAGCGCGGGCGGAGAGCGCGTTGTATTCTGAACTGGCGATGGCGTGGTGTTTGCGTTCCTTGGTTCACGTGTCGCTGTGGATCCATGGCGATCCATGGATTGCATCGTGCGCGAGCTGTCCGATCCACGCCAGTTTCTTCCTCAGCAGTCTTCACTTGGAGCCCCGGAAACCATCCAGCTAGTGCCCTGCCGGAGGAGTACACATTTCTTAACGGAATATTGTCTGGTGTATCCCAAACCTGCCAACCTGAATATTGTCTGGTGTATCCCAAACCTGCCAACCTGAATATTGTCTGGTGTATCCCAAACCTGCCAACCTGAATATTGTCTGGTGTATCCCAAACCTGCCAACCTGAATATTGTCTGGTGTATCCCAAACCGCCCACTCCACAGTTCATCTGTGAAGTCACCACGAAAGTTCAATGGTTACGCTGAGCATCCGGAAGGCCAGGGGTACGGGGTTCGATTCTCCACGGTGCCTGTCCTTCCTGTTAGGGTGAGGGATAGGTGACGCCATATAGAATCAGCTGCTGGATCCCTCGTGAAGTCACAACCACCACTACTTAACCTTATGGAACGGCAGGGCAATCAGTACGACAACCCAACTGGCTTCAGGCAGTCGGGTCAGGATTGAACGAGTAGATCAATCTAAGGTTCTGCAGATAGACCAGGTCATAGTGAGCAAGGGTTAGCCTGTTTGCTCAGATCTGATCTGGCTCGGATGGTCACATTCGAATGAAACGGTCAAATCAGGATTAAACTGGTCAAGTGATGTCAGGTCAGGGTCGGACGGTCGTCTCAGGATCGTTCGGGTTAGGTCAGGCTGGGTCGGGGTCGGACAGTCAGATCAGGATCAGACTGGTCAGGTCAGGCCAGGTCAGCGCCTGGACGACCAGGTCAGGTCAGGATAGAATCAGACGGTCGGGCCAGCCTGGACATGACCAGACTGTCGTGTCAAGTCTGGTCGGGTCGGGTCGGGTCGGGTCGGGTCGGGTCGGGTCGGGTCGGGTCGGGTCGGGTCGTGTCGGGTCGGGTCGGGTCGGGTCGGGTCGGGTCGGGTCGGGTCGGGTCGGGTTGGGTCGGTCGGGTCGGGTCGGGTCGGGTCTCGGGTCGGGTCGGTCGTCGGGTGTGGGTCGGTCGGGTCGGGTCGGGTCGGGTCGGGTCGGGTCGGGTCGGGTCGGGTCGGGTCGGGTCGGGTCGGGTCGGGTCGGGTCGGGTCGGGTCGGGTCGGGTCGGAGTCTGGCGGCCGGTGTCGGGATCAGTGACTTGCTCGGGTCGGGTCGGAGTCTGGCGGCCGGTGTCGGGATCAGTGACTTGCTCGGGTCAGTGGCGGGCCCCGGGCCATCTGGCGTTGTCCGGCGGCCGTCCAGTCGTCGCCTGCACGCTCGGCCGGGTTCGCTGTGTGTGGCGGCCGACGGCCGGCCGAGACGTGTGACGAGCCCGCCACCGCCGCTGCCGCCGCTGCCGGACGTTCACCTCAGCTGGACGGGCGCCGCGGCTTCCGGGAGCCTCCCGTGACGGCCGTCACACCGCCGGCCATCCCGCGCGTCCACGGCCCCATCCAGAGAGGGCGGTCCTCACACCGCCGGCCGTCCCGCGCGTCCACGGCCCCATCCAGAGAGGGCGGCCCTCACACCGCCGGCCGTCCCGCGCGTCCACGGCTCCGTCCAGAGAGGGCGGCCCTCACACCGCCGGCCGTCCCGCGCGTCCACGGCCCCGTCCAGAGAGGGCGGCCCTCACACCGCCGGCCGTCCCGCGCGTCCACGGCCCCGTCCAGAGAGGGCGGCCCTCACACCGCCGGCCGTCCCGCGCGTCCACGACCCCGTCCAGAGAGGGCGGCCCTCACACCGCCGGCCGTCCCGCGCGTCCACGGCCCCGTCCAGAGAGGGCGGCCCTCACACCGCCGGCCGTCCCGCGCGTCCACGGTCCCGTCCAGAGAGGGCGGCCCTCACACCGCCGGCCGTCCCGCGCGTCCACGGCCCCGTCCAGAGAGGGCGGCCCTCACACCGCCGGCCGTCCCGCGCGTCCACGGCCCCGTCCAGAGGGGACGGCCCTCACACCGCCGGCCGTCCCGCGCGTCCACGGCCCTGTCCAGAGAGGGCGGCCCTCACACCGCCGGCCATCTCGCGCGTCCACGGCCCCGTCCAGAGAGGGCGGCTCTCACACCGCCGGTCGTCCCGCGCGTCCACGGCCCCGTCCAGAGAGGGCGGCCCTCACACCGCCGGCCGTCCCGCGCGTCCACGGCCCGTCCAGAGAGGGCGGCCCTCACACCGCCGGCCGTCGCGCGCGTCCACGGCCCCGTCCAGAGAGGGCGGCCGTGACGTCACTATGTCCACAGCTCCACCAGAGAGGGCGACGTTGGCACCCCCGCAGCCCAAAGTCAGCGGCTCCATCCAGAAGGGGTGACTGTCACCCCCCCCTCCTGTCCGCAGCTCTGCCAGACTAGCGTTCGCCACGATTTTTGGCAGTCTTTGTCCAGTCTTCCTTAGGAGACGAGCACTGCGTGCTCTCTCGGTCTCAGCTCTTCACTGTGTCATAATCTGGCCATAGTTTGGACGCATTGCCATCATCGTCGCCGTCGTATAACGACCGTAGCCATCCTTGCAGCGTTCTATGGTTTACGCTGGTGCATATTATGACACATTTCATCCGGAACAGCTTTCCAAGTAACTGACTCATCCAATTTATGTTGGCTCAGGTAAGATAAATGGCAGTCGGTTTCTCGCAGTGTGAGAAGCTAAAGACCACATGTGGGGACGGTAGTGTGTCCGTTAAAAGCGCCGTGCTCGCCACCATGCACCGCCGTGGCCAGCCGCCGAGGACGTACAGTCCGCGCTGCACTAGCCGCTGTGCACGTACTCAAAGGCGACTGACGACCGTGACGTGGCGACTACGTGACGTGGCAGGTTGATGACGTTCGGAGTGCATAGATCTGTGCACCATGGCCGGCACCCCTGACGGCGCTGTCGCCGGCAGCGCGGGGACACTCCCACCGACTGCTCACTCGACACCGGACGCATCTCGGCCACCATCCTGTTGCAATTCGGCCATACTTCTGTAGCACTCCTGTCGCATTCGCCATGCTTCTGCAGCCCTTCTGTCGCAATTCAGCCACACTGTTGCCACACTCCCATCACATTCCTGGATGGCCACCTCCTATGACACTCCTTCAACTTACCGGCCACACTCCTGTGACACTCCTGTCACCATTCCTCAACTTACCGGCCACACTCTTATGACACTCCCTCAATTTACAGGCGATACTCCTGTAACATTCCTGAGACACTCCCTCAACTTATCGGCCGCCTTTCTGCCACACTTGTTGCTGTGTTGGCCGGAATGCCACACGACATCACTGGGACTGAACCAATGTTATTGTCAACTCAGTAGCTCGGTGTGAAAGTGTCACATTCATTGGCGTCTTGCCAGGGTGTTCTGATGGAGTTCCAACCTCAAGGGCGCAGGAACGATTGATGTGTTAAGAGTAAGGCTGTGACCGCTTCTTATCTCAGATGGGCCCGGATCTCAGGAACCCTAGCGGTAGCGACATTATTGCCTCTTGGTGTTTGGGCTTCAAAAGCACTGCAAGTAGAGTTAACTTTAGGCAGGATAACGTCACCGACAAACATCACCCACAGGAGGAGAGGACAAGAGACACTGGTACCAAAATGTAATTTTGTCTACGAATTGGGGTGCTAGTGGAACATTCGTCCCAAGTTCAGAGCAAAGTGGGCATAAATGCGGGCGCAGTGTAAACTGGTGTGGTATTTCCTGTGTGATTCAAAACCAAGCGGTGCGGTGAGAACATCGGCCCTATGAAAGTTTCCGGTGCTGCCTGAGCCTACTCCGACGGAGCTGCTGGAAGATCTGAAGGCGTGTTGTCAGTCCCAGCGCTGCTCTGGCAGGCTGAAGGCGTGCTGTCAGTCCCGGCTCGGCTCTGGCAGCGAAGGCGTGCTGTCGGTCCCGGCTCTGCTCTGGCAGGGGAAGGGGTGTTTTTCCCCCCCGCCCCTCTCTGGGGGGGGAAAAGGGGTTGTCAGCCCCCCCCCTCCTCTGGGAAAGGTCCCCCCGCTCCTCTGGCAGGCTGAAGGCGTGTTGTCAGCTCCTAGGCTGCTCTGGCAGGCTGAAGGCGTCCTGTCAGTCCCGGCTCGGCTCTGGCAGGCTGAAGGCGTGTTGTCAGCTCCTAGGCTCTGCCGTATTCCTGCATGTGACTGGCGCTGGCGGGCGACACGCTCGGCTCAGCACGGCCGCAGACCGTCGTCGGCCACGATGACGCGCAGGAGCTGCACTTCGGACGGCTGGTGGTCAGTAGCGGAGCGTGGGAGCTCGCCGAGCCCGCCGAGCCCGCCGAGCCTGGCTAGCCCGCCGAGCCCGCCGAGCCCGCCGAGCCCGCCGAGCCTACCGCACGCACGCGCCCGCCGCTGAACACCTGCTCTGGTCACACGGCTGGCCATCCTGATTCTAGCTGGAGGCAAGCACACACGGCTTCCGAGTGTTTGCGCAGCCGTCCAGAACAGGTGCCCTCGCCTCCAACCCTGACTAGAGGCGCGCACGCACGACTCGCGTGAGTGCGCCTCCAGTATCGTGACCTTCGCTTGGCTGCCCTTTCAACGTCTTGCTCACCTGGCGCTATCTTCACTGTACCGCGAAGAAGCGCCAAGGACGTGCACATACATTTCGCATAGCGACACCTAGCATCGGCTCTGACAAGTGTTGGCACTCGGTAAACAACGGCTTGAGACGCGGCCGACGTCAGCTTTTTGACGAGTCACAGCCCTTCGTGTTGCGAATGCTAAACAGCGTCAATAATTGTGTGGCTGTTTGCCCACCACTAACCGTTCGTGTGGCGCGCTCTTCACTCTCGCCCTACTCAGTGTCGACAGTCACTGGTCAGATGGGCTCTGTGATTTGGTGGGAGTTCATAAGCGGGCTGTCAAGCGTCCTGATGAGTCACGACAGGACTGGGTCCGTCGATCCGACTCGTGGACTGGCTGGGAGTGCGACACGTAAACCGACTGGTAATCCGACATACAGACTGGGAGTGATTCTGGATGAAGACCGGGTGGTGATCCCACCCATACACCGACTGGGGATCCGGCACACAGACTGGGAGTGATTCGGGATAAAGACCGGGTGGGGATCCCACCCATACACCGACTGGGGACCCGGCACACAGGCGGGATGGATCTGGCGGGCAGTCTGACTGACAGACCGAGTGGATCTGGTGGACAGGAGGGACGGCGGTGGGCAGTGGGCTCGCCGGCCAGATCGTATCGGAATGTGGCGCCGAGGCGGCTCGCCGTCGGCCGCCTCCGCATCGCGCTGTGTCAGGAGATAGCACCCCGCACCTACGCCTACGCCTGCCTACATCTGCCTACGCCTACCTACACCTAT
Organism: Imbricaverruca yamaguchii; assembly: GCA_034440575.1. Classification (NCBI taxonomy): domain Eukaryota; kingdom Metazoa; phylum Arthropoda; class Thecostraca; family Neoverrucidae; genus Imbricaverruca; species Imbricaverruca yamaguchii. Next base: position 197,338 of record JAOTOL010001589.1, read on the forward strand.
CTACGCCGGCCGAGACACATGCGCGAAGGCCAGCGGTCCAGCACTGGGCACAGCAGCGCAGCGCCCCTCTGCGAGCTGTGACGCTGTGGCGCTGTGGGTAGCTACGTCAGCGCCTAGCTCGGGAATGCTTCTGCACTTGTGTGTCGCGGTGGGTCGGACGGTGAGCTGCGGCACCGCACCCCCCCCCCCAGAGACTTGCGCCATTGTTACAGCCGTCAGTTTTTGGTGAAATTCAGGGGTGCTCAGAGACTCCGTATAGCACGCATTGGAAGAGGTAGAGAATGTCGTCCTCTAACATCCCGGAAACTAAGATAGCTTGCGCCACAGAACTGTTAAGGTAGCAATGGGAACTGAGCTGGAGGTGGTGGAAGAGCAACTTGTACTCCCATCCTCGCCACTCGGCGGCGGGGAGAAATATTCAAGTGATGTTTCGTTTGCATAAATATTTTCCCGGCATCCCATGGTATTGCAACCAGCCATCATCACCAACACGATGGCAAGCTGGCGAACCTCATCGAGATACGACATTACGACATTATGCATCCAGTATACTGTGACATTACGCATCGAGTACATTGCATTATGCATCGAGTGCATTAAAATATTGCACATCGGGCGCATTGCAACGTAATGCGTCGAGTACATTACGACAACATGCATCGAATACATTACGGCATTACGCATCGAATACATTACATTATGATCGATTACACTGCGACATTCTACACAGAGTAGTTCAGCATCGTGGTGGCTTCCTTGATAGTTTCCCACACCGACTTCAGGCCTACTATGCACACCTTGTATATATTTTGACTAAGACTGAGGATGCCCAAGCATTCGCAAAGGTATATCATTCTCCCTGTGCCACATACCTTAGGAAGGCTATGTCAGCACTCTTGCGCACTGTATTCCTCACGCAAACAGCAGATCTACCGAAAATACGATTCAATTGGTTTTAAGCCTGGTTAGACAATTAAAACCATATAATTATACTGTGCTTACTACGCCGTTAGCCGCACTCCCACGACAGAGGAGGACCGACGCAGACGCCACCACTCCTTCAGAGACCGAAGGAGTACGGACTCTTCATGGACTCCTGACCATGCAGCGGGCGTGGACTCCTCTCAGGATGTAGCAGAGAACAGAGGCGGAGTATATACCACGGCCTGGCTTTAGCCGACTGGAGCCATGTCATAGACCGATTGGATAAAGCTGATGCTAACATCTCAATAGACGCAACCGACGGCAAGTTCTTTAAACATAGAGGTCCACTTGGTCGTGATGTGGTAAAATGGCATGCACCGAGTTCAGCATTTTATCATGCATTGCTAAAGCCATTCCACAAACACACTTCGTCCGATACTCTGCTTATGCTTAGCTGCCATTCGTAATTCACGTCCGATATCATACATACGAATGGAACGCAATCTTATGCCGCGAAGATGTTGTCTAGCTTTAACCAGTTCGTGTGGTACCTCAGGCTAAGTGGCCTATCTCAGAAGGGTTTGAGCCCTTCAAACGTTCTGCCGAACCACTGTAATAGCTATATATATATATATATATATATATATATATATATATATATATATATATATATATATATATATATGTATATATATACTATATATATCATATATATATATATATATATATATATATATATATATATATATATATATATATATATATATATATATATATATATATATATATATACTTACATGCCTCAGCAAGGCTCCCCACCCCAACTCGCCTGAAGTTCACTAGCTCCTGAACAAAACTCTTCCGATTCACCCAGAGCTCTACTGACAATGACCAAGACGAGTGTTCGCCAGCTATTGTGGCGCTGGAAACACTACTGGCTGTACAGAGACCGAGTGTATCGAGCAATCCAGCCATACGTGCTCCTCCGTCGTCTGGACTGGGTGGGTGTCACGTCATTTCCGGACGGCTCTGGCTGCCTCGACCAACCCGGGGTTGTGGGCGGGCCCAACCGCAGCCCGAACACGTCAGCTGTTGGCCGGAGAGCGTCGCTGGTGGCGGTGCGCGCGCCACAATAATGGCGGGACACGGCGTGTGTGCCACTTGGACCGCGTCCTACCAGCAGCCGAGCGACAAACTTGAACCGGGCCGGCGAGCAAGTCCTCCGACTGTCTCGACTGGGGCAGTCGCAAATTGATTCATTGTGGTTTTAAGCTTAGATGCGGCGGCTGTTCTGTGGTTCTGCCACATGGTCTGGTCGGGCTTGAATCAGGTTTCGGTTTCGACGAGGTGGTCATCTCTCGACCGAAAGGTCACGGGTTCGAGCCTCACCTGTTGCCACCCTTCGCTCGCGACCAATCGACGCTATGTGACCCAAAGCAGTCGACGTGTCATAAAACCATCAGCCGTATGTGGACAACACTACTGAGAGCCTGTCCGTGATTTGATGGGAATAGGAGCAGCTCTCCCCAAAGGCTGGCACAGAACAGATCACATCTCGAGACAGCGCACTTCTGGATCGGCCGTGACTTGCTTAGAGATTATTTGAGGGACATAGATAACAAACGGAACTAGTTGGTGGTAGATGACTACGATCTCAATATCCCAGGATGTATGTAATTGAAATGTGGGAGATTATTTGAAAGTTGTTTCCATATATTAACACGCGCACGTCCGGGGGGGCAGATATCTGCCCCCTCCGGTTTTTCCTCATTTGCCGCCAAACTAATCTGGTTAGCAAGGTCAAACCTCGCATAGCTGTTCATTGGTCTTTTCCGCATATCCTCATACATTCTTAATCCTGGGTCCTCTTAGGTCAGGTCACCAGGTCAGGCGAAGTGGCCCAACTACACTCGGAGTTCTAGGTGGCATAACTTCCATAATAATTGGGCAATTTATTTCAAACTTATAACATGTCGTGAACTCATCAGGGGCCATAATATGTATATCGGGTTTTTTCGTAGCATTGACCTTAGGTCAGGTCGCGGCCATGGCTTCCCCATTATAGGACTATGGTAAAATATACAAATGTTTCCTGGTTACATATTTGCTCTCGGAATGATCTCACAGCGGTTGTGGCATGTAGATGGAAGCTATGCTCAATGTCACCGCTGGCATTTTTGCTCAGTGACCTCACCTAGGTCTCTGAGGTCACCTGAGATCACTACACATTTTTGTGAATTATATCGCACTGCATTGAGCTAGAAAGTTGAAATTACCGTCATTGTGTTTGTATCGCCAAGACGTGTCGATGGATATATTACGTGACCTCCCTAGGTGGCTTCATGACCTTGACCTGAGGTCATGACTTCATGACGTTGACCTGAGGTTCGGTTGACCTGACCTTAAATTATACCGCCTATCGTCGATAGTGCATTTCAAGGACTGTCTAATAGCGTTCGCCGTTTGTTTCTATCTGTTACAGGTCCTGAGATATGTGTCAATGTCTGAGTCCCACTTGATCTGCTCGAATTTGACCTATGATGACCCAGTGACCTGAATGTTGACCTGAACAAAAATGACCAAACACTTTCGATAGAGTCAGTCACCAGCTATCCAACGCCGTTTTCCGTTTGTCGCTAGCTAGCATAGTTATAGAGATCTTAGGGGGCAGACATCTGCCCCCCGGACATGCGAAGTTGGCGCGGACCTCCGGACGTGCGAGTGTTAAGCTTCACAATGGAGGGAGACTGGAAAGGGGATGAGGGAAGGAGTGGTGCATGTTAGGAACCTGAACTCCCTGCTCGAAACACATCTTGCATTTAGGGCGTGCCTACACTAGATATGCTGAACACAAAAGGTGTTGTAAACCCCCAAGTGTTAGGGAAGGTGTCCACCAGTGAACTCCACAGTGCCAGAGTTGGATTATAAGTGCGGGGAGATGTGTCCACCAGTGAACTCCACAGTGCCAGAGTTGGATTATAAGTGCGGGGAGATGTGTCCACCAGTGAACTCCACAGTGCCAGTGTTTGGTTTTTAGTGCGGGGAGATGTGTCCACCAGTGAACTCCACAGTGCCAGTGTTTGGTTTTTAGTGCGGGGAGATGTGTCCACCAGTGAACTCCACAGTGCCAGTGTTTGGTTTTTAGTGCGGGGAGATGTGTCCACCAGTGAACTCCACAGTGCCAGTGTTTGGTTATAAGTGCGGGGAGATGTGTCCACCAGTGAACTCCACAGTGCCAGTGTTTGGTTTTTAGTGCGGGGAGATGTGTCCACCAGTGAACTCCACAGTGCCAGTGTTTGGTTTTTAGTGCGGGGAGATGTGTCCACCAGTGAACTCCACAGTGCCAGTGTGGGGAGATGCCCTCGCCAGAGCGCTAAATGATGGATAACTTAGTCTTGTTTAACGAGCCTGTCTTGTTTTGAAAGAAAGAAATTGATTTAGATTTCAATACAGACCAGATTTTTCCAACTAAAAAACATGACTTAACCAACTAACACTAACCCCTTTTCTGTTTGATGCAGGAAAATATGTGGGAAAATGTATTGTTAACACCATGAAGCATAATAATACTTTTATAAAGCCATCATGCTTTTTCCTAGGATTAATAGTCTACCACCACCATTTTAGAAATATAATTTCCCTTACCAACTGAAAAGTATGCATTTGAGCCCTGAGTGGTCTCATCATCTTAGTCATTTTAATAAGTCTGGCCTTCCATTTTTTTCTTTAAATGCCCTACCCGAATTAATATACGATTATTCGAAACTCCACAAAAGTGACACAAACACTGCCACAAACGGTGTCTCAGACCGTGTCACAAACAATATCACAGACGTGATCGTAAGCAGTGCCACAGTGTCACAGCAGTGTCGCGAACTATGTCACAAACAGCACCACAACAGCCAGGCATCCGGAGACGCGACTCAGCCGGAAAAAAGCGGGTGTCGCGGCGTCAGTTCAGCCGCACCACAAACAATCTCGTCAACGAGTCCAAATGAGGAAACGAGTGGCGACCAACCGGCAGCAATTTAGGCCGAACCGCCGCTCAGCCGGTCATTGACCTTTGCCGACCGTCGGCGGCTGGCCGGCCGTCGGCGGCTCGACGTCCGTCCACTGTGGTGCTCAGCGTCAGATGGCTCTGGTCACTCCTCCGCGGCCCACCACGTCAGACGGCTCTGGTCACTCCGCGGCCCACCGCGTCAGACGGCTCTGGTCACTCCGCGGCCCACCGCGCCAGATGGGTCTGGTCACTCCGCGGCCCTCCGCGTCAGATGGCTCTGGTCACTCCGCGGCCCTCCGCGTCAGACGGCCCTGGTCACTCCGCGGCCCACCGCGTCAGATGGGTCTGGTCACTCCGCGGCCCACCGCGTCAGACGGCTCTGGTCACTCAGCGCCCTCCGCCTCCACGCAGCCCGGCTGTTGCGCTGTTGATGCTGCTTCTGCTGTCGACATAGCCGGCTTCCCATAGTTGCCAGTCGTGTCGTGTGCATTTGACCGCCGTGTGGCCGCCGTGTGGCCGCCGTGTGGCCGCCGTGTGGCCGCCGTGTGGCCGCCGTGTGGCCGCCGTGTGGCCGCCGTGTGGCCGCCGTGTAGCCGCCGTGTGGCCGCCGTGTGGCCGCCGTGTGGCCGCCGTGTAGCCGCCGTGTAGCCGCCGTGTGGCCGCCGTGTGGCCGCCGTGTGGCCGCCGTGTGGCCGCCGTGTGGCCGGCCGTGTGGCCGCCGTGTGGCCGCCGTGTGGCCGCCGTGTGGCCGCGTGGCCGCCGTGTGGCCGCCGTGTGGCCGCCGTGTGGCCGCCGTGTGGCCGCCGTGTGGCCGCCGTGTGGCCGCCGTGTAGCCGCCGTGTGGCCGCCGTGTGGCCGCCGTGTGGCCGCCGTGTAGCCGCCGTGTGGCCGCCGTGTGGCCGCCGTGTGGCCGCCGTGTAGCCGCCGTGTAGCCGCCGTGTGGCCTCCGTGTGGTCGACGAGTTGTCCTGTGTGGTCGACATATAGTCGCCTTGCGGTAGCCCTGTTGTCGCTATGCCTCTGCAGTGTATCTGTAGTGTCTCGGTCGCATCTCAACCAAGCCACGCGGCTATGGCTGGATCGCATGATCTTGCCTATACTATGTGACCGTGTTTGGGCCATGTGACCACATCATGACCACGTGGTGACTCAGGCGGGTCACTAGTGACCTGTTCATGATTGCTGACATCCGGGGAGGGAAGGGAAAGGGTCCATGTGTTGAATGTGCTGGTTTCTCGTATTCGAGTCTCATCATGGCTCATCAAATCTCACCTCGATGAGGTGACTCACGCTACTGTCACCTGCTGACGGTGAGGGGCGGTGTGAGGTGGGCCGGAGCCGGAGCCGACGTCCTGTGTGGTCCTGCAGCGACGGACGGGAGCCCGTGACCACACGGTCGGCACGGCAGCGTTCCGGCTGCCCACCGTCTGGCCGGCACTTGTCGCCGGCAGGAACCATTTGTGGCGCCAGCGCACATGCCGCCCTCCGCCCGGTAACCGTCCATCGTCGGTCTTGTGCGTAACCGCCTATCTGCCTCCCGGCCCGCTCCCCTCCTCTCCTCCACAGGACGTCTCCTCCGGGCCCACCGAGGAGAGACGGCTGTTGAGGCGGCTGGAGTGCAGGTCCGCCATCAGAACACCCCCGGGCAACGTCCCGACGTTCCGATGTGGCCAATATCTGGCTCGATGTTTATTCGCTGACTGACAGCAATTCCTGTGTTAAAATGAAAGAAGTCGGTATCTCGGTAGTCAAACTGAGCTTCTGACGTGACAAAGGTACGTGGTTCGATTCCCCGCGGTGTCCACCCTTCCTGCCGGGGTGAGAGGCAGGCGAGGTCTTGTGACCGTGGCTGTTGAGTGCGTCGTTCCCGTCGTTGTCGAATGCCACACAGCCAGCCGGTGTTGAGAATGAAGCACGGCTGGTGGTGCAGCTGTGGCACGACCAGCTCATATTAACACTTAATAGCATGTACAAATAATGACGTCACGGGCGGTTCCTCTGAACGGCGCGCTGTCACGGTGCCTGGCAGCTCCGTTTGGCAACAGCTTTGACCGCAGTCTAGTGTGGCAGAGAGGAAGGAGACAATTGGAAGTGGTGCGGTCAGTGACCGGTGTGTTCTGGCTGCGGTCTGGCCGCCGGCCACAGTCTGCCGCCTCCAAATGGCTATCCGGCCCGATTGGACGGCAATTACGCCGAGTCAGAATGTCGGCCACCGAGTGAGGCTTTTGTTTGCATGTCCCTGAGCCGGCGGGCTCCCTGGCACCAATCAAGCTCGGCTTTCATTCAGCTTTTTCACTTGTGCTGTTGGCCGAGTAAATCATCGCTCGGCAACGTCTCCGTGTGGCAATGGGCGAAAGCGGCAAGCCGTTCCCGACGATTTGTTGGAAGTGGTTCCTCTCCTTCATCGGCCGGCAGTTGGTTTGTTTGGTTTCTAAGTTCAAGGGTCGGTCGTGATTCGAGGCTCGCGTTTTGCTCGGCCGGTGCGCCTCTTGTGAGAAACGAGATCGGTGCCAATTGGGGGACATATTCGTCTCGTGACAAACCGGGAGATGAGCTCGTCTCGCGAAACCACCAGCTGGGTCACCTTTGCATGTGGTGTCCGTTGTTGGTCGACACCACCGTTGGACCCTTCGGCGCGTTCAGTTGAGGTTTTTCGACATGCGCCAGCTCAATTTCCTCTTGGCGATCAACATGGCGATTGTTGAATGTATCGTGGAGTGCGTAGGGTCATGCGACACATACCATCGACCTAAATCCAGAAATGTCACGGCCGACGGCACCTTCCACACACCTAGGCCGGGTGTGAACCACCATTTCTGGAGGAGGGGGGGGGGCAAAGTAGCCGGATCCCGCCGTCAGCTGCGGAGACCCGCCGTCAGCTGTGGAGACCCGCCGTCAGCTGTGGAGACCCGCCGTCAGCTGTGGAGACCCGCAGTCAGCTGCGGAGACCCGCCGCCAGCTGCGGAGACCCACAGTCGGCTGCGGAGACCCGCCGCCAGCTGCGGAGACCCACCGTCAGCTTCGTAGACCCGCAGTCAGCTGCGGAGACCCGCCGCCAGCTGCAGAGACCCGCCGCCAGCTGCCGGGACCCGCCGCTAGCCACCGGCGCCCGGGGCCACCGTCGATGCCGACGACCGTGCAGGCCGACGCGACGTGCGGTGCCGCGGACCGAGCCGGGCCGCAGCGGGACCCGATGCCGAGCACGGACACGCTCCGCGCCGACGTCGACGGCGTCGGTGCGCGTCGGCACGCGTCGCCGCGTGTTTCGGCCGTAAACGTCGTGGCGGCGGCGGCGGCGGCGTGGGAGCGCGTCGCGTGTCGTGAGACCGGGCCGCCGCCGGCGCACCGTGGGAAACGTCTCCACTGTGTGGTCGCTTGCGCCGGCAGTGACGCCTTGGGCGTCGACGTCGGCGTCGGTATCGGTGCCAGCTGGTGAGATGTGTCCGGTACCGGGGGATCGGCGCCGGGACCGTTAGTGGTACCGTCGGTAGGACTGGCGAAAATACCATCGGTGGAACCGGCGGCAGGCCATTAACGGGACCAACGACAGGGCCATCGGTAGGGCCGGCTGCGGGACAATTGGTGAGAGTGCAGCCGGCGACGCGGCCGGTGGTGGGACGACAGCCGCAGTGACGCGACCCATGGTCCAATCGTCGACCCTGACACAGGAGACGTGCGGTAACGATCAGCTGGAAAGATGGCCCCAGGCTGTGATGGCTGTATCCAAACAAAATTCAACAGTTGTATTGAACCTTGAACAAATATCAGCTCCGACAGATCTTCGTCGGCTCGCAGCAGGCTGAATACGACGTGGGAACCAGCTACAATGTGATGGCGAATCGGCTACAATCACGACCGAGCTGAGGGCTGAGACTAAGAGCATTGTTCGTAGTCCAGGATTTGGATGGTGGATTTTCCAGCGACTACAGACGGGGAACATAATACAAATTTAATTCGTGGGAGGCTACTTTTTATACTCCGGAGTGAATAGTATACCTCGCTTCCGGAATGCTATCGGGAATAAAATGAAAGACAAAAAGTACGACATTCATCTAAGATTCGGCCGCGTTTTGTTTTCCATAATTGCTTAGCAGTGTAGTGCCCGTTTCATTTCGTAAACCCATGTACTACTGGAACAAAGCCCTCAATGGGAACCAATTTTCCTTGGTAACCCAGATGAAAAAGCAATGCGCTGAGGTTACCTCCCTCCCTGTCAAGCAGCGTCGCTCAGCACTCGAGAGCAGGAAGAAGCGACTGGTCCTATAGATGTGCTGCTCTGAGCGACGAGGATCCAGGACAGGACTGCGGCTCCAGTGACCCGCCCGGCTGAAGGTCACACGCCCCTGTCGTGGTGTGACGACACTGATTTACGTCTGACCAGCGAGTCACGAGTCGAGGCCTCCACCGGTCAGAGCACTGCGATACGACCGACGTCACCGCAGAGACCAGCGCTGGACGGACGTGTAGCCAGGACTTGGTGAAGCCAGACTCGAGCGCGGCTGCTGCTCGACCACCGGCCCCGAGCTATGCGGCTGGGACCATTGGCTGGCCGGCTGACTGCCCTGTCCGGCTGGCTGCCTTAAAAGCAAAGCCATCCTCCGGACATCTCTCAAGCATTTCACCGATGACTGGCTGTCTGGCAACCGCCGCGGTATTCCGTCTCCGATCTTCTTTTGAAGACGTCCAGTCTTTATATTGTGGCCAGGCTTGCGGAGTATCTCTGCTTGTTCCGGAGCTGCAGTCCATTAGGTTTCGATTGAAAAGAAATATAATCCTCGTCTGACCTGAATGTTCAGAGCATACTGTTGAACGCATCTCGATGTGATATATGTACACGTCTATTTCCAGAGCTAGAGCGTGTCCATTTCAGCATGTGGAGGCATTCGACGGCAGTACGAGTGCAGAAACACCGAGGCCGGGTCAGGGACCTAGTACACGGATCCGCCGTCCACTCCTCCCAGGACTGATGTCACCGCCAGGAATAATTGTCCACTTGAGCCACCATTGCTTCCCATCGATGCCATGGTGGCCTCGGGGCCTCGGTGGGAGGCGCACTGTCACGCCCCAATCTGCCAGTGCCATTGGAGCCGACCTGGGACTCTCCTGCAGTGTGATCACCCGTTGGCTCACCTGCCGCTGCCGGCTCGGTTTTGCATCGCCACCCGACGGCTCGTGGCCGTCGGAGGTCGTCGGTCCTGATCCGCGGTCCGTCGACCTCGACGCCGCCGAGTGGCGTTTCGGCACTCGTGGTTCGGCCGAGAGTGGAGGCGCCGTCTCCCAGATCGGCCAGCGCCCGATGCCGTGCCGGCCCGCGGGCGGACGGACGGGCGAGGCGCCCGGCCCATCTCCACCGCGTGACGTCAGGTGACGTCACGCCGCCGCCGGACCAGAGCCGGAAATGCTGGCCGCGCCGGCGTCCGCCCTGTTTTGTCCCGCGCGGCTCGCCTCTGACCGCTACTAACCGAGTGTTTGTTCTCGTTTCAGGTAAGTGGCGCGCCGGCCGCCATCGCCTGGGGGCCTACTCGTGTGAATCCAGCGTGGCGTAAGTGCCGCTCGTCGGAGCTCACCGCCGTGTGGGTTAGTGCCACCGCAGGTCCTGTCGCAGGCCAAGGAGCCGAAGAATGATGGACCCTGTGGCTCTAGTTCGAGCCTGGTACCGTCTATGCTTTAGAGCATGGTTAGCGGTTGGAAATTGTGCTAGTAACAGATGCATCCGACGGAAGATTCAGATATACCGACCTTCGGGTACGTAATGGTATTGGTCACGATATCTGAATGACTGATCACGGCATTACACCCTGAGTAAATCAGAATACAGCATTGCTTAGGGGGTTCAGTCTCTCCTCTTCAGCCCGTAGAGTCTTCCCTTCATTGCCTCAATCACCGTCGTCGGGAGTTAAGTATATAAGGGACGATACTGCACTAGATATCGAGCCTATTTATCATGCCCCGCGTCTGTTTTAAGCCTTAATTCTATTAAGTCATTATCTAGCTGAGCGATGTCGCAGGCGGCCTATGCCGGACGGTTTGGTGTCCGCTCTCTGTGACGTCACGCAGCGAGTCGTGGCTGTCGGGTGACAGGCGCGTGACTCGGGACTCGCTACTCGCTGAGGTATGACTGTGCGACTCGGGTCATGACGCCGCACGACTCCGGCTGGGCAAGGCTCCTGTCATTGATGTTGGTGTTCGCTTCTTGGTGTCGCTGCCTCGACCTCCATGGTTCCACGCCATCCTTTGTCGTTGGTCAAGTCTGCTGCGGATCTGTCCCAGCTCTATCTCATTGTTGTCCAGGATCTTTCCCAGGTCTGTCCCGGATCTGTCCCATATCTGTCCAAGGTCTACCATGGCTCTGTCCTGATGTGTCCCTGGTCTGTCTCGGATCTGTCCTGGTTCTGACCAAGATCTGTTCAAGATCTGTCCAGGATCTGTCTCTGACCTGTCTCGGATCTGTCCCAAATCTGTCCCATATCTGTCCTAAGTCTATCCTGGTTCTGTCCTGATGTATCCCTGGTCTGTCTGGGATATATCCTGGCTCTCCAGGATCTGTCCCGGATCTGTCTCCCTCTGTTTCCGGTCTGTCCTAGATATATCCCATGCCTTCCTGGGCCTGTCAAGTCTGTCCCAGGTTTGTCCTATATTTTCCTGGGATCTGCCACTGGTCAGGGATTGATGAAGAGAAGCGACACTGAGGACATGTCATTTCCCCTGCAAGGGTGGTGCTCAACCGACCGGGGAAAGTGCCCCTCGAGCCTGCCTGAAGGGAGGCTCGAGTGCATCCTCGCCCACAAAATTTAGTAGGTTATTCAGCCAAGGTTGTCGCCTTTAGAGAAAAGGCACTCTTCGGTATCTTCGGGTGCCACCCTTAACCCCACCTCAGTCATTTTTCTCCGCCGAACGTATCATTCTTCCGAGGAAATGTGTCACTCTTCATGCGAGTTCCTGAATCCGCCCTTGCCCCTGGTCTGCATAGGATTTGTGCAGGGTCCGCCGCAAGTCTGTCCCAGGTCCTTCCAAGATTATCTTAGATCTTTCCTAGGTATGTTTCGGTACTGTCTCGGATCACTCCCTGGTCTGTGCTAGAAGTTCCCTCAGTCCGTTTCGATGCTGTTTCGGATCTTTCCCTAGGTCTGTCTCGGTGCTCTCTCGGGTCCCTCCTAGGTCTGCCTTATGTCTTTCCTAGTCCGTCTCGATGCTGTCTCGGATCTCTCCCAGGTTTATGTCTCGTTTGTTCCAGATCTGACCCGGCTTTTCCGTGGGACTATCCCAGGTCTGTAAAGTCTGTCCCAGGTCTGTCCCAGGTCTGTCCCGGGTCTGTCCCGGGTCTGTCCCGGGTCTGTCCCGGGTCTGTCCCGGGTCTGTCCCAGGTCTGTCCCAGGTCTGTCCCGAGTCCGTCCTGGGTACGTTTCACCATGGTTGGCCGATTCTGGAGTACATGGAGTACATTCGAGTACTCGTGGCCGGCGTACATGCTGACAAACCACCAGCACGTGTCACGTCACGTTCCCAGTTTGAGCTGAACGTTGCGTTGACCTGCAGCTACCATTGAAGTACGTGGCGTGACGCTTCATAGTCCTCGTCTTCCACAACAGGAGGGGCGGCACTCGTGGCGCGTGCAGAAGGTCGGACGTGGGTTTTAAGGCTCAGAAATGTCCGGGGCTGAGCATGAAGGCCTTGAATCTGAGGAACCATCCAAGGAAATGTGGCTAATGCAATCTATCCAGCTGCCTTGCGGTCAGTGGAGATGGAGTCGTTGATTGGTTGCCAATGCAGACACGGCACACAATTCAGCCGCCCACAGTGGCTACATCTGAGATGTTGACGCCGAGTTGTGAGTGACGACTCTGCCCGGCAGTACCGACCGGCTTGCCGGCGAATGGCGCGCGCGTTAATTGTCGTGTCACACTACTGGTGCCATGAGAGTGAGGCGCTGGGACAGTCGATGACCCTATCATCAGTCTGTGTGTGTGTGTGCAGTCTGTTTTCGGCGTACCTGCCGCGATTCCCACGAACCTTGACATTGGCACAGATACCGGGAGATGTGCACAGGTCTTATGCTGCTTCCCGCACAAGACTACCGTACTGCTGTGGCTACCGTGGCTCAGGCACCCCGCAACATTCCTCCACTGTCATTGAATGAAGCCCACCACCGATCATAAAAACACTCGTTCGAGGTGGAGATCGGTGTTGGGTTACAGCGAACGGTCGGCGGATACCGCGAACGGCTACATACTAGCACAGCACGCCGGTTAGCGTGAACCGCAGTCGACTACGGCGAGCTGTTCTGTTGAGCTTCTGTGGGTCGCCTGGGAGTGCCTCGGACGCTGCGTCCGGATACTGCGGGCTGTCACGAACCGAGCTACGGTAAACTGCGATGAGCTGCGGCGTGCTGGGGTTAGCTGCTGTAAGCTGCGGTGACCTACTGTAAGCTGTGGTAAGCTGCTGTGAGCTGCTGTAAGCTGCTATGAATCGCGGTGATATGCGGCAAGCTACAATGGGATCTCATGGATTGTAGTCAGCAATGGTGAGCTGCGGTGAGCTGCAGCAGTGAGCTGCAGTGGCCGGAGGTGAGCTGGTACCTCTGGTCGGTTCCGTTCCGGCTGGCACGGGCCGGCTGTTGTCCGGCCGCCCGCTGCGTCACGTCCGGACGGAAGGCGGGGGGGGGAGGGGTGACACCCGTGACGCCTGGCGAACAGTCACGCGACCAACACGGGCACCATGACGGACCGTCACGTGACCAGGACGGGTGTTCCGGTGGACCGTCACATGGCCAGTGCGGATGTCCCGGTGGACCGTCACGTGACCAGGACGGGTGTCCCGGTGGACCGTCACATGGCCAGTGCGGATGTCCCGGTGGACCGTCACGTGACCAGGACGGGTGTCCCGGTGGACCGTCACGTGACCAGTGCGGGTGTCCCGGTGGACCGTCACGTTACCAGTGCGGGTGTCCCGGTGGACCGTCACGTGACCAATGCGGGTGTCCCGGTGGACCGTCACGTGACCAGTGCGGGTGTTCCGGTGGACCGTCACGTGACCAGTGTGGGTGTCCCGGTGGACCGTCACGTGGCCAGTACGGATGTCCCGGTGGACCGTCACGTGACCAGGACGGGTGTTCCGGTGGACCGTCACGTGACCAATGCGGGTGTCCCGGTGGACCGTCACGTGGCCAGTGCGGGTGTTCCGGTGGACCGTCACGTGACCAGTGCGGGTGTCCCGGTGGACCGTCACGTGACCAGTGCGGGTGTCCCGGTGGACCGTCACGTGACCAGTGCGGGTGTCCCGGTGGACCGTCACGTGACTAGTGCGGGTGTCCCGGTTGTCGTGGCTTGCCGGTGGACCGTCACATGGCCGTGGGTGTCCCGGTGGACCGTTGACTAGTGCGGGTGTTCCGGTGGACCGTCACGTGACCAGTGCGGGTGTCCCGGTGGACCGTCACGTGGCCAGTGCGGGTGTCCCGGTGGACCGTCACGTGGCCAGTGCGGGTGTCCCGGTGGACCGTCACGTGACCAGTGCAGGTGTCCCGGTGGACCGTTGCGTGACTAGTGCGGGTGTCCCGGTGGACCGTCACGTGACCAGTGCGGATGTCCCGGTGGACCGTTGCGTGACCAGTGCGGGTGTCCCGGTGGACCGTCACGTGGCCAGTGCGGGTGTCCCGGTGGACCGTTGCGTGACCAGTGCCCCGTCACACCACGCCACTTCGCCAGACTGACCAGGACGCACTGGCTGGTAACACCGGTCCCAACCCGCGGAGCGTTCATATCACTGCAAGTACAGCGCTGAGTACAGCCACAGCAGCTTGGGCGGCGCGCTGACCCTCAATAACAGCTGGCAGCGGTGTACAGCCACAGCAGCTTGGGCGGCGCGCTGACCCTCAATAACAGCTGGCAGCGGTATACAGCCACAGCAGCTGATGCATCCTGGCGCTCGATAACATCAGATCCGGTGTTGCCCTTCACCAGGCCTTGCCAGCGTGCTAGCCGCCGTATATGACGCGTGCATCGCAGAAATGGCTTTGAAGCAGATGAATACCGGAATGTCTCCGGATCGTCGTCGTGCTGACCGCACGGCCGCGTACACCAATCACGCGCTGGCAGATGGATGGAAAGGGGCCACAACCGCCTACTCGAAAATTCGCTGCATTTTACTGTCGCGATGCAACTGCCGATAACCTTGGCCATGCGGCGGACAAGATATGCCTTGACATCGGCACTCTTGTCACGCGTCGCATTGTTGCTCATGTTATGCGCATCAAAACAGAAGCCAGTCATGGTCGGTGACGGTGCCGTTCGAAGCCGAACAGAGTACAACATCCGCGCTGGACTGTGGCGATGGCTCTCGGCGCGCCTCGGTCCGGCTGTCATCTCGATTTCCCGCCATAATCTGCGCGACGGTGGCGCCAGACGGGCGCGCCCAGCTCGTTATCGAGTGTCACTCTTCCACGCGAGCATGATTGAGGTCCGGCAGGCAGCGCCAGCCCTGTGGTGAGCGCTGCCGACCGGCCACCGACCTTGGTGCGCTGGGTCGGTGCGCAGTGCGACTCGCCGAGTGCCCCGGCTTTGTTGTCTAAGTGCGCCGCTTTGCGCGCGCCAGTGGTGGTGCACTGCCTGTGCGCGCGCGGGTGTGTTGTGCCATGCCGGGCGAAGGAAAAGATTAAAGAAAAACTAAAACAAGATAAAAATATACTAAAAAGCCAAAACAAAAAACAAAAAAAACAAGCACTTAACGAAAACAAAAAGAAAAAAGCTTAAAGCAGTATATGACATGTTTCTTCCAATGTTAATGAACGGCGAAGACCAGACTATACTCCACTCTACACCGTCCGGACCACCTCCAACAACTCATCTA
The DNA here is from genome assembly GCA_034440575.1 of Imbricaverruca yamaguchii. Lineage (NCBI taxonomy): Eukaryota > Metazoa > Arthropoda > Thecostraca > Neoverrucidae > Imbricaverruca > Imbricaverruca yamaguchii. The sequence goes on from JAOTOL010001589.1 coordinate 213,103, forward strand.
TAAACACCTAAACACCCGATATCACCTGACGGTGGCAGGCTGGTCAAATTCGACCAACAACAACAACGTGCCGGATTCGGCCCGACTAGTGACCTACGGTGACGGCTCAACTTGGCTGAAGCCGACAGTCTGGCAAAATCAACTTCTCGCCACTCTCAAAACACCCCCACCCCCACCCAAACTACACATTATTTTGTGGAGGAGTACAGTAAAATAAATACCATTCAGACATCAGGGAGATGTCCTCAACCCAGACACCGTCTCCAGCACGTAAAACATCACACAAACTATAAAGTACAAATCCCCTTTACGCAAATGTCCACTTGCCTGCACCTTGATTGCAAACACTCACCTTTGTAGCTTTGTAACGATAAAGGCGGCGCAAATGACCTTTATGGTTCGGCACGCATAAAAAATCGCTCTCCCCGACGGTTCAACTGAGGCCGCGGCCGCCTGCAGCCAGTCGGCGGCCGTCGGTAAATGTACGGCACATCTTGACGCCGCCGACCGGCACGTGAATTTGACCTGATCAGCCCCCCGGCGGCGGCGGCGGCTCGAGCAGACGCCGCCTGCTGCCCGACAGGTCGCGCACGGACGCGCTTTTTGTCGCACGTCACACTGACGCCAGACGTCAGGAGGGAGTCCAGGACTCCAGGAGTCCAACAGGTGGCGGTGTGCAGCAGGTGTGAGTGGTGTTTGCATGGACACCGGAGTGGCGTGCGATTCGAAATGGGGCGCGGGAATCCAATGGCCGTCCGAAATAAACAACTGCACGCGCTTCGACAGCGCCATTGTCATGCAGGCGAGCCTTTGTTCTGCCGTTGATAATGCACCGTATCCGAGCAGACTAATGTGCCACGCCCTCTCTGCGTCGTGTCGTCTCATTTGCGCCAGGGGTGTGTAGTAGCGCACCAATAAATGCGGAAGCCACGTTGCTCTCAGGACTCCATTAAATTTACATTTTGACGTCCCGGGTTTGAAGAGGACCTTGCTGGACCCTTCGAATTGGAGAAGATGGTTAAATTTTTGCTTACGACATAAACATCTCTTTGCACCCATTGGTGAGTTCCAGCATCTTCATTATGGAGCGGTAATGCACGTGCTGCCAAATAGCAGCATTCAGTCTTAGAGACAAAAATTAACCAGGTAATCTACCGGAAAGGATAATGCTCTGCATGCCACACAATCCAGAACAATGCCGTTTGTCCAGTCCTGCGCCAGTCAAGAGCACAGCCACGTGCACCCCTCTACCTCATCCGTTCGAGGTCAACTGACACTGCTTTTGGTTTGCAGGCTCCCGTTGTCTGCTTGTTTGTAAAGTTGTGCAGTTGTCGAAAATTCAGCATTGCCTGTCCTGCATCAGCAAAGGTACACAAAGCATGAATCCTACTAAGTATGCTTACCGCCTGAAATGTTTAGGCATTCAGGTAGGACATCAAACGTCATCAGGAAACTTTTTGTCAATATAGCAACCTTCTTCATAGATGGGCGCTGGATGCCCAACGCAGTCGATGCGCTTGTAAGCCCAAGCAACCAACCAACTTTCAGTCGATGCGCCCCTAAGCTTCAATAACAACAGCCAGCCCAACTTCTTCAACCTTCTTCATAGCCTTCACATTTGCAATAAAGTCGCAATATGCAAGCTATCTGAAACCTACTGCTTGGCAATGTATGATGCTCAATCAAATTTGGTCCGGATATTCGAAAGCACAAGTATTTTCTAATTACGTTCCACAACATGCGGAGGAAATTCGTTGCGAAGTCAAAATAGCTCAGCACGTGTCATGGATGTGTACTTTTGATGTCAAGAGCTTTCAGAAACGGCTACGTCACCCAGTTTTCAGATTTTGTAGCAGTCCGGAGAAATCAAAGTGCAACATTGTTTGTGATATTGTGAACAATAGCAACCGTTAGCATTCAAGAAGATGTAATTATTAGATGAGCATGCCACACCACCATCTACACATGTTAAATTGATTTCATATGTAATATTGCTGTAGAAGTCGTGGAACTGTCTGTCTGTGTATGTTTGTGTACGTTTGTTTCTGTCTATGTCTGTCTGTGTCTGTCTGTGTCTGTCTGTGTCTGTCTGCGTCTGTCTGTGTCTGTCAGTGTCTGTCAGTGTCTGTCAGTGTCTGTCTGTGTCTGTCTGTGTCTGTCGGTGTCTGTCTGTGTCTGTCAGTGTCTGTCAGTGTCTGTCTGTCCTGTCTGTCCTGTCTGCGTTTCCTTCCTTTAGAGCTGCTTCAGTGATCCCAATGGGTGCGGCAGCCCGGACGTTCCCGGGTGGGAGTAGTGTTTATTGCCTGTGTCAGCTCTGCGTGACTGAAGCAATGTCGTGGGGCGCTCTTCCAACGAATTCCCCCGTAAGTGTAAATCTCATTGGGGGAATTTAATGCTGAGGCCCCTGCTGAGGCTTTGCTGAGGCCCCCGTGTATGATAACGCACGCAAAATGACTGCACGCTGACAGACTAGATTGCAGCTCAGCTAATGCCCTTGATAAGCTTAGATTCCAGGTTCCGTATCCTCTACGGTCCCACACGGATCGATTTGAATTCCGTTCGTTGTGCATAGCCGGGTATGCTGTCAACCGTTCTCTCATAGAGAACACAAATGCGCCATTCAGAGTATTCATTAAATCAGCATTGCACCATGTGCGCCGGTCGGGTTGCGACGGTCTTGGTGAAGTGGTGGATTCCTGCGACTTCCTCGGGAGCCGAGTGGGCTGTCGGCCCGCTCTCGCTGGTGTCTGACCGACCGGTTTTTGTGCGCGCCCGAGGCGTCGGCTGACCTATAACACGGCCGGCACGCCGCGTGATCTGAACCACGCCACGCGGCCCAAGTTTCCCCCGCCAGATTCGACACGTTTTCCCGCCGGCGACGGCCGGTGTTGGTGACGGGTTTGTGTTGCGCCGAGCGCCAAGTGCACCCACCGCGGCGATCCCGGATCCCTCCTCCCCGCCTCCCCCCCCCCCCTGATCCCGGGCACAGATAATTTCGGTGGTGCCGTTGCGCTCCAGCCGGGCGCAAGCACCTGTGGGGGGGGGGGGGTAAGTTAGGCACACCGACGGCAGATGTAAGACATCGCAGCCGTCGTTGCTTTCTGTGCCGGAGCGCCGCGTGGACAGCTTTGGCGAAGCGGCTGGAAGCACTTATCATTCGTCCGGTCGTTCGTGTGCTATGGCACGCCGCGAACAACCGTTCCGCTTGAAATGGCGCCTAAGTGGACGTTGAAGGTCGCGCGTCGTCATTGTGTGGCGGCGTAATTACGCGCCACTGATGAAGAGCACATGGCTCGGCGTGGCACGGGCGCGAGCCCGGTGTTGTACGGCGGCTGGTCGGGAGCGGTGCACACCGAACATCGGTGTCATCGGCCGGCGGGGTCACGTGCTGACAGTGGCGGAGCCAGGGCGGGGGCATGGAATCGTTGGAGGAGCGCCCGGGTGACTAAGAGAACCCGAGTAGTAAAGGGGGCATTTGAGCCGGCGGAGACGTCCCGAGCCAATATCAAATGTTCCCGTGTCCAGAGACGCACGTATAATTTTGGTAAGATCGCGCACACATTGTAAATGGTTTCTGGTAGACTTGGTCCCCGTTGAGTGACATGAAGCACTCGATTATTCGGGAGTCTTGTCAGCTAGTTGATCTCTACTTGCCAGAACCCTCTTCTGGAAAAACAATATCGACGCTTCTAAACCCGCGAAGACTTCACGCCAGCTCTGGCACGATGTTACTTGCAATGCAATCCAGGCAGTTCTTCAGTGCACCCCTCCCCGTCAAAAATAGAACACGACAAGGACACTAACGTGCAGAGAGTACCAACATTCTGTATGTCCCCTCCCTGGCAATGCCCTGGATTCGCCACTGCGCGCTGACCTCCACAGTTACGCGGCACCGCCCGGCAGCCTCGTCATCGCCGCGGCTGACCCCACCAGCCCCGACAGAGCAGGTGATCGGAACACAACATGCAGCCACCAGGTGGGCAGTTGGACACGCGATCGCTGACTATGAATCACACGCGCAGAGGTTGCGCCAGATGCTGTTGTCCTTGTTTTAAAACGTGACTCGTGAAAAAGTTGAAGGTCGGAGTACATTGGTGACGTCGGTGTGGGTACGCACGATTCGCTATTGTTACAAATTAAGTAATTCCGATTGATGGCGCTTGATGAAACCTAGGCCACGCCATACGAACTGCACACCAGATGTCGGTTCTCCGTCTCCTCGAGTACAGCCGTATCCAGCCGCCATCGCTGTCTACACCCGGTACAGCAGGGAGCGCCCTCGCGTTCTCACTCCACCACGCCCAGCTGAACCTTGGCCGACGTCGAGAGCTGGGCCGCACCCTGCCGAGCTGTCGCCTGGCGGATGCTGGTACTGGCGCCGGCCAACACTGGCACTGGGACTCTACTAGTACTGGCGCCGGCCAACACTGGTACTGAGACTACTGGTACCGAGGCCGGCACACACTGGTACCGGGGCCAAGGTCGACCAACACTGGTACTGGGACTCTACTGGTACCGAGGCCGGCAGACACTGGTACCGGGGTCGGGGTCGACTAACACTGGTACCGGGGCCGGGGTCGGCCAACACAGGTACTGGGACTCTACTGGTGCCCGAGCCGGACAGCATTGGTACCGGGGCTGAGGTCGGGCAACACTGGAACTGGGACTCTACTGGTACCGAGGCCGGCACACACTGGTACTGGCGCCGGCCAACACTGGTACTGGGACTCTACTGGTACCCGGGCCGGCACACACTGGTGCCCGGGCTGGCCAGCATTGGTACCGGGGCCGGGGTCGGCCAACACAGGTACTGGGACTCTACTGGTACCGAGGCCGGCACACACTGGTACCGGGGCTGAGGTCGGCCAACACTGGTACTGGGACTCTACTGGTACCCGGGCCGGCACACACTGGTGCCCGGGCCGGCCAGTATTGGTACCGGGGCCGGGGTCGGCCAACACAGGTACTGGGACTCTACTGGTACCGAGGCCGGCACACATTGGTACCGGGGCCGGGGTCGGCCAACACTGGTACTGGGACTCCACTGGTACCGAGGCCGGCACACATTGGTACCGGGATCAAGGTCGGCCAACACAGGTACTGGGACTCTACTGGTACCGAGGCCGGCACACATTGGTACCGGGATCAAGGTCGGCCAACACAGGTACTGGGACTCTACTGGTACCGAGGCCGGCACACATTGGTACCGGGATCAAGGTCGGCCAACACTGGTACTGGGACTCTACTGGTACCGAGGCCGGCACACATTGGTACCGGGGCCGGGGTCGGCCAACACTGGTACTGGGACTCTACTGGTACCGAGGCCGGCACACACTGGTACCGGGGCCGGGGTCGGCCAACACTGGTACTGGGACTCTACTGGTACCGAGGCCGGCAGACACTGGTACCGGGGTCGGGGTCGACTAACACTGGTACCGGGGCCGAGGTCGGCCAACACTGGTACTGAGACTACTGGTACCGAGGCCGGCACACACTGGTACCGGGGCCGGGGTCGGCCAACACAGGTACTGGGACTCCACTGGTACCGAGGCCGGCACACATTGGTACCGGGGCCGGGGTCGGCCAACACTGGTACTGGGACTCTACTGGTACCGGGGCCGGCACACACTGGTACCGGGGCCTGGGTCGGCCAACACAGGTACTGGGACTCCACTGGTACCGAGGCCGGCACACATTGGTACCGGGATCAAGGTCGGCCAACACAGGTACTGGGACTCTACTGGTACCGAGGCCGGCACACATTGGTACCGGGATCAAGGTCGGCCAACACAGGTACTGGGACTCTACTGGTACCGAGGCCGGCACACATTGGTACCGGGGCCGGGGTCGGCCAACACTGGTACTGGGACTCTACTGGTACCGAGGCCGGCACACACTGGTACCGGGGCCGGGGTCGGCCAACACTGGTACTGGGACTCTACTGGTACCGAGGCCGGCAGACACTGGTACCGGGGTCGGGGTCGACTAACACTGGTACCGGGGCCGAGGTCGGCCAACACTGGTACTGAGACTACTGGTACCGAGGCCGGCACACACTGGTACCGGGGCCGGGGTCGGCCAACACAGGTACTGGGACTCCACTGGTACCGAGGCCGGCACACATTGGTACCGGGGCCGGGGTCGGCCAACACTGGTACTGGGACTCTACTGGTACCGGGGCCGGCACACACTGGTACCGGGGCCTGGGTCGGCCAACACAGGTACTGGGACTCTACTGGTACCGAGGCTGGCACACATTGGTACCGGGATCAAGGTCGGCCAACACAGGTACTGGGACTCTACTGGTACCAAGGCCGGCACACATTGGTACCGGGATCAAGGTCGGCTAACACAGGTACTGGGACTCTACTGGTACCGAGGCCGGCAGACACTGGTACCGGGGTCGGGGTCGACTAACACTGGTACCGGGGCCGGGGTCGGCCAACACTGGTACTGGGACTCTACTGGTGCCCGGGCCGGACAGCATTGGTACCGGGGCTGAGGTCGGGCAACACTGGTACTGGGACTCTACTGGTACCGAGGCCGGCAGACACTGGTACCGGGGTCGGGGTCGACTAACACTGGTACTGGGACTCTACTGGTACCGAGGCCGGCCCAGACTAACATCCGGGCGCCGGGGTCGGCCAACACTGGTACTGGGATCCTACTGGTGCCAATCCTGGTCCAGACTGGTACCCGGGCTGGCCAGCACTTGTACAGGGACCTGATTGCACTGGCACTGAGCCTTGTACGGGAGCCGGCCCACACTGATATCGGAGGTAGCCAAAACTGAGATTGAAGCCAGCCCACATTGGTAGCAGAGCTGGCCCACCCTGGTGTCGGGGCTGGCTAGCACTGGTACCGATATTGGCACTCATTGGCACTAGTGCCGGCACCCTGTTAACTAATCTGGAAGATGGGCGCTGTATGACCAACGCAGTCGATGCGCCCGTAAGCCCAAATAACCACCCAACTAATCTGGAAGAGGACGCAAGCATCAATTCGTCTACCACCCTTGGTCACATCAGTAAAGCTGGTATGGCGGCAGGGGCGAATGCATGGGGAGGCGGTTCTGTGGGATGTCCTCCCATGGGAAGGTGAGACACCTCGGACCGGGAAAAGGCCCACCACTTGGAAAAAGCTCAAGCGTACCTCCCCTCGCTTTTTAAAGCCAGAAGTGCCCCTCTGAGAGGGAAGGGCGCCACTCTAGGAATTATCAAGTGCACCCGTCGAATTACTCAGCCAAAGGCGCCCCTCGGAAGACAAGCCACCCGGCACCCATTCAGGTACCTTCGAAGTGGCTCCTCTCCGGACATGTGCCCCCAAGACTATTCCTGGAACCGCCCCTGTGCAGCGTGTCTGGAAGAAGGTGCGAGCGTCTATTTGTCTTCCCCTCCATTGGATTCACCAAGTAGGCTGGTGTGATGTGTCTGGGAGGCTGCTGTAAGCCTAGCTGCGATCTTCTGGCGTGCACTATTGACCTATCAGACATAGCCTTGGTGAACTCGCCGGTCCGGCCCGAACCATCGGCCCGCCGGACCTGGCCCGAACCATTGGCCCGCCGGACCTGGCCCGAACCATTGGCCCGCCGGACCTGGCCCGAACCATTGGCCCGCCGGACCTGGCCCGAACCATTGGCCCGCCGGACCTGGCCCGAACCATTGGCCCGCCGGACCTGGCCCGAACCATCGGCCCGCCGGACCTGGCCCGAACCATTGGCCCGCCGGACCTGGCCTTGGTAAACCGACCATTCCGCTCGGCCCAGGTCACCTAGACGGCGGTGAGGCGACGGGGAAAAACACGTCTGATTCGTGCTCCAGTTCTGAGCTCGAGTCCAACCGAGCTAGCTGCGTGATAAATGCAATTGCGGCTGTAGAAGTTCGCATGACGCGCTAGCTCGTTTGTCTTCCGTTGCTGCGAAGCGCAGCCTTGTCGGTCGGCCTGCTGGATTTTTTTTTTCAGAGCCGCAACTGGCTGGTGCGATCGTCAGTCCCGAGCCACATCGCTGATGACACTTCTCTATGCAAGTTTGTATGTTGCCATGCATGTGGATCGCACTGCTGTTTGACGTCTGTTTCGCTCAGCAATGCAGGTTCGATCGCTCTGTGCCCATACAAGAACGATCGGGATGCGATGAAATGCGAGCTGGTGACAGCAAACAGACTGCGATATCATGCAGAGCAGGCGCTGTCTTCTCTCATCACAGGCCGTGTCCTACCAGCTCAGGTCATGTGTCATGCATGCATGCATTGTTTGCGCTGTTCTGGAAAGCACCACATGCACTGTCTGTGCTGTCCTGAGAAGGCACCGCATGTATTGTCTGCGCTGTTCTGAGAAGGCACTACATTCTGGGAAGGCACCATACACAGTGCCTGCAGTGTTCTGAGAAGGCACCACATGCAGTATCTGCGATATTCTGAAAAGGAACTACATTCTGAGAAGGGACCAAATGCTGTGTTTGCGCTGTTCTGAGGAGGCACCACATGCACTGTCAGCGATGCCCTGAGAGGGCACCACATGTGTGCTCTCGCGGAGGCGCCGCGGTCTGTCGCGCTAGCGTCTGGCACAGGAGGAAGTGTGTGCCCGCCTGCGCCTGGCACAGGAGGAAGTGTGTGCCCGCCGGCGTCTGGCACAGGAGGAAGTGTGTGCCCGCCGGCGTCTGGCACAGGAGGAAGTGTGTGCCCGCCGGCGCCTGGCACAGGAGGAAGTGTGTGCCCGCCTGCGTCTGGCACAGGAGGAAGTGTGTGCCCGCCGGCGCCTGGCACAGGAGGAAGTGTGTGCCCGCCGGCGCCTGGCACAGGAGGAAGTGTGTGCCCGTCGGCGGGGCCGGTCCAGAACTGGCCCAGATCCGGCCCATCCCGGCGAAGGGCGCCCGCCGGCGTCGGAGGATGCCAGGATGCCTGCCAGACAGAGGTCGAAGAGTGGCTCATATGCTGCTCCTCGTAGTGTGTAGGGACGTCTGTCTGGCGACCTGGCTGAGCTGTTGTGTACAGGAACGTCCGTCTGGCGACCTGGCTGTGCTGTTGTGTACAGGAACGTCCGTCTGGCGACCTGGCTGTGCTGTTGTGTACAGGAACGTCCGTCTGGCGACCTGGCTGTGCTGTTATGTACAGGAACGTCCGTCTGGCGACCTGACCGCGCTGTTATGTACAGGAACGTCCGTCTGGCGACCTGGCTGTGCTGTTGTGTACAGGAACGTCCGTCTGGCGACCTGACCGTGCTGTTATGTACAGGAACGTCCGTCTGGCGACCTGTCTGTGCTGTTGTGTACAGGAACGTCCGTCTGGCGACCTGGCTGTGCTGTTATGTACAGGAACGTCCGTCTGGCGACCTGACCGCGCTGTTATGTACAGGAACGTCCGTCTGGCGACCTGGCTGTGCTGTTGTGTACAGGAACGTCCGTCTGGCGACCTGACCGCGCTGTTATGTACAGGAACGTCCGTCTGGCGACCTGGCTGTGCGGTTGTGTACAGGAACGTCCGTCTGACGACGTTCCTGTACGTTCCTGTCCGGAGTACGTGACCGTACTCCGGATGTCAAGGTCGTTCTGATACCGATACCTGCGACCTGCAGAGCGCCGTGGCGCCACCGCAGGCGTTAAGCACGACGCTAAGCAAGAAAATTTGCGCTTACGCTCAATGCGAAATGCAGACGCGATATGCTACATAGTTGTGAACCATGTCGTTGTGCTGACGTTGTTGCTTCATTGGCAAGGGGTTGGAAACGTTGCTTTAGGTAAGCAGCCAACACGATTTTTGTTGTTGCATGGTTCATACAGAACCGACACGTACGATCAGCCCAGCCACAGTCAGCTGGACACGTATGGTCAGCCCAGCCACAGTCAGCTGGACACGTATGGTCAGCCCAGCCACAGTCAGCTGGACACATATGGTCAGCCGAGCCACGGTCAGCTGGACACGTATGGTCAGCCCGGCCACAGTCAGCTGGACACGTACGGTCAGCTCAGCCACAGTCAGCTGGACACGTACGGTCAGCTCGGCCACAGTCAGCTGGACACGTACGGTCAGCCCAGCTACAGTCAGCTGGACACCTACGGTCAGCCGAGCTACAGTCAGCTGGACACCTACGGTCAGCCGAGCCACGGTCAGCTGGACACATACGGTCACCCGAGCAACGGTCAGCTGGACACGTATGGTCAGCCCGGCCACAGTCAGCTGGACACGTACGGTCAGCCCGGCCACAGTCAGCTGGACACGTATGGTCAGCCCAGCCACAGTCAGCTGGACACGTACGGTCAGCCCGGCCACAGTCAGCTGGACACGTACGGTCAGCCCAGCCACAGTCAGCTGGACACGTACCGTCAGCCCAGCCACAGTCAGCTGGACACGTACGGTCAGCTCGGCCACAGTCAGCTGGACATGTATGGTCAGCCCGGCCACAATCAGCTGGACACGTACGGTCAGCCCAGCTACAGTCAGCTGGACACGTACGGTCAGCCGAGCCACAGTCAGCTGGACACGTATGGTCAGCCCGGCCACAGTCAGCTGGACACGTACGGTCAGCTGACTGGTCGTGTATTTCAGGGCGAATTACCGGAGAAATGTTTTATTTATCGCACAATTTACCAGGATGTCGACTTGTATCAGATTAGAGGCGACCTCCCACCGTGTTCCTGAAGTTCTCATCAGCTTAGCAACAATTCGCTCGAGCGGAGGGATGGTAATTGCCTTTGCATACCAAATATACGTATGTATGGACGTCGTCACGGCAAGGGCGAGGAGTGAGTCTCATCTTCAAAACCTCGTGAAGCTTAGTATTGCACCTACATGGCGCTGGCGTTGCATGGGAAAAAATATCGGGCAAAAAGCCGTCTTGCCTTTTTCGTCTAAAATCCGTGGCGACATCGATGCACACATGCTTGCAGCATGCTTCTTCCCATCACCCTACCTAGTCAGCGGCAAGTTGGCATATCGCGGGTGGTACTAAAGAGAAGATTCAAACATATACCGTTGTATCAAATGCGCTGCGAGCTTATGTACAGGAAAATGAAGCGGAGGCGGAGGCTTGTCAGCCGGCCAGGACCAACGTTGAACTGTGGGAACATTACGCCTCAGGCGTTGTATAGAAGGAAACTTTTCGGATAGTTTCGCGAACTCCGATGAGGCTCCGTGGCCACTTGGGGTGACACTTCCAACGCCCACACATATCGCGGGTATCAGTTTCTTCACTCTGGTGAGTGAACAAGAACTGTCAGCCAAGATGTTAATGCAATCGAGTTGTATCTACCATTTGCACGCGACAGGCGGTGGAACAAAATATTGATTGAGCCCACGACGGTGTTACCCGGTCTCGTCATTTTCCTGACACGAGATCCGCACAATACGCACAGCAGGATTTTAATTGTGTCCATTCGTCGTCGAGTTCTTGTGCGATTCTCGGAATGAACACGTCGGTTTTGTCCCTGTTCTTCGGCGCGCATTCAGGTTTTTTTTCTCGCGCAGAATCTGCACTGTTGCAATCGTGGACGTGTCGAATGTGACTGACCTGAATGATCTACCTTGGTCGATACGCCCTAAAGCCCTAATCGGATGTGACTGACCTGCGTCACGACTGGCCCATCCTCAGCGTGCGCGCACTGACACGACCCACTTACCACCTGGGAGCCGTCGATCCGCTGCCTGCCGCGGTGCCCCAAAGACCGACGAGGCCCACCTGGCCGCGTCGGTTTCTGGTGGACGCGAACTGACCGAGAGGCCGAGTCGTCTTCAGTTGCGAAGTGGCGCCGCTGCCATTGGAGGGAGGAGGACGAGGCTGGCTGACAGCTGGCTGCGCCCTTCGGCGTCGGGAGCTGCGCAGGCGGCTCCCGATACACCTGCGGCACTGTCGTGACCTGTCATCCGGCCGTCGGGTCACCGGAAACCGTCGGGTCACCGGAAGCCGTCGGGTCATTGGAAACCGTCGGGTCATTGGAAACCGTCGTGATCCGTGTTCCGGCCGTCTGGCAACTGGAAACGTGGCTGGGGCTGTTCATCTCACTGCGCTGCCATTCACGGAACTGAGGTGCTGATTTTATTAGCCAACGACGCCGCTTGTGAAGTCAACTGCTAGGTGACGATCCGAGCTACGATGGTAATGTCGATCGCCGAGGCTGTGCAAGAGGTATAACTGCGAACCGTAGTTGTGCAACCCTCCCTTCTCTATGCGCCGCAGCCTGCACGCGCCATCCGTCTCGGGTAGCAGATGGCAAACGTTTGGTCTGTATCCCTGGGTCTTGGGTTCAATTCCAGGGAGAGACGGGGACTTTTTATGTCTAGCTCTAGTATTTCAATATAATGAATGCATCGCATCACAAATTATGCTACATCTGCATGCATGCTTGAAGGCGTGCGGCTGTACAAAAACATAACGAATTGGCCACGACGATATACCAATTATAGACAGTGAGATTTGACTTATCCGCGCTCTCACCATTTGCCATCCCCCTTCAGCGACACGATAGGCGCCTATACCGGCAGAGAACTCGCCATGTTTTCACGCGAGGCGATGTGGGATTTTGAGAAAGAAACTGACCACTGCGTTGGTGGTTCCTTCGACAGCCAACACTATCCGACTATAGGGCTGTTGATTGCAAGAGGATTAGGCGAAATGTTGATTTAGTTCTTAGTAGCGACTACTCGTGTGTTTTGCTGTGCCGCACGCTGACAATTTTGAACTGTTCGGTTTGGGAAGTTCCAGGTCAGCATTAGTGCTATGGCTTGCAGCATTTCGTTGGTGCTTATTGCCCTTGCAATGTAGTATCGGTGAGCATGAGCTGCCGTTTTTCCTGAACGTACTTCCATTTGCAAGCACGGCTATGACCCAAAACTCGCCCTATTCAGTGCTAACGTTGCCTGCTGGGAGAATGGAAAGTGCATCAGCACAATGGGTTGAACCGCACTGAAGTTCGTTAGTGAAGAGCGATGTGATTGCTGGCAAGTAAAAACCTGAATTTCCTCCAAGCCGGCTGATTGGCTTGGTGCTGAAGGCCCTACTGTAAGAGTGTTGTGCACTCGAGCCGACTGGAGAAGCCAAGTCCACCCACCCTGATCCGATCTGGACCGTCCAACTTCCCCGTGCGGAGTTGAGGTCGTCATAGCTCTTATCGTCCGACTGTGTGTAGGCCAGGAGGACTTTTCGCATGACCTCGTCCTGCATGTTGATATAATTGGCACAGCTTTGCAAAAACTCTGGTGATGCTCAGGTCGGCATGACCTAAGTGTCCCGACTGCTATGTATGCCTAATAATGTGAAACTATTCTCATCTGTCATGATAGGCTCCCTTTCTTGCTGCTCATGTAGAAAGAAGGAGAGAGAGAACAAAATCTACTAATCTCGAAGCCTAGTTAAGTGGTGGAATAACATTTGTTAGTTCTGTTAAGTATTTTCGGGACAGTAGTCCTACATAACCTGCTCACAATAAATGGAAGTTATCCAAAGCCGCTGGTCGCAGTGTTTTGACAGCACTGATGTCGATATTGGAGTGAAGATCTAGAATGCCATTTTGTTTAAACAAAGCGTGGATATGTTCCATGTTACAATCGCCATGGTTGATAGCGACTCTGGATACGTATTCCAAACGACTGATGCATTGCTGACAGAGTATGTGAATGAGGCTTCCAAGGAATCAGATGATGAAGTGACGGACATACAATTACACAATTATGGACATGATACGATGATATGAGAAAGGACGTGACCGATTGCATTCTGTAACAGGTCGTTTAAATGTATGTGTCTGTTGTGGTGCATGTCAGACAATGGCTGCAATTTGATAATGTCGACTGAGAAAACGAGATCAACGTGGCAAACTGGGTAAACACAAAACAGACTAAATAGGTAAGACCTTCTTTGGAGAAGTTCCCCACGGGAACACACATCGCATTGATTTCATTGCTGTCCGACCCTACTCACAAGTGGAGCGGTGCACAGAGGTTCAGTGGCAGTAACTCAGCCGGAATGTCTGCGAGGACGGGTGAGAATCGACAACTTCCCCATAGCTCCTCCTACCCCCCCCCCCCCCCGCCTCATTCATGACCACATCTCCGCCTGCGTGGCCGCACTCGGCAGGTATCCGAGCATCATGTGATCAGCACAAGGTCGGACCATGTGCAGGCCGCCGGCCATGTCAGCTCCGGGTTGGGACGCGCTCGGCATGCTCGTAACAGGCACGGATTCAGAGCCCGAGAGGAGCAGCTATTGCCGCGTGCCGTGCATGGACGCCGTGGGCGGCGTGCACTGGAGGCCAGACGAGCCCACGCAACAGCGTCCCGGTACCACATACTGCCGCAGACTGCCCACTACTGCCCGCCACCACATACTAGCACAGACTGCCACAGACTGCCCACTACTGCCCGCCACCACATACTGGCACAGACTGCCCACTACTGCCCGCCACCACAAACTGGCACAGACTGTCCACTACTGTCCACTACTGTCCACTACTGCCCACTACTGCCCACTACCACCCGCTACCACATACTGCCACAGACTGCCCACTACTTCTCGCCACCACATACTGGCACAGACTGCCCACTACTGCCCGCCACCACATACTGGCACAGACTGCCCACTACTGCCCACTACTGCCCACTACTGCCCACTACTGCCCACTACTGCCCACTACTGCCCACTACTGCCCACTACTGCCCACTACTGCCCACTACTGCCCACTACTGCCCACTACTGCCCACTACTGCCCACTACTGCCCGCTACCACCCGCTACCACATACTGCCACAGACTGCCCACTACTGCCCGCCACCACATACTGGCACAGACTGCCCGCTACTGCCCGCCACCACAAAGTACCCGCCAACACAGACTACGCCAACACAAGTCTTCCATGACACTTGCAAATTCGGATTTCCTTACCAATGCGGATGAAACGCCGTCGTCAGCTAACTAGATTGGATTTCCGAATCTGGCTTATGAAGATTTGCTGAGGAAATCCAAATTTCCCATGAGTTGGAAGCATATGGTAGCATTCACCTCGCGTCCTTTTCCTGCTTCCCTGCGGCAGCGCCGGCGTCGTATTTAGAAGGTTTTTGGCGAAGGGTGACCGGGTATAAAATATAATATATAACATAATATATAATATAATATAATACAATATCTTATAATACATTCGCAAATAATATGACAGCGTCTCACACGCAACGACGCAGCCCACGCCGATGTGGCATACGTTTTGGGGTATTTAAGGGAAATGCCGCACGTGCTCCGCAACTGTCAGCAAATCCTGGATTTCCCACCAAGTCCGTATTCGGAAATCCTACATGCAATCCTGATTTCCTTCCGAGGTCATGGAAACACTCCTTGTAATCCGGATTCGATTCATTGCAGAAATCCAATCCCAATTCAAACCTGCAATGGAAAAAGAGCTACGGACTGCCCGTCAACGCAGACTACCAGCCAACGCAGACTACCCGCCAACGCAGACTACCCGCCAACGCAGACTACCCGCCAACGCAGACTACCCGCCAACGCAGACTACCCGCCAACGCAGACTACCCGCCAACGCAGACTACCCGCCAACGCAGACTACCCGCCAACGCAGACAACCGGTCAATACAGACTACCCGCCAACGCAGACTACCCGCCAACGCAGACTACCCGCCAACGCAGACTACCCGCCAACGCAGACTACCCGCCAACGCAGACTACCCGCCAACGCAGACTACCCGCCAACGCAGACTACCCGCCAACGCAGACTACCCGCCAACGCAGACTACCAGCCAACACAGACTACCAGCCAACACAGACTACCAGCCAACACAGACTACCAGCCAACACAGACTACCCGCCAACGCAGACTACCCGCCAACGCAGACTACCCGCCAACGCAGACTACCAGCCAACGCAGACTACCCGTCAACGCAGACTACCCGCCCTCTCAGACTACCCGCCCTCTCAGACTACCCTCCAACACACTGTCACAGACTACCTACTACTACCCGCCACCACATACTGTTCGTCACGCGAACTGTTCGTCACGCGAACTGTTCGTCACGCAGACTGTTCGTCACGCAGACTGTTCATCACGCAGACTGTTCATCACGCAGAGTGCTTGCCACCACAGACTGTCGACCATGGCAGACTGCCGACCATGGCAGACTGCCGACCACGACAGACTGCCGACCACGACAGACTGCCGACCACGACAGACTGCCGACCACGACAGACTGCCGACCACGACAGACTGCCGACCACGACAGACTGCCGACCACGACAGACTGCCGACCACGACAGACTGCCGACCACGACAGACTGCCGACCACGACAGACTGCCGACCACGACAGACTGCCGACCACGACAGACTGCCGACCACGACAGACTGCCGACCACGACAGACTGCCGACCACGACAGACTGCCGACCACGACAGACTGCCGACCACGACAGACTGCCGACCACGACAGACTGCCGACCACGACAGACTGCCGACCACGACAGACTGCCGACCACGACAGACTGCCGACCACGACAGACTGCCGACCACGACAGACTGCCGACCACGACAGACTGCCGACCACGACAGACTGCCGACCACGACAGACTGCCGACCACGACAGACTGCCGACCACGACAGACCGCCTGCTGCCACAACCCAGTTGTCATGGAAACAAGTATATCGTGTTATTTGCTGCAGCTTGCACAATCTACTGCACAACCAAAAGTACTCATGCGGCTTTTCAATGGAAACTGGATTGCACATTTTTGTCCACGATAGGGTTTGACTCCAGGTTGATTGATTAGTCGGTTTTAATTCGTTTTTCAGCACAGGTCCCGAGCACCCATTGACGTAGTTATTTTACAACCGAGTGAAGCATCGGTTTTGGTTTTGATTCTCACTCCGGATTGCGTCCGTGAAAGGTATCTGAAGCTGGACATCAGTACTTCGTGTCACAGACACCCGAGGCTAGACCTCAGTACGTCATGTCTCAGGCACCCGAGGCTGGACCTCAGTACGTCGTGTCCCAGGCACCCGAGGCCGGACCTCAGTACGTCGTGTCCCAGGCACCCGAGGCTGGACCTCAGTACGTCGTGTCTCAGGCACCCGAGGCTGGACCTCAGTACGTCGTGTCTCAGGCACCCGAGGCTGGACCTCAGTACGTCGTGTCCCAGGCACCCGAGGCCGGACCTCAGCACGTCGTGTCCCAGGCACCCGAGGCTGGACCTCAGTACGTCATGTCTCAGGCACCCGAGGCTGGACCTCGGTACGTCGTGTCCCAGGCACCCGAGGCTGGACCTCAGTACGTCGTGTCCCAGGCACCCGAGGCCGGACCTCGGTACGTCGTGTCCCAGGCACCCGAGGCTGGACCTCGGTACGTCGTGTCCCAGGCACCCGAGGCTGGACCTCGGTACGTCGTGTCCCAGGCACCCGAGGCTGGACCTCAGTACGTCGTGTCCCAGGCACCCGAGGCTGGACCTCGGTACGTCGTGTCCCAGGCACCCGAGGCCGGACCTCAGTACCTCGTGTCCCAGGCACCCGAGACTGGACCTCAGTACGTCGTGTCCCAGGCACCCGAGGCCGGACCTCAGTACGTCATGTCCCAGGCACCCGAGGCTGGACCTCGGTACGTCGTGTCCCAGGCACCCGAGGCTGGACCTCGGTACGTCGTGTCCCAGGCACCCGAGGCCGGACCTCGGTACGTCGTGTCCCAGGCACCCGAGGCTGGACCTCGGTACGTCGTGTCCCAGGCACCCGAGGCTGGACCTCGGTACGTCGTGTCCCAGGCACCCGAGGCTGGACCTCGGTACGTCGTGTCCCAGACACCCGAGGCTGGACCTCAGTACGTCGTGTCTCAGGCACCCGAGACCGAACCTTAGTACGTTATGTCTCAGGCACTCGAGGCTGGACCTCGGTACGTCGTGTCCCAGACACCCGAGGCTGGACCTCGGTACGTCGTGTCCCAGGCACCCGAGGCTGGACCTCGGTTACGTCGTGTCCCAGGCACCCGAGGCTGGACCTCGGTACGTCGTGTCCCAGGCACCCGAGGCCGGACCTTAGTACGTCGTGTCCCAGACACCCGAGACTGGACCTCAGTACGTCGTGTCTCAGGTACCCGAGGCCGGACCTCAGTACGTCATGTCCCAGGCACCCGAGGCCGGACGTCAGCACGTCTTTCCCAAGTGGCGTGGAGCGGACCTTGGGTCGTGTCGGCGCGGTGCCCGCTCGGTGTGCAGTCGGTCGGCCTCCACGGCAGACACAATGGTGAGACAGATGCCATCTCCGTCCGGTAGCGCCGGTGACGTGACCACCGCATCAGGGGCACCGCCGCCACGTCACCCCTGTCGGCGGCGCCGGCCGGGATCTGGCCTCGGTCGCTGCGACACCCAGTGTCTGGCTCGGCCCGCTCCAGCGGCCGGCACGACCTGTGGCGTCACGTAACGTGTGACGTGCGACGTCATGTATCGTGTGACGCGTGATGTGGTCTGACGTCGTGTGGCAGTCCCCCTGGCAGTGTACTGCGGCGCCTGCGCGATGTGGGACGTGCAAAACGTGACACCTAATGCAACAAGAACGGTCGATATCACCGGCTAGGTTTTTATCAAATATCTGAGTGTGACATATGGAACCTGCTAGCTTGCGAATGGCCATTGCTTTGCGTGCTACATTCTGTCACTGGTGGCAAGCTTGGACTGTGCTTGCCCTTTATTTATAGTTTAAGTCCTGAATACAGAGTGATCGCAAAGATATTAGATGATTGATAGCCAACAGGTAATAATTATATGGATGGATGGATATAGAGAGATGAGTGAGTGAGTGAGTGAGTGAGTGAATGAGCGAGAGATTTGAGCTCGACATAACTGGACTCGACAGGTAAGTCGAATGTTCGCAATGTCAACAGATGTGATAGTAATTATGAAATTGCCACGTGGGTGGAATTATATTGACCACACTACTTCTCTCTGCGATGTGTGGTAACGCCAGATGCAAGACCTTGGGCTTGGAGATGTGGATTCGGACAGTACATCTAGCGGAGGTAACCTCGTCTAATTTCTTGCGTGGGGTTTTAGACTCCACGGTGCAGTTTTGCTCATGAACTGCATGCACAACATGTTTGGAACAAAATGTGCTAGAATGATCTCTAATGAATTCTGCTTGAAGACTGCCCACGCATGCTGGGCGCTAAACGACCAACCATGGTCGATGCGCCCTAAAACCACAATCACACACATACATACACACTGCTCACGCATGCGATCGAGCGGCGAAGGTGAAATTGATGACATATATTTCCCATGACTTTGTTCATTAGGGCTTAATACTTCTCGGGTCTCATTGGATGCAAACGTGACAGAAAACGTAATCCATTGTTCAAGTATGTGCTGGTAAAAATACCAGGCCAATCGCAACGGTTAGATGTCTTACAGAAGCCAGAAGTGACTTCACAAAGAAACCCAGATGAAAACATGGGACACGAACACTTCAGTTTATTCGGTTCCTTTGTTTAGGTGGTTTCTCCTCGTTCGACATGCCTTTGCCTTGTGAATACATACAGCAGGATATGAAAGCGCTCTTTGTCCGTAGATTAATGTTGCTGATACGAAATTCTCGCCGTTCATTGTGCCACGTGAATTGCAATATCGGAGCATTGTTAACGGAACGGGATGTGCTTCCTGGGGACTCATAGGCACCGGTATATGTTGCTATGTAAATGCTATAATATATATATATATATATATATATATATATATATATATATATATATATATATATAGATAACGCACTACAATTCCCTTCGTAGATTAAGCTTCTGTTACCTAATGAAACACCATATTGGTATCTTGAGCCACACACAGCGTGAACAATGTCCCAGAGGTGCGGCTTCTGTGGGCCGCCGCGCGACGTCCTCGATCGCTTTGAACCGAAAACCTGCCGGCTCTCTACGTGCAAGCTGAAGAAGAGCCGAGGACACGGGCCGATAATTGTGAACTGGTCTGCTAACTGATACGGCGAGGTGCCACGCGGCACGACCGGATTTCTAATAGAGTGCATCACTCTGAGCCGCGAGCCACGGGCAGACACACGCACACTGGTTTTCCTGCGTGGACGACACTGACGAGAAAAATTCACAAGTTGACAACACTGACGAGAACAACTCGCAGATGGTAGGGACGGTGTGCGGCGCCAGTGGATAGGTGAAGTCGCATCTAGCATGGACAGGCGCGAGGCGAGTGGTGGGGCGCCGACGGGGGGGGGGGCCCCCCCAGGGAGGGGGGGCTTAAACCGGCAGGGGGGGGAGGAGGGGGGGGGGGCCGCCGGCGGGGAGGGGGGGGGGGGGGGGGGGGGGGGGGGGGGGGGGGGGGGGGGGGGGGGGGGGGGGGGGGGGTGGCTTTAAGCCGGACAGGCGCGAGGCGAGTGGCGGGGCGCCGACGAGTGGCGGGGCGCCGACGTCAGGGAAGCGGCATCACACGGGCAAGCGCAGCAGGCATTGGCTATGACTCCAGCTGAAGCAGACATCGGCGGACGCCATGTTGAGCAGGGCCGTGGTCTTTGTCATCCACTTATCTACAAAGCACTGAACGCTGGCGTTAAGTTGTGGCCATGATGGAGGTACGGAGACATCCTATTTTATCGGTGAGTAAAACAGCAATGCTTTTTCAGCATGCAAGACACATGTTTGTTATTTGGTGTACGTTTGGCAGTTCTCTAGCATCACCAAGGTTATTATTTTCAATATCAGGCATCTACTAACCATTGCGGATTAAATCAATGGCAATACAAAGCTGCTAAGCAAATGTGTATTAACATGTGCCATTAACGCATATTGGATAACATGTAAATACATCATGCACACATGCTGGTCGACGATGTAGGCAACGCAGCGTCGTTTCCAGCAATACCTCGACTGGGTGACCCTGGACAAGGTCACCTCGGAGGTCACAGCCAGCGCTCACATCTCACACCTCTCCCGGTGCGTCGGCAGAGGGATAAAACGTACACCAGGTCAGAATTGCAATGGATATGCTCCATCGCTGGAGACATTTTCTCTGCTCAGACCTGGTGCGGCCCGCCGTGCATTTTGTATCCAAAATAGTTACTAAATAGTTACCGTTAAAATAGTTAAAATACTAATAAATAGTTAAAATAATAAATTAATAGTTAGTTACCATGCCACAATTAAACAATACATACCGTAGATCACCAGCCTAATGTTTGGTTTGCTTCGCGCAGGCCGCCAAACCTCGCGGGCCTTCATCCATGATGGTCCGTTGATCTGTGCTCGACAGAAGCACCCTAAGAAGCGTGCTTGGCCACTCCAGTGTCGTCGTTCGCATCGTTCATCCCATGCGCCAGCACGACGCTGCAGCGTGCAACAGCGGTCGGGCGCGTGAGTGTCCACAGATGCAGTCACTTCTGGAGCATCGCCGCGGCACAAAGGCCGCACAGCAGCAGTCCGCTGGTGCGCCGCGGCGGCGCTCGTTGCCATGGCGACGGTCGGCGCGGCGGTTGCAGCTGCCGTGCGGCAGGCGGCTGCCCGCCAGCGCTCGGCGACCTCTCCGAGGACGCCGCCGAGCGCAGATGGCGCTGCTGTTGCGCCGGCGCGGAGCTGGTCGGCAGCGGCGGCCGCGCCGGCCCACCTGGTCAGTGGTGGTGGCTCGGTGCCGGTAGTGGGACGGCTGCGTGTGCTAGTCGCTGCGCGCCGGCGGCGGCCGACTATCGGAAGTTGTCGCGACCGTCGGATGGTGTTTTGTGCTGGTGAGTAGCCTGCACGGTCGACACTGAAGCGTGTCTCGGAACAGGTGTTCTATCTTGTGGCTACAAGGACGGGTGGCGAGGCGCTGTTGATGAGCTGTACCGTGGTCTCCGGCGGGGCTTGGGGACGAATTCGCTGCAGGAGAGGGGTGTGGGAAACGCATTCCAACGGGTGTCTTCGGTTCGAAGCGAGTTTCTGACGTCGACGACGGGCGAAGACTTGAGCGGAAAAGGAGGCGCTTTGGATTTTCTTTTCAACACTGGGCTGGTGAGGCGCGTGAGGTAGCTTCTGACAGCCCCTGAGGCCCAGCTGGGAGGAGGGGGGGGGGGGGTGCGCGCTCGTGGAGAGCGCCGCCGCCAGAGCCAGTGGGTTGGCCGACTCGGGTGGTCACTGGGGCGTATGACGCTCACACCGTACGTTCTGCCTCGGTGTACATCTGCTCCAGTCGGCCGCGTCAAAGCTGCCCACCAGCACAACGTGTTTACTGTCGTGCGTTTCTATCCGGAATGCTTCAGACGTCACGTCCATGTAACGTGATCAGAACTGGCTGACGAACCGACTGGAGAGATCAGCAGCGGCTGTAAGCGCGTTGATTCTTCATCTCTCCGCATGATCTGAGCAGTCGACGCGCCCCTAAACTACATCTCCCCGTATGGATGCGCAATGCCCAGGCGCGAGTTCTTATTGTCATACGCGTCGGGATGTCTGCATTTTCTGGTCGTCTAACGCCAATGGATTCCACCACACGATCTTGGCTATACGTCCGGCAACCACCGCTGTACCAGCCGAGCCCTGCCAATGTGGCAACTCGCTACGATCCGCTGTTTTGCAACAGCGCAGAAATTGACTCCTGCCTCTGTGCCGATGGCACGCGACGAGCCCCTTCCTCCATGCTGCCGCGCGAGATGACACCCACCCATCTCTGTTCAATCACGTGGTCCCCCATATCTGGCGTGGCCCTCCGCTGTGCTATCACGTGGCCCTCCGCCGCGCTATCGTGCGAGTCGATCATCCGCCATGCTCTCACATGGTGCGCTCTTCCTGGCCTGTGCCGAGGACCGCCGCCGGCGCATTCCAGCCGGCTGAGCGGGGCCAGGCTGGGCGAGGCAGTGATGGGCGCGATGGGCAGTGATGAGCAGTGATGAGCAGTGATGGGCGTGATGAGCAGTGATGGGCGTGATGAGCAGTGATGAGCGTATTGGCAGAGATGGGCAGTGATGAGCAGTGATGAGCGTATTGGCAGAGATGGGTGTGATTGGCGTGATGAGCAGTGATGAGCAGTGATGAGCGTATTGGCAGAGATGGGTGTAATTGGCAGTGACGAGCGAGACGGTGATAAACATGCGCGGTGAATTAGGTCACTCGCAACAGATCAGCCGGCCACGTACGAGGTCAATATCGTGACCTCGCATTACCAGCGCCGCGATTTCTGGCCGGTAGAAGCTCGCAGGGAGCAACAAGCAGTCATCACAGGTGAACACCGCTGTTGCCATTGTATACGCGAGCCTAACTGTGTAGTAGCAGCTTCTTTGCGTACTATTGTAGTCGTCTTTTTTCGTGAACAGTGCTTCATTCATGTGCCAATGAATGAACGCTCTTTGTGATGGATCTCTCCAAGGATGGTCTTGTACATGCGACCGACAAAAGCCACGGCTGAGATTTAGGGTCTGTTCCTCACCCTGCTCCAAAAAAACGTGGAGCAACTTGGAACATTTCGGAGCAGGCTCGGTAAAAACGAGCGCTTAAACGTCTGGAAGAACTTTGAGTAGAAATCATCTGCTTATGCTTGTATTGTGGTCACATATATGACGCAGATGTTCAAACTTGCATTGAACTATTACGCGACATTGTATGGGACAGGCTTTCAAAGTAAAACCACAAATTCGATGCAGTCACCAAGCTCTGTGCAAATGTCTCTTCAGCGCCACATTTGTGCTACTTTAAGCTGCTCCAAGCTGCCCCTGCTCTCGGTTGGAGTAAGTTGGGGTAGATTGGAGCTCCTCCGATCTGTTCCGAAAACGCACGGAAACATGGAGCAGCTACACCAAGTTGCTCGGAGCAGCTTTGGAACAAGGTCAGGAATTGTCCATTGTCCCAAGCATGGCCAACACCTCACCCAGCCGATTAGCCACACTAATGGCGCACTTCTTTCAGCTGGGGGTTAGGTCACTGATCTGCTCTCTGTGCCGGGGGGCTAGGCTCACCTTTTTACGCTAAGGTGTATTTATGATAGAGGTTAGGTCAGTGGTGACAGTCGGTGCACCTATGTGCAGAATACTGGTCTTACGATGCGCTGGAAGTCAACGGAGTACCTCCCTGTGTCGGAGGTCAGATGTTCCGTCTCCCGGTGATGGGAGTTCCTACGATGGGTCAAGTCGGTGCCTGCATCTACAGCCTCCAGCGGATGTCCGGGGTCGGTGCCTGCATCTACAGCCTCCGGCGGATGTCCGGGGTCGGTGCCTGCATCTACAGCCTCCGGCAGATGTCCGGGGTCGGTGACTGATATCCAGGAGTCAGTCCGTGCGGTCTGCGTGGCGGTCAGGTCAGTGACAGAGGTCAGGTCAGTGACGGAGCCCCTGCCGGCGCGGTGGCACGCGCTGCTGGGGTCGCGCCGGAAGTACGCTCGGCCGGGTCAGTGCCGCCTGTGTGCGACAGGGCCCCATTCAGCAGTGGCAGTTTACCGCGTCGGCTTTGTCTCGCCTACAGCGCTTGCGTGGCTGGGAGAGGGCCGACCGCCACGGCTGGGAGAGGGCCGACCCGCCACGGCTGGGAGAGGGCCGACCCGCCACGGCTGGGAGAGGGCCGACCGCCACGGCTGGGAGAGGGCCGACCGCCACGGCTGGGAGAGGGCCGACCCGCCACGGCTGGGAGAGGGCCGACCCGCCACGGCTGGGAGAGGGCCGACCGCCACGGCTGGGAGAGGGCCGACCCGCCACGGCTGGGAGAGGGCCGACCCGCCACGGCTGGGAGAGGGCCGACCCGCCACGGCTGGGAGAGGGCCGACCGCCACGGCTGGGAGAGGGCCGACCGCCACGGCTGGGAGAGGGCCGACCGCCACGGCTGGGAGAGGGCCGACCGCCACGGCTGGGAGAGGGCCGACCGCCACGGCTGGGGACGGAGCCGTAGTCATGCGGCTGGGGACGGAGCCGTAGTCATGCGGCTGGGGATACGGCTGTAGTGATGTGGCTGGGGATACGGCTGTAGTGATGTGGCTGGGGATACGGCTGTAGTGATGTGGCTGGGGATACGGCTGTAGTGATGTGGCTGCACAGAAACTACAAACACGACTTTAAGCTGAATATTCCATCTCGCTGACCAGCGCGCCGCAGTCTGAAAACTGGTTCTAAAACAAAACGAATTGTTCCAGCTAGTCCTTCGCCGTCCTTGGTGGATTAGGTGCCGGTGATGTCTGGCCGGCTGGTGACCATCAGCTCGGGGATGCACCACGCAGGGAAGTGCAGTGCGTGTGCAGCCGGCCGACCGGCCGGTAGGTGCGGTGCCCCACCCCTCCGCGGAAGGCTCGTCCTTGGACGCGCCCCCGCCGTGTCTGCCGACGCGTCCGTCCGGCGCCGGCCGTCACCCCCCCCCCCTGAGCCCCGCGTTCCAGCTCGTGCTCGCCGAGACGGCGGCGGCAGGTGTTGCGCGGGCGCGGGCACGCGAACGCGTCGCCGCCACCGTCGGTATCACCTGTCGGATCGGCTCTGCCCTCTGTCCCCTCTGTCTCCGTTTAGTAGCGACACGGGGCAGAGCCACGGCCGGCAGTCGCTGCCCCACACCGGACTGTAGTCCACTGGCCGTGGTCATCCACGACCGTAGTCCGGACTGTGGTCAGGACCGTGGTCAGGCGGACAGGCGGAAGCCAGCTGCGAGTGAAGCCTGAGGTGCACCGGAGTGAGGTTAGTGTCTCAGCTGAGATGGATGACTCACGATGATGCACAGCTCGTGCTCAGACGTGTGGCAACTGCCCGCAGTGAGCCCGGGAGGGTCGGCAGTCGGCCCCAGTCAGTAGTGAGCCCGGGCCGACCGACAGTGAGTCCCGGCCGGCCCGCGCGGCTGCCCGACCTAGTGTGTGTGCGAGCCGGGCAAACCTGTTCTCGGCGGGCGGCCGGAGGCGGCCCGGTCGCGCCGCTGCGGACGCTGCGGACGTTGCGGACGCTGCCGGCACCGGCGCTATGGCGGGCAGCGCGGCGGCCGGCGCCCAGCACCTTCGTCTCACACCACCGCCACCGTCGCGTCGTCTCGGTGCGAGCCGACGGCCCAGCTAACGGGGTGGCCGGACAAAAAGGTGTGAGGCGAACAGCGTGGCGCCGCCAGCGGCCGCGACCGGCGTTCAGCGTGCAGGTCTCTGCCGCTGCAGCTCGTGACAGCTACGGTGACCTGCCGGCGCCGACCTGACGAGAATTTGACGATGATGACCTGACGATGACCTGACGATGATGATCTGACGATGATGATCTGACGATGATGATCTGACGATGATGATCTGACGATGATGATCTGACGATGATGATCTGACGATGATGATCTGACGATGATGATCTGACGATGATGATCTGACGATGATTACCTGACGATGATGATCTGACGATGATTGCCTGACGATGATGACCTGACGATGAGTACCTGACGATGAGTACCTGACGATGAGTACCTGACGGTGATTGCCTGACGATGATTGCCTGACGATGATTGCCTGACGATGTGATTGATTGCCTGACGATGAGTACCTGACGATGAGTACCTGACGATGAGTACCTGACGATGAGTACCTGACGGTGATTGCCTGACGATGATTGCCTGACGATGATTGCCTGACGGTGATTGCCTGACGGTGATTGCCTGACGATGATTGCCTGACGATGATTGCCTGACGATGATTGCCTGACGGTGATTGCCTGACGATGATTGCCTGACGATGATTGCCTGACGATGATTGCCTGACGATGATTGCCTGACGATGATTGCCTGACGGTGATTGCCTGACGGTGATTGCCTGACGGTGATTGCCTGACGGTGATTGCCTGACGGTGATTGCCTGACGGTGATTGCCTGACGGTGATTGCCTGACGGTGATTGCCTGACGGTGATTGCCTGACGGTGATTGCCTGACGGTGATTGCCTGACGGTGATTGCCTGACGGTGATTGCCTGACGGTGATTGCCTGACGGTGATTGCCTGACGGTGATTGCCTGACGGTGATTGCCTGACGGTGATTGCCTGACGGTGATTGCCTGACGGTGATTGCCTGACGTGATTCCTGACGGTGATTGCCTGACGGTGATTGCCTGACGGTGATTGCCTGACGGTGATTGCCTGACGGTGATTGCCTGACGGTGATTGCCTGACGGTGATTGCCTGACGGTGATTGCCTGACGGTGATTGCCTGACGGTGATTGCCTGACGGTGATTGCCTGACGGTGATTGCCTGACGGTGATTGCCTGACGGTGATGGCCTGACGGTGATGGCCTGACGGTGATGGCCTGACGGTGATTGCCTGACGGTGATTGCCTGACGGTGATTGCCTGACGGTGATTGCCTGACGGTGATTGCCTGACGGTGATTGCCTGACGGTGATTGCCTGACGGTGATTGCCTGACGGTGATTGCCTGACGGTGATTGCCTGACGGTGATTGCCTGACGGTGATTGCCTGACGGTGATTGCCTGACGGTGATTGCCTGACGGTGATGGATGATCTGACGATGATCTGACTATGCTGATGGGGACGAGTGGCTTAGGGGTAAGTTGTCCGTCTCACAATCGAAAGGTCGTGGGTTCGAGTCTCACCTGTCGTTACTTTTCGTCCGCGACCAATCGGCGCGAAAGATTGGCGACGCTGCATGACTCAACGGTCGATGTGTCGTAAAACGAATAACCAACCGATTTAACTATGATGGCCTGACAATGACTTGACAGCGACCTGACGACAATGACCTGACGACAATGACCTGACGACAATGACCTGACGACAATGACCTGACGACAATGACCTGACGACAATGACCTGACGACAATGACCTGACGACAATGACCTGACGACAGATGACGACTGCGACCTGACGACTGCGACCTGACGACAGCGACCTGACGACAGCGACCTGACGACAGCGACCTGACGACAGCGACCTGACGACAGCGACCTGACGACAGCGACCTGACGACAGCGACCTGACGACAGCGACCTGACGACAGCGACCTGACGACAGCGACCTGACGACAGCGACCTGCGACAGCGACCTGACGACAGCGACCTGACGACAGCGACCTGACGACAGCGACCTGACAGGACGACGAGTGACCTGCGCGACCTAGCGACCTGACGACTGCGACCTGGCGACAGTGACCTGACGACTGCGACCTGACGACTGCGACCTGGCGACAGCGACCTGGCGACAGCGACCTGGCGACAGTGACCTGGCGACTGTGACCTGGTGACTGTGACCTGCAAGGGCCGCGATAATGATCGACCGGCCTCGCTGATCTGGTGGCTGTTTGGTGGTGAGGATCTCGGTATGATGAAATGGCGAACAGACGGCAACGGATTTGACGCGCTGACCAGGCTAGGTGACTCGGCAGCTTTGTCCCCCTACGATGCTGATCTGGTGGCAGATACTCCGTCGGGTCAGCCCGGACCATCGGGCCACCCAGCTATGGGCGATCAAGCCGCCACGGGGATCTGCCGAATGCGGCCCGCTCGCCAGGGTGGCTCGGACCGCAACTGAGACTTCGTCCCACTGAGGCGACCCGCCAGCAGTGACTCGGCCCACTGTTCGGGCCCGCCCACCTGACCGGCATTGACGAGCCCTGACCTCGGCTGACATGGGCCGACCTCGGCTGACCTGAGCTGATCCCAGGTGCCGGCTGAATAGTCGGCCTGTTCAGTGGCGTGCGACTGCATAGCTTTCATTTCCGGCGCCGGCCGACCGGTGTCTGTGACTGGGGCCCAAGGGTGGCTGGTGGACGGAAGTGCCGCTTCACGCTTTGTGCGCCGACGGAGCCCGCTGGTGGCCGGAGCAGCTGCAACCGCACAGGGCACCAGAGCACTCCGATGGAGCCCGCTGTTGGCTGGAGCAGCTGCAACTGCAAAGGCCACCACAGCACGTTTGCTGTGCCGGGCAGGGCTGCTGTCTTCCAGCTGCACCGACGTCTTCAAGTCTGGCTGTGTTGGAAATTATATGATCTGCTTCAGATTGATCTGAGAGCTGCATGGTATTGCATCAAAGTTGAGTTGTTCTCTAAATGTGCTGCATATTCTGTCAGGCTGCATCCTGGGTCTGGAATTTCGGCTCAGATTGCCGGCAATTTCGTGCCTGCAACCCGACAACACCACGCGCCTCCTCCGACTCCTGCTCGTCCAGTCTCCCAATGACTCGTTATACTGCCGGCAAACTGATGGCCGGCGTGGGTAGATCATGGCTGAATTCCACATCAGCTTCCTCACTAGCTTCCTCAGTTTGTCTACCGCCCAGTCATTGGGAGCGGAATATGTGCTAGGTGTGCTAGGTGCTAGGCGCTAGGTGTATATGTGGCGAAATTCGATCAGAGCATGGTACGAGATGATATGTCCAAATGGTGAGCATGATGTCACCAGGATGCGAGTCCGCCATAACATGACACGATACGGTCTTGAGAGGCGAGGACGAGGCGGCTGATCAAAGTAGGGCGGGCCGGGCCGGGCAGGGAGGAAAAGAGGATAATCTAATACCGAACTGGGTCAGCATAGTCTGCGCCAGACCAAGTGAAATGACCACGATGATAGAAACTGGAACAAGCCACCAACCGGTTGGCCAGTTGGTGTTGCCGGCGCTTACCTGGAACTGCCTGGTGGCTGTCGTCCTTCCGGTTTTATCCCATCGCCCATGCCCCAAGCCGATGTGGGTCTGGTGCGCTATCGAACGGTTGGAACTCGCATTGAGAATTTGCATTTGTACGTGCTGAGGACGCACCAGCACGACTTCATACATTCAAGCTGCTGATACTTTGCTCTAGCTTGTGCTTGATCAATATGACGGAAGCTGCAAGCAAAGGTAAAGCGGCAGTTTTAAAACTCGACATAAGGAACACTTGTTGACCTTGGAAGGTGAGTAGGATTACATGCTACACACCCACTGCCACAGGGAAGGAACTGCTTATCGTAAAGGTGATTGTCGGAGGCATCCGAGAAGACCATAAAATAGGAACTGACCGCAAACATCCGGCATGACCTTGGTCCGTGTGCAGATGTAGCTAGGTCAATGAATAGGACATTGTTGGATCGATTGGCGGAACATCTGCCGTCCACGATCAGATGTCTGCATTTTGAGACGACAGGCCTAAGGATGGGCGCTAAATGGTCGGACCTCGTCGATGCCCCCTATAACCCAAATAACCAGCCGACGGGCCCACGGTTCTGTGACGACAGGCCAAATATTCTGTGACGGCTGGCCGACTGCCCTGTGACAGGATGGCTGACTGTTCTGTAACTGGAGGACCGACTATGGGCGCTAAATGACCTCGTAGTCGGTGCGCCCTTGAACCCAAATAATCAAACGGGAGGGCCGACTGTTCTGTGACTGGAGCGCGTTTTTTCTTCTGTACCGTGCCAACGTGATGCTGACGGTCGATGGTTTTGCGTGGCTTTGCCGGCCGTTGACCCAGACATCACGAAGTGGCAGTTTTTACTCGGCCGCCCAGCAACCGCCTTCAATCACACAATCACACCCTTCTTCCGGTGCTGCCTCCGCCTCGCCCTTCTGTGTTTGCTACTGTTTCCTGCTCTCTACTTTGTTTATGGGGCTTTTTGTGGGGAAAGTCGGCACTGTGCCTTCGTCCGTTGCGAGACGAGGTCTGACTCTCGCGCCGGTGCTCCTGCGGTGGGGAGGGGAGGAGGATATGTAGTACAGGTGTGGTCAGACCATGGTGGGACACGGAGGAACCACTGCAGTGATGGCCCCGGGGGCGTGGCTGTATGGGTGTGGCCAGGCCCCGGCGGTCGGTTTCAGTCAGAGGTCCTCTGATTGGATCCGTCTGGGAGTGAAGATCTCTTGGTCAGGACCGTCTGGGAGTGATCTCTCTCTCCGTCTGATCGGATTGTGGCTTTACCACGCAGTCGGCAGCCATAGGGCGTCGCCTGCCCCACACCCTGGCAGGAAGAGCGGGCACCGCGGGGAATCGAACCCCGTACCTC
This sequence comes from Imbricaverruca yamaguchii, assembly GCA_034440575.1. Classification (NCBI taxonomy): domain Eukaryota; kingdom Metazoa; phylum Arthropoda; class Thecostraca; family Neoverrucidae; genus Imbricaverruca; species Imbricaverruca yamaguchii. Next base: position 243,971 of record JAOTOL010001589.1, read on the forward strand.
TGGCTTTCCAGACGCTCAGCTTAACCACCGAGCCACCGACGCCCGATCTCTCTCGGTCAGGACCTTCTGGGAGTGAGGAGCTCTCTCGGTCAGATCTGTATGGGAGTAAATATCTCTTGATCAAGCATGTTTAGAAGTAAAGACCTCTTGGTCAAGTCTGCTGGGAGCGAAGATTCTTTTAGTCAAATCCGTATGGGAGTGAATATCTCCCTTTTTCATATCTGTCTTGGAGTGAAGATCTCTCCCGGTCGGATCTGTTTGAAAGTGAAGTTCTCTCTTGGTGCAGTCAATTTCAGTCTTGAGCACTCTGAAGGTATCGGTGAGCGCTGGAGACTGAAGATCATGAATGGGCACGGTCCAAGAGTCTACAATTCATCGACTGATCGACCTTGCTCAAGAAGCTCCCGAGTGGATGGATAATATGGGCGAGCTTCGTGTACCACATGAGCCATTTTCTGTGTGAGCCACGTGAGCCTCCCCATGTGGTGTCATTGTCAGGGCGGGAGTCCGCCTGTCCCGGTGAACTCCATCTGGGAGCGAGTTACTTGCCGGTTGGTGAGCGTTGTGAGAAGCCCCTCTCTGGACAGTGGTCATATGCCGCCACGGTACCGGGTCGTCCTGCGCGCGCACACGCCGGGCCGTCACGTGACGAGCGCCCGCTCGCTGTTGCGTATCTGAAGGGTCACTGTTGCGCATCTGAAGGGTCACTGTTGCGCATCTGAAGGGTCACTGTTGCGTATATGAAGGGTCACTGTTGCGCATCTGAAGGGTCACTGTTGCGTATCTGAAGGGTCACTGTTGCGCATCTGAAGGGTCACTGTTGCGCATCTGAAGGGTCACTGTTGCGCATCTGAAGGGTCACTGTAGCGCATATGAAGGGTCACTGTTGCGCATATGAAGGGTCACTGTTGCGCATCTGAAGGGTCACTGTTGCGCATCAGCAATCAGCAGCGTGAATCGCGCAGATTGTCGTCTCATTGGGAAACATGTTTCGGAATTGAGTTAATGGCTTTTTCTGCGTCGCGACAATGGGCGCTGGCGGAGACGGAGTTGGTCAAGCGATGTTGTTGTCACGTCGCGCCACTGTGACTTCGCTGATGACCCGGGCTACGTGACGCGAAGCCATCGTCTTTGCATGGTGATGAACTGATCGAGTCGCTCCGTGGTTTGTCGACGGGTCCAGTGCGGGACTTGAAGCGCTTTCAAGCTCCAATACCAAACGCAGGCCGGGCCTCGGTCCTGAACATCGGACTTGGTTAACGGTGCATCCGCACGATATTCAGGAGACACGCACGGCATGGAAGGTGCACCGTTTCTTTTGACGAACTGAGTCGGCACCTTCGCCTGTTAACCCACAAGAGCAGACCCCTACTCCATCTTCAATTAAAAATGGTCTTGCGAAGCACGAACATAAATAGCTAATCTTGGGAAACCCCTAACCCTATTCCGGTAGGGTTCTGTTAGATCTGAATCTGTAGATGAGATCTCTGAATCTATTTCGCCGATTCCAAATCTGAAGTTGGGGGAGTACACTCGAGCATAAGGGCATATGTACTGGAAGAGCTCTTTTTTGTCTCGGTGGTTCCTTTTTCTACGTATTTGGCCAAAAGATACGTTGAGCGCATGTCTAGAATATTTATCACTTCCTGGATCCGCCATTTTGAAAGTGTCTGACTCCGCCGCTGCTTGTGAAGCATTATTGTCATTTGTTTTGCTCCACGCTCCAACTTTCTGACGATAACGTAAATGATTATACTGTTTTGAGAAAATCAGCCACTTGTCGCCAATTTTACTCTTACCCTGGATCCGCCCCTGGCATGGTTATGCTCCTAATTTGCTTTTCTATTGCAAAGCAAAGTAGTTTGAGCAGTCTTAAAACTGATCACATGAACAGGAAAAGAAAGAAAACGTTCCGATGCATGTGTGGTTCCCCAGTTTTCGGGAAAATTCGTGAGATGCATCCAAATGTTTGCTCCTGGAGCCACCACTGATATAGTCACGACATAAATAGTCACCGAGCTTCACGCTTCTATCACAAATGGTTGGGGAACGACAAACGACAAAATCACAGGGGGAGTCCGCCCCCGCTCCCGCCCCCACCCCGCCAGAATATGGGTAAAGCAGCACGTGTTTGTGAAGCTGGCATGTTGCGTGTGCTGAACTGCTAAAGTTGTGGACGCTGACCTTGTGGTTGCTGACCCGGGCAGTTGCTAATCTTACGGTTGTTGACCTTCCGTCCGACTAGCAGCTGGTGACCGGACGGCGCCCCCACTCCATCCCCAGCCACTGACCCAGCAGCAGCAGCAGCAGCGGACGATGCTGACGCCAGAAGCGTCCCAGGCGAACCACCGTCGGGACAATGCCGGTTCCCAACCGCTCGGACGTGAACTTCTCACGGCGGTACACCCACTGACTCTGCGCCGCGTCACTGCCGGGAGAGGGTCCTCGGCCGAGTCACGACTAAACCACTCTGACTCTGACTGAATCTGACTCTGGCTCTGACGCTGAGTCCGCCGGATGACTGGGTTGTGGGCGCTGTGTTGCCGATGCGCCCGGCGCGTCCAGCTGACCCTCTGTCGGACGGCGGTGGGCGCTTGCTGATTGTTAGTGGCGGACCGCTGTGAGTGTCTATGTTCGAGAGTGCCTGGCCCGTGGTCTCAGTCTGAGAGTCGCTGTCCGTGAGTCGTGGATCTGCGGTCCGATCTGCGGACACAGATCGGTGAGCCATGGTCTGAGAGTCGCGGATCCGTGAGTTGACCGTCCGCAGATCAGCTCCTGTCGCCCTCAGTCTCAATCGACGCGGCTCGCTGATCGACGGGCGTTGGCCGTGACGGGCGCGGTGTGGTGCCGCTCGCCGGGTCACGAGGTGGTGTGAGGTCAGCGAGCAGCGCGGTGTGGTGCCGCTCGCCGGGTCACGTGGTGGGCACCGATCACGAGGTGGTGTGAGGTCAGCGAGAGAGCGGTGTGGTGCCGCTCGCCGGGTCACGTGGTGGGCGCCGATCACGAGGTGGTGTGAGGTCAGCGAGGAGCGCGGTGTGGTGCCGCTCGCCGGGTCACGTGGTGGGCGCCGATCACGTGGTGGTGTGAGGTCAGCGAGGAGCACGGTGTGGTGCCGCTCGCCGGGTCACGTGGTGGTGTGAGGTCAGCGAGGAGCGCGGTGTGGTGCCGCTCGCCGGGTCACGTGGTGGTGTGAGGTCAGCGAGGAGCACGGTGTGGTGCCGCTCGCCGGGTCACGTGGTGGGCGCCAATCACGAGGTGGTGTGAGGTCAGCGAGGAGCGCGGTGGTGCCGCTCGCCGGGTCACGTGGTGGTGTGAGGTCAGCGAGGAGCACGGTGGTGCCGCTCGCCGGGTCACGTGGTGGGCGCCGATCACGTGGTGGTGTGAGGTCAGCGAGGAGCGCGGTGTGGTGCCGCTCGCCGGGTCACGTGGTGGGCGCCAATCACGAGGTGGTGTGAGGTCAGCGAGCAGCGCGGTGGTGCCGCTCGCCGGGTCACTAGGTGGTGTGAGGTCAGCGAGGAGCGCAGTGGTGCCGCTTGCCGGGTCACGAGGTGGTGTGAGGTCAGCGGCCGTTGGTGGTGGAACGCTTGGCGCTCGTGAGTACGTTAGCAGCCGATTGTCGAAGGTTGGTGGCGTAGTTGGAAAAGCAGCTGTGCCCGGGATGCTTGCCTTCCAGACCATTATCCTCTCAGTAAATTATCCTCTGCTCTTATTGGCAAAAGATTTGCTGGAGGCGTTTAACAGCAATTATTGCACCAATTAACAACAATTAGTAAGAACAAGTAAGCAAATAACAGCTTTTTGACTTTCTGTACAAATTGATATACGAGTTATCTTTTGCTCTTATTGCCAACATATTTATTGGGGTAACAGCAATTGCAAGCTTTTTGCTCTTCTGCACTATGCATGAATTTGCTGGGGGTGCAAAAGTAGTTTGAGTCCGGAATAGAACGAACATTATGGTCTCCAAATTGCATTGTCGCATCCGGAATGCCAAAACAACAGTCCAATCCTGGCTGGTGGTGAGTACGTGACGGCCGTCAGCTGCTGGTGGTGAGTACGTGATAGTCGTCAGCTGCTGGTGGTGAGTACGTGATAGTCGTTAGCTGCTGGTGGTGAGTACGTGATAGTCGTCAGCTTCTGGTGGTGAGTACGTGATAGTCGTCAGCTGCTGGTGGTGAGTACGTGACAGCCGTCAGCTGCTGGTGGTGAGTACGTGACAGCCGTCAGCTGCTGGTGGTGAGTACGTGACAGCCGTCAGCTGCTGGTGGTGAGTACGTGACAGCCGTCAGCTGCTGGTGGTGAGTACGTGACAGCCGTCAGCTGCTGGTGGTGAGTACGTGACAGCCGTCAGCTGCTGGTGGTGAGTACGTGACAGCCGTCAGCTGCTGGTGGTGAGTACGTGACAGCCGTCAGCTGCTGGTGGTGAGTACGTGACAGCCGTCAGCTGCTGGTGGTGAGTACGTGATAGTCGTCAGCTGCTGGTGGTGAGTACGTGACAGCCGTCAGCTGCTGGTGGTGAGTACGTGATAGTCGTCAGCTGCTGGTGGTGAGTACGTGATAGTCGTCAGCTGCTGGTGGTGAGTACGTGATAGTCGTCAGCTGCTGGTGGGCGTCACGGCAGGAGATTGCCGGCTCGTGATGGCCGGACGTTGGCCGCGTCCGGTCAGATCGGCCTATCGTGGGCCTCTCGTGACGTGGCTGCTGCCGGCGGCTCACTGAAGGCTCTGATCAGCCGCCGGCGGCGGCGCAACGCCATTACCACCGCGCCATTACCACCGCGCCATCACAACCGCCCACGAGCTTCGCCAGCATCTGTGATCAGCACGCAGGCCGCCTCAAATGAGCCGTGCAGGCTGTTTTGCTCCGCCGAATCGCCGCACCTGGTGGTGTAAATGCAGGCGTGAGTCATCGACCGGCCATAAATGCGCCACCTGGGATATTGCAGCGATTGTTTGCTGCACGTGGGAGTTTTTCTGCTGTTTGTAGGTTCGCGCGCCACATCCACTGTTTTGCTCTCTTTGTTGCCTTGCTCCTTAGAGATTCGGCGCCCGATTCGGGCTGCTCATTGATTTGAGCCGGCGTGCCCAGGTCGACATGTTTCTCCGACGGCGCCGGCCGTCACCGGCGAGCGCCGCATTGTATTCGGCGCGTCGTCCGGGCTGCGCGCGAGCATATTGCGTCCGTCGGCTGCTGTTGCCGGCGGCGACAACAATCGGGCCTGCTCCGTGCTGCCGCGCGCGCCCCAAATCCACTCCAATTCAGCGCCAATTCGACCTTAATTCGGGCGGCATTCGGCATTGTTTGTTGGTCCGGCCGCCGGCCGCCCAGTCGGCGCTGCACCTCAAGTGCCGCGGCGAGAGGGACCCGGCGGGTGTCTGTGCAGGGGCCCACCGGCGCGGCAGCTGCACCGTCCACCCACCCACCCGCTCGCCCGCTCGTGGCTGTCCGGAGGGGTCAAGGTCACGCCTACAGACAGCCGGGGGTCCCCCCTCAGAACTGACGCAGCGGTGGCTGAGGTCGGCACATTGTCCGACTGCGGCCGCCTCTCGAGTGTCGCTCGTGCCGGCTCTCAAACGGCGCCATGGTCGTTCATCTTGTTACGGAGAAATCCATCTCACTTGCCGGGCTAATCAACTGGCACACAGTGGCGAATGGCGCTCTGAAGTGCCACTCTCCTGCCGAGCTGCCGTACGGCCACAAGCGCCACTCTGCCGGCACACAGGCGCAGGGTTGGATTTTCACTTCTAGGTCTTGGATTCGGAGTGTATAATTTTTTGGCTTGCCAAAGTATGGAGTGTATAAACTTGAAGCACAATGTTATGGGGTGTATAATTTCCCAGTTTGCCAAATTATGGGGTGTATATGGAAGCACTAAGTAACGGAGCATATACATTTGAAAAATAACGAAGTGTATATATTTTGAAAAATGCAGTGATGTTTCCTGGAATGAAGAATACAAACCCGGAGGCCTCGGTAGCTTAGATAGCGGAGCGTGGGACTCGAATCTCGCGGCCGGCGGCATTTGCAGTCCACCCACGACTAATCGATGCGATAGGCTGGCGGCGCTATACAACCTTGCGGTTGAATGCGTCCTAAAATAACCCGATAATTCTTCTTCAAGAATAAAACGCCTTCAAGTCATTTGTTAGGTTCCTATCCTGGCGTCTCAGACAACCAGATGGGGTCCACCACACATCGTCTGAAGTCATCCACGTTACGTGAATGACTTATAAGGCAACTTCCTGAGCAATGGTGGAGAAAATGATCACAAAAGCATACTTAATCGATGTCAACCAAGTTTATATATCAATACCTGCCACTCCTGACATACCAACACCGCACAACTAATACAAATTCACAGCATACCTCAAGAGCAGGACGTTCGTGCACCGACTGGGTCTAAAATGGGAGGGTCTAAAATGTTACTTCGGGATATGGGTTTCGGAATATATAATGGTGTAAGAAAGGTTATACTAAAACAATCCGTCTAAAATCCTTTATTCTCTCGACCATGAAGTTTTCCTTTTTCAAATGAGTAAGCTGACAACAAAATATTGAAGTCAATTTTTATTCATGTCCGGAATGTTTAGTTGAAGCAAGGAATGACTTGGAAGGATGAAATGCGACTAGACGGCAGGCATATTTCCGCTGTAAATAGACTATTGTCACGGACGAGCGGAAATTAGCGTTTCATTTCGCACCATGATTGCTATGAAATACCAAAAATGAAAATAAGTTAGAGAAAACTGCCAAGAGAATTACAGGGAACTTTTTTCTCAATTAACAATAATCAGGATTATGGGAAGAAATTAGTCATTGGATAAGAATGAGGCTTATAAGGGTGTAGATGACTAGGTCAACACACGTAAATCTGAATTTGTCCGGAGTGGGGAAACCTCGTGGTCGGAGTGGCATGAACAGAACTATTCCCGCTTGTTGATGAAATTCGGAAACAATATAAGTAATAAAATCGAAAGAAGGTGAAATTTCTGGTTCTATGGATCTTCATTTTGGAGCAGTGTTAGCAGGTTTTAGAAACGTTTTGGTACCATTCAGGCAATTTTCATGGGGAAAATCCTTCCGATATCTTTTATGTATATCGCTCCTGACTGCTTAATAATATAAATATGAACGGTTTTATTCATCCAATTTGATGCAGAACATATCATTCTCCAAGGAAGCAAGAAGAAATGCATTATCCATGGCTTTTCGTGCCAATGGTTTAAATAGCTCCGGCCGGGGTGGGAAATGGAGAGCGGTGAATTCATTGAATCCAAGAACGGACCTTCCTACGCGGTCGGGCTGGTAAAGGTGAATTCCTATATTTGGTTAGCGGAGCGTGGTGATTTTGTATTGAACGAAGGATTTTCTTTAAAGTTCTTCGCTGCTATCCGGATGGAATTGACTGCGTGTTTGGCTCGAGGTATGAGAGTTGGTATTACCTTACTATATAGGTACCTACCTAATTACCTATATCAAATATCTTCAGTCATTCGAGTTATTGATTTGGATAAACCAAAGCTGTAAGCTTGTGTTGTGTGACGGGGTGTCTTCAGATAATACAAGGAGGAGGACATGATAGTATTAATCGCTGCAATGTTTTGCCAACAAGCGTAGTAATGAACAAAACTGATCGCTTTGCTTTTGTCTGGAGAATCCTGTAACTTACCACATTTTGAAGCGTGAATGTTTTTTTTTTTCAAAATGGGGGCTTGGCCTCTTCAGTGCACATTGACTGCAGATATTATAGATATGCATGCATTCAAGCATTATTTGTCCATTCATGAAATGTTCAGGGAATTGTTAGGTGCATCCTGTCCCCATTCTCCATTGAATACCATCATACTTTTAACATTTCTGGTCTCTGACTTTCTGAATGGACAAATTTGCAGTTTAAGGTGATTTGATTTCTTGAAATTTATTTTTTTGTGCAATGATTATGAATGTGTTCATAATGTCGGCACTTACATGATGTTACCACACATTTTTTTGGGCAAGTGCAGTTGGGCAGCAAAATGACACAAAAAAGTGGCTCTGGTTTGGTTGGGAAATATACCATGAAATGTAATTTTAAAAATGAAGAAAAAGCTGCAGCCTAACTGGATGCAAGAAAGACTTTTAATGGAATTTTCTAAGCAATCCTTCCTTTAAAAAATTAAAAGTAAATTGCCTATTCTAACCAAACAGCCTATGCTAGCCTGAGTGTTTTTCTTATTAAAAAACTTGTTTATAATCCTGAATGATCCCCAAAGTAATTTGATAAATGGCTAACTTACAATAAAAAATATAGGATAACTTAGCCAAACATAATACCTTTGTATGCTTCATGGAGATAAAATGTGTGTAAAACATGTGTGGAAAAGTAATAGTTCCCATGAAAACTCCTATGCTGTGGCAAAACATGGCTCATATTCACCAGTATTTTGGGGATTTGGGGGAAGTGCTACACTTTGTGGCTTGCCAGTTGTGTGGATGCCACTCTAGCTCTTGGTGTTCATCCATACATTCTCCTGGGCACATCTGGACTGAGGTTTGTCCACAAATGGAGAACATACACATGAATGCATTGGTGGCTGTTTATTACTTCACCTGCACTTCACCAGAAATCACATGCACAAATGGAATGTTATGGAATGATAAGGAAGGTGGAATGTAATGAAATATGGAATGTTCAGTGGCATTAATATCATGTTCAGACTGCAGTGATCCATATTTTGCCATCTGTTGACATCTGTTGTACTTGTGCATGCTAGCAAGCTGATCTTCTTCCAATCTGGCTGGCATCTAATTTTTGGCTCAACTCCTGCCTCCTCTTGGAATGTGCCTACAGATGACCTGAAATAACATATGTATTATCCTCAATTACACTGGAAACTTCATGTGGTAGGGGACCCAGTGTGACTGAATCTTCTTATCCACCCAAGTTATCACTATTGTATAATGACACCTGTCTTGCTAGTTAAGTGTGTTCATCCAGCAATGCAAGGAGTGTATTTTTTTTCCTGGAGTGTATTATTCTTTAGATGGCAAAAGTTAAAAAAGGGCCACTTTTCCAACGCCTGTGACAGGCGTCTCATCGGCGGGGTCGTCGAACTGTATGCGGCCAGTCCAGCGGTCACGTGCACGCTTCCGAGCACATCTGCTGTGTGGTGCAGGTGCGACGTCTGGTGTCTGGTGTGACGGCAACCATCGCTGGAGTCCAGGCGGGACATTTTTGCTAGGATGACCTGGTTGTGGAGCCACGGTAACTGGTTCGACCACAGACCCAATCGTAGTGGTTATTGTAGCTTAGGGGCGCATCGACTGCATGGGCCATAGACCCAGCCATTTACTCGAATCGGGTCTGCACTACGAAGTACGCTTCGGGATATATGGACGGTTTTCGACGATTAAAACCACCTGGACTGTATATTTCAGTACAGGGAGTATAATGCACAGCACTGCTATTGTATTTGTTGACTTAAGCCGCGGCCGTATTGCTTCATGCGAACACATCACCGAACGAGCTACGTTTCAGCTGACTCGTATCAGCGTTTACGGAGGTACCTCTGAGTCCTGCTGAACGTTGTTGCAGACGTGCTAAACGCGACAGACAATTCACGACCTTCTCAGTCGCTGTCTGCACCGTGACGGCCCTGTTTTGCGGGGTCCGTACAACAGTCCAGCTGTGCTCGTACGACGTCTGAGGGCAATGCACAAGTAAGGTCAGGCTAGGCCTACTGTCTGGGCCCAGGCTAGGCACAGGGCCGCTGTGCAAAGCGCGGAACTGAAAAGAAGCCCTGCACAGTGCACGGCGGCCGGTCCTTGAGCGTGACCGGCGCGACTGCAGCAGGCCGGCGGTGACGTCACGCCTGCGGAGATATCGGCTGTCGGCTGTGGGGCGATGACGTCATCGAACCATGCTCCGCCTCGGTGGCTGCACTGAGCACAGACACCCCCGGCAACAGGCGAACTGCGGCCCATCGCGGCCGCACCGTTTGCGCCAATTGTAGTGCGCCGTTCGTCGGGACCGGCCCGGCTGACTGCGGGGGTGGGAGGGGGAGGGGGAGAGGAGAGGATGGTCGGTGGAGTGTACAGAGCAGGATGAAGGGGTGATGCCGTAGCCGCGGCTCAGGACAGACGCTGATTCAGACGAAACGGACTCGCCGGTGGCAATTTGGGCGGGTTACTCTATAATCCAGTGATTCGTTTCTGAGGGGTTCTGTGAATAAAAATCCGTGCTGTTTCGCTTTGCGATGTATGCAATTGCAAAGCCAGTAGTGTGATTCCTTTCTTTGGAGGGTGACTGTTGGTACCTGGGTATCCCAAATAATGCCTGACCACACACGTTAATTTACGGGGTTAATCGCGAATCGAAACTTAACAAATAGGTTGATTGACTGTGAACCAAATTAGCTTAAAATCGAATTACTCTCATGCATAATTCCCATCGATTAATTCGTGGGGACATTGACATTGCTGGCTTCAAACCGGATCTGATGTTACATTTGTTTTGATCTGCTATGGTGTTCTCGGCGGTGCGAGGTAGCAACTTCGGGGATGGAGCAGGTGCCGGCGAATGGCTATTTTGCGCTGTCTGACAACGTCTGATACGTTCGTGGAAAATGAGAGCCTTCGTTGCGGCGGCTTCACGAACTCGATAGCCTGCTGCAGACGCCCTCAGTAGTTGTACAGCCGTACGCCGACGCTGAGCCGTCGTCTACAACCGGCATTGTCACTGGACCGGTGAACAGGCTTCGGCTGTACCTGTCCACACCGAGTACGTGGTGACCGGTGAACAGGCTTCGGCTGTACCTGTCCATACATAGTACGTGTTACCCGATACACAGGCTTCGGCTGTACCTGTTCACACTGAGTACGTGTTGACCGGTGAACAGGCTTCGGCTGTACCTGTTCACACATAGTACGCGTTGACCATTCACACAGCACTGGCTGAGCATTCGCACAGAGTTCGTGAGCCCACTCCAAGCTGTCTCGTGCACTTATTTGGTTCGGCAGAGTGTCACGTGTTGTAAGCGCAAGTCCGTGGGCTTCGCACAGGCGGACGCATCTTCAAACCTCATGAAATGTAACATTGCGTCTGTGGCGTCCCATGAAGATAATCGACCTAAGGAACTACTTCGATCCCCCTACTCCAAATCCATGGCCTGTGGCATGGTAACCGTCCAACAGTTGGTGGGGGGCGGGGAGGGAGGGCAGGGTGGACGAGCGCCAGTTTGAAGTCTTATTTCCATGGAACTCCCATAGAGTCCATGTAAGCTCGTTCAAGGCTGGGGCGAGGATGGCTCAGTCCCTCACTCCCTCGCCATTCCCGGCGCCCTTGCCCGTGACGATACCATTTGCACCAGTAGTGTACAAAGTTTTTGGTGATGTTGATGCCAATTGTGCGACAATGCGAATGTTGCATATTCTGCTGCAATAAATGGTGAACTGACTAGCTATGTTTGAAGTGCATCAGGCGCGAATTTGTGCAACGTCATTGTCATGAAATGCATGCGTGAATCCTTGTAATATGCAAGGTTTCCTGCATATCAGAAGGTTGCTTTCCGCGAAATTGAACATAAAGACTAAATTTTCGAAGCTTGCGAACCTATTGTCACAGAACAGCTTGATAATATAATGCATTGCATTCCAGGATTCGATGTACCATGATTATCCACGCATATGTTCTTTCTATGTTCCTGTCATCTTCCCAGTCATCAAGACATAGCGTGGGAAAGTATACACCTTTGAAATATTGAAATCCTCCTTTGAATACTGCACCTTTCTGTCATTTGGATAAAAGCAATTGTTCATTTGTATGTTCTGTTTTCGATCAGTCTTAGTAGTTTGTTTTTTCGGTCATTCTTCCAAGATTAAGACGTTCTCCAATCTTCAGGGAGGCAGAATATCGTATGGCCACGGAGCGCATTAAGCGAAGACATCTGTCGGCCAATTATCCTTTTCCCGTTTGTTCTGACTGGCAGTTAGGGAACCAGTCGGCGCGTTTGGGCCGTATAATCACCTCACTGTGTCGTGTTTCCTCCCTCCTGGCGCTCGCGGTCGGCCGTTAGCGGAGCTGGACGTGCGACCTCCTTCCGGCGATACCGATCTGGGGCCCGTGGCGCCGTCCTTGCCCCAGATGCAGGGGCAGGTCCCACACGTTCGTCCCGACGCCGGCTCGCCCCGCGTCCGCCGCAGTAACGGGAACGCCCGTCGCCTCGATGTGCCGGCTTCGGGCCCGTCCGAACCGCGGCCAGCGCGGCGGGCGCGGCGGGCGCGGCGTTGTAAAATCCGGCAGCTCTTCCTGCCCGATCGGAAATGCTGAGGCGGTCTGGGACTCGGAACGCTGGGTATTCAGACTGAGAGGAGACTGGACTACATACCCGGATACGCCTCGCTGGCCCTGCGGTATAGTGCAGATCTGACGTCAGAGATTTCGGGGTATTCTGTCATCAGTGCGCGCGATCAGATCCCGAGATGGGCGTGTGACCAGCAGACACGACGTTCCGTTATTAAGACGAGGGTTCGGTCTCGCATGCACCCTGGCCGCTACCCCGGGCCGCACACCCTGTGGTCCGGTCCCGGCACCCGGCCGCCACCCCGGGCCCCTCCCCACCCTCCTCCTCCTCCTCCGGCGCCAGTGTCGCGACCTCACGCAGCCGCACCGGTGGCAGTCTGGACCGGCGGACACCAGCGGCGTGAGCCAGGCTGTGGACCGAGCAGCCTGGCCACAACACGGCTAGTCCGCTGACGCTGGCGATCTTCGGTCCGGTGCGCCTGGTCAGACGGCGCACCCTCAGACTCGGAACAGATTGCCAGCCGTGGACTCCTTACCTTGTTCTCGGGCGGGCGAGAGACGTGACGATGAGCAGGGAATCGACCAACCGAAGTGTTTGTCCCAGCTGGTATCTCTGGCGCGGTCAGCAGTGCGAATGTTGCCGACATCGCATGCCCAACATCCTCGGGGTCTGGAGGTTCAGGCGCAGGGCCGTTTTTGGTGTTTCTCGGTGATAAATGTAGATATGCGATCACGTGTCAGCTGCCGATGATGTGACCACGCTGTGCTGCTTCTGCTGGGGGAGGGTAGGAAGAGGTGTGAAGAGGTGTGTGGCGAGAGGTGTGTGGCGAGAGATGAAGGCCGAAGGACGAAATAGAGCGCTGATTATGGCAGAAGGGAGAAATCCGGCTGGAGGGGAGAAACTGACTGTCCAATGTAAGTGTCTGTGTGTATGGACAGGAATTCGGCCCGGGGCAGGAAGCGCCCAGCATCAATTTACAACTTGCCTAATTAAACTTCGTCTTCATGAGATTATGGTTTGGAGCGGATAGTCTGCGGGAAACTGTGCGTGGAAATCGGTTTCGGCGTGACGCCTCCTCATCATAGGCTCCAAACGCCCTTTTGTCTTCGTCGTGGCGGCTCGATTATGACGTTTCGATGTTGGGCCTGATTAGCACCTGGTCTGGTGAGACGTCTTGTCCAAGATTCGGTGTCGTGACTCAACCCCGCCGGCCAGGTGCTGAATGGATGCAACACTGGCTGTGGTGATACGGTAGCATATTGTACTGCAGCGAAGGAACTACGAGTCGGCAGCACGCACACGAACACTGGTTACATTCATCGCTATTCATAGAATCAACTTTGCACTGCCAAAACCGAAAACACCATTGTTAAAATAGAACGTATGGAGAAGTGCGCGTTGTAATATTATGTTAATACGTGCACGTATGTACTTATAATTACACACACACACACACACACACGCACGCACGCACGCACGCACGCACGCGCGCGCGCGCGCGCGCGCGCGCGCACACACGCCACACGCACACGCACACACGCACACGCACACGCACACGCACACGCACACGCACACGCACACGCGCAAGCACACGCACACGCACGCGCACGCGCACACGCGCACGCACGCGCACGCGCACACGCGCACGCGCACGCGCACACGCGCACGCGCACACGCGCACACACACGCGCACACACACGCGCACGCGCGCACACACGCGCACACACACGCGCACACACACGCGCACGCACCACCACACGCACACGCACACGCACACGCACACACACACGCACACGCCACACACACACACACACACGCACACGCACACACACACGCGCACGCGCACGCACACGCACACGCACACACACGCACGCATATATACGCATATATACGTACTGGCTAATTTCATGGTTGTGAGAGGCGACTGCACACGTCATCTTGCAGATATGTACATTAGCAGCCCTCATCAGCTAAGAAGCTTGCCGGTGGTGTAGTTCTGAGACAAGTCTGCCGGCTCGGGCCGCTGCATGCAGTCCGCTCACAGCCAAGTTCCGGATAAGTCACACAGCTCGGATGTGGGCGCTGTATGACCGAAGCAGTCGATGCGCCCCTAAGCCCAAATAACCAACCAACACAGTTCGGATGTGTGACGTCACGCACGACTCTGTGATTACTGCCGCACGTGTGAATGATCGTCGGCGGCGCGGCAGCGGCGATCGTCAGGTTGGGGGTGCTACCTCCACCGCTCCACCGGTGCTGTTGGTCACGCCGCCGACCCGACCGGCGGCACGAGCGGCACGCCGCCCGAAACTAAACACCCTCTCAACTCGATTTAACGGCCAAGCCGCTCATTAACGCGGCTGCAATGGCAGGCGGCGCCGCCGGTGGTCGCGTTTCTGTTTTCGAGTCGGCCGCTGGCCGTGCCCCGGCTCGGCTGTGACTGCAGCTGGGATTCAGGGCCGGGTCGACCTTGCTGGCGCCCGCACTGCCTGTGCCGCCTGTGGTGGTGGGTGTTCAGATAGCCGGGCTTGTTTGCCACAATGATGGACGTCATCGGTCGGTCGGACAGCGCCGCAGCGTGGGAGGCGTTTAACGCGCCGCTCCATTTCCGTGGCGCTCCCGCGCGCGAGTGGTTCACAAACGCTTCAGCTGCGGTCGGCAAATGTGCCGTTTCCTGTTCCGGTCGGCGCCGCCGGCCTCCTCACCGATCTCTCGCTCTCTCTCTATCGCTGGCCAGTCGCGCAGGTACACCTCCGGCCGTCGCGCACCGATGACTTCTCAGACGAGGTGCCCCGTGCGGCGCGCACGTGCCGCGCCTCCGCCTGGCTCCTCTGCGTCGGGAGACGCGCCGGTGGCGGCCGGTGGCGGCCGGCGGTGGCCGGCCCGGCCGGCAGCTGTGACCCCGGTCCCGCTAGGTCGGCCCGAAGCGGGTGATGCCAACCGTGCCGCTCCGTGCCACGGCACCAGATCAACGATAGCCGAGCCGAGTGATCTATGTGTCGCTCTACGCCTGACTGCGCCCGCCGCACAGACACCCGGGCCGCGCCAAATTTTCGCACGCTTCAAGGCGTATTCAGCCGTCTTGCCCGCACGGTTTCCTCATCCATCGTCTGATCGATGAGGCAGTTCGCATGTCAACATCCACATGTGTACATGTGGCTGTTAACATGGAGGATGCTGTTAACGGGAGGGGGCACAAGTCGCCGCACCAAGGCCCTGATCGACTGATCAGTCACGCAGATCGTGCTAAGCAGTGCATGTACTCATCACGAGCTGTGTTGCGATGCAGATGATTTGTGGCTTAGCTTACAAATGTGCTGGAAGGTTTTCTTTTAGAAACGGATTTGTGTTCGCCTACTGATTTATTTGTGTCCGATCTCATGCGTTTCTGTTTCCCTCTAACTTACAATTTTTATCTGAGTTCACCTCTCTTCTCCACCCTGTTTCCGTCTTCCTCTTTCTATCCAGTTCGGACATCCGCGTCCATATCCAATCTCTCTATCTTCATTTCAATTTCCATCTCCATATTCCTCGGTTCATCGGAGTCGTGACATTTATTATGCTGTTAAACTTCCACTGAGCAGAGAACTTAGTCTTAGCTGACGGTGAGCCACTCTGGCTGAAACTGCGCCTGTGCACAAACACTGGCTGGACCAGCGTGGGAAAAGTGGTTCGCTGACCTGGAGTCGGATAATAAAAAAAATTTGTATCTGAGCCCACCAAGAAAAAGAAGATATTCCTGTCCATGGAGTAGGAGAATAAAAAAAAGATTGCCCCCCCTAAAAAAAGAAAGCTATTGGTGTCGGGGCCCAAAAAAGATTATTGATAAAAAGCATACAAGCCGCTTACTTACGAGCATACATACACCCCTTTACTGGACCCTAAGTCACTTCAATCACGCCCACTTAATTAACTCGCACTTACTAGGTTTTTCTCCGGAAAGCTCTCAAAACTTTGTCTCAATCCGAGTATACCCAACTATCGAGACAAGGATCTTCGCACAAAGGGAAGTGGACAAAACAGCGAGGCGATACGCGCGGTCAAAGCGTGGTCGCTGTGTAAACATGACTGCAATATTTACACAATTTCAAGACCGCTGCTTGACCTCAATTCCTGTCGCCTTTAATAGGATTTCATGCGTCAATACGTTGTTACCTTTTTTCTTCAGTTATATGGGAATCAATACACAAGATATATGTTCCTAATCATGAAATTACGTTGTCTTTATCCTAGATCAAAACATGAATCGGGCGAGACCGTCCCAATAATTTTTAATTCTCCTACTCTAGTATGGATATTGTCCTTTCCTAACGGCGAAGAATCCAAGGGTGGTCAAATGATGAAATGACAGATTTTCGTAACTATTTTAAATGACGTCTAATTGTGACCATAAATAGCCCGGAGAACGTTTAAACTTCGTACATGCACAGCTACTGCAGTTTCTGAAGTGATAAAGCTACTATTCAGATGCCTTTCTCTTGATGGGTTACTGTAGTTTTGCGAATTGTTGTGGAATTCATACCAAAGTAACCCAAGGTTTTTTCCATTTAAAAAAAATATTTACATGGCTCCTAAAAATAGGTCTTCTGCCATGAATGAAGTTCGTTAGCTGGTGCTATTTTACGCATTTCAGTTCAAAATTGAATGCTCTATTTCATGAAATTAACTGAATTACTGAAAACGGTCTGAGATGTCCAGAATTACGTTCTCCGGTAGTCTCCGATTGGAATGCGGCTGGAGAACGCACCTCAAGTCCGATATGCGAGCATTTGACGTCATTCTGTATATTTCGAGTGCCAACTATGGTGGCTAGATATGGCAGCAATACGAGAGGTTTCGTAATGGAGATTTGTTGGTGTAACGCCAGTATTTCGCGGAATTGTGAAGAAGAATCGTGGTATATTCCAATCTTTCCCTCTAAAGCGTCATTTCGACAGGATTCTGAAAACATACGAAAACCTAATCCCTCATATCTTTGTTATTCAGAATGAGACGAGATTGGCGCAAGCCGAATGACGATTCATCTGTGATTACAGAGTGATTGTGCTGGGCCGCCGTCCTGCCAGTGTGAAAATATCCTGGAGAGTAATAGGCTGAGGCAATAACTAGTTCAGAAATTTACATTATGTTGTTCTCTATTGCTCTTATCCTATGTCGATGCTTTTGTTTCGTTCGGATTTGGGGGCATCGTGCACACTAACGATTGACCTAAGTAACCCCCCCACGAGTTCGGCCTTGATTGGGGCCTAAAGTGAGCCAGGACATAGTTTGCAACTTTGCGATCCGTACCTATCTGATATAACCAAGGGCTCCACCACAAATGTGTGGGATTTTGCAGCAACATTTCCTTCATGTCATTTCCTTGCACTTTCAATATCAGTTCTTCCAGGCAAAATGAATGTATAGCCAGAGTTGAATGTATTTATTCAAAGCATATTTACGGATTCATACACACATGCATAACATGCAATATGTTTGACACATGCACAATGCAATCCAAATAACCACCACAAACTTGTAGGTATTCTGATATAGCATGATATGCTTCCTGGGCAATTGACCGCAACCTGCATTTCATGCCTTATGACCTGCTATGCCACGCTCTTCTGTTCTGTTGTCCAGGCTTCTAATTTGTATGATGGACTGGAAACTGCAACTGCAACTGCATTGTTGGAGCTGGACTGAGATCCTGGAAACAAAATGTCATCCATTATTGGCACGTTTCATTCGGAGAACAAAAAAGTTCAACATTTGCAGTCACAATCCTGGATAATAAAATGTCCTTAGGTCTCCATACTCCAGGAGAAGCCCAAAATTCCCACCCTGGGCTGGACCCAAGGTTGTCAACACCAGGAAAACCCGGCGGTGTCCAGGATGGTCCGGGTAAACTGTAGCCATGAAACGCCCCAGTATGTCACCGAAGTTAGAGATGATTTTATGGCCACGCGACCATAGTCCCTCCGATGCCGACGCCCTACAGTGCTAAGAGCAGAAGTGTTTCCCCTACACTGCGTGCCGACGCTGAGTGAGCTCACTGGACAGAGTGATCCACGACAGAGCCGAGTTGGTCGCTCGGGTCTACGCGGGTCGGACCGAGTGTGTTGATTTGTGTGGCCAGACAGACTCCGATGTGGTCTCCTCCGTTACGTCTAGCGGAGATGAGGTGGCGAAGTGAATGCTTCCATACGGTTATCATTGATGAAGTTGGTGTTGGCCGATGATGTGCATGCCTCAACACGGTTACCATCGGTGGCCTTGGTGCTGGCCGATGGCCACAGCCCATTAAGAACAGTTATGGAGGATGCGCCGCACCGTTCTTGAACCGTCGAGCCGCTGTTGAGTGGATATGTACGGGTTTGACTGCTTACTGGAGTTCCATATGTAGAGGTAGTAGGCCTGATGGCCTCGTAGTGGAAATGCATCAGAGACCTACTGGTAGCTGGCATTGTTTCGGTGTAGTGCACCTTCTCGGCTGATGCGAGAGTATTTGGCTACGCTCTGCTACTGCTGTACGGTCGGCCAGGCGTCCAATGCCAGGGTGCACTGGCGCTGCCGTACCAGGTCCGAGATAACCGGTAACCTCACCGACGTTTTCGCAAAATTCTGCGAGTTGAAGAATTACTAGACGGAATGGGTAAGACTACTGTATTCTGCTGGATAACCAGTCACTTTGGGCTAGCTGGGAATGAAGCTTCCGACATGACTGCGAAGGTGGCTATCAACGGTGGTCGTGTCGTATCTCTACCACTTTCTCCAAGAGATTTACAACATATATACGATCAAAACAGCAGCGAGTCTAGAGTTTGGAGTGTAGCAAACCAAGTGTCGTGAAGCTGACACTAGGACTGTGGTGGTTCTCGCATCGGGCCAAACGATGGGAAGAAGTTGTGTTCTGCCGTCTGAGAACAGGAAATACCTTGGTCACACAGAGCTATTAAGTGTCTGGAGGCGACCGACCCTTATGCTCACGTTGTTCTGCCCTGCTTACTGTATGCCATGCCATTGTCTGCATGTTCAGCGCTGAAACCTTTACGCCGTCAGTATTTTGGAAGAGTGAGCACCGATTCCTTGCGCATGTCACTGGGTGACGATTCGGAGGCTGTGACGTCCAACAACATTTCGACTTTTCTTCGACAAGCGAACTTCGATGGGATATATCATCCTTGAGAACCAATACTTTACCTTACTAATGTATTACTTGAATGATACAGCGTTTTAGATTCCCTCTAGCCATTGTTATGGACACAAAATGACTACTGTCGACTTGCCCCTACATCAATTAATCATCACCACCGGTTCCGAGACTGCACCGGCGCCTCTGTGCCTTGTCAGGGGCGCACTGGCGCCTCGGTACTGGGTCTGAGACTGCACTGGCGCCTCTGTACCGGGTCAGGGGCGCACTGGCGCCTGGTGCTGGCCGATGGCCACAGCCCATTAAGAACAGTTATGGAGGATGCGCCGCACCGTTCTTGGACCGTCGAGCCGCTGTTGAGTGGATATGTACGGGTCGATAGTTTTCCTTGGTCTTGGTCGATAGTTTTCCTAACTGATATTCGGCGGGCAGTATATTGTCGGCGTTGTCATCGCTTCTTCTCGGCGCCTTTGAGCCCGGTGAATGGGCTGCGAGACACATCGTTCGAGGAGAGAGGGCTGTCAGACGGCGCCGGGCGGCGGCGAGATAGCAAGGTCGTGTCCGAAAACACCGTGTTTTTTGGACGCGGCGCGCACCCTGCGCCGGACCGTGTTTTTCACTCTGCGGCGCCGGGATCGTATCTCACGAGCCGGGATCGTATCGGGCGCGCCACATAATCACCCGCGCCACCGCCGCACCCGCTGTTGCGCAAGGCACGCGAGCGCCGCGCGATCGCCATGATTGCCACGCATGCTGCGGCGTGCGGCTCGGCGCGGCGGTCGGTCCGCCGCGGCTCCGCGCCCAGCCGCCCGACGGTTGGTTAATGGCCATCTCTCTGCCCCGTCCTTCATTTGAACTGTTGGACTGACCAGTTGTCGGTCACCTCGGCGTTTGTGCCAGATGGCCTGCCGGTCGGTCTTCCCCGCCCTGCGGTGAACTGGCGGGCGGCCGTCGGCGGTGTCGACCTATAGGCGGGAATCGATGGTCTGGATTCCTGAACGTGGACAGGAAAATTTCGCGGCCATCAAATTCAGAGAGGATAACCTTCACTCGAATTCTGAGATCGTGGACTGCTTTTTATACTTCTCTGAATTTCCGCTTTTCTGTCGAAGAACAAGGTGTCATCTCAGTCATTGTTAAACATCGCCGCTGAATATTTTGGTGCGAAGAACCGGTAACTTCCTGGAGATGATGTTCCGGATTAGTGAAATCCAGGACACGGCTGTTTGTCCAGCTTTGAGTTACTACAGCGCTGGCCTGCGCGCCGGCCCCGCCCAGTCAGCCGACCGCCGTCCATTGCCGGCCCGCCCACCGGCCGGTGCGTGTCCAACACCTGTCACCATGGCAACCGGACCGCGGCCGCCATTGTGCGCGCGCCGTGCCGACCGCGCGGCCTTGCATTGTGCGTCCCACGAACATGACCTCATCGAGCCGGCGAGGTGGGCGTGGTGGCGTCCGGACCGCTGGGAGTCATCGCGTCGTCGCTCAGTGGTATCCGACCCGGCGGTGACTGCTGGGGATCACCGCATCGTCGAGCAGTGGCGTCTGACCTGGCGGTGACTGCTGGGGATCACCGCATCGTCGAGCAGTGGTGTCTGACCTGGCGGTGACTGCTGGGGATCACCGCATCGTCGAGCAGTGGTGTCTGACCTGGCGGTGACTGCTGGGGATCACCGCATCGTCGAGCAGTGGTGTCTGACCTGGCGGTGACTGCTGGGGATCACCGCATCGTCGAGCAGTGGTGTCTGACCTGGCGGTGACTGCTGGGGATCACCGCATCGTCGAGCAGTGGTGTCTGACCTGGCGGTGACTGCTGGGGATCACCGCATCGTCGAGCAGTGGTGTCTGACCTGGCGGTGACTGCTGGGGATCACCGCATCGTCGAGCAGTGGTGTCTGACCTGGCGGTGACTGCTGGGGATCACCGCATCGTCGAGCAGTGGCGTCTGACCTGGCGGTGACTGCTGGGGATCACCGCATCGTCGAGCAGTGGTGTCTGACCTGGCGGTGACTGCTGGGGATCACCGCATCGTCGAGCAGTGGCGTCTGACCTGGCGGTGACTGCTGGGGATCACCGCATCGTCGAGCAGTGGCGTCTGACCTGGCGGTGACTGCTGGGGATCACCGCATCGTCGAGCAGTGGCGTCTGACCTGGCGGTGACCGCTGGGGGTCACCGCGTCATCGCTCATTGGTGACAGCTGCTGTGCCGCTCGGCACCCGGCTCCAATCAGATCTGGCCGGGCCGTCGGCGACTAGGCGGCCGACCCTGCGTGTGGAGGCCATACGCGCGCACGTCCACATGGGACGCGGACACGCGACGGCGGTGATGACAGACAGCCGGGTGACACGGAGCAGGTGACGGCGGTGATGACAGACAGCCGGGTGACACGGAGCAGGTGACGGCGGTGATGACAGACAGCCGGGTGACACGGAGCAGGTGACGGCGGCGATGACAGACAGCCGGGTGACACGGAGCAGGTGACGGCGGCGATGACAGACAGCCGGGTGACACGGAGCAGGTGACGGCGGCGATGACAGACAGTCGGGTGACACGGAGCAGGTGACGGTGGCGGTGACAGACAGCCGGGTGACACGGAGCAGGCGACGGCGGTGATGACAGACAGCCCACGGGTGACACGGAGCAGGTGACGGCGGTGATGACAGACAGCCGGGTGACACGGAGCAGGTGACGGCGGTGATGACAGACAGCCGGGTGACACGGAGCAGGTGACGGCGGCGATGACAGACAGCCGGGTGACACGGAGCAGGTGACGGCGGTGATGACAGACAGCCGGGTGACACGGAGCAGGTGACGGCGGCGATGACAGACAGCCGGGTGACATGGAGCAGGTGACGGCGGCGATGACAGACAGCCGGGTGACATGGAGCAGGTGACGGCGGCGATGACAGACAGCCGGGTGACATGGAGCAGGCGACGGTGGCGGTGACAGACAGCCGGGTGACACGGAGCAGGTGACTGCATTCTGGCGGCTGCCGGAGCCGTGGTGGCTCTAAAACGGCGCACCAGCACACCACAGCCGTGCATTACCACCGCCTGGTCCTCGTCAATCGACATATCTCGCGCGCTGCTTTCTCGTGAAAACGGCCGATGAATCCCTGGGTCGTAGTTTTCCACTTCAGCCTTTCACACGCAATCTGATGTGGCGTCTCCCGGTGGCTGTCGTAAACTCATCAGTGGTTTCTTTCTCGTGCCCCGCAAATGTGCTCGTAGAGACGAATCCGATTATTTGATGGTGCTCGATATGCTCGTTACCAGCGGCAATGCATCACTGGAACAGGCGGAGGGGCGGTCGCCTCTGCTGGTACGGAGGGGTAGGGAAATACAGAGCTCTTTTCCTTCAAATGAGCATCCTGCATAAAAGGAGAAAGTCCTGCTTCCCGCCACCTCTTCGTCTGTTGTCCCTTGGGTCTCTTCGCTATATGACCATTGCGGTCGATGCACCCATTAAGCACTTGATTCTCATCTAGAGGCGACGGAAACGTCGTCTATGTTTATAATAGTGCTTTATGTAGTGTCCCCGCTCGAATGTCCTGGACGAACTCTTGCCCCGAACCACGTGATCGCGGCTTCTGACTAACGTCGCTGCCGGTTAGTCGGCAGGTCGATCTGACCTCTGCCTCTTCCTCTTCCTTTGCCTCTGTCTGTATGCTTATCTCAGTGTGTTCCCATGTCCTTCCCCGTGTGTTTGTGTCTGTCAGGATCTGTTTTCCCCCGTGATTGTGCCCGGGGACGAGTGGCCTAGGGGTAAGTTGCTTGTCTCACAATCGAAAGGTTGTGGGTTCGAATCTCACCTGTCGCTACTCTTCGCCCGCGACCAATCGGCGTGAGAGATTGGCGACGCTACATGACTTAACGGTCGATGTGTCGTAAACCAATAACCAACCAACCAATCGTGGTTGTGCCCTGTGTCTGCATCAGTGCCCTGCGCCTGTACCCTATACACGCCTGACCCGTACACACGTGCACTTCCGTCTGACTGTGGCTTGTCGACCGTTTCGCAGCGGGGCGGGTGATGGCTGAGTGGTTAAGGTGTTGAGCTCCGGGTGCCAAAGGTCCTGGGTTCAACACTCGCACCGCTCGGAACATTTCCAAATATTGTGGCCCACCGGCGAAACAGTGTGGTCGGCGCTATCATCGTGAATGTGCATGAAGCGCGTCGTCAATCACCCAATATGCAAATATGTCGTGTTCCAGCCCCGACTTCAGCCGGCTGATGGCGCCGCCGCCGCTGCGGCGCCGCGCCAGCTCCCAGCTGCCGGCGCACGCCGTCACAGAAGATACGCCCGCCGACATGCTGCAGGGCCAGATGGCGCTCAGCGTGTTGCTGCCCGACGGCCGGCACTGCCGCATCAACGTCGATAGGGGGTCAGTGTCGCGTGGTGGTGAGGGCAGGGGTTCAGTGTCACGTGGGAGTGTCGGCAGGGGGTCAGTGTCGCGTGGGGGTGTCTGCAGGGGTCAGTGTCGCGTGGTGTTGGTGTCGGCAAGGGGTCAGTGTCGCATGGTGGTGGTGTCGGCAGGGGGTCAGTGTCGCATGGTGGTGGTGTCGGCAGGGGGTCAGTGTCGCGTAGTGGTGGTGTCGACAGGGGCCAGTGTCGCGTGGTGGGGGTGTCAGTTATCACCTGGGGGGGTTGGGGGCGGGGCGGGGGGGGGGCCGGGGGGTTTACTGGCTACTCACTGCGTGCTTTTTTCACAAGCGGTCGCTTTAAGACTTAATAATTGGCTCGGGCGAGCATATACTGGTTTGCTTAGGAGTATTACACGTTGCTGTATTTTGTATCACTGCGTGCACCGAGAGGCACAGCATGCACCACAGGAACCGATCCGCACACACATGTTTGCGGTACCGAGATAGTACGGAGTGTGGTGCAGTCCGGACTGTTCTGCAGACGGCCGCCACTGGCCTCTTTCAGCCGGAACACCACAGCAAAACCACTCGCCGACTCGCTAGCTTCATGCAAAATCCGAGTGATGCATTTTTTATTTTGCTTGGATGACACCAGACTCGTCCCAGCTTGGCGCGCTGCCATGTCTTGGCTTTGCTATACATGTGAGCGTCTCACCCTGGTGTCGGCTATTCATCTTGCTTCTCTGCGTCCCGCTCAGTTTTCGTTGGTTTGCGCCAACGAGGGTTTTTTCCTAAGACGCGGGGAAATCACTTGCAAGCGATTTTATTTCGCCTCAGCTGGCGGTTAAAAAAAACATTTTGGAGATGCGATTTGTGGAGTTTTTTTATCTGGGAAGTTATACTATTGAACATCAGCTTGGTTTCGGCGTCCTTTTGGCGGAATGCAAACACTGTATCCCATCAGGGTGAGCTTGAAATACTGCTGACTGTTTGGATATGATGAAATGACAGGTAAGAGTTTCTATGAGCATCTATTCCCTTTTCTTCTGCTCGCAGTGAGATGCGATATACGTGCTGTGACTGTCGGTGGTCGCTTTTTTTCGGAGACCTGCCGCACGTTACTGGCGAAGCATAAACATGCCGCCATGATCATTCTGTGCTGAGAAAAAAAACACCAGGTATGTCGTGGCTCGCAATTCAACAGGAGAATGAGCTTTACAGCACTGCCTTTATGTTGATGGCAATTGTTACCGATAGGTAACTCTCAGCGTTTGACACGCCGCGAATGAATGTGCACCTCCATCGGTGCTATCAGGGCATCTGTATCTGCCGGTCCGTGCCCACTGGCTTTGGCAATCGTTCAATTCCCTCACGATTTGGATCTTTTCAAGCCGTCGTCCGGCCACTGGATTTTGATTGTTTCGACACCGATGTGGCGACGACTTCTCGGAGCGTATCTGAGGACAAGGCTGATGCACCGTGGTACAGTCTGGGAGGCCACTGTGTTGCGCTGTGGACTGGGAGGCCCCTGTGCTTTACTGTGGTCTGCGAGGCCGCTGTGCTGTACTGCGGTCTGGGAGGCCGCTGTGCTGTGCTGTCCCGTACTGCGTTCTGGGAGGCCGCTGTGCTGTGCTGTGCTGTACTGCGGTCTGGGAGGTTGCTGTGCTGTGCTGCGCTGTGCTGTACTGCGGTCTGGGAGGTTGCTGTGCTGTGCTGCGCTGCGGTCTGGAATGCTGCTGTGCTGTGATGTGCTGTGCTGTGATTTAGGAGTCAGCCGTGCTGTGTTGTGCTGTGCCGCCGCCTGTGCGGCTACCGTGCCGTGGTGCCGTAGTGATGGCTACTGGCTCGAGTAAGATGGCTATTGGCTTGACTAGATCGGCATCATGGTGCAGTATGGGGGACGGCATCGTGGTGCAGTATGGAGGGGGGCGGCTTCGTGGTGCGGAGTGGAAGGCCGGCATCGTGTTGCAATATGGAGGGGGATTGCGGTGCGGTCCGGGGACTGGTAGCCGACCGATCCACCTCCGGATGACCGCGCGCTTCTTTCTGCCTCAGCACGCCCATGATGGACCTGCTGATCCAGGTGACCACGGCGAACAAGATCAGTCCCGGCGGCCACATGATCCAGGTCATCTCAGACCGCAGCCACAGCTGCCTCAGCTACAAGCCGAGCACCCCTATAGGTGCGCTGATGACACTGAGAACTCGGCGGTGTAACACCGGGCCCGTACAGCCGGTGCTGTGCTCCGGTGCTCTTGTGTGGTTGTGATCCTGTGCTGTGTTGTAGTTGCGGTGGTGGTGGTGGTATGCTAGTGGGTTGTGTTATGCTATGATGATGGTTGTTAGGATAGTAGTGGCGTACTGCTGTGTGGCGTTGTGATGAATGAATACATTGTGTAGTTTTCTTAACGTAAATCGCACGTAGTCTCCGACTCCAGTGTACACAGGCAAGACGCATACAGCCGTCAAGTATGTTGCAATATAATTTGAGATGTCATATGGTCTCGGCTCACTCCTAAGCACAATGATTGTCACAAGTTTCCACGCGCTTCTTGGGAAGCTTCTGAGGAATACCTGATGTCCTTCCCTCACTGTAAATTGTGTGCGATGCTGGAACTGCTCATCATGGTTTCGACACAAATTAATTTTGTCTGTCGGTGGCCTTTTGTTGCTGAGAGCTCTCAAACGAGGTGCCGGCCTTTTTTATGAGCGCTACATGACCAATGTAGTCGGTGCGCCCTAAAGCCGTAATAACTGACAGTGTCGGCCTTTTGCTGCCGGCACCTCTCAAAAGAGCGCTTGAGTGGCCTTTATCGTCGCACAGCCGCCAGTGTGACTGTTTGCGCGCGGCTCCTTTCATCTTCCACTTGCCGGTCTCGTGATGCCCTCTGTTGGGCGTGACCGGAGGTGACGACTGGGGGCGCGGGGTGACGACCTTGGCAAAGGTCGCCAGATAGACGGCAGAGGCACAGCGCCACTTACCTCGTCACAAAGTGGTCTGCCTCTGCAAGTAGATTATGCATAGTGATCTCATTTGCCAGACCAATTGGCAGCATTG
Organism: Imbricaverruca yamaguchii; assembly: GCA_034440575.1. NCBI lineage: Eukaryota > Metazoa > Arthropoda > Thecostraca > Neoverrucidae > Imbricaverruca > Imbricaverruca yamaguchii. The sequence continues at coordinate 270,809 of JAOTOL010001589.1, forward strand.
CAGGCAGTTTAGAGTGGGTGGCGACGCGTCGCATCGCGCTGAGCTGATGCCAGTACGGATCACAGTGTCAACTGTTTATCTGGCCCGCCGGGGGCGAAGCGGTCATTGTGATGAGTGTAACTTGTGGCTGACATGGCGTGTAGTCAGGGACGCCAGTGTAACTTGTGGCTGACATGGCGTGTAGTCAGGGACGCCAGTGTAACTTGTGGCTGACATGGCGTGTAGTCAGGGACACCAGTGTAGCCAGGGACACCAGTGTAACTTGTGGCTGACATGGCGTGTAGTCAGGGACACCAGTGTAACTTGTGGCTGACATGGCGTGTAGTCAGGAACACCAGTGTAACTTGTGGCTGACATGGCGTGTAGTCAGGAACACCAGTGTAACTTGTGGCTGACATGGCGTGTAGTCAGGAACACCAGTGTAACTTGTGGCTGACATGGCGTGTAGTCAGGAACGCCAGTGTAACTTGTGGCTGACATGGCGTGTAGTCAGGAACGCCAGTGTAGCCAGACACGCCAGTGTAGCCAGAGGCACCAGTGTAGCCAGATACACCAGTGTAGCCAGAGGCACCAGTGTAGCCAGGGACGCCAGTGTAGCCAGAGGCACCAGTGTAGTCAGGGACACCAGTGTAACCAGAGACACCAGTGTAGCCAGAGACACCAGTGTAGCCAGGGACGCCAGTGTAGCCAGAGACACCAGTGTAGCCAGGAGCACCAGTGTAGCCAGGGGCACCAGTGTAGCCAGGGACACCAGTGTAGCCAGGGACACCAGTGTAGCCAGGGACACCAGTGTAGCCAGAGACACCAGTGTAGCCAGAGACACCAGTGTAGCCAGAGACACCAGTGTAGCCAGAGACACCAGTGTAGCCAGAGACACCAGTGTAGCCAGAGACACCAGTGTAGCCAGAGACACCAGTGTAGCCAGGGACGCCAGTGTAGCCAGAGACACCAGTGTAGCCAGAGACGCCAGTGTAGCCAAGGACACCAGTGTAGTCAGGGACGTCAGTGTAGTCAGGGACGTCAGTGTAGCCAGGGACACCAGTGTAACCAGAGACGCCAGTGTAGCCAGAGACACCAGTGTAGCCAGAGACACCAGTGTAGCCAGAGACACCAGTGTAGCCAGAGACACCAGTGTAGCCAGAGGCACCAGTGTAGCCAGAGACACCAGTGTAGCCAGAGGCACCAGTGTAGCCAGAGGCACCAGTGTAGCCAGAGGCACCAGTGTAGCCAGAGGCACCAGTGTAACCAGAGACACCAGTGTAGCCAGAGACGCCAGTGTAGCCAAGGACACCAGTGTAGTCAGGGACGTCAGTGTAGCCAGAGACGCCAGTGTAGCCAGAGACGCCAGTGTAGCCAGGGACACCAGTGTAGCCAGACACCAGTGTAGCCAGGGACGCCAGTGTAGCTAGGGACACCGGTGTAGCCAGGGACACCAGTGTAGTCAGGGACACCAGTGTAGTCAGGGACACCAGTGTAGTCAGGGACACCAGTGTAGCCAGGGACACCAGTGTAGCCAGGGACACCAGTGTAGCCAGGGACACCAGTGTAGCCAGGGACACCAGTGTAGCCAGAGACACCAGTGTAGCCAGGGACACCAGTGTAGGGACACCAGTGTAGCCAGGAGACACCAGTGTAGCCAGAGACACCAGTGTAGCCAGAGACACCAGTGTAGCCAGGGACACCAGTGTAGCCAGGGACACCAGTGTAGCCAGGGACGCCAGTGTAGCCAGAGACACCAGTGTAGTCAGGGACGCCAGTGTAACCAGAGACACCAGGGACGCCAGTGTAGCCAGAGACACCAGTGTAGTCAGGGACACCAGTGTAGTCAGGGACACCAGTGTAACCAGACACCAGTGTAGCCAGGGACACCAGTGTAGCCAGAGACACCAGTGTAACCAGACACCAGTGTAACCAGACACCAGTGTAGCCAGAGACACCAGTGTAGCCAGGGACGCCAGTGTAGCCAGAGACACCAGTGTAGTCGGTATAGCCAGGGACACCACTGTGGTCATGTCTTTGGATGTTGGCCTCGTCTTTATTTTGTGCTGGACCTCCCGGTGTACGCATATTATTGGGGTCGTAGTTTTGTATTACTTCAGTCACGATTGATGCATGCATTGCTTATCTAGAACTTGTTAATTGATATGTATATATGCATACATACATGCATACAATGTATTGATGTTTACGGTTATGGCTAGTCGGGGGCAGTTCAAGACATCAATCAGCTTGATCAGTGAAAAAAAAACTGGTCTCGGCAGTGACATTTGTGATGGTGAATTTTAGCACGAGCACGGTGCATCTGAATTTTCAAGGCCAATTTGAGTCCATTCTGATCTAGGCACATACAATGGCAATAGCCAATCAATCTTTAATTGTGAATGAAGTTTGGTTCATATAACACCTACGGTTTCAGCCGATTTTAAAAACACAGCCCTTTATTGGTGTTTAAGAAGTCTCGAGTATGAATGTACAGGAAGCACTGTGCTCACCCGTTGTTGAACGATTGATTGTGCGGTAGTCGATCTTACCTCTTATGTCGGTATGGTTGTAACAGCCATATTTGGATAACCGTATTGTTTAAACATGCCACTTGGAACGGTACATCAATGACACTGCTGTACTTGTGGCTTGAGACGATCAACGGTGAAGCCTGAAGCATGCTTTTTAATCCACGTTATTTGATCTTTCAGGAACGTTGGATACCACTGCATTGCGGATAGTCGCGAAGAACAAAATCAACGAGCTGCCCGGCAAGCGGGTCAAGGCACCGACGCAGAACCCACTGGCCGACGCCAAAATTCGAATCAAGGTAGGTTTCTTATGGAGTAGTACCGTCGTTCGCCATGATGAGCCGCACTTCTCTAGGAGGCTGGAAACAGTCGGGCAGCCGCTCAACCCACGGGCCGGCACGACGGGGCTCAGAGCGGCCGTCTCCCAGCGCCGGCCTGAGAATTGCCACTTGGAACTGTCGGCGGTTCATTCGGGAGGTGCAATGAAGAGAGGCTCGGTATGGGACTCCGGGCCACGACGGGCCGTGGCTTCTGTCCTGGCTCGGTCTCAGTATGGGACTCCGGGCCACGGCGGGCCGTGGCTTCTGTCCTGGCTCGGTCTCAGTATGGGACTCCGGGCCACGACGGGCCGTGGCTTCTGTCCTGGCTCGGTCTCAGTATGAGACTCCGGGCCACGGCGGGCCGTGGCTTCTGTCCTGGCTCGGTCTCAGTATGGGACTCCGGGCCGACGGGCCGTGGCTTCTGTCCTGGTTCGGTCTCAGTATGAGACTCCGGGCCACGGCGGGCCGTGGCTTCTGTCTGGCTCGGTCTCGGTATGGGACTCCGGGCCACGGCGGGCCGTGGCTTCTGTCCTGGTCGGTCTCTGTATGGGACTCCGGGCCACGGCGGGCCGTGGCTTCTGTCCTGGCTCGGTCTCAGTATGAGACTCCGGGCCACGACGGGCCGTGGCTTCTGTCCTGGCTCGGTCTCAGTATGGGACTCCAGGCCACGACGGGCTGCAAAGTACACCGGTGTGTCGCCAACATGGCTGGCAGTGGGCGATGACGGCGGGTGTTGTGGAGATTTCACACGACCCGAAGTCGTCTTGTCACACGTGCGCTCGGCGTTACACAACTAATGTCAGGTGCCGGCGCTTAGCTGCGTGCGGCACAGGCCGGGTCGACTTCGAAAGGAACGCCGGTCCCGGCATTCCACTGCCAGTGTTTTGCAACTGTGACTGTGGCATTGAAAGGACGTGCTGATTACGCGATACGCCTCGCACGGCGCAATGCCGTGGTGGGGAGAGCCGGGTTATGCGTAGATTTGAGCAGTTAAATAGGGTCTTCGCATTTTTTTAGGGCTGTTTACGCAAGTACTGGTGCTTCGATGCATTTATTGTACATGCAAGGCCAACTATGCTACCCTCTTTGTAACAGCTTGCCATGGCGTACGGGGGTGGAAGTGGAGGGTGGGTGTTGGAGATAGGATAGCTCTAGCTTCCTACATGTCCATGTTGTATTTAAATTCCAATGCCCTCCCTCCCATGATTATTCCATCCGCATGCACATAGGCACACACACACAATGTGGCATGTACTGCGCTGAGCGTGGGATTGCAAAAAGTGTTCGCCGACAGCTGTTGGAAGCGATTGTGAAGCGATTGCCGATCCTGGACACTTAAAGACATAAAGGAATAAAAGATTAGTGCAAATATGAGCCACAAGGGCCCTTCTTGGTTGCACTCTGTACACTGAACCAGTTGCCCACCAAATATGTCAATCAGCCCTCCCTGTAATACTGAAAAGCAAGCCCTCTATTCTTATAATGATTGTCTATGCTGTTTTTAAAAATGTTCAATGTGCTGCTACTGACAATATTTTCTGGCAGCTGGTTCCAGTGTTCTACTACCCTGTTTGTGAAGAAAGTCTCCCTTAACCTTGTTCTGCTGTGGTTAACTTTAATTTTGAATTTATGACTTCTAATTGCATCATTTCTATTCAATTCAAAATTCAATTCAATTTCCCCAAGATATTCCCTCTCCAGACCATGGACAAATTTAAAGACCTCGATGAGATCTCCTCTCAGCCTTCTATATCTAAGTGAAAACATATTCAATTTTTTTCAATCTTTCCTCATATGCCAGGTTGCTTATGCCATTAACCATTTTTGTAGCCCTCTTTTGTACTCTCTCTAAAAGCCAACAATATTTTTCATAGCTAGGAGACCAAGCTTGGATGCAGTATTCCAAATGTGGCCTGACATATGCACAGTAAAGCTTCCTGATAACTTCCTCACTTCTGTATGATACATTCGTATTTATTGCCCCGAGCATTCTCAGTGCTTTCTTCCTCGCTTCCTTGGTCTGTTCTGATGCCCCCAATTTTGTGTTTAGAATAACACCTAAATCCTTCTCCTGTTGAGTCACTGATAGCACTTGGCCACCCATCAAGTATGGAGCCTTCTTATGCTGCTTACCTACATGCATGATTTTGCACTTATCAAAATTAAATTTCATTTGCCATTCTTCGGACCACTTCACAAGTTCATCTAAGTCTTTTTGCAGCGAGATATGCTCATCTTGACCTGTTATTGCCCTAAAGACCTTCAAATCATCCGCAAATTTCAAAACTTTACTGTGGGCGCTGTATGACCGAAGCAGTCGATGCGCCCCTAAGCCCAAATTACCAACCAAAACTTTACTGCTTAGGCCACTTTCAATGTTATTTTCAAATATAATGAACAGTAGTGGCCCCGGTACTGATCCCTGGGAGACTCCACTAAGAACATTTTGCCATGATGCCTTTTACCATTTAGCATCACTCTTTGCCGTCTATCTGAAAGCCACAACTCTATCTATTTTGAGATGCTACTTGCAATACCATGGGACTGAAGCTGTATCATTAACCGTTTATGGGGTACCTTGTCAAAGGCCTTACTAAAGTCAAGATATGCTACATCAACCTGATTTCCCTGATCAAATTGTTCTGTGGCAAAGTTCAAAAAGTCCAAGAGATTTGTGAGACACGATCGTCCTTTTCTAAACCCATGTTGAGTATCACTTCTGACCCTGCTCTGCTTTCAGGTGTACTTGCCTCGCAATCAGCTGTCTGCAATGCGAGTATCTCCGAAAACGCCGCTGGCGGATGTCCTCGACCAGATCTGCAAGGATAAAAATCTGGACTCGCTGCGATACGAGCTGCGCCACCCTGGTGAGTGCCGAAAGTGCTGCCGTCTAGCGGCAAAATATAGAAGCCATCAGCAAGGAGAGACATGGTTTCCACACAGGAAGCTAACTTGCTATCGTGTTAGACCTTGGCTCCGCGCATGCTAGAGTAAACATGGCTGTAGGGCCAGATATGTGTGATGAGGTGCGGGGGCAGAGGTGTGTGGATGCAACTAATCGTGACCAGAACGACTGTTCTAAAGATGGCACCACTTTCCCAATACGACGCAGTATTCAGGTTGCTGCTGGTCATGGCTTCCTTCTTGGTTCTTCGTCGAGCAAATGGTCAATTCGATGAAATATTATAGCGGCCAGCAGTGAAATTAGTCCTATCGGGGGTCAGTGACCGATGCAATGCATATGCATCGTGCAGGATCACACATCCTAGGATCGTGATCAATCCTGGTAGAAGCGCCCTAAGGCCCAAATAACTAACAAACATCCAGGACCGTGGGAGAGGGGGCACAAAGCCTTCAGGGGTTTTAATTCGGCCAGCGTCCACCGGCCGATATCTGACCGTGCCTTTCGTCGAATAAGCCAAGTAGGCTCTAAACAAGCCACTACCTCCATGAAGTTCGATGAGAAAACGACTGGAGCAGGTTGCTTCGCCATACTATATTGGGTCTTCTGGTCGTTTTGTTCTGTTGGTTCATAGCTTATTCGTTGATTATTGCTAGTTTATTTATTTGTTGGTTGGCTTGTGCGCTGGATGTCTCGTTCGTTGATTCCTGCCTGATTGATTATTATATTCATTGGCACTCTTGCTTCTGCTTTCGCTCTTCTAATAGTCATCATTCGTTCGCTATTTCCATTAGGTTCTGGTTCGTTCTTGATACCCCTTTCCACCTGTGCATTCATTTTTTATCCTGCTCATGTATTCATTCATTTCATACTTCCTTCGTATTTTTTCGCTCGTTGGTCGGTAGTTGCGTTTGCTGTTTTTGCATTATTTGCTGTTGGTTTATTCCTAAGCCTTGACAATTAATCGATTCTTTTCATGGTTGGAATAGGTTTTCATTAAATGTGCGATGTCAAAAGTAGTCATACTCATCAGAAATATCTTCAAGCTCCTGTAAGCTCTATCAAAAGCAATCTTGATAATCCAAACATTTGTCATCCCATCACTGATTTATTGAACACACAACACTACGTAATCGCAGTGTCTGTAGTCGTATCATTATCCACAGTACCTGGAATCGTAGCATTAGTCACAGTATCTAGAATCGTATCATGACTTGTAGGATGTGGGTGTTCACGAAACATACTGGTGAGCATGTGCATGCTAGTTCTGAGGTTGCAAACGCAACACTATTCTAGGCAGATAATACAGACGGCACCTATAAGCAGGCTGCTGAAATTTGCCAAAAAAGTAGATTTAGTATTCTGTAAGTGGCACGTTCCACGCATTTTCACGATGAATGCATCACTGCTGCTTCATTTATTTGTTCGTTGCTTGTGCTTCAAATCAGATAGATGACATCGATCGTTCCGTAATCAGCTGATGCAAGCGAACAGTCGTCTTGTCATTGCTTGCGTGTGATGGACGGTACTGTCATCGCCACGGCCATCTTGTCTGTATGTGACATGGTAGTGCCTGTGTTGCCGTACGTGTTTCACATTTCGACGGCCAAACCGCCGTCTATGCTTTGATTTCCATAGCTATGTCGAAGCATGGTGAATGTTGCGTTTCCGTGGGTATATTGCCGAGAGTATTTTGCATTTCCACGGCTATATTCTGGTCGGTGTTTTCCTGGACGCAGTGATGCTCTTTCATTTTGTGGTGGTTCGAATTTCTTCACTTTTCCTATCAGTATATCTATGTTTGCGCCGGAAAATCGGCTGGCCGTGGTCTGATGTTCGACGCTATGGCAGGCTTCTCTTCAGCAGACCGCAACGCTTCCAACTTCGTCTCCAGTTCCGGCTTACGGGCCGGCTCACAGTGAGCTCCGCTTGGGTGCCTCCCGCCCGCGCGGCGTCATCCTGTTTTGAGCAGCTTTGCCGGCCGCTGTGATGCAACACTCGTTAACTGTTGCGTGCCGCCGGATCGTAGTATCACCTGTCTACGCATGCCATCGTGGAAGCACGCAATGCCTGCAAACGCAACTTTGAACCACTCGTGATCTCGTGGAGTCAGTTCACCGAGCCGCCGCCGGTGAGAGGTGCGCCGACTACTGCACGTATGCTTTGGTTCGCCTCGGAGGTGTGCGCTTCACGTTACGGCCGTTACCGACGGGGCCCATTCGGACAGTGCAGATGTATCCACGGGCAAGTGCATCAGCCTGTGTTCAGCCTGCGCTGCCTCGCGTGTTCGTGTTTGTGCGGGTGTGCGTCAGCAGACAAGATCTCTCAAGGTGACGGCGGAGGTCACTTGTCGACACACGAAGCCGGCCATTTGGAACGGGATGCACACATGCCGACTGGCTGGCATTTGGGACCGCTCGGCATGACCTTGGTGGTATCAGGCCGGTGCAGTGGTGACGTGGTTTGCCGTGGCAGGTAGGCGAAGGGAGAACAGGGCCGACTGTGCGTTCAGGGTACCTGATGCTTGCCTCCTCAATACACCCTCGGCGACGCCCCTTCCCCTGCGACATTCGTGTCCCCTGGGAGACATCCCTGTCCCATTGGCGACATCTCTCTTCCCGGACAATCCCTTCCCTCAGTACACCTACTCCCCCGTACACCCCGCCATCTCCCTAAACCCAGCCCATTCGTACACCCCATCCCCTCTTTACACCCCACATCCTCAGTACACCACGCTCCCTCAGCACGCCATACCCCCTCAGTACACCCCGCCCCTCAGTGCACCCGCTCCCTCAGTGCACCCGCCCCCTCAGTACACCCGCCCCCTCAGTACACCCCGCCCCCTCAGTAAACACTGCTCGTGAATACACCCCGCCCCCTCCTCGCACCTTGCCCACTCAGTGCACCCCGTCCCTCAGTACATTGGCGCCTTGGCGACATGTCCACCCCTCGGTGCATCCCGTCCCTCGTTATCGTCCCACCCCCAGATGACGTCATCTCGCCTCGTCTCAGCCGGCGGGCACGCCTGATGGGTCTGTGGCCGTGGGAGCTGTGCGGCGTGCGCGCGTGATAAGATAGCCGCTGGCCATGTCAGCGCCTACCGGCCTGAGACGGCGGCCGTCAGCTGCCGGGGCCGGCCGTCCACAGGACAGGCGGCCGGTAGTCGTGGGTCGAGGTCACCTGGACCGGTGTCGGGCCGATACCGGGGGTCACTTGAGCCGCTTCGGCCGCATCAGCCGCATCGGCCGCATCGGTCGCATCTGCCGCATCGGCCGCATCGACCATCCCGACCGCTCTGACCGCTCTGACCGCTCTGACCACGGTTAACGCTCGAGAGACGTTCATCAGAAGCGGGCCAGCAAGCGCACAACCTGCGATGTTTATGCGGCGTCGAGATGTAGGTGGAGGGCGCGCTCGTTACCAGGTCCCATCACTGGCAGTCCGAACAGGGCGGTGGTGTCTTTTTTGCCGCATGGTGGGCGTGACAGGGTGGGGGTGGGGTGGCGCTGTTTATGCAGCGCGTACACGTCCGACAGGGTGGTGGACGATGCCGCCAGACGCCCGACGGGTGGCATGTCTTCCTCTCTTTGCTCCTCCCCATTCAACTGCCGCTGTGGGCGGTCGACCTTTCCATGCAATTAGCGGTTCCGTGTCAGCACCGCCCTGTGGATAGCGGCGGGAGGGGAGGCGTGCTGTTGCACTGCACGTGCACGCTCTGTTTGTTTTTGCTGACCATGTGTGCACGTCGCCTTTGGTCGCCAATGCCGCCGACTGCATGCACCTCTCGGCTGGCTGGCTGGCTCTCGACTGGCTGGCTCTTGGATGGCTGGTTCTCGGCTGGCTGGCTGATTCTCGGCTGGCTGGCTGGCTCTTGGCTGGCTGGCTGGCTCTCTGCTGGCTCGACTGGCTCGACTGGCTCGGCTGGCTCTCGGCTGGCTCTCGGCTGGCTCTCGGCTGGCTCTCGGCTGGCTCTCGGCTGGCTCTCGGCTGGCTCTCGGCTGGCTCTCGGCTGGCTCTCGGCTGGCTCTCGGCTGGCTCTCGGCTGGCTCTCGGCTGGCTCGACTGGCTGCCTCTCGGTTGGGCGGTATAGGGAAATGGCCTTGTTGTGCATTACGTGCACGACGCGCACTGCACACGACCGGCGTGGACGGAAAACGGTAGAGGAAATACGGCAATACGGTGTACTGATATACGCTTGCAGTTTTGCGTGCATTCAAATGGCCTGATCCGACCAATAATGCATTGCAAAAGCGTCAGCTTGTGTACATTTGAAAGTTCCAATAACTAAAATAATCGTTTTCCTATGTGAGCTGATGGACTGTCAATACATTCTTGGCAACCGAGAAGCTAGTACGGTTGCCAACTTCCGTGTAGCCGACTACCGATACTCCTTTCTTCGCTCCATGTATACTGCTGGGGTACGTTAGGCGTCAGACGCAATGGGTCTGTTCCGGCGACCTCATCCGGAATAGGTTGAGCTTCGGCCAGTAGAGGTCTTCCAGGTCGAGGCGTGGGAACGACCGGTGGAGTTGTCTCTCAATCAGCTGTTCGCGGTGATATATGGTTTTAGTGCTATGGTTGTAACCATATGTGCAAATCTGTGGCATTCTCGGTCGCTTGCTCCGATCTTACACGTAACAGTGCCGATATTTTGTGTTGATTGATATGCTTTCTTGCTGTTGTGAAAGCCCAATGAATCCCGTTGTGCAGCAGCTATTGGAGGATGAATAAAGCACGTTGCAAGCTGTTTTCTGATTCCGACTCCGGCCGGGAAACTGACTCACAATGGAGGACGATGGCTTGTGTGGCTTCAGGGCTCCAAAAGCTGTTATTCTAGGGGCGGATCAAGACGTTTAAAACGTTGGGGAGGTAGGTACTCGTCTGGAGGGGAGTCATCTCCTCGGAGGCAGGTACTCGTCTGGATGGGGAGTCATCTCCTCGGAGGCAGGTACTCGTCTGGATGGTAGTCATCTCCTCGGAGGCAGGTAATCGTCTGGAGGGGAGTCATCTCCTCGGAGGGGCGCTGCTGCGGTAGTCCCTCGATGCTTTCATTCAGTAGAATATTCATTGAGCGGGGAAGGGGACTGCACTGGGGCATAATGAATGCGCGTCCTTTACTCTGAGTGGGGACATCTTGGTACGAAAGACCGTTTAGTCAGGACCATTCGAGCAAAATGAACATAGAAGTCGACGCGCCCCTAAACCCCAATTCAGCATCATCATCAGGGCCATTCGAGTGGTACAGTGTACTTGTCGGGTTTCCAGTTTAAGCATGGGTGTTGCTTCATAAATTTTAGAGTGGACAAGTGCCACTTAATGTCGGTTTGCCCTCGCGCAATAATTTCAACGGCTAAATTGGATCATATGGGTTGTGCCCTCCAATCCATATGGACCTGGCCATTGCCTTCACATACCCACCCCTCAATAACTTTCATAAATATTCGAAGCCTGTGCGTCAGAGTGAAACCACCACCTTCCCACGTGGATGACACGCGGAACTCCTCCATCAGCCACTGATGCATACATGGATGCAAACAAAAAGCATGGATGCATGCCAGCAAACATGTCTCCTCAAAAGCATGCAAATTGGCATGCATGTCTAAACCTACAATTTACCCATCACATCTAAAACGCCATTTCCAATTTCCACTTGGACATCGGATGCTCCCAAAGTGCATTGAAGACAATTGTGCAGTTGGTGACATAATAATGGGTGACTGCTCATATGCATCACATATCCCGCGTCTTTTGGATTCATTCCAAAAATGACTCTAAAATCAAGAAAAGGCGAATTATACAACCTAATGACTGTGCTCCTGGCCTAAGCCAAGTTAAAAATATCATTCTGAACGTCACTGTCGCGGCATGTTTGTGGTATTCCGAGTTTGCGGTTCCTCAACCACTGATCGGCCGGCTTAGATTTTCCTCATTCGGTGGAGGTTCAATGAGGGTAAACAAATTCCCGATGAGGCGCAGGAACGGCCTGTATAGGAAATTGACACTCAACTTATTCCGGATGAGGTCGCCGGAACAGACCCAATGTTAATGCAGACATCAGGGTGATCAGGGTATCTCCAGTAAAGAAAGAACAGGTAGGTTCCCGACGCCATTCTGAAACATACGTCCGCGACAAGCACGCCTGCAGGCTCACTAGTGTGTGCGCGAAGGATATAGTTACAATTTATGTGACTTTGTCTTGATACAATATGATATGAAGTGCATTTATGAAAGGCTTCAGACGTCAATCTCATTGCTACTTAGTGATATATTGCGCATATTGGTACTTTGCTTATTGCCTTTTGGGACTGTTTTCCGCCATAAACGGTAGGCCGCCGGCGTCCCCCGGCCCGTCCCCGGTCGCCCGCCGCCATTCATAATTATGAATGCGTCCCACCGTAATAATATGGTGGGATGCGGACCATTCCCTCAATGTTAATGGGCCCGAATGCCAAAGTTGCATGCATATTTACAGGTTTGAAACGATAGCCGATGTGCTTGGCATGAATTCCGTCACCATTGCAGTTGAGGTCGACAGGTTTTCTTGATATTGTTGAAGAACATTACGCGTATGGGTGATTAATAGAAAGAGTACGTCTACAATCGTGAATTTCTCTTACACCATTTTGGCATGTCAGAGCCGATTGTGCTTAGTATTGTTGAAGGGTGGAACTTTACTTTTTGTCATGTCATCGCTCAGCGGCCCTACGGATCCTCTGGGCAACAACCGTCGGCGCTCGACGTACATCGAGCCATGCCGGAACCTCAGTAATGCCCGAAAGCTTCATGTGAAAATGTAAAGGACAGGGTTAGATATCTATAAAAGTAGCCGAGTCTGGCATCAGAAGGCAGATAATTGTATGCCGGTTTATTTGAAACCATTGGAAATGAATTCGTTCATGTAGAACATCTGATATACCATTTAAAGGAATACAATGTGATAAGTTGGGACACAAATTCTGGAATTAAGTGCAAAGGTGACAAGGTTAAACCTTCACGGAAATTATTCAAGCCGATATAAAATGTTGCACGTTCGATTTTCGTTTAGTTAAGAACATTTAAAACTATCAGCACATCACACAGACGATGTATGACGCGTTTTGATCACAAGATGTTAGTGGCCAATTTCTCTCCTTTCACTTCAAGGGCAAAGTGGCAGGGTGAAATGATTTGATAATACAACAAACTACACATCATAAGAGAGCTTGCTTCAATGTTGTTCAGATTGTATCATTGGAAATCACTTGCACCTCCAAAAACCAGAATATAGCATTAATCAGTCGGCCCACCCTGGTGCTCCTTCACAAACCCACCACCAGAGCGGCGCCACCGGTATTATGTTCGCTCATGGCGCCGAGCGACCCGCCGTCCCACCAGTGTGGGCAGCGGCGGAGAAAGCTTCGGCTGCAGGCCGTTTGTGGCGTGGCACCTGCTGGCGGTCGGCACCGTGGTCCGGCACCGTGGTCCGGTGACGTGGTCCGTGGTCCGGTGCCGCGGTCCGTGGTCCGGTGCCGTGGTCCGTGGTCCGGTGCCGCGGTCCGTGGTCCGGTGCCGCGGTCCGTGGTCCGGTGCCGTGGTCCGTGGTCCGGTGCCGCGGTCCGTGGTCCGGTGCCGTGGTCTGTGGTCCGCGGTCCGTAGTCCGGTGCCGCGGTCCGTGGTCCGGTGCCGCGGTCCGTGGTCCGGTGCCGCGGTCCGTGGTTCGGTGCCGCGGTCCGCGGTCCGTGGTCCGGTGCCGCGGTCCGTGGTTCGGTGCCGCGGTCCGTGGTCCGTGGTCCGGTGCCGCGGTCCGTGGTCCGGTGCCGCGGTCCGTGGTCCGGTGCCGCGGTCCGTGGTCCGGTGCCGCGGTCCGTGGTCCGGTGCCGCGGTCCGTGGTCCGGTGCCGCGGTCCGTGGTTCGGTGCCGCGGTCCGCGGTCCCGGTCGGTGCGCGGGTCCGGTCCGTGGTGCCGTGGTCCGTGGTCCGGTGCCGCGGTCTGTGGTCCGGTACCGCGGTCCGTGGTCCTCTGGTACCGTAGCCCTGTCGCATCATTTGTCATCGGTGGTCCGGTCACGTGGTCACAACGAGCGTCCCTGATCACCGCCCCCGGACAGGGCCCGGCCTGGTCACCAGTTGACGGTGCCGACCGGTGCCTCTCGCGGTCAGCACTGGCTGTCTCCCTCCCCCACCCCATCCCCATCCTACCCCTGTGAAGCGTACTGGCCGGTTTGTGCGCGGAACTAATCCAACAATCTGCGCAAGCGCGGTGACCCAGATAGTGCGACACGAGCAGTGTCCAAGAGGCCAGGGACGCTGAGAGACGATCTGTGTGTACAAAGGCCTATCAGTTTCTGAACGTTGCCTGATAGTTGTTTTGGCTCGACCTTCCGCTCCCTGCACGACTGCTCTGGAGAGCTGGCTTTGCGTTGGACCTGGATCACCGGCATTAGATGTACGCAGTATCCCATGCTGCGTTATTGTCTGTGACGGTACATGAGCGGTACGGATTTTACCACATCTTTTTCACCAAAAATAACCTGGTATGCGTTTTGTTAGTCACCCGAACCTTGTGTTCACGAATAGCTCGCATGTTGAATGCTCGCATCTCCTGGCCAGAACAGAACAGTGTTAAATCCCTGCAGGGCTCCCGTGACTAACCGGCCTAATACATACTTATTTCTGACAACTTAATTTCAGTATGGACCGTGCGGACAAGCTTGATCCTCCAGTGGGGCCTGCGATTGCTTCCGCGATCTGGTATGTCTGTGTTGTTGACTGGTATCGTCGGCCTGACCGTTGTCCGTAGACCGCCGCGGTCTGTCGGCGGGTGGCCGTATGACCGTTGTCCACCGGTCTGTTGGCGGGTGGCCGTATGACCGTTGTCCACCGGTCTGTCGGCGGGTGGCCGTATGACCGTTGACTGTAGACCGCCGCGGTCTGTCGGCGGGTGGCCGTATGACCGTTGTCCACCGGTCTGTCGGCGGGTGGCCGTATGACCGTTGTCCACCGGTCTGTCGGCGGGTGGCCGTATGACCGTTGTCCACCGGTCTGTCGGCGGGTGGCCGTGTGACCGTTGTCCACCGGTCTGTCGGCGGGTGGCCGTATGACCGTTGTCCACCGGTCTGTCGGCGGGTGGCTGTGTGACCGTTGTCCACCGGTCTGTCGGCGGGTAGCCGTGTGACCGTTGACTGTAGACTGCCGCCGGGCCTGCCTGTGGTCACCGGCGGCGGTCATACGTCACCGGCACCGGAGCCGTCAGCTGACCGGCGCCTCGACACCGTCCCATCACCTGATTGGCCGGCGCGGGCTCCACTGGCGGCGAGCGGAGGCGGCCGGCGCGCGCGGCCCGTTGCACATCAGCCTGCAGACCGGCGGGCGGCCGGCGGCGGCGGCGGCGCGGTGCGGCCGGTCGTGGCCAGCCACAGCCAGTCGCAGCCAGGGCCTCAGCCGGCGCGGGTGTGCGGCTGACGAGGGCCGACGCCAGGCGCGGCACGGCAGTGTGTGTGTGTTGACCGCCGCCGGCCGGCGCGCCGACTGATTCGGCCACACGGCGTGGCGTCCGAGTGATCTGAGACCGAGGAGTGGCTGTTGGAGGCGTGTCGCGGACCCGAGGAGGTCCAGGTGAGTGGGCGACGGCCTCCGCGCCGTCATGGCCAGGCGCCGGCTGCCGGGGGCGGACGCTGGTGGGCGATGGGGTTTGCCGCATGACGGGCTGATCACACAGCCGTTGCCGTGTGATGCGTACTGAAGGCGATCCGCAAGCGGATTAGGCCGAGGGTGATCGTGCCTTCGTCCTAGCCGCCGGCAATCCTCTTTGACCGCCAAGTTGGTTTCCAGCAAGTCGTCGGCGCGCTTCACATATTCAAACCGTGCGAAATATGCGATGGTGGTTTCTCCGCGAGCGCTTTCTAGGCGAAATTATAGCCGTGTTCACGAGCATTGTCGGCTACTTGGCACGGACGATGACCTGTATCAGGGGTGTTGCTGGGAGTCCAGATCAGATGTTCGGCCGGCGGACCGCCGAGTCTGCAAGGCCGGCTCCGGCGCTGATGCAAGCCTCCAGTCCAATCGTGAAGGTGATGTATCGGCTGCGGCGGTGGCCGTCGCCAATTGCGGGTCTCGTGACCGAGTGCCACCAGGAGCTGATCTCGCCGCAAGAACCAGTCAAGGTCGGCGGGTCCCGGTCACCTCCGGCCGACCGGGCTTCCTCAGCGGCCGACCGGCTCGGTCGGATACGGTCCGCACACGGTCCGGCCGGCCGCGCTGCGCCGCGCCTGCCCCCCCGCCCGCGACCCGTCTGGTGACTCGCTCACACGCGGCACCCGTCCTCTGCCGGACTGTCCTCTGCCGGACTGTCCTCTGCCGGACTGTCCTCTGCCGGACTGTCCTCTGCCGGACTGTCCTCTGCCGGACTGTCCTCTGCCGGACTGTCCTCTGCCGGACTTCCTCATGCCATTCTCTGCCGGACTGTCCTCTGCCGGACTGTCCTCTGCCGGACTGTCCTCTGCCGGACTGTCCTCTGCCGGACTGTCCTCTGCCGGACTGTCCTCTGCCGGACTGTCCTCTGCCGGACTGTCCTCTGCCGGACTGTCCTCTGCCGGACTGTCCTCTGCCGGACTGTCCTCTGCCGGACTGTCCTCTGCCGGACTGTCCTCTGCCGGACTGTCCTCTGCCGGACTGTCCTCTGCCGGACTGTCCTCTGCCGGACTGTCCTCTGCCGGACTGTCCTCTGCCGGACTGTCCTCTGCCGGACTGTCCTCTGCCGGACTGTCCTCTGCCGGACTGTCCTCTGCCGGACTGTCCTCTGCCGGACTGTCCTCTGCCGGACTGTCCTCTGCCGGACTGTCCTCTGCCGGACTGTCCTCTGCCGGACTGTCCTCTGCCGGACTGTCCTCTGCCGGACTGTCCTCTGCCGGACTGTCCTGAACTGGTCGGCAGCTACCGGCTATGCGCGACACTGGTCCTCTATCTCGGCTGCGATTGATGACATACACGCCAGGCAGCCGGAGAGTGCTTTGCTCGCGTATATGGCGGAATACGCTGAAGGCACCTCCGGTCTCCCATTGTGATGCCAACACGAAGCTGTCGGGAGCGAGCTAGTCATCCGACCTGTGTCGCCCAGTAGATCTCATAGAAACTCTGTGAAACGATTTTCGCGGTGTGGCGAACCCATTTACGTGATGTTTGTGCTGAACATGTTTCGCTTTTACGGGTCTACGGATTGGCCAGGCAAAAACCGTGACCCCACAACATTGAAGTCGCTTTAGCAATTGGTGTTCATATTGGCTCACTGTCACGACCTGCAAAACGAGCGCTACAAGCTACTCGGCGACTGCTCGGCGCCTTGTCTTGATTTGGCGCCCATTATGAAGCTTCCATCGCCACAATGGTGGTGCAGACTTCAGTTGACACGACGGTGGTGGTTGTTGCGTTGTCGCTTTCTCGAGACAAACCCGCGCCGCTCCTCTCGCGTGTTGGCTGCCACCCGTGTTCCGCCCTGGCCGGCTGGTCACGTGCAGGCCCCCGGGGCGTGGCGAGGTCGGTGGCGGAGCGGACGGTGAACGAGCGGCCGGGTCGGTAGGCCCCGTGCCGGTCGCACGTTGACACGCCGTGGACTGTGGATGGTGCAGGCACGACTGTCTGGCTGTGACGCCAGCTGATGGCCATCAGAGGCGGTGACAGCTCCACAGGCGGGTGGCCGGTCGGACGCCGCTCCACAGGCGGGTGGCCGGTCGGCCGCCACTCCACAGGTGGGTGGCCGGTCGGCCGCCACTCCACAGGTGGGTGGCCGGTCGGCCGCCACTCCACAGGTGGGTGGCCGGTCGGCCGCCACTCCACAGGTGGGTGGCCGGTCGGCCGCCACTCCACAGATGGGTGGCCGGTCGGCCGCCACTCCACAGGTGGAGCGGTCGGTCGGCCGCGACTCTACGGGTGGGTGGCCGGTCGGCCGCCACTCCACAGGCGGGTGGCCGGTCGGCCGCCACTCCACAGGCGGGTGGCCGGTCGGCCGCCACTCCACAGGTGGGTGGCCGGTCGGCCGCCACTCCACAGGTGGAGCGGTCGGTCGGCCGCGACTCTACGGGTGGGTGGCCGGTCGGCCGCCACTCCACAGGCGGGTGGCCGGTCGGCCGCCACTCCACAGGTGGGTGGCCGGTCGGCCGCCACTCCACAGGCGGGTGGCCGGTCGGCCGCCACTCCCCAGGCGGGTGGTCGGTCGGCCGCCGTTTCACAGGCGGGTGGCCGGTCGGCCGCATGCCTGGGAAAGGTTTGGCGGACGGTTAGCTGCGTTGGGAGCGGGCCTTTTGTATTTGGTCGGAAGACTACCTGGTGGCGTGCTGAAGGCCTGTATGTACCGCCGAGCCACCGGTACAGGTCTGCCTCGGTGAGACAGAACTATGGCCCATGTGGGACCGGCAACTCCGGCCCCTGGGACCGACAACTCTGGCCCCTGTGGCACCGACAACCCTGACCCATGTGGCACCGACAACCCTGGCCCATGTGGCACCGACAACCCTGGCCCCTGTGGCACCGACAACCCTGGCCCGTGTGGCACAGACAACCCTGGCCCCTGTGGCACCGACAAGTCTGGCCCCTGTGGCACCGACAAGTCTGGCCCCTGTGGCACCGACAAGTCTGGCCCCTGTGGCTCCGACAAGTCTGGCCCCTGTGGCTCCGACAAGTCTGGCCCCTGTGGCTCCGACAAGTCTGGCCCCTGTGGCTCCGACAAGTGTGACCCCTGTGGCTCCGTCAAGTGTGACCCCTGTGGCTCCAAGTCTGGCCCCTGTGGCTCCAAGTCTGGCCCCTGTGGCTCCAAGTCTGGCCCCTGTGGCTCCAAGTCTGGCCCCTGTGGCTCCAAGTCTGGCCCCTGTGGCTCCAAGTCTGGCCCCTGTGGCTCCAAGTCTGGCCCCTGTGGCTCCAAGTCTGGCCCCTGTGGCTCCAAGTCTGGCCCCTGTGGCTCCAAGTCTGGCCCCTGTGGCTCCAAGTCTGGACCCTGTGGCTCCAAGTCTGGACCCTGTGGCTCCAAGTCTGGACCCTGTGGCTCCAAGTCTGGACCCTGTGGCTCCAAGTCTGGCCCCTGTGGCTCCGACAAGTCTGGCCCCTGTGGCACAGACAAGTCTGGCCCCTGTGGCACAGACAAGTCTGGCCCCTGTGGCACCGACAAGTCTGGCCCCTGTGGCACCGACAAGTCTGGCCCCAGTGGGACCGGTAACTCTGGCCCCAGTGGGACCGACTCCTCTGATCACGACACGTAGTCTGTCTCGGATCAGACTGAGTGCTCGAGTCGGCCTGATTCACAGAGCGGCGCTACGTGAGATTCCTGCGCGGCTCTGGCCGGGTTGGCGCAGCCATAACCATGGCGTGATGTCACGCCTGGGGTCAAGGGTGGCGTCCGCGCACCTCTATGCTGTGATTTGTGCGGTCGGCGCGAGACTCTGAGGTCCGCGTGGTCGGTTGTCGTTCTGTTGTTCTCCGTTGTGCAATGGATGACCGTGTAGGTGTATTGTGGCGGCGCTGGAGACTGCAGGCGGCGATGGTATCAGATGCACCGCACTTGAAGCTCCTGCTTATACAGGGTACGGCCGTTTGGAAATGTTGCTGGTGAAATGGAGGCGAGATGCATCTCACTGGCGCCCCTGATATTGTGGATAAGTCGTAAGTGACTTAAGGGGGTTTGCCTGGAATGTATCCACGTTTACTTTTTGGGAGACAGGTGGTGTATAGTAATCAAATGTGCTGTAAGTTTCCGTCGGTGACTATCCCATGAGTGCCCGCTAAGCATTGAGACATGAGGATTGTGAGGGCAAACGTGGATGTTTTGCTACCTCAAACAGTACATTCCAAGTTTAATTGAACGTTTCACTGATCGAACTGTCGCTAAGTATTGACCCTCCGATTAATTAACCATCGTCACCGTCTTGTCGGTTCCGATGTCGCCGGCTATCGCATGGACGTGGCAATACGTCTTCGGGTGCGGCCATGTTCTCGCGTCATGGTTTTCTGTGCTATTCAGTCTTTGTGGTTGTTGTGCTGAACCGTGTTCTCTTGCTATTTGCCAGCACATATGCTATAGTTCTTCCATTCTCTACTTAAACTGTATTATAATCGCATGAGTCGAGCAAGCGAAGAGTCTGAGCGCTAAGGGTACCGATGGACAGGCTAGAACTGGTCATAACAGTACAATACAATGTACAGCACCAGTTCTCCGGTGAGGTAGGTTTGCTTAAGTAAGTGACTAAGACGGTCTGGTTCACTGCTCGAAACTTCAGGTTCACATTCCAATGTGACATCTGGAAGTAGCATTCGGTCAATGTAATGCACCAGAACACCCCACTCGCCACACTCCTACGTGAATGCAACGTAATTCGGACAATTGGCAAAGGCAAAAGGAACCATAACCAAACCAAAACACATATACACCATGGTGAAAACACAAGCTACTCTAAGTTCCATAACTAAGACACCAGTCTGAACTAGTCCGGTTGCAAGATAGTGGCGTCTCAGCACATAGTCATGGGTACAATATAACTCACCGAGATCGAAGCACTCTGAAGCCCCAATAATCATAACATAGAACCCAAAGTTCTTTCTTCAACGCGTACCCGAGGTGCATGCGTAGGCCGGTGGTCCTCCGCATGTGCCTTCACCTGGACCTGTGACCGCTTCACACGATCACGCATCACCTGTTCGTAATCGGGGGTCGGCGGCGTGGACATCTATTGAGCCTATCTTCCTCGCTCGGCTGTGTCCAGTAAGTGGCCACATGCTTGTAGACGAAATCATGCTCTTGCATGAAGGCTTAACTTGCCGGATGCGAACCGAAGCTCTGAACTCATCGCCTGATGCCACGCCAAGGGGCAGACTTTCTCTGTATAACTCGGGCGTGGTAAGCGCAGCGACAGTGGCAGATGTTGCCTATTCAATGGATTCCACCTCTGGCCGCTTGCTGTAGAAATCTGCAAGAGTTGGCGCACAGTGGCACTGCCGGGGACCTGGCGGTGGCTAAAGTGTGCCGGCCGCCTCCTGGTACCACACGCAGGCGGTGGCACAGTCTGCAGTGGAGGTGGCGCACAGTGGTACTGCCGGTGACCTGGCGGTTGCTAAAGTGTGTCGGCCGCCTCCTGGTACCACGCAGGCGGTGGCACAGTCTGCAGTGGAGGTGGCGCACAGTGGCACTGCCGGGGACCTGGCGGTGGCTAAAGTGTGTCGGCCGCCTCCTGGTACCACGCAGGCGGTGGCACAGTCTGCAGTGGAGGTGGCGCACAGTGGTACTGCCGGGGACCTGGCGGTGGCTAAAGTGTGTCGGCCGCCTCCTGGTACCACGCAGGCGGTGGCACAGTCTGCAGCGGAGTTGGCGCACAGCGGTACTGCCGGGGATCTGGCGGTGGCTAAAGTGTGTCGGCCGCCTCCTGGTACCACGCAGGCGGTGGCACAGTCTGCAGTGGAGGTGGCGCACAGTGGCACTGCCGGGGACCTGGCGGTGGCTAAAGTGTGTCGGCCGCCTCCTGGTACCACGCAGGCGGTGGCACAGTCTGCAGTGGAGGTGGCGCACAGTGGCACTGCCGGGGACCTGGCGGTAGCTAAAGTGTGTCGGCCGCCTCCTGGTACCACGCAGGCGGTGGCACAGTCTGCAGTGGGGGTGGCGCACAGTGGTACTGCCGGGGACCTGGCGGTGGCTAAAGTGTGTCGGCCGCCTTCTGGTACCACGCAGGTGGTGGCACAGTCTGCAGTGGGGGTGGCGCACAGTGGTACTGCCGGGGATCTGACGGTGGCTAAAGTGTGTCGGCCGCCTCCTGGTACCACGCAGGCGGTGGCACAGTCTGCAGCGGAGTTGGCGCACAGCGGTACTGTCGGGGACCTGGCGGTGGCTAAAGTGTGTCGGCCGCCTCCTGGTACCACGCAGGCGGTGGCACAGTCTGCAGTGGAGGTGGCGCACAGTGGTACTGCCGGGGACCTGGCGGTGGCTAAAGTGTGTCGGCCGCCTCCTGGTACCACGCAGGCGGTGGCACAGTCTGCAGTGGAGGTGGCGCACAGTGGTACTGCCGGGGACCTGGCGGTGGCTAAAGTGTGTCGGCCGCCTCCTGGTACCACGCAGGCGGTGGCACAGTCTGCAGCGGAGTTGGCGCCGTCATGTGCGACTTCTTGGGTTCATGGCGCACGGTGCACTGGCGCGCACTGCATGGAAGTGTCCTGCTGGTGTCTGGGCCTGGACACCGGTATACAACTCTGTCCTACTGGCTTCACATCAAGCTGTTCCACTGAGCCGCGCAGCCCGTCCAGCTGGACGCATACCCGCGATGCCATACCCCTGAGGCGACGACAGTTAATGTCTGGTGCTGTGTTCAGTGTGAATGAGTCTCCCCACAGGTGGTCTCTCCACTCAATAGCCCAAACACAGGCCAAGGCCTAAACTACCGATTACCCCTCATCAGTTGGTGGCAGTCTCTGTGATGTGAATGCAATCCAACTAACCCATGGGATTGCGCCAGTGTCGCACCAAGAACATCTGAAGCATTGGGCGTAACATTGGTATGGAAATTTGACCCAAACCGTGCCAACAAACCACTTGCCTCGGATCAGTTACTTGGCGCTATTGAATAACTTCCTCAGGTGTCTAATGGAATTGGGTCATACCTCCGCTAGTGCACATGTGCTCTGCCGCTGAGGAAAACCGTTCACCCAGCTTGACCTAATCGCCGACAATCCCCAGGAAAGTCTTCACCTCCATTATGGATGCTGATGGAGCATCTAGCGCTGGAGTTGGTCTGTTTGGATCAACACTTGCTCCATCTCGAGACGCATGCTTAAACTGGACACTGACTCTTGCCTGAGTTTACGCTCCTTTCAGTTCAGCTTCACTGATCAGCATAGTTCAGCATCACTGATCTCAATGATAGAAAAATGAACGCCGTTTGTTTAAACTTAGATTTGGATAACTTGGCACTTGAGCTTGAGCTGCATGCAATATTTGTCAAATCTAATGCTTCTAGCTGTCCGAAAATCGTGAATGAAAGTTCGGTTTTGCTCCAAAGCGGGTCAGCGGGAGGGGGGGCATGGACCCGTTGGTTCCTCTGAATCAGCCACTGGACCACACATAGTGCTAGCTTCGTATAAGCCCAGCAAGGCAGTATTATGCAAATTAGCGGGGTAGGGCACCACGGGTAATGCTAAATCTGACAATTGTGAGGAGTTTGACATCTACAAGGGCTTGGCTGCTCTGACCGGTGTCCTTGTGTTCTGATGCTAGAGTGGAATAGTTCGTCTTGAAATTACAGCCTAGTCACCTTGTTAATCCTGGCTTTGCTCATTGGAATGTCATATCGTTGCATTTGCAGTATGTGCACTCTGTCACTTGTGCTGGCGGCGACATCCTATATTGAAGCTTCTGCAACTGTTTCGCTGTTGTGCTCGAGTTAGACTCGTCAGACACGTCGAAGCACGATCGCGTCAAAATTGATCCAGCCGCCCCCACCCCCGCCGTGGCGTTCTTCTGGCCGTGTGACTCCGAAAACGCACCATACGACGGATGGGATCGCTGTATCTGCATATGTCCACGGAAGAACTTGTGCGGAACATGGGATCACTCGACGTGTAGAGGACTCTCGACATGGATTTATCATCGCCCCGGAATTCGAGATAGTGTCGCCTCGTGCACCGCTATCGCGGCGCCTGATTCGATTCGATCTTACGTTGCATCACTTGTGTGCGCTGCGCATACAGGGTCAGGCAGGGCTGGGCGTGGGGCGAGCGGCTACTTCCGACCTCATTTTCGCCCCAGGTGACCAGTGTTATCATTCGCGTCGCGTTCACTGTAATGACACGTGTGCAGCGCTGGACGGGGCTCGGGAGAGTGATGAGAACACTGAGTCAGAACACGGTCATGTAGACAAGTCGATCGATGGTGAAAGCGCTGCTGTGGAGCATGAGCTAGACAGGTTCTGTGTGGTACTCGTGTCTTTGAATAGTCTCGACACCATCGCATCGTAAGGCTACGGCTGGTCCGCACAATTGGCGCACACGGTGAGCTCTGTCGAAACTCGCTCCCCAGCCGGCCACCAGGCCATCCATCACTAACTCTGGCGTCGCACATGTTCCCATAGACAGATGCGCCATGTGTCCCTCGTACAGGCGTGTGCCACGGACCCCTACACGTGTGCCACACGTGCCTCCCGCACATGTGTGCCACGCTTTCTTCCTGCACAGATGTGCCACATGTCAGTGCCCAGCTACGAGTGCCCCCTACCCCCCCCTGGGAAGTGCCACACGGCACGGACGGTTACAGCGCGCCAGGTGACTAAGGCCGTGGCACAGCAGTCGCGTGCAGCCGACGCGCCGATCGTCGACCGGTGCCGGCCGGCCGGCTATAAGGAGCCGGCCGTCTGCCCCTGGACTGCCGCCGGCCAACTCCGGCTCCGGTGGCGTCGTGGGCCATGGCCGGTGGTCAGCCCCTGGACCGCCGCCGGCCAACTCCGGCTCCGGTGGCGTCGTGGGCCATGGCCGGTGGTCTGCCCCCGGACCGCCGCCGGCCAACTCCGGCTCCGGTGGCGTCGTGGGCCATGGCCGGTGGTCTGCCCCCTGACCGCCGCCGGCCAACTCCGGCTCCGGTGGCGTCGTGGGCCATGACCGGTGGTCAGCCCGGCCGGTGTCGGTGGGCTCGTCGGCACGGAAAGGCCCGCACCGTCCACCGTCCCACGGACCGACCGGCCGGCCGTGCTGGAGCGGTCCGTGCTTCCCGCGTGGGCGCCGGCGTGGGCGCGGTTCGCCGTGGACAGACTGTGGGCCGTGGCGTGTGTGACGGGAATGCGTGTGGGTGTGTCGCGGACGTGCACCGACCCCGGCGACCGGTCGCCTCGTGTTGATTACGAGCAGGCGTCCAGGTGGGCCGAGTGGGCACCGCGCCATGTCCGGGCGGAGTGGTTGCCGCTAGCGACACTGATGTAGCTACTCAATGTCTTCCTCTGTGCCAATGATCTTACGCAGTCGATATTTGACACTATCTGAGCCTCCACAATCCACATTTGCCGCGGTAATTTCGCACAGTCGATACACTACACTGCGGGAGCTTGTCACCAACTGTCCATAGCCGTGGCCTCGTACCGTACGTGCTGGACACGTTGCCAGAGCAGATGAGACGCGCCTGTGGCATTGGTCTCGCACAGTTCGTGCTGGACACGTTGCCAGAGCAGACAAGGAGCCGCGTCTGTGGCATTGGTCTCGCACAGTCCGTGCTGGACACGTTGCCAGAGCAGATAAGGAGACGCGCCTGTGGCATTGGTCTCGCACAGTTCGTGCTGGACACGTTGCCAGAGCCGATAAGGAGCCGCGTCTGTGGCAGTGATGCAGTGATGCAGTGATATCTCGTGGGCTGTTGTGCTCCACGCTCCTGTCGGGTGGGTGGCTCCGGCCGTGCCTGCGGACCATGCTGGACTGACTGTCGGCTCCGGTTTCAGTGAACGTGGACGAGCGTCTGCGCCCCAGCTGCTGTCTGGCGGACTACAAACTACAGGAGGTGACTGTGGTGCCGCTCAACAGCAGGACAAACACGGTGAGTAGCAGCTACCGGGAGTGGCAGCGGCTAGTGGGATGGAAAGCAGCTAGTGGGATTGGAAGCGGCTAGTGGGATAAAAAATTAGTGGGAGTGGTGGCGGCGGCTAGTGGGAGTGGCGGCGGCTAGTGGGAGTGGTGGCGGTGGCCAGTGTGAGTGGCGGCGGCTAGTGTGAGTGGCGGCGGCTAGTGTGAGTAACAACTAGTGGTCGTGGCGGCGGGCAGTGTGAGTAACAACTAGTGGGAGGAAGCACGGCAAATGTGTGATAGCGACGGTTAGTAATTGCAGCGAGTGTTAGCAGTGGGTGATCGTGAGTGTAATGTCTAATAATGTTAATCTTAGCTGATAGTGAGTGCATATCGTGGTCGGTGGGTGGGAATAACGCTGTGTGCAACCGGGAGCGGCTATTGAGACTGGCGTGTGAACAGTGACTGGCGTGTGAACAGTGACTGGCGTGTGAACAGTGACTGGCGTGTGAACAGTGACTGGCGTGTGAACAGTGACTGGCGTGTGAACAGTGACTGGCGTGTGAACAGTGACTGGCGTGTGAACAGTGACTGGTGTGTGAGCAGTGACTGGTGTGTGAGCAGTGACTGGTGGGAATAATGGGGCAATTGACTGATGCAAGAAGTCTGGGAGTTTTGGCAGTCTAGGGGCAGGCGGGGGAGGGAGGACGATCAGACAGTAACGCGTTAGTCCCAGGTGTGTCTGAAGCGGGTATGGGGGGGACGACCTCATGAAACCGGAGATTGACCTCCGCGCAAGCGGTCCGTTCTGTCCACCGGCCGTGTCGCCCTGTTCATGATATGGTCAGCAGCATGACGGCTACTTCCGGGTGCCGCTAGTTGATATGAGGTGCCGGCAATCCTAGTCTGATAACCGAAGACATTAAATTAACGAATCCCTCCGCTTTTCACGTAGTTCTTGGTATTCCCCGGAGGAAGAGTAGTCTGGGGAATACTCTTGGTATTCCCCAGAGGTAAGTTTCCCGCCCCACGGTCGAAAGATTGCGGGTTAGAGTCCCGCCTGTCGCTCCTCTTCGCCTGCGACCAATCGGCGTGAGAGATTGGCGACGCTACATGACTAACGGTCGACGTTTCGTAAAGCAAATAACCATCATCCTGGTATTCCACGGCGGTTGAGGCAGGGGTGTTGTCTTGTATGCTTTTGAGGAGAAAGTGACCCTCAATGTTGGCTTTGAGCCCCCCTCCCTAATAATTTCAATTTTAGCATGGGACCCTATGCAGTGAGCCCCCAATTAATTTCAGCCTGCCCATTCCCTTTATATATTTTTCCAACTCATAATAACCTTCAAAAATGACCGCCCGTGGGTTGAGTGACCCTGGAACCTAAATAACACTACTGTCTCTTAGTACTAAGTCATGCCAGTGCCGCCAATCGCACGACGTGACACTGAGCTGAGTGACTTCAGTGGGGGAAATGTCTTGGCGTCTCATACACGCGGAAATATTCCTAGCTATCCTTGTACACACCCGCACAATCGATTCGTGGATTTCCTGCATGTTTCCTGGGTTCGTTTTTCCGACCTTGCAATGAGACTTATGGTGTGTACAGTACGGACCGCACACACACATATTTACACGGCTGAGCAGGCAGAAAACTGGCGCACCTCTCATGTAGGCCCAGCACCACTGGCGCCATTTTGCAGTCTTTCAGGATGGCTCAAGACTTTATGTTGAGCCACCTCGAGAAGGATTTCAGCCATTCCGATGGTTTTGGAGAAGAAAATGACAATTAGAGCAGCATGCACGTTGTAGGCATCTCCAGTGATGAAGGCATTATTTTATTGCTTGCGTATCCTCTACGGTTCGCACACATCTATATCCATTTAGGCATTAACCCTTTAACTATTGTGATTTGACAATTACTAGTCTGGTTCCTACCTCCTCTGGCATTACCACAGCGATCGTTAATGCCAGTTGCACCAAATCCGAAGAGAATTGTCGAGCTGCCGGACAGCCACTTATGAACAGCTAATGTATCTGAGCGTACCATTAAGTTGTGCATATAATCAGTGACTGTGATTCCAGCCTTCCCAGGTGGTTGGAACGCCCCAGCTTCTCGACACTGGAGGTTCCGTCCGAAATTAACACCAGTCCGGGCATATCACTAACAATAATCTCCCACGCAGGTGCTATCTTCGGCCGATATTCTAGCCATGCAGAAAAAGTCGGACGGAAAACGCAAGATCTTCGCCATATTTGGCAAGAAGAGCAAAACGGTGAGTGGACATTCGCAGCGGCACAACGCAGTCTGGCTAAAGCACTTCGACACAGTCCAGGTCGGAGTCTCTATTCACAGCGGTGAATGGTTACGACTTGCATGTAAATCAATGACACTAATTGATCACAATGTTTCATCACTTTCCGTAATGACCGATACGAAATCCATCCTACAATTGTCTATCAAGCTAGATAACTATCACGAGCACCAGTCTCTATACATAAGGGGTGTCCACCTGAAGTGGGCGATATGCTGAATAGGTATAACCGGGTGGACTTTGTGGTGTCTGTATCCAGATGATCCCGAGGGTTTCACGATGACAGGATAACCATGCCGCACCCGTGCACTCTGTTGACGGTCTGCGCCAGGCGACCGATGCGTGCACAGCTCGAACGAAGTGTGCATAGTACGCATTCCCACCAAAAACGTAGACGACGCTACATAGTCTGTGGACCGAGGCCGGGATGAGCGTGGTACGGACTCTGTATCGGCCGTTGGCCTGCCGATCTCGCCAGCCCGGTCACTGTGCGAGGTGGCGTCGGTGGTGTCAAGAGGCCGCTCTGGTGTTCCGCTGGCCCCCGACGCGGAGTCCGAGTTCGCCTCACCTCGCCGTCGGCATCTGCGCTGACCACGTCGCCAGAGTTCCGGCCGGCTGCCGCACTGGCCACCGTCCAGCCGGCCCCGTTCCGCCGACACGTGCCGCGGTCGGGCGCGTTTTCACTTCCGCGCTGCTTTCGCGCGGCGCCTCGGCAGTATGCGCCGCTGCAGACTGCATACTGCAGTCTATAGCGAGCCGCTGCAGGCTTCTGCGGTGGTGGCGGCCGCGGGTACTCTGGTGCCGCTCGTGGCCGTGCCGACCTGACCTCTGAGTCACGGCTCTCGGCAATTCGATGACCGGAACTGCCGTTAGTGTTCCGTTCCGGCGTCGGCACCGGCCACGCATCGCGTGCGGCGGTGGGTGGGACAGACGGGCGCCGCAGGGCCGTGCCGTCAGAGGTGGCCAGTGGTCGCCGCGCCAGACTTCATGCAGGTGCGCTGCTGCCGGCACGTGCGTCGCGGGTGGGGAGTGGGGGAGGGGGTCAACTGGTCGGGTACCTTATGCTAGCTTCCTAAGGCTGTCTACTCGCTGCCGGAGGACCTGGACCACATACATGGCGGATTTCAAGTTCCAACGAAAAACCGGCTCCGCCTGGTCTACAAGTGGTCTACGGCTAGACTGGGCCAGACTGGGCCAGACTGGGCCAGACTGGGCCAGACTGGGCCAAGTCTGAGGTTGAAGTGGGTTCGGCTCGGCTGGTCTGAGGCTAAGACTAGGCTGGGCTGGGATAGGCTCGGCCTTGTGCGTGGGCTGCGCTATCGTGTGCGGCCGGCCGTTTTTACGCTGTTTGTTTACCGCGCTGTCTAGATAGCCGGCGCTGGCCGGTGGATGCTGCATGTTCAACTAGATAGTGCCGCACACAGATAGATGGAGCCACTCCTGACCACTCCTGAGACCCTCGCCGACCCTTGCACACAGCAGCTCGTGTGTCGTTGCGTAGCGACATCCACGGTGCCCCCAAGCATCGACATGTGTCTGGATGTCATGATTTTCACCATCGACGTCTGGTTGTGGTGTATGCTTACCGTTCATTGTCGCTTGGTGAGCGAGAGCGGGGATTGCTGACCAGATAAGTGGAAATGGAAGTGGCAGTGGAACTGTCGGCTGGTTCGCCTACCTATAGCTGACTTGTGACCGTTCAGATGCGTATGATAATTTGTCATGTAGCTGGGCGCTTACTGAATACTGAAATACCGCTATCTGTGAACTAAATCGACATTCTTCCACATGGACCTAGAACTGTGGCTACCTGTGGTGTGGTCTGTTATGCAAGTACTCCCAGCAGCAACGAAAGGGGCACGTTTCGAAGTACCTTATTATTCCCAGATGAAGTTCTGTAAAAACTAAAGCATTGTGACATTCTATCCATAACAAGTTTTAGCACTTGAATATCCTTTTCGGTATGGCACACATTACGAAAGCCACCGTTTCAACACAGAGAGACGTGCTGTCCAGCCAAGAGTCTCCTAGCCAGCCGATTCCGTTCCAAAGCGTGCGGACGCTGAGTCGCTGTTTGTATTCAGCGTGGAGAGAAGCGTTGCGTTTATCATCTCTGAGCGCGTCCCGGTGCTTCGACGTCGAGCCAGCTCTGTTTGTCGCTCGAAAACAAAACGAACCTCTCCTCTGCTTTTGTGTTCGGGTCCGGCCATGGTACCAATCAAGAAATGGTCCATCGAGGTATTCGGGGCAATATGTTGCATATTATATATTTTTCGACATGTCTCCCACATTTGTTTGCCAGCACGATCTACCTAAACAAGTAGGCATACCTTGATGACTTTAGGAGCAAGTAAGCATTCGGGGCCAGCTATCAGGACAACAGGCTATCAGGTCAACACCACTGACTTGTTTGTCGTTACTCGGAATATCACTTCCTGATAATTCGGCTTTCCTATCTGCGGTGTTGTGTAGGTTTCTTTTTCGTACTCGCTGCTGCCGAAGTAATTTGTTGGCACTTGTTCCCTCCTAAAGTCATGTTGTCCCGGTTTTGTCGCTCACTTTGCATGCTGTTTATATCAATGAGGCAACGGCAGTCCAATGCGCGCCGTTATTAGTGAAAGTCTAATTCCTTTCCTTGTTTTTTTCTGCGTGGAGATGAGGTATTTCTCTGTATTCCAGTGTGTGACTAGATGAAAACCTCTCGGACTGTATTTCAATCGATGATCACTAGTTCATTCTACCAGTTTTCCATGTTACTATTCACATCAGAATGTGTAATGTTCTCTTTGGCCGTGTTTCAACCGGGGAAATGTAATGTCTGTTGGATGGCTTGGTGTCATGTGCCGAAGTTTCATGCGGTGGTGGTGATATGTCTGTGCCGCAGTCGGTGCGGCCGTGTAGTGCGGCTTTTTGTGTCGGCAACGGCTGATGCTAAACCTTTCCTGTGTTTCAGTCGGTGTGGCCGTGTTCCTGTCGGTAGGTGTTGACACTCTCCACCAGTCCTGTGTTTCAGTCGCTGTGGCCGTGCCCCTGCCGGCTGAGGTTGACACTCCCCACCAGTGCTGTGTTTCAGTCGTGTGGCCGTCCCTGCCGGTGAGGTTGACACTCCAAGTCTGTGTTTCAGTCGCTCTGCGGCTAGTTGACCTCCCCACCAGTGCTGTGTTTCGTGTGTGGCCGTGCCCCTGCCGGCTGAGGTTGACACTCCCCACCAGTCCTGTGTTTCAGTCGGTGTGGCCGTGTTCCTGTCGGTAGGGGTTGACACTCTCCACCAGTCCTGTGTTTCAGTCGCTGTGGCCGTGCCCCTGCCGGCTGAGGTTGACACTCCCCACCAGTGCTGTGTTTCAGTCGGTGTGGCCGTGTCCCTGCCGGTGGGTTAACTCACCAGTCTTGTTTCGTCGCTGTGGCCGTGCCCCTGCCGGCTGAGGTTACACCCGTTCTGGGTGGTTGACACTCCCCACCAGTCTGTTTTCAGTCGCTGTGGCCGTGCCCCTGCCGGCTGAGGTTGACACCCCCACCAGTGCTGTGTTTCAGTCGTGTGGCCGTGCCCCTGCCGGCTGAGGTTGACACTCCCCACCAGTCTGTGTTTCAGTCGTGTGGCCGTGCCCCTGCCGGCTGAGGTTGACACTCCCCACCAGTGCTGTGTTTCAGTCGCTGTGGCCGTGCCCCTGCCGGCTGAGGTTGACACTCCCCACCAGTCCTGTGTTTCAGTCGCTGTGGCCGTGCCCCTGCCGGCTGAGGTTGACACTCCCCACCAGTCCTGTGTTTCAGTCGCTGTGGCCGTGCCCCTGCCGGCTGAGGTTGACACTCCCCACCAGTGCTGTGTTTCAGTCGCTGTGGCCGTGCCCCTGCCGGCTGAGGTTGACACTCCCCACCAGTGCTGTGTTTCAGTCGCTGTGGCCGTGCCCCTGCCGGCTGAGGTTGACGCTCCCCACCAGTCCTGTGTTTCAGTCTGTGCGGCCGTGTAGTACGCAGTGTTCCCATCAGCGGAGGATGACGCTCCGCCTGCCCCGTGTTGCAGTCGGTGATCGAGAGCACGGCGTCGTCGGACAGCCTTGGCGACCGTTCAGTCTCCCCGGATGGCTCTGACGAGTCCACCGACCGACCGAGGTCGCTCAGTCCTCAGACGCAGGTCATCCAGCCGCCGCCTCGGGCCAAAAAGCGGGCCGCGCCCAAACCGCCGCAGCCCAATGGGGTACGTGTGCGGTCAACGCAGCTGGCAAGATATGTCATTCTTTCAAAGTCGATGATTTCCTGTGGCCAGTCCTGATATGGCCATCAAATAGTGCTTTTGTACCCAGTTTATCTGATTAGTTGGTGGCAAGTTTGAACTTTATTTGCATGACTAGCGTACGATTTACTGTGCACGTATGTATAGTGGTACGACATTGGTACTGCCGTACTACTGGTGTAATTGGCCGCTCATGTTTGTTTCTATGTGAGCGGGATTGTTTATGCGCCCCTAAACCCCAATAACTAACTAACTAACTGAGCGGGATTTTCAGCCTATGTAGTTCACCCATGGCTTGATGTACTGGGCACACGGTTGTTTTGCAGTTATGCTTGTGCTCACTGGTATTTTATGATACGTCGGTCCTAGCTCGTTTTTTTGTACTTGGTGCAAGCTTTTTTTCCTCCTTCGTAGCTTGCGTTTAGTTTTGTCTTGGTGCCGGCTGCGTTGTATATGCGATCTTGATCTTGGTTCCGGCTGTGCTATATATGCCGATTTTGGTGCAGTCTGTGCTCCATGTCGTGCTGTGAACGTTGCGCCAACTCCTAGCGGCCTGATAACTGGTAACTATTGGTGCGTATCTGGACAGGGGGAGCAAGGTCCGGCTCCGGCTCCGGCTCCGGCTCCGGCTCCGGCTCCGGCTCCGGCTCCGGCTCCAGTTCCGGTTCCGCACGCCTCTGCTGCGCCGTCGGCCCCAACCGCAGCCGGCCGGCCGCCCAGCGAGCTGTCCGAAGGC
Organism: Imbricaverruca yamaguchii; assembly: GCA_034440575.1. Lineage (NCBI taxonomy): Eukaryota > Metazoa > Arthropoda > Thecostraca > Neoverrucidae > Imbricaverruca > Imbricaverruca yamaguchii. The sequence goes on from JAOTOL010001589.1 coordinate 303,304, forward strand.
ACCGAGTCGGTGGAGTCGAGACAGAGCTCCGACAGCTCCGGCTACCACGAGGCTGGCCTCAGCGACGCGCCGGACAGGTGAGCCGCGCCTCGGCCGGTGACGTAGTGATCCGGTGACCCCGCGCCCTTCCCACCAGCCAGCTCGCCGCATGACACCACCTTTAACCCGCGTGAGGGATGTGATTTTCATGGGCGCCGCCACTGCTGGGGTCCCTGTGGTCCGGGCTCGGGGCTATTTCTAGGCTACGTCCAGGCCCCACCTGATTGTTTACAATCATCTTAGCTTTTTAACTTGAAAATTCTTATAGATCCCCATGACTGAATTCTACTCTGAAGCTGAAGGAGGTGACGCCCTTGGCGATTATGACGCAATATCGGTTGCAGTGCCTTACGGCTCAATCCACTGTCGACTACACTGGAAGATGCTTGGTGTGACCTGCTTACTATCACGGGCCTCCCTGTCTGAATTCACTTAATCACTCAGCTACAAAAAAGCATAGTGTGACGACGCCACGAGCTGCTCCGTGATCCTGATCCCAGACGGCCGACTCCTGTACACGTAACCGTGATCCGGCACACCGATGGTTCGAGGCTTGACGCGTGAACGTGAGGCTTGGTGACTAGGGACGCCCCGCTGGCGCACTTCCGACTGACATACCCCAGGCGGCGCGGGAGCCTCCTGCGCTGCCACCTGCCGCCAGTGTGCCGTCGGTCCGTTTGTGCGCAATGTGTGTGCGCTGGCCACCATTAAGTCGGCTTCACCGAATTTGCGGCGGCCTTGCGGTGGTTGTTAGTCAGTCGGCGGTGGCACTGAGAACGATGCCTGCCGTTTCGGTGCATCGAACCGTGGTGTATTAGAGGCTTTGAAGCAGTCCTAACAGATTCGAATGAACCATTTTTGTCTGATTTCGCTATGCTCAGCTGATCTTTGAAGAGTAAATTATTGTTGCTGTCGTTTTGGTGGACGCGGCTTTGACAACTGCGGGAAGTCACGCATCGAATTCAGCTTGACGTAAGCTGCGAAGTGCATTGCTGGTATGACAGCTCAATAAGACTACTGCGTTTGTCATCAAGAGGGGTGTTGGTCTGTCAGCTCGCTACGACTACCCCCTCTCTGTTCCAGCCCCACGGACCGTCTGTTGGCGGCGGCGGCGGCGCCGTCCAACCTGGCCTCGGTGACCTCGTACTCTGCCTCAAATCTCGCCCAGTCGAACCTGACCCAGGTCAACTCGGCGTCCAGCCTGTCCCTGTCGTCGGCCATTCGGAAACGGCGCGCGCCACTGCCGCCGCCCATCCCCCGGATAGCTGAGGACCCGCAGTCGCCTCAGTGCCGCACCTCGCAGCCGGCCCACACGCACAGACAGACCTCCGAGCCGGTGGGCCGCTCGGCTGGCCTGCCCACAGCTCGTCGCCAGCCCGCAGCCGTTCGACCAGGTCAGTGCGAGTCAGTCCACGCTGACAGCGTTAACCCCATGTTTGAGCCGGACGACGGTGGTAGTTGCGGCGCGTTCATAGCTGAACTGCGTGCGGCGGTGGTGTGACTGACAGTTGTGCAGCTGCATCGGGCATACAATCGAGCGCTACTCTAACCTGATCTCGCTTCCTTCTAGGGCGTTCGCGGTGACTGAGGTAGATCCCGAGGGTAACAGTTGACATTTTGTGTTTCTCACAGTCTCACCTCTGCATGCTCTCTTTCTCTCACTCGCCTCTCACCGCTCACGGTGGTGGTGGCCGGCCGACTGCTGCACGCGTCTGTCCACCTGTGTTCTCTCTTCTAGAGCTGGCCTGGCCAGCGTCCTGTAGTAGCGCGACGGACGCGGCCACCGCCCCACCCACGCCGCGCCGACGTAGCTCGTTGGGCACGCGGCGACCACAGCCGCTGCCCCGCCTCCGACTGACCCGCCAGCTGGCCGAGGAGCGGCCCGACCTGCTGCCGCCGCCGCCCGGCTTCACAGACAGCTGGCCGCAGTCGCACTCTGCGCCCGCAGCGGTCACGATGCGCGCGGCCGGCCGCGCCGCTCTGCGGCGGCCCGCCAGCGTCGGCTGCCGGCCCAGCAAGAAGCGCGCCGCACCGCCACCACCGCCGCTGCTGCTCAAGCTGTCCAAGCCGGTGGGGGTGTCGACGTCGCGCCAGTGGAGCGACGTGACGGACGCGTCCTGCGATCTGACGGACGTGACGTCGCTCAGCTCGTTCCGCAGCGTGTCGGACGAGTCCGGTGTGGACGGCGCGGCGCTGGCGGCACCGCTGGCGCCGCCGCCAGAGTGGTCGCCGCTCTGCAGCAGTGTGGACGGTGATGACGTGGCACGCACCGACGAGTCGCACCGCTCGGTAGATGACTCTAGTGAGGAGGGCCCTGTTGCTCCGCACGGTTCTGTAGTCCGCCGGTGGCGAGACTCGACAAGCTTAGACAGACTGGTGGCGGATGCACGTGGTCAAGGTCACAGACAAGGTCAGCGGGCTTGCATGCTTAACACTGGGTTTATATGTGTTCGTGTTTGTAAATGGCGATTATGCTGCTTTGTGTCACCACGTATTGATTGCTTCCGCGAGCGTTATCTGTTTAAGTTACGTATGATTACATGTAGTTGGCTCTGATCAGTGCAGAGGATTGAACCAGCCCCCCCCCCCATTTTTTTTTCGCAGCCACGAAAATACCCGGGTATCGGAGCTCCGCCCGCTTGGGAAAGTTGGACGTCTTTTACTGATCTCTGTGTAAAAATTGAAAATGTCACGCCTAGTCGCCGATCACCACCAGTGTCGTACGTCAACAACCTAGTCATGTCTGGACGAAATCGTGATCGCGAATCAACCACGCTTTCTACCCCCAACTGACCAGCGCAGGGAGTGATAAGGTAGCTGGCGACTAAGGTCGTTGATGTTCCCAGTCATTGCCTACGGTGGCCTCAAATTACCTTTTTTTAGTGACTTATGATTCACCGATGTTAAATTATACACTGAAGCTAACTTTGACATCCGTTTTGGTCTTTGGGTAGCATTTTCGAGTTTCTAAAACCAGGTCAGCACTTCGACCTCATCTGTCCCTCTACCTACAGACAAAAGTGGCAAAGGAAACATCGTTAGTGTTGATACTGATGAATACTATACCGAACATTCCAAACTTTATTTGTTCTGATATCGTTCTATGCTTATAATTTTTACACGGATAGCAATTGAACGTGAAAATTCTTTATCTTTGTAGATAAATATTCTTGGAGCCAGGTTCGCTGTCGTGAATTAGTCGCGGGATCTCGTCGCGTTCAACACATTGTTTTGTTCAGTGCTTCTGGCGCTCTGCGGAAATGCTAGAGTCGCAGCCTCCACCTGCACTGCGGCGGTTGGCAAAAATGCCACCCACTGTCGTCGGCTGATCCACCAGCCAATGAGCTGGTAACGATGAAGTAAAACCGAGCCAATATTTTGGGATCGTCCCTGTGGTCGCATACTATAACGAATCCCATGGCGTACACACGTCGCTGCTTCAGTCAAACACATATTGTTTCAATCGATTCGGGGTGACCCGTTCAGATGGGCGCTGTATGACCAAAGCAGTCGATGCGCCCCTAAGCCCAAATAACCAACCCGACCCATTCAGCCGCAGTCGGTGACTTGTAGTCTCGATCAGCGTCGCCACTGTCTGCTGCTCACCGTCTGGCACGTTTGGCAGACGACGAGGCTGAGCCGAAGACCGGCTCGTCGTCGGGCTCGTCGACCTCCACCCTGGAGAAGAAACGCCTGACAGTGCAGTCGCGACAGGACTCTGTCACATCCACCGAGACGCTGACGTCAACAGATCAAGCCGCCACCAGCCAATCTGAGGCCGCGGACCGGCCTGGTGCGGTGGCCGACAACCAATCTGAGGCTTCGGACCGGTCTGGTGCGGTGACTGACAACCAATCTCTGGCCGCGGACCGGTCCCGTGCGGTGGCCAACAACCAATCTGTGGCCGCGGATCGGTCTGGTGCGGTGGCCAACAACCAATCTGAGGTTTCAGAGATTGGCGCCGATGTTGAAGCTGCCACGTCGATGGTCCGTGAATCGTCATCTCCGGCGCGGAGAAATACCGTGCTAGACACTCCCACGCCGAATGCTGGCGAATCGGCGGAATCCACACACACTGACGACGAATCAGCGGAAGGCACACAGATCGACGGCCAATCAACGGACCCGACGGCGGTCGCCAGCCGGTCGGCCGCTCACACACGTTCTGCCGACGAGTCGGCCGGTCCCGCGCGGCTCTCGCACCAATCCGAGCCGACTGCGGGAGACGACTGCCCGGCACCGCCGGCACAGACCAGAGCGCCGGCCGTCGTGTTGGCTGCGAGTGCACCGACACCGGCTGACGGCCTGCGGGAGCTGCCGGAGGTGCCAGAGCACACGTCTGTGGAGACGGTCCGCCCAGCCCCGGCTGGCGACTCGGCGCCGGTGTCGGAGCGTCACGACCGGACGGGGGTGTCCGGCCGCGTCAGTCTGGAGAATCAGACCGTGGCGCGCGTCGAACCGCACCATGAGGCGACGACAGAGCTCGGCTTGCACACTGACAAGGCGTCGGCACCGACGACCTATATGGCCTCAACGGCATCAACGCTGTCGAACGAAACTCGAGAGCGTGTCACCGATGGCGGACCGGAGGTGGGGACGCGATCAGCAGACGTGGAAAGTCCTGTCCAGGCCCAGGCGGCGCCTCGCGCTCGGGTCGAAGCGGAACTCTGCGTGGACGACCGTCGTGCCGATGAATCTCGCTTTGTCGAACGGCCTCGCCCAGAGTGCGAGACCGCCGATGCTGGCAGCGTGCCGCCCGTTTACGACCAGGAGACGGCTCGGCTGCAGCGCGAGGTGGATAACGCCCTGGAGAGTCTCGACAACAACCTGGACAGGGCGCTGGCGGAGAGCGACGCCGCTGCCGAGCTGGCCGCCGACAGCGCCACAGACACGTCGTCCAGCCCGCCGGCGCCGGTGTGGCCGTCCGAGGCGGCCAGAGTCTCCGAGACGGCGCTGCCGGCCCTGACCCGGCCGGCCAGACACCCCGAGCACGTCCAGCAAGAAACGCGGGACGTGGCGGATGCGCTGCCAGCCGTGGCGATGGCGGTGGAAGATGTGGAGTCGGACGAAAAAGTGGCCGCCGGGCCTCCACCGCCACCACCACCACCACCGCCACCACCATCACCGCCGGCCGGCCGGCGGATGGCCGATCAGAAAACTGCTGACGTTGCAGACCCGATCCAGCAGTCGCCGACGCCGAGTGGCGTTGCTCCGGCCGAGGTGGTGCTCAGCTGGACTGGTGCCGCGGACACGGCCGCCGCCGCGCCACGTGACCACGCACGTGCACAGGCCGCCACGGCACGTGGGGATGGTCACGTGCCATCCAAGATCGTCCGCCCTACATCTGACCGATCGGGCGGCCACGAAGAAGTGGTGGAGAAGGTTGAGAAAGTCCAACGCAATCGGGTGAGTTAGGAGCTTGCTGTTGAGCACCGAAGCTGCATATGGGTGTGTGCATGTTGCCTTGGTCCGTCTGCAACAGCTGCTCGTTCGTGATGTTTGTGATGCTTCGCGCCATATGGTGGTTTTTACCACTTTGGAATATGCTTCTCCTTGGCCTCTGTTTGTGTTGTGTGTGTGTGTTTGTCGTGCTGGTCCAGAGCTTCGCGGTGGCCCGGTCTCCGCTAAAGCTCGTGGTATTCAACGTCTGCAGATGACCTCAAAAGACATCGAAGCGCAGATCGAGCGGCGACTGGCCTCTTTCGACCGGAGCAGGCCGCCTCCGCAAGCTGCTGAACCGGCCACTCAGCAGACCACTCAGCAGACCACTCAGCAGACCACTCAGCAGGCCACTCAGCAGGCCACTCAGCAGGCCACTCAGCAGGCCACTCAGCAGACCACTCAGCAGACCACTCAGCAGACCACTCAGCAGACCACTCAGCAGACCACTCAGCAGGCCACTCAGCAGGCCACTCAGCAGGCCACTCAGCAGGCCACTCAGCAGGCCACTCAGCAGGCCACTCAGCAGGCCACTCAGCAGGCCACTCAGCAGGCCACTCAGCAGGTCACTCAGCAAAACACCAAGTTGGACACTCAGCCAGCCACTCGGCTGGTCTCTCCGCCTCCGTCTGCCACCTCCGACTCCGCCAGCTGGCAGTACCAGCTGCCCGCGCCGCCGACGCCATTCGCCGACGGCGCGCCGGGTCGCGCCGGACCGCTGGAGGCTCCGCTCGAGTTCCAGGACTCTATGACCGTCACGTCCAGCGAGGTGTCGACCGGCAGCGAGGCCGGAGACCTGACCGAGGCCACCAACCGGGCCGTGGCATCGCCTGCCGGCCCGCGCCTCCACCAACCGCAGCCGGCGACACAGGCGGCCGACCAATCGGAGTCTGTGGCACAGCGGCCGGCGAAGCCGGAGCGACGTCGCTCCAGCGAGCGGCTGTCGCGCCAGATGAGCTTCTCCATCGGCGCGTACGCCCAGCGTGAGCCGAGTCAGGAGGGTGCGCCGCCGCCCAGTCGTCTGCAGAAGGCCGAGTCGTTCCACCACCAGCAGAGCCCGGCCGAACAAGCCGCCTCGATTCAGGTACGCTGTGCTGTGGGGAGCCATCACGTGAGTGTAGATGGAGCACACGGACTGAGGGTGCGTCCTGCGGGATGTGATCGTGAAACTGAAGGAGTGGCTATATCGCCGGAGTTTCCCTTCATTCCAATAGGCGGATGTTCGCCCAACAATATGCATGTTTACAATAACAAAGGAAAGGTCTGGACGGCACTGATACTTCTGAAGGATAAAAGTACGTTAAGGCGTAAGCTGTCTACCGGGATTGCATGACCTTGGCCATGTACTATACCCTTTTTTACGGATGCTGAACATTGCTCGAAAGGTATGGGAAATATTTCGAGTGGAAAGCTTCTGAAACTGTTCCTGGCACAGCATAGGCTGAGTGCCGTCTCCGTAATATTGAAGGTAGCGATGCTTACAAGACGAACCAGACTCTTGTTGGATCTTACACCCGCAGTTTCAAAAGCAAGCAAACCAGGGCGACTTGCACTGCCATCTGGCGGAACAGGCGAGACTCGAACCCCCAACCCTTCGATTGAGACGAGCAACTTACCCCTAGGCATCTCGCCTGTCGCTACTCTTCGCTCGCGACCAATTGGCGTGAGAGATTGGCGAGGCTACATGACTCAACGGTCAATGTGTCGTAAAACCAACAACCAACCAACTTACCTCTAAGATACTCGTCCCCTTGAAAGGTCTTTGGTTGATCTAATATGTATAAAGCGCTTTCCTTTATCGAGATGTCAGAAGATGTTTCATATGTCGTACTGTCTGACTCTCTCAGTAGCCTTTTGGCACTTGCCGCCTTTTACCCTACCGACACTCTACTGATTGACATTCTGACACGTCTCACTACTCTGGAACGAGACGGAAAAAGCGTCTGCTTGTGCTGGGTTCCGAGCCATATCGGGATTTGTGGAAATGAGCAAGCCGATTCCGCAGCGAAATGAGCAGCTCAGAGGCCCCCAACGCGTGTTCGTCCACTTCCCGCCAGGGATCACATCTCTGTCATCACAGCACATATGAATGCTAAGTGGCAGGGGAGTTGGCATGCACAGTTGAACAATAAGCTGCGTTCCATAAAACCACAGCTGGGAGACTGGTCATCATGCTATCTCAGATCCAGGAATGATGAAGTGACTATGTAGATTGCGAACTGGCCACACACACGCTAATCACCAATACCTCTTCTGCGAGAAAGAGAGGCCCAAGTGCCCTCGCTGTCTGGTAGCTCTCACGGTGCGACGCATGCTCTTCTCGTGCAAACACTTCTCAAGGGAGCGAAGGTTATTTTTCGGAAATGATGTCAGATAGTTAACATCGCGACATTCTAGCAGATGACTCTGAAGTAATTCATTCTGGCAATATATTCAGGTACCTACGGGTGATAGGATTTCAGTCCATATACTCACCTCAGTACCACAATAGAACTCTAACATTATAAATCAACGTTATGGGCGCTAAATCATCACATTTTATGGTCGAGGCGCCCCAAATCCCAAATAAATAACTAACGATCTAATATGTACTTCCACTGATTGTAAAGTTGGGGATCCATCGGCTATCGCTCAATGACACGATTGGTGATCGGGCTGTTCATATATTTCTGGATGTAAATTAAACTGCCATCCAAATGGCGTTCGAATTTCTCCTACTCGGTACGTTACAAAGAGCATTGGGCCCTGATTTCCTTCACCTTAAACGACTGCCTCGCAAAAGGCTTAGTGTGGGCGTCGACAGGAGTCCCTGAAGTGAGCAGCAATGTAGCGAACCGCACCTTTCTGACATGAAGGCGAGCAGTCTGGGTGAGGTACCTGTCTTGGAACCGAAAAGACGTGGATTCGAATTTCACCAGTCTCTTCTCTTCGCCGGCCACCAATCTGCGTGATAAACCCTACACGACCACTTCTCGTTGGAAGAAGCAAGCGTTTCTGGATGGGTGCAAGATGAGGCGTGTAGGAAACTATGTTAATACAGTACGACTTATACATTTGTATGCACTCGAAATTCAGGAATAAGAACCAGCGCTTTAAATGGGCGCTGCATGACTGATGTGGTCGATGCTCTCCTAAACTCCAACAACCAACCAACCAGCGCTTTAGAGGAGTCTATCCGTGGCATTTGAAAACTCTATCGTCGGCGGCGACTGAAATGTTCGTGAGAAGCATGCGCAGTGTTTTCCCAGCCTGTTTGCTCGTCTTGGCTATGAAATCGATAGCTATTGATAACTTGACAGCAATATAAACCCGAGATTCCTCCTCGGATTATTTTAAAAACTTTAAAGATCACCTTAGAGCGAATAAATATTCCAGTCAATTCACAGCTGCATGAAATTGCGATTTGTATTGCAAGTGAATGCTCTGATGTATTTTGTCCTGTATTGCCCGACACCGTTGTCAATGGCAAGATAATTCCGGTCGAAGTCAAAATGTATTGTGATTTGCACGCTTATTTATTCACAGCGGTGCCGATCTCAATGCTATTAAAATGAAAATTGTAGTGTTGCAAGCGAATACGAATATGCTCGCGCCAGCTCACTAGCAAGCACGAAAAACAGTTGCTCCCGATGCAGCGGCGAATTCCCTCGCTTCAGCGTCGTAGCGGGACTGACGTCACGATTGTGACGTCACGGCTGTGTGACGTCACGCTTGCTGCCCTGCAGCCTGCAGTCACGACTGCCAATCGGGCAATTGGTTGGTGCAGCCGTCTGGCTGTGGTCTGATCGGGTCGTCACTGTTGACGTCTGTTGCCAGGCGGCGTCAGCGGACGAGACTGCCGCCGCCGAGGTCAGCGGGGTCAGACGGCAAGTAGTCCGGCGGCGCAGTTCTGACTACGCCGACGTGACCGAACGGGGTCAGAGGTCGGACGCCGACCCTGAGCCGGTCCGGCCGCCCCGCAAATACGAGGTTAGTGAGAGTTACTGTGATGGGGGTGGGGGCCCCGCGCCGACTCATCAGACACCAGTTTGGTGAGTCGGTAGCAATGTGGACCACGATGGACACGTGCAGTAAATGGGCGATGTTCCCCTCACGTGTCCAGCTTGGCTACCTTGCTGTGTTTGGAACGCCGGATGTGTTCGTGTGCTCAAAACAGTGTGGTAAAATCCTGTTGCGCTATGAATCGCGAGCGTATTTGGTGTTTCCAGCATTCCATGAGTTGTTCTATGCCCACGCATGCACTTGGCGTGCCTAATGCATTATCTATCGATGTTGGTTTGCTTTGCAATGAAGTGCTTACGTCCGACATCTGGGATCGAAAGCAAGAGACTCGCTACGCTAGGCTGAGAATCTGATCTGTACTGCGTTCTGCATATGTGGTCCATGTTCAATCGTTTTGGGTGTAGCCGGTGCAGTAACGTGTTGCTCTGCACTCAGCTCAAGTTCAACAACACCAAGTCCTACTCGATGCTGAACCTCAGCGGCGGCTTGTCCCTGCCTACCGAACACGATTCTCCAAACATGAACAAGACACAAAGTCACACCGACCTGGCACTAGGTGGGTGTCCGCTGCTCTCCCGAGCGCCGTTTGCGAGACGCCGCCGATCGCCGATACTTGCGTGATGCTGTAAGGCGCCATGAAAACAGTCTTGTAGGTGAAAATGTTGCTGATTACTTAAGTTTGTTTGTGTTTGGCTATTTGGGCATGGGCTCTGTAACTCAGCCAATGTGCCTAAGTCAAGGTAGTCAAATGACAGGTGAAGAAACCGACATGTCTGTGCACTATGCGCATTGGCCAGTATAGGACTTTGTTCAGCATTCCTTGGATGGATCGGGCGGACAGCTGGGAGCACTGCGACAGATGCAGCTGACGTTAGCTGGATCATCACGACCGGCGATGATGCGCCACCAGCGCTCTCCGACTGATGCCGTCCGCCTAGGCATCCCTGCGGCGTCACTGTGGTGGGGATGGCCGAGTGGCTAAGGTGTTGAGCTATGGATGCCAAGGTCCCGGGTTCAGCGCTCTCACCATACTAAATTGTATATTCCCCTGATGAGTCTATTGGCTTTGCGCTGCACTTTTCTAGCATATCTACCTCTTTATAGGTATCTTATCTACCTGTCAGCATGACTCCATGCTTGTACATGATATTCCAAGTGGGGTCGCACATTGCTGAGTAGTTTTTTCATGACTGCCTTGCTCTTGTATCTCGCACTTCTATTAATGAGTCTCGGCATTGAGTGCCCTGTTCCTAGCTGAGATACATTGTTTTCCGTTTCAAGGTCTGTTGAAGCCATCACATCTAAGTCACTTTGCCCTTCAATAACATCCAGTTCCCTCCCTTCCATCGTATATCAGTCTCGCCTCCAGACTCCAGATGCATAACTTTACACTTATCAGTTAAAGCACATCTTCCATTGATCAGCCAACTTTTTTGGTCCTCCAAGTCTAGTTGAATATTACTAGATAGGTTACTACTGTTAGCCACTCCTACCAGCTTGATGTCATCAGCAAATTTCAATGCTGTATTCCTCAGCCCTACCTCAATGTTATTCACACAGGTGATAGAGAAGTGGCCCTAGAAGCCCTGTGGTACCCCACTCAGACTATCCTTCCAATCAGACTTACATCCATTAACACTACCTTTTGTCTCCTTCCCCTCAACCATGCTTCAATCCAACGTAGAACTTTTCAAACAATCCCATGTTGCTGTAGTTTAATTTGCCTTTCATGTGGAACGTTGTCAAAGGTTTTCCTAAGGTCTACGTACACATCCACCCTGTTTTGTCTATTTCTTTAGTAATATACTCTATGAACTCCAATAGGTTAGTTAAACAAGAACTTGGAGACCGAAATCCATGTTGAGTATCACTTATAAGGTTCCGCCTACTAAGATGAATATTAGCGTTTTCTTTGGCTCTCACAACACTCCGTGTTTGCGTCGTGAGCCACTCGATAAACATGTGACGTCGCTGTCGCCGTCGGACAGAGGGCGAGGTGAGCGACATCCAGTCGGAGTTCCTGAAGCTGCAGCGGCAGTTCCTGCACTGGCAGCAACAGCTGCTGCACAACCAATCGATCCTGCAGACGAAGGTGGCGCCACTGGCGGGCTTGGCCAGCCCGCCGGACGGCCGGCCCGCCGCCGCTGCCGCCGGTCTGCAGAGCCTGCAGGTACAGAGGTCACCGGCGCCGCAGCAGCCGCCGCCGCAGCGGCGCGGACCCGCCTGCACCGACCCGTCTGAAGACACGCCCTCACCTCCCGTGGTGTGTGTGCGGCCGTGCATGTCCTCTGCACAGGTGGCGGCTGAGGGCCCACCCACTCCTGTGGTGTCTGTGCGGCCATGCATGTCCTCGGCAGCGGTGGCGGCCGAAGGTAGACCTGCTTGTGTGGCGGCGGCGATGGCCACTGGCCGGCGCCCGCCCGTCCCCTCACCGCCGGCGGGTCGGCGCGATTCTGCCTGCGCCTCGCCGTGTCACGCCCTCTGGCCGAGGACGGAGCCGACCAGCTGCGACGGCCTGCCGACGCCCGACCTGCGCCGCCGTGTGGAGCGCCGCTGGCTGCAGCTGGTGGCGGCCGCACCCTACCGCCGCGCCGACGACCAGCCCGACCGAGCCGCGCGCTTCGCCACCGACGCAGGCGCCGGCTGCATGCTCTTCCCCCGCACGGTGATGTGACACTGACTGACTGGCTCCGCACGCTCAGGTGACGGGCCCCGCTTCTGCTCTCTCTCTGTGTGTGCTGCTCCACCATTCTGCCGGTGGCTGCTCGCTGCATGGCCGTGTGATGGCGCGTGCATGGCCAGCGCTGGGTCGCGTTTCTGGGACTGGACAATGCGCTTGTCGGCTTTTTGCGTGCGCAGTTTTTGAGCTGCGTCCGTCGTTGCACGAATCCACGACTATACAGCTAATGTACAGCTGTGTTGTAGTTCGCAGTTCTCCAGGTGGGTCGTTCGTCTGCGTGTCGTATCTAGCTACAACTATACCCATCCTCTTTCAGTTTGTAGGACGTTACTTAATGTATGCTCGAGGGCCCCTGGGCGTGATTCAGAAAACCAGTTACCATAGTTCCATGCCATATTTGCATTTACACCGTAGTCTTCGGAGCACATTTTGTATTTGATTGTGCAGATGTGGCTGGCCGACGACAGGTGGTTTAGTTCTTCACCTTTCATTGTTTTGCATTTACCTACCCATTAACAAGACAATGGTCTCGTGGATAGTACATCTACATATAATACCTTTGGCCATCCCTTCTGAAGAATGCCGAGCATGTTGATGACATCCTATGTAGCATTGGTGGTGATCTCACGCGAGTATCGATCAGGCAGAGGTGCAGGGGCCGATCAATCATGGTAGTATTTTGCCTCTAAGTTATTGGAAATAATTTGTCGAGTGTTTACAACCCCATATGCATTTGCATATTACGGGCATTATCTCGCTCCTGATATTGATTGACTGCTTCAGCTGACCAAGTATACAGCCTTTGCAAATTATGATTCAGCACATAAAGCCTCCACTCCGCCGGATAGTTCGCCGTCCCGGGCGTGCACCAGGCGCTTGCAGCGGTGGTTTCAGTTCCACTTATAAACTGTGGCACTGCCTTCGAAAACAGTAGATAGTATGCCTTGTAGTTATCGATGAGCCTTTCTATGCTGCTGAAGTAAGGTTTTGTCTCGGCAGATGGCATATCACTGCCTCGCAGTGATAACGTGTTATTTTGTATGCTTACGGTGGTGCTGTCTCCGTTGACCTGATGCCTGTCGCCATGGCGCGTGACGTTACGTCCGATGTCCGACGGTACCGCCTCTGACAGACCACCGTGTCTATGTACTGTGCAGGTGATCGAAGAGTTGCGCCGCCGCGGGACAGATGAGTGTACGCCCGAGCCCGAACCAGAGTGTGAGCTCAAGCCGAGGCCCGAGCCGAAGCCCGAGTCTGAATCTGAGCCAGAGTCTGAGCCGTCCGCATCCTCTGACTACACGAGTCGGTCTCAGTCGCTGCCGCGCGCGACCACCCCCAAGGCCGGCAAACTGGCCCTGGCTGAGCCGCCGCCGGAGCGGTCCTCCACCCTGGAGCGGCGCCCTTCGGCTGGCAGGTGAGCGGTCCTCCTCCCTGGAGCGGCGCCCTTCGGCTGGCAGGTGAGCGGTCCTCCTCCCTGGAGCGGCGCCCTTCGGATGGCAGGTGAGCGGTCCTCTCTGGAGCGGCGCCCCTCGGCTGGCAGGTGAGCGGTCCTCCTCCCTGGAGCGGCGCCCTTCGGCTGGCAGGTGAGCGGTCCTCCTCCCTGGAGCGGTGCCCTTCGGTTGGCAAGTGAGCGGTCCTCCACCCTGGAGTGGTGCCCCTCGGCTGGCAGGTGAGCGGTCCTCCTCCCTGGAGCGGTGCCCTTCGGCTGTCAGATGAGCGGTCCTCCCTGGAGCGGTGCCCTTCGGCTGGCAGGTGAGCGGTCCTCCTCCCTGGAGCGGTGCCCTTCGGCTGTCAGATGAGCGGTCCTCCTCCCTGGAGCGGCGCCTCTTCGGCTGGAAGGTGAGTGGTCCATCCTGGAACGGCGCCCTTCGGCTGGCAGATAAGCGGTCCTCCTCCCTGGAGCGGTGCCCCTCGGCTGGCAGGTGAGCGGTCCTCTCTGGAGCGGCGCCCCTCGGCTGGCAGGTGAGCGGTCCTCCTCCCTGGAGCGGCGCCCTTCGGCTGGCAGATGAGCGGTCCTCCTCCCTGGAGCGGCGCCCCTTCGGCTGGAAGGTGAGTGGTCCATCCTGGAACGGCGCCCTTCGGCTGGCAGATGAGCGGTCCTCCTCCCTGGAGCGGTGCCCCTCGGCTGGCAGGTGAGTGGTCCTCTCTGGAGCTGCGCCCCTCGGCTGGCAGGTGAGCGGTCCTCCTCCCTGGAGCGGCGCCCTTCGGCTGGCAGGTGAGCGGTCCTCTCTGGAGCGGCGCCCTTCGGCTGGCAGGTGAGCGGTCCTCCACCCTGGAGCGGCGCCCTTCGGCTGGCAGGTGAGCACGCTGGGACCTGGTGGCGGTGGAATGAGAAAGAAGGCACTGGAACATAGTTTTCCTATACAAGGAGTAAGAGTTGGATTGATTGGATCAACACAAGTGATGCTTCCCATCTCTTCGGGAGGGGGGTGATCTAACCCCACTGTTCCATTGAGACGCTTCCATAATTTAGGCGTGTGATTCTTCGAGGAAGCTTTCAGAGCCTCTCGAATGCGCTTTGTATTCGTGTGCAGTAGAATTGCTGGTTCCTGGTTGAAATTTCATTAAAGCTGCACTCCATATCATAGTCGTGAAGAATATTCTCCAATCGTCCTTGGAATCCTCGAGAACCTATATCTTACGATGATAGTCATTTCAAGAAAAGTTTTCGTCAGCTATGCCACTTCCTTAGTACCGAAAACAATTGCAGAATTGTTCATCAACAGTGGTGAAATATGGTTTCGAAATGTAGCCGTTACATCATTTTTCGCCAAGATACGCCATAGGATCTAAGTGAGACCCAGACATTTTCACGTTTAGTGTAGCCATCCCTCATATTTGTCAGGCTCTTTACACCTGGTCTCCTACAATAACCTGACAAGTCTCGCAGCAGATGGCCTACCTGGCATATCGTCTTGCCCATCCAGACAAGTTTGATAAACACTGGTTGCCGTCTGTTGCATATGGCGGCAGGCAATGCATATGGCGGTCGAGATTACTTAAATCCAATAGTATTGCTGTGGTCTGTCGTTCTAAAATGGATTCCAGATTAACAATTTTAGTATGCATATGCACGTTTACTGTGGTTGGTCATCGTCGACAGTGAACTGAACGCCGAACTTTACATCTGTCTTCACTCTCAGCCATTGTATAATTGTTTCCCTTACAACCAGTCTGATCCGTATTTCAGGGAGAGAAGGGTGCCATACTCTCCACCAAAAGTGGCGCTTGGGTCGTGGAAAGACCAGGGCAGATCGACTCAGGTTCAGCTGAAGGAGGACAGCGACTACGTGTTGCGTCGAACACAATCGACACAGCCGCCGCCGAGTGGGCCGACGTCATCTGCTTCCGCCGACGGGCCAGCGGTCCATTCTCCTGCCGGTCCATCGATGACCTACAGGTCAACTGGAGCAGCGACGGCCTCTGAGCCCGCTGACGGGCCAGCGGCCGCGACAACCGCTGAGAACGCGCCCAAACGCTCTGCACCCGTCCACGTGCGGCCCAACAAGAGCGTGACGGTGACGTCACTCGGCGCTCCGCCGCCGCCTGTCGGCCTGGCGCCGCGGCCAGAGCCCCCGAGCCTGTCGGCCGTCGCCAAGGTGCGCCGCAACACGAGCGTGTCCACGCCGGCGGCGGTGCTGCCGCCACCAGCGGTGACTCGAACCGGCCGGCCGCTGCCAGCCTTCACCATCGCCGACTCGAAGCCGCCGTTCGAGGCGAGCGGCCGCGCGCGCGCCGGCCGCTTCACGTCAGTCGTCTCGCTCACCGAGGAGCCAAAGCACACAGTTTCCGTGCAGGTGTCTAAGCCTGCCGCCAGGGCGGCGCCGCCGTCGGCGCTGAAGCCGATCGGCCGGCCGGCGCCGGCGGCCGCGCCGTTCGCCCGGCCGGCATCGGTGACCTGCCGCGTGACCCCCGCCCAGAGGGTTACGCCGAGCCAACGGACGGGACAGGGCGCGACCCAGGGCCAGCGAGCTGTGCCGAGCGTCGTCAGCGTCACCCGCAAGGACTCTGCCACTTGCACCGAGCTGGCACCGCGGGCCGGTGTCGACGCCACCTGGCGCGGAAAGTCTCAGCCCGTGGTGAAAGGTCAGTGATGGACGACGACCCGTGTGCAACGCGCACAAGATACCCCGGTCGCGCAACGTGGCCTGAGATTACGCACGGAAGTATGAATCCACGTGATGAAAAAACTTTTTACATTGAACGTGTAGCTTCCATGGTTGGCATGGTCGAAGAATATGGCCCATTTAATTTCACCGATTGATTAGTTTGTTGATTTAGGAAGCAGCGGCGATTTGAGCATTAGACATTCATCACGTTGTCGTGAAAAATTCAGCGAAATTGATTTCAATGTTGCCCTATGTTCCTGACGTGGATGAAAACTGCTGCGTTATCAACACAATTAAGGTTTCACTCCTGACAACAGTGGCAATGTGTTCCACTGTTTGCAGGATTCCGGTGCCCAGAAGTGGCGCCATCTGTGTCGATCCCGCCACCGCCGCCGCCGCCGGTGCTGCCCCCAGTGGTCAACGGCCGAGCTAAGCTGAAGCCGGCGCCGGGCCGACAGACGGTGCCCAAACTGGATCCGCGCGAGGAGCTGATGATCGCCATTCGCGAGCACGGAGGACTGAAAAAGCTGACCATCGCGCGAACCTGAGGTGAGACTGCCGCGCGGGGCCAATTTTCGTTACGGCTGAATGCCGACCCCAGCCCGGGATGCGCGTCGACTGCTCAGCAGGCGCGTCGGTAGCTGTGGTTCAGCTGAGCGTCTGACACGCCAGAGGTACGCGGGGTTATGATTATCCGCGATGCACGCCCTTGCTGCCAGGGTAAGAGGGAGAGCGACGCGTATGGCCTCAGCTGCTGAGTACGTCAAAAAGCCACAATCCAACCGAGGCAAGCCGACTAGTACGCTGCGGTGCGGCGCTCCAGGAGAGTGGAGCGGACGGCCGGGGGCAGCTGGTCGATGTGTAACCGAAGCTCTCGTTGCAGGGCGGACCCAGAGTGCAATACCCGGCGTTCGGACGCCGGAGCCCGACCGAGGCTTGTGGACGGAGTGCCGGCCGGCCGCGTGGGTAGTCAGCTCGCCTCTCCGCGAGAAGCCGACGTGCTGATCTATCCCGGCGGCGGTGTGTCCGGCACGTGCCCGCGCCCACCCCGGCCTGCGAGCTTCCCACTTTGGCGTCATGTAAAGCGGAGCGTTGCGGTCTGAACCGCAGGTGGTAACGCCTGCAGCGTCTGCAATGTCAGCCTGCAGCGTAAAGCAGCGGACGGCACCTGCGACGCCTGTAACGCGCCCGTTAACGCCTGCCACGCCTGAAACTCTACTGATAACGCCTGTGAATCCTGATGCATGCCAGCCAAAGCCGAGATCCCATGGCCACACGTAATGGTTCATTTTGGAACCGGAGTCGCAAGCTATCCAATTGTAGTCCCGACCTTGCTGTCTATGCGATCAAGCGGACGATCGCGACGTCCGCACGATGCGATGCGATGCGAACTTCCGCTCTGTTCGCCCACAATAACGTTGCTGTGAAATGCCTGAACCGAGTTAGTTCGTGTAGCAGCCGACAGGTGTCACTAGTTATCCCACGCCACCAGTCCCCTCGCAACTCTCCGACACATCGGAGGGACCGTCAGTTGTCGGCCAATTAATCTGTTGTTACGCATAATGTTATTTCCCGAATGCGCTGGGCGCGCGCGCGCGCGCGTCGGTCTTGCTGGGGCCCAGTGAGCGAGAAATGGAGAGAATGAGAGCGCGCCTTCTGAGACTGTACTTATGTTTGTGATATGTGCATAGCCGGCTGAGTGCGTGGCGTCTGCGTGCACGGCGTCTGGACCACGACGGTCTGTAGAGCGGCCGACGCGTCCCGTTCGCTGCGGCCCGCCCACTGTAGCCCAGTTATACCACCACTAATCCTGTGTTATTGCAACGTATATGCGACAAGCCATAATAAATATATTGCAACGAGCGAGTGTGCAATTGATTCGGCTGTTACTTTGAGGACGATGCAGCATCTGTGAACGCGCTAGCCTTTTGAGTGGTTGAGATGTGCACCTCGGATGAGCGAACATTCGGTACGTCTGGTTATGGGATGTTGGTGTTAAAACTGTGCTAGTCTGCTTCGGATGGTGTTTATCGATGGGGCTTGATCCGTATGATCAATGCGCCCTGATGCTCCCTCACCTAGCGTCTGTGAAGTGGTTTGTGCGCGAATTTACGGCTCGGGCATCGCTACCGCTCCCGGTTGGTGGGTGGGTGGGGGAACTCTGTCATTTTGCCGTTGTCATGCGTCACATTCGACCAATCTTACTCTTCTTTTTTTTGCTTTTTTGGAGCGAGGTTTATCAGCTGCAATTAAATTATCGGCGAGCCCTGCAGTGTGGTAAAAATGCGCGACATGGGGCTTATTGGGTTTTGCTTGGGACTTGGATTATAGATTTGAGGGCAAGGTAAAAATGGCAGAATGTATGCACTACTATGAACCTTGCGATGCCGCGTTTGGTATCTACTCATCACTTCAGGAGGCTGAGAAGGCCGATAGCCTGT
This sequence comes from Imbricaverruca yamaguchii, assembly GCA_034440575.1. Lineage (NCBI taxonomy): Eukaryota > Metazoa > Arthropoda > Thecostraca > Neoverrucidae > Imbricaverruca > Imbricaverruca yamaguchii. Next base: position 322,014 of record JAOTOL010001589.1, read on the forward strand.
CGCTGACGACCTTACAGCCTGTTTCCTTCTACAGAGGGCCCAGACAATCCCGGGCCCTCGTGCCACATGCATCTACGCCCACTATCGGTGTGCAGTCATGCTCCAGGTGCACCCTGGAAGGCACTGATCCCTCCCCAGAATAATTTCAAGAGTATAACATGGGATTGTATGGAGTGCGCTCCGAACCAGTGGATCCGCCGATTGCCTCCATGCACTGAAAGTAAGTTCATTAGGCGTCATAAGTGGACATAGTGCCGGTGGTGCCGCTCTAGTGGTGGGTTTGTGGAGGAAAACCACCAGAGTCGGGTTACTCCAATTAATACTAGATGATGGTTCCTTATGTGAAAGTAATTCCCAATTGTTAAATTTAAGCAACATTGAAACAAGCTCTCTTGTGTAGTTCGCTGCATTATCAAATGATTTCACCCTGTCGATATGCCCTTAAAGTGAAATGGGAGTAATCGACCACTCGTCTTGTGATAAAAACGCGTCATACATCTGATGTGCTGACAATGTCCAACGTCCTTAACTAAGCGAAAATAAATAGAAATTGCTCCATTTTGATCATATTGAATAACTCGAAGGCTTACGAATTCTACTTTTGCATTAGATTCCAGAATTTGTCTCACATTATATTCCTTTAAATTGTATCAGATGTTGACCGGATGATCAGATTCTATAAAACGTACACGTAATAGCTTTCGATCATGCAAACCCTACCAGTATTTGTATTTCAAAAGCACTTAGCAATGTACATGGTTTTCACCCAACATTTACAGAAGTGTTCGGTTAATTTCCACTACTCATGTTTCCAGACCAATAACTCAACATTTCATTGCAATTTCTAATGACACTCAGCCCGCTCATGTTGACGTCACGTGTCTTGCTTGAGTCAGTGCCTGCGCCTGCATGAGCGTGAAAAAAAACTACACATTTTCTACACCTTTCCAGCACGAGAAATCCTCAGCTCGACAAACCTTTATTCATGATTTTATATATTAACAATATTCATTATTTACGTATTTACACGGTCGTACGGGCGTCACACAATTACGCCTCGGGTCGACCTCCCCGACGATTCCTCGCTAAAACCTTATAAATCCAGCGAGCGTCGGGCATTGCCCTTCCATTTCTCTCACCGACCAATACCGCGGACACTTGTGACGTTGCCCACGAGCGACACAACACGAGACTGGCTTCGAACCACCGTCGAAGGACGACGACATCGACACGTGCCACGAGCCGACCTACACCTTGCCGCACGGTGGGCCACCTGCATAGACCCAGCTAAAAATCCCTGCTGCAGGTGGCGCTGCAGCGTGCCGGACGGTCGCCGCGCGCAGCTTGTCCCCGACCTGTACCTGACATGCGAGTGCAGTGGCACAGTCAGCTCCGGTCAGGTCAGCTCATCTTAGTCGGCCGCCGGCGTTGCTGACATACGCACCACCTGTGTAGGGCAACAGCAGCGGACGGCTAAAAATATAACACCGGCACGTCGCGACTTTCTGCCGCCCATAATTGACGGGCCATGTATGCATCATTGGCCTTGAGAAGGGGCGTCATTTTTATACCGCCCGTGTCCGCTGCGATTGTCTGACGTCCACAGCGCCGGGCCATACGTGCAGGACAGCACTGGTCTGTATTAGTGGTCCGGCTAACGGCTGGCGAGCAGGTACCTCCCTACCGTTCCACACTGTATGGCACACCTGGTGCGCCACGTCGGACAGAGGTCAGTGACACGAGGCCGGGCTGTGCGAAAGGCCGCCAAACCACCCGACGAGTGCCGACCTGCAGATGTTAGACGAGCCCTGACCTGGCGAAAATGCGAGTGTTTACGAGTCCGGACCGACTCTGATCTAGCCTTTCCGCCTGTGGTCCGGGATCTGCAGAAAACCGCACTACACCAGTGATCCGGCATCAGGATTCACTCAGACTGACACAGACGCCAATGCCCACCCGGGCCGACACAGGCGCCAGTGCCCAGCCGGGCCGACACAGGCGCCAGTGCCCAGCCGGGCCGACACAGGCGCCAGTGCCTACCGGGCCGACACAGGAGCCAGTACCCACCCGAGACGACACAGGCGCCAGTGCCCAGCCGGGCCGATACAGGCGCCAGTGCCTACCGGGCCGACACAGGAGCCAGTACCCACCCGAGACGACACAGGCGCCAGTACCCACCCGAGACGACACAGGCGCCAGTACCCACCCGGGCCGACACAGGAGCCAGTACCCACCCGGGCCGACACAGGCGCCAGTGCCCACCCGGGCCGACACAGGCGCCAGTACCCACCCGGGCCGACACAGGCGCCAGTACCCACCCGGGCCGACACAGGAGCCAGTGCCCACCCCAGCCGACACACACGCACAGACCACAGCGACCCGTGACGCCCGCACCAGTGTCTCCAGGTTGTGCTCCTCTTAGATCACAGACGGACGCGGTCAGACCGCCCTGAACACAAGCGGAGACTCGGAGACTCCCCACTGCACGTCACAATCCTCTCCCACTCCGTCCTCCTCCACGGCCCCCGGGCAGGCTCACACAGACCTAAATAGAACGTCCGACTTTCCCGCCTGGCAGATGTTAACGGTAAAATCGTCTTCATAGTAAACAAATGCAGCGTGACATGGCCTGTGGAGACGGTTCCGAGTAAAGAGAGTGATTTGGTGGAGAGCGTGAAATACTCACATTTCGGAACGAACTACACTCCACGTAGGGAGGCGAACTCGTCGCTTACATCTGTAGGTCTTCGGCTTCTTACAGTGCAAAACTGAGGATTCGTGACGCATCCAGGCTGTTATCCCCTTTGCTGAATCGTCTCAGGGAATAGCTGGCCATAACTCTGCGACTGGTCTTCTTTAATGTCGCCATTGTTTACCAAGGATTAGTTCATTGCGGTTCAAACGTCTTGTAGTGTCGTTTGAAAGCGCTGATTCTATTTGAGAAAAAGTCGGATATGCTCTTCTAAGTCCACACAATAGGTACACTTTGGTTTCAAATGTCGATTGCAGCGACTGGAACAAGATGCACGCACACGGTTGAAAGCAGGCCGTTCTAACGCACTCATGACGTCACAATATCCGTGTAGCGATTAAGTTGACAGCAACAATATAACAGCATTTGAAATATTCGTATTATGCCGCCCGCTCCGATTGCATAGCAGGCGCTTCGCCAGTACGCCACCTGGCCGGGCTGCGACGACACTTTAGTCCCGTGACCGCCACTTGGCGGCACCACTGTCGCATCACAGCTCGACCGGCGCCAACGCCGCTCGAGTGCAACTCGATGCCAACTCCGGCAACGCCGTCGGCTCCTGCACAGGCGCCAACTCAAGCGTACGACGAGTTGGACTCATACAGTCTCTTGCCCGGTTGGACTTGCGTTGGCGGCGGGGGCGGAGCGGGGGGCCGTTTGCCGCGGGGACGCTCTGCAACAGGGGCAACAGACATCAGCACATGGCAGAGGCAGCCATACACTCACCTCATTCAAACACATGAAAAACGCTCACGCTGTTTTGCTCCACTGCTCGAGCACGCATTAAGGACGGCAAAATGACCGAATTCAACATCAGATTCAGATTCCAACGCACCAAGTTCGCGTGGTATTTGACAAGCTGAGCATCAAAACCCCCTTCGGCTTCGGTCAGATAAGAAATGGAGTGGGACGACTGACATACGCGGCAGCCAGTCATTGCCGGGTTGGCCAGCGTTAGTGAAGTGCGGCCGTGCTGGCGTTGTACTTGATCTATAGGACACGACACCAGTACAGACCAGTGTCGCAGCTGGTCCTGAGCAGCCGGGCGACACAGCCCCACTGCCTGCCTGTCTGTCGCGTCCACACACACCTCCACACGGAGTGAAGGCTAGCACCACACTGCCGCCTGTGGCACGGGCACGGCACGGCGCAGGCGGGTTGCCGGCAGCACGACACACGTCACTCGTTCCACGACACACAGGGCAGGTCAGATCAGGTCAGCTGGCGTCGGTTAGTCACAGCAGCGGCGGCCAGACGGGCGCGGCGACGGAGGGGCGGGCAGAGACACTGCGGTCACGACTGGCCAGCCACGTCACCGATCAGAGAACATAGGACGGGGGTCAGGCCACGCGAGGCAAGACCGGGTTATCTGGTACAGGGTCGGACACTGTGGCAGGACGTCAGGTCACATGGCACATGGTACAGGGTCGGGCACTGTGGCAGGACGTCAGGTCACATGGCACATGGTACAGGGTCGGGCACTGTGGCAGGACGTCAGGTCACATGGCACATGGTACAGGGTCGGACACTGTGGCAGGACGTCAGGTCACATGGCACATGGTACAGGGTCGGACACTGTGGCAGGACGTCAGGTCACATGACAATGAGACAGGAACGAGGTTATGTGAGATGAGATCAGGATGAGCGACACGGAATCAGGTCATGTGGAATCGGAATGGGCCACGCGGTGTTTGCGCGTGTATGTGTATATGTGTGTGTCCCGCTGATGTAGTTTACAGGCCGGATCAGTTTACCCGGCAAGGCTTCCGCCGTCGGTTCGCTGGTCTGGCGTATAGTGGACGCCAACTCACAAATTCGCGTTGTATGACCAACGCAGTCAATGCGCCCCTAAGCCCAAATAACCAAACAACTCACAAGTTCACCCAATCTTACAATACTGCTCCGGTCACACAACACGGATGAAGCTAGATGACCGGAATAGAATGGTGTCACACGTTGGGCCTGTTCACGCGCTCTCAACCGGAATAGTTTGAACTTTGGCAAGCAGATGTCTTCCTGGTTGAGGCACGGGCACGACCGGTAGAGTTTTGTCCTCCAATCATCTGTTGGCGGCGGTATGGTTGCAGCCTTATTTGGCGCAAATATGCAATGCGGTGGCATTCTCAGTTACTTGTTCAGATCCTTCGCTTAACAATGCTGATATTTGTATTCATTGATATATTTACTTTCCGTCGTGAAGACCCAGTAAACACTAGTATGCAGCGGCCATTGGAGGATGAATACAGCATGTTGCAAGCCATGTCTTCTGACTCAGACTCCGGCCGGGAAGCTGACGCACAATGGACGGCGATGGCGTGCTCTGATTCAGGAGCTTACAAAACAAATGCATGCAAAATTCTAGGGGCGGATTAAGATATTTTAAAGGGCGGGGAGGCGGGTACTATTATGAAGGGAGCCATTTCCCCCTGAAGGGTGCTGCTGCCGAAGTCCCTCGACGCTCCCATTAAGTAGAATACTCATTTAGCGGGAAAATGGGCTGCGATAAGCATACATAGAGGTGGCTTTTCGCTGTGCCTTGGGCTGAAGGGCCGTTTAGAGAGAGAGAGGCACCCGAGTGGTGCGGTGTACTCGAAGGTCTCTCCACGGAGGAACGTCTTTGACCCGTTTGAGCAGGGGTGTTGTGTTATATATTGTTGAAGAGACAAGTGCCACTCAATATTGCCTTTACGCTCCAATATTTTAACTGCTAACAATGGAGTGTGCCCCCAATCCATTCAGGCCATCCATTGCCTTTTCATAAATTTTCATAAATCTCAACGCCTGTGCGTCAGAGGGAAGCCACTTTTTCCATCCCTGTATCCCATCACTGATACATGCATACATACAAAAACATGTATGCATACCAGCAAGCATCTCCCCTCAAATGCATGTAAATTAACACCAGTGGCTTACCACGCGTACTGAAGGGGAGGGGCAAATCCACCAACCGCTACGATTTTTCGCAAATAATTCAATTTTGGAGGCCGATATACACCATTGTTTGCGTACCTGCTTAGAGATGTCGAGAGCGTCGTTTAAGAGAAGAAACACGAAAATCTGCTGATTTTTTCTGGCGAGTTTGAGGCCGTCAGTTCATTGCGTCAGACCAGAAGAATCAGTGTTGATGCGCTTCCATCATTGTTGCATCATTAGTTATATCCGAAACATCATTGATGCCCATTTTGGAGCACCTAAACACAATCGCAGCGATCCGTAACAATATTAAGCCAAGCCACGGAAAACAAGCCAAATATGGCATGCGTGACCTTATTTCACCTTGAAGATATTGATCATGAAATTTACACATAATAGGATTCGCCACCACACGAATCCACCCTGATTGCGTTACTCTGCTATAATAGGAGCCGACATCCTAAGGTGCCGGAATCTTCCCCCACCCCGTTCTACAGTGCGCGTAATTATGTTAGCCTACAATTAACACATCAAATTTAAGACGCCCAGGTCTGATTCCCAGTTGCGCACTTGATGCTTCCAAAGTTAACTGGAGATAATGACTAGCTGGTAGCTGGTGGTACAAAACATGGGTGACTACTCATATCCACCACAAATGTCTTGCGTCTTATCCTTTTCCAAAAAACGGCTATAAAGTAAAGAAAGTACGAAATATACGTCTCAGTGATTCTATTCCTGTCCTACATCAGGTTAAGAAATATTTTATGCTGAACGCCACTGTTCCGGCACATTTACCGTATTCCGGGTTTGTCCTTCCTCAACTACCGATCGGCCGGATTAGGGTTTTCTCACCCAGCGGAGGTTCGATAAGGGTAAACCAATTACCGATGAGGCAATGGAACGACCGGTAGAGGAGATGCACGCTCAACCTATTCCGGTTGAGGGCACGGGAGCACACCCAGTGTCACGTGGAGGTAGATGGAAGTGATGTTAGAGTGAGGTAGGAGGTGTGGGGTAGAGGAAGATGAGAGCAGCAGGGATAGACTGAGATGGGGTGGATGGAAGTAGAGGGATACAGGTAGAGGTAGAGGTAGAGGTAGAGGTAGAGGTAGAGAGAGAGGGAGAGAGAGTGGTATAGAAAGGTAGAGAGAAGTGGGGGCAGATCGAGCTGGTGGGGATAGGCAGAGTGAGATGGCCGGATATAGATAGAGAGGGACAGAGGCAGATAGAGAGGTAGTGAGAGGTGGCAGATATACATTCAGGTAAATGAATATGGGAGTAGAAAGAGAGAGAGAGAGAGAGAGGAGGGGATAGAGGGGAGTAGAGACACATATATGGAATGGAGGGAGGTGGAAACACATGGCGATGGGGTAGAAGGGGAGGGATATAGTGAGATAAAGGGAGATGGGACAGAGGGAGGTAGATGGAGATGAGGGGAGGTAGGTAGAGTGAGGTAGCTGGAAGGAGGTAGTTAGGTGGTGGGCTGTAAGGTAGTCAGGTGGCCGGAGATAGGTATAATTATATGGTGGGAAGTAGGTAGAGGGAGGTAGTGATGGGGTCAGGTAGAGTAAAGTATCCGGAGGCGGGTGGGTAGATGTGGAGGGGATAGGTAGGGCATGTGCGGTAGATAGGAGGCTGAGGAAGGTCAGTAGAGGGGAGAGATGCTGGCGCCAAGAGAGATGGGAGAGGAAGGAAGAGAAAGAGACAGGAGGGGAGGGGCGAAACAGGGATGGCAGTGGGTAGGTGTGGCGGAGTTGCGTCAGCGTGCGCGGCGTTAGTGCACGTTAGCTGGCAGGCGGGCGTCGGTACCTGATGTGACTGGGAGCGGGCGAGCGGCGCCGGTGCCGGCGCGCGGCTCTGACAGCCGGCCATGACCCACCCGGCCGGCAGCCGCACCTCACCCATATAGCCTAGCGGCGGACAGCCGCGCGTCATACGTCACCACACGTCACGCCAGTCACATGGCACACGGCCGCACAATGATCGGCATCGGCCGAATGTGCGCCGACAGACCAGTGCGACGTGAGGCAATAATCACGTATCTACTCCGATCCAGCCGGGGAAGGCCCAAGGCACCGGCTCTTGCTTGATACCGGCCACTTAACCTCCCGACACGGCACGGTTTCACCCCATTTCACTTCACTTGATTTCAGGTTCTTAGTTATTCGAGTTTAAGGGGTTGATTTCGGGTTCACTGCTTCTCGAGGCAGTGAGAAAATGTCTATAGGGGGCCTCAGAAAGGAGGCACGTTTCGACATTTCTTTCGTCGTTCCCATACGAATAAAGACACGATGGGATTAATTGCATGGCTTCTACAAGCTATTCAAGGCAGTAACATCCTGTATCAAATGTACAAAACGACCAACTGCCCCGGTATGTACCCCCATAGGCTACAAACACTTCCCACACCACAACAGAAAAACACTTGTCAGACCACTTATTCAGCTTTGTTCTACAGCCTAAAATCAGACGCCTGCCACATTAACTTCCCACACGATCGCCAAGCTCCCTTCGATTCTCCTCGCCCTCTCACTATCCACACACGTCAGGTGGGTGCATGGTGTGCCCGCTGCCGCACCATCAGTGCGCTGGGTCGGCGCAGTTACATGTTACGGCCACTCGTCGGCCTACGGGGCAGAACCGGGGCAACGGCGCCAACCAGGCAGTGATGAACCCACTTGGTCACGTGTCTAGCCAGTAGTGAACCCGGTGCTACCACCGACCACCGGCCGATGCCACGGACCTTACCCGATACAGTGTCTAGGTGTCGGCCAGAGTGAAGGGTCACTGCGGCCCCGCCCCGTGTCCCCAGCCAGCCGGACTCATGCACCACGGTCTCCTGCCAGCCCGACCGACGGACCTCAGTGCCTCCCTGTCGCACAGACTCGCATGTTAAGCCACCCCACTGTGACACCACCTGTCGTGCAAACCCACGGGTTAGTCCCCCGCCCTAGCACCACAGCTGGTCGTCATGACCCGAGGAGTAGTCCGCCACCACATCACCTGTCGTCCAGATCCACGGGTTAGTCCCTCGCCCTAGCACCACAGCTGGTCGTCATGACCCGAGGAGTAGTCCGCCACCACATCACCTGTCGTCCAGACCCACGGGTTTGTCCCCCGCCCTAGCACCACAGCTGGTCGTCATGACCCGAGGAGTAGTCCGCCACCACATCACCTGTCGTCCAGACCCACGGGTTTGTCCCCCGCCCTAGCACCACAGCTGGTCGTCAGGACCCGAGGAGTAGTCCGCCACCACATCACCTGTCGTCCAGATCCACGGGTTAGTCCCTCGCCCTAGCACCACAGCTGGTCGTCATGACCCGAGGAGTAGTCCGCCACCACATCACCTGTCGTCCAGACCCACGGGTTTGTCCCTAGCCTTGACACCACCTGTCGTCCAGACCCACGGGTTTGTCCCTAGCCTTGACACCACCTGTCGTCCAGGCCCACGGGTTTGTCCCTAGCCTTGACACCACCTGTCGTCCAGACCCACGGGTTTGTCCCTAGCCTTGACACCACCTGTCGTCCAGGCCCACGGGTTTGTCCCTAGCCTTGACACCACCTGTCGTCCAGACCCACGAGTGTGTCCCTAGCCTTGACACCACCTGTCGTCCAGACCCACGAGTGTGTCCCTAGCCTTTACACCACCTATCGTCCAGACCCACGAGTTTGTTCCTAGCCTTGACACCACCTGTCGTCCAGGCCCACGGGCTAGTTTCCCACCCAAGCACCTCCTGTCACCCGCCCTGACGCCACAGCTGGTCGTCATGATCCGAAGAGCAGTCCGCCCAACACATCGTCTGTCGGGCAGACACACGGGCTAGCCCCCACTCCCACCCCAGCACCTTTTGTCGCACATATCCACAGGCTGGTCTCCCACCTCAACACGTCTGGTCGCCACGACCTGCATGTTAGTCCGCCACCCCAGCACCGTCTGTCGCCCAGACTCACATGGCAGTAGTGTCTCGCCCTAACACCACATGTCGCCCAAGACCCACGGGCTAGTCAACACCGCACCACCGCTTGTCGGCCAAGACCCACGGATCAGTCTCCACCTCGGCACCCAGCAACACTAGCCGCTCAGACCCAATGGTAACACATAGCCACAAGCATCTCCTACCATTCACCTGGGGACAGGAGGCAGTCTCCTCCTCCTACCCGGTCAGATTCACGAACCTCAGAGGCGATGACGCCACGTCCACCGCTGACGTTGCCTGTACAGGTCATGGGAGGTCAGTGGGAGGTCAGTGGCGACCGACAGGGCTGTACTCACGGTTCTTGCTGGGGTAGATTTTGGGGAAGTTGGCGAGGGGCTCCGGCGGCGGCAGGTGAGACGGACCGCGGAACCGATCGCCAAACCGTCGCTCGAAGTCTGCCAACACGAGCACACCCGTCAGTCGCCTGTACGGCAGCTGGTGAGAACGGCACCGTTCAGACCGGCACCTTTCCCGTCGACAGGCCATCTGGACCAGAGCTTGTTGCAGATAGGCATCGACTCAAAGGCGGGCCCGGCTCCACACCAGGGGCGCTCGAACCACGGGATCGCCGCGAAACAGGTAGCACAAGCGAATAGATGGCCACAGGGGACATACACTGCCCGCACATCGGCATCAGTCCGCTGCTATGAAGAAATGAGAGCGTCCACTCCGCAAGCGATGAAGCCGGGAAACTGCGGAACATCACACGAACGACGACACTCCGTACACTTCGCAGAACGTGACCGGCGATGCATCTCCAGCCCAACAAACCACGCGCGCACACACGCACACACGCACACGCACACGCGCGCACACGCACACGCGAACGCGCACGGACGGACGGACGGACGCACACATCGGACACAGCCGGGGTGCACCGGAAGTCCCGCCAACTGCCCACCACTCGCATATCGACGGAAACGGCAACAGCCCAACACAGCACACGCCGATGGCATCTGACGCTCCAGTTATCACTTACTGAATGAGTGAAAATGTTACTGAGAGAGCGACGCCTCGCCTATCCAGTCCGGGTACGTGACCTTGCTTCAGCACTTGAGACCTGAACCGCACATGCCTAGACGATCAGTGCGGCCCTTACCAATCGTTTCAGAGCTGGCGTTTGTGTTGCGCTGCTGTACGGACGAGTGCCGCAGCGGCGGAGGCGGCGGCACGCCGGACGCTGGATGTGGAGGCGGGGGCGGAGGCGGAGGCGGTGCCGTCTGTGGATGCACAAGCGATGGTCACACGCAGAGTTCACTGTGGCGTACTGCGATGTCCAACACCACATCACCGTCCACTACTACGATGTCCAACACCGCATCACCGTCCACGACTACGATGTCCAACACCACATCACCGGCCACTACTAGGATGTCCAACACCATATCACCGTCCACTACTACGATGTCCAACACCACATAGCCGCTCCCCCCCCCACACTACGATGTCCAACACCACATCACCGCCCCCCACTACGATGTCCAACACCACATCACCGTCCACTACTACGATGTCCAACACCACATCACCGTCGACTATACTTCGAACAAACACCTCCCTGGCCCCGGCGATGGCTGTAAGGCATCCATCCACCGCACTCGGAGTAAAGTCCCACACCATGCGGTAGCAGGGCACCAACAGGCGGACGAACACAACAGGACACTACTAGGGCGGAGATATGCGACGGGGCATCATCAGGACGGAGATAGACGAGGGGACACCACCAGGACGAAGAGAGATGACGGAACACCATCACGGCGGAAACAGGCGACGCAGCACTAGTGCGTAAAGAAACGATGTGACACCACTAAAGCGGATATAGATGAGGGGGCACCACCGGGGCGAAAATAGATGAAGGGACACCACCAAGGCGGATGGGCGCTGTATAACCACTGCAGTTGATGTGCCCTAAAACCCAAATAACTAACTAACCACCAAGGCGGAGATGGGTGGCGGGGCACCGCCGGGGCACATATAAGTGATTGGGCACATTCACATTCACATTGGGCGTGGGGTGGGGGGGGTGACGATGAGGTACCACCAGGATGGAGATAGGGGACGTGGCACCACCTGGGCGGAGATGATGGACTGCCACGAGAGCGGGGATTGGGAATGGTTTATAGCAATAGCATTGATCGAGCATCAACTATGGCAATAATCGGATAGTGTATGCTAATTTACGGCTGATGTAATTCGACATTACCTAAGAGTACAGAGTGATTACGTTTTTCAGCGTGTGTCTAATGTCGTGTTTGGACAGTTGTTACCTAACTTAGCTACAAAGCATCGCCCCCAACAAGAGGATGGCAAGCCAGGTAAATTACATCAAACACTACATTGGCCAACTGGCTAATTAGTTCTCAAATTAACGGTGTTCTCAAATTAATTTTGAGTTCCCCGGTGTAAGTAAGAAACAATGCCAGGGATGAGGGGGAAAAGGTAAACGGCAAAAAAAAGTATGAATAAGAACAAATGTAACATACTAGCACGTAGATGCACATTTTGGGACACGCAATATTGGACATCAGTTGCAGCTTTTGAAGTTGATGGGAGAAGGAAACCGTTTTGGGGGGAAAAAAAAAAAAAATTAAAACTTTATGCGACGCGATTTTTCCACGCAATATTTAGAAAAATAAAAAGATGCATCCTGCATGATCATATCCAATAGCTTGCACTGAAAAGGTTACCCAATTAAGTGCATGCATTTTGCACAGATAACCGTTGCCTGACAAAGAGAGGCATGGTTGAGTAATCTTCGACAATATCTGGACCCGAAACAAAATTTTAAAAAGTAATCTTGAGCAGCCGCCTGGTGTTAGCTGCCCCTCCACCTACCGTAAAGTGCAGCCACAGTGCATCTTAGGCTTAGCGAATAAAGCACAAAGCTGTTCAATGACAGATACATATCTAGGATAATACAAATTATGCAATTAGTTATTAGAGACCACCAATTCAAAATCAAAGTTAATTATATCAAGATAAAGACAAGACAGTCTTTCTTTACTAGCAAGCTAGTTAACATTGGAACCAGCTATCACCAGCTATCTAAAAAAAATTAGCATAGACTGGTATCAAAAGGAGAAAATAATTTCCTTTCATTATTTCATGGATAACTAATCAACAAATGTTGTGGACAACTAGTTCTTAATGTCCACAAAGTGTAACCAAGATGGCACCTGTCAGGGTCAAAAAGAACATTTTTGTGTGGGGGGAGGCAGCAGGATGTGTCATGAGACTGAAATGTTTTCTACTGGGGGAGATGAAAAGATGCCAGACATTGCCCACCAGCTTCAAAGTGGGGGGGGGGGGGGACTGCCCTGTTCATATGCCATTGGCCCCTGTGGCTCATAGTTGTATTATCTTTCAAGTTTCTTTAGCTACTTTTTTTGGTAAACTCATAGTTTCTTTTAAACTTGTCCTCATGCCAATATAATTGGATGCTGGATCCATAATTCTTACCCTGTCCACACCTTGCAAAATGTTAAGGCTCCTCCACTGTAGGGATATTCAGCATCACATAATTCAGTCTCAAATAGGGTCGGATACAGGAATTTACAGGGTGTGAGGCTGAGCTATGAGGCTGGTGGAGGCTAAAGATGTGCTGGGGTGGCACTAGCTTGCCTTCTTAGGAAGCGGGGACCAAAGGGGAGGGGTGCACTCCAACCTCCCGAATGGGCGGCACTTCAACAGTAGGGGATGGAAAGGAGGCCAGAGGGGTAGCATTCCAGCAGATGAGGTGGCATTCCCCTTTGGGCATGGCGGGCGGCCCATTCGGCATCATTAGACCTAATACCGTCTCTCCCCTGCAATATCTATTTCAGCCTCGTTCAGCTCTGAATCTTCCCCCTCCCAACAAAGCAGAACAACCTTAGAATCCACTGGCCCTACCTTGATCATATGCTTTCCATCGAACAGCACATGCAGATCTGGCACTAATATATCACCAATGTAAATTGGGATATTCATCATCTACATTGTACCACACATCTGTGCAACGTAGGCTGAGGTGGTTTAAGGTTAACTCCGCTCAAGGCAGTGCACATAGAGCTCACGCTGCACTGTATGCACGTGTATGCCAAATGCAAGGCTATGAAAATAATTGAATGTATGCAAAATTGAGCGCAGCTATGTTTTGCGCTTTCGTGACAAATTATAGTGCCACAGGACACAATGCACACTTCGCAAGTAACTTTTTATTCATTCGGCACGGCTGGCAGGCTATCATAATGGAAAGGACTTAGAACAATATAAAGAATGCCATGAAAAAAATTAGGATCAAATATTTCCACTACAAGGGAGAATTATGGCATTCAGATCGTTACCTGTGACGAATGAAAAAGCGAGTGAGCTATCGACAAATGGCAATTGAAAAACACCATAATTTTCACTTAAATGTGCCCATGTCGAGTATTTTTTTGTGCTCAAATCAGAAAATGAACTTGAAATAATTATATTCTTGTTCACTTATAGTATTCGCTTGCCATATCGCCAAGGAACTGGTCTCTATTTGCAGCATAGTTTCCAAGCATCCACACGTCAGGAGCTCTTGCGCTGTTAAAAAATATGGCACGTAAGGAAAACCTTCGGAAGCGGTTTTGTGCTAATTTTCACGTACTAAAATGAACGGAGAGTTGGAAAATCCCAGTTGTTGTGCGATTTATTCGTAGCACTTCTGTATATCAAGCCTCGCGTTTACCTGGATTTTTCATCCTTCAGACTGGCCGAAAAAGCCCACAGATGAACATATCAATAATTCCTTGTACCGCGCGCCGCAGAGCGCTATTTTCATTGTATAATGTGTAGAAAATGATGAGACGTTCAAATATTCGCTTTGATCTTTGATTTATTCATCATGCTCGCCAGTATTCATCCACAAATTCCCCTGTATTTTCATGTGTTTTCATCCTCCTGGAATGTGCCAGCCCTAGGATGAAATTATTCATCCCATGTTCTTGATAAACAATGTTTGCTAATATTTGCAGTATTTGTGAAATGTATTAATGTAAGGTTAAGATAAATGAAGAAACAATTCTAATTTTATTTATCGGTTTAGACCTGAAGAGAATCATATATTAATATCTGAACATTTTATCAATTCTATTTTTCTTCAAAATACATGCCTACAATCGTGACACACACAAGACTCCTAAAAACAAACCTGAGCCCTCGTAAGCCGCTGAATAGGACCGAGGTTTGGGTATTCCTGTATTTATTAATGTATATTTGTATGCCTGCATTTCTTGCCTCTAATCAGTGCTGAGATGATTAGTCTAAATTTGTTTTCCTGTAGACTCAGTCATGATATTCAACGCTGTTACGGGTTCAGCTCATGGGTCGATCCAGCCAGCCCGTTGTCATTCAGCTTGGATTGTGTAAGATTTAATAAATCGCTAACGCAAAATACCTGATTTGTATGGTTTAGGTGCAAGCTCTAGTTGAAAACAATACTTTTCTTCAAATAAAATGTTCCCTGTTTTTCTGAAGAGCTTGAGTAAAGGATAATTTTAGTTCAAATCAGGCTATCTATGCTGGTGATGCCCCATCACCCTGCTCCAAATCCCTCCTGCATTATAGCTGACAATTACTTGGGTTTGGCCAATGTCATGATTCTGCCCTTAAGTGTGTCAGCTCAGCCGAATTTCTGGTTATGCTCCAGCTTCACATGTTTTTTGTTTGATTTTAAAGATGCATGGTATGAGTTTGTATTTTATGGATTCATGCATATTCGTAGATTGCTGCACTTATATTCATGCTATATAATCCTCTGCATTGTGAGGACACACTGTGAACTTCATGCCTAGCTTCATGAAGATACACAGCTAGTCCATTATACAATGATTTTCAGCATGCCAGGAACATCTTCACTACAGGTCCATTATGTTTTGTCATGATATGCATTTGTCTCAAAGCCCATTCTATATTCACCTGAGAGTGAGACTATTGATGCCTGCTGGAAAAACAAAAGACAAGGATGAAAACATTGCAAACATGCACTTTATTTCCATCACAACAACCACCATCTGTGTTTGTAATATGTTTATGAAAAGATGAGTCATCACCAAGGATGAAACCTAAAACTTCCAGTAACTGTGACTTTCCATGCAAAATGGCGAATTTTGTTTCACTGTCTTGCCCTTGTAGTGAAAACGCACGTTTTCTCATGCGAATTAATATGTAGATTACACCGGTACTCACGGTCTAAGGCGTTCCATTGCTGTATGTTTTATGTTGCACGTATTGTAGGTGATATGCTCTCTTGGTGGTGGTCTGTGCTGCCTGTGGCATGCTTCGTGTGATCGTTGTACCTTCAGTTTTTTCTTCTTCTGTTTAACCTTCTCCCCCTCCTTCATAGAAACCCTGGCTACTCTGCTGTTCTCGCCCAAAGGTACTACCGGGTAGAATATGTCAAATTATAATTCAGACTTGCCCTACCCAGCCTGGTTCCTGCATTTCCCCAATGTGCCACAACGAAGCCAATTAACAACTGTCCTTGATAAAAAGCATACAAAATGACCGGAGCAGCACTTGTGCTGCATGGCTATACTACATGACATTAGTGACAGCTCCAGCAGCCTTATCGTGTGGAGAACAACAATTTTAGCTCGTTCTTTCAGCTGAACGTTACCGATCTGATCCGAGGTTGAAGAAGCATCTTACGAAAATGTACCGTCATAATTCGTGCTGGTGATGTTACCTAATAAAAGCGTCAATGCTCTATGTTTGATCTGCAAGTGTTGCCTGCGAAAGCTAACCGGAAATGACGTAAGATAAAAATGTATAAAAAAAATGACCACTAAACACGTCTGGGCAAAGCCAAGAATGGCTTGACAATTGCGGTTATGATGCGATTCTCCAGTTATACACGATGCTCATGATTACATCGTGCAGGGCACCACCGGGGCGGCGCCGGACGCCCAGGCCGGACACCCACCTGCGCCTGGTGTCCCTGCCGCACCTGCGAGGGCGGCGGCGGCGGCCCAGTGCGGTGCGGCGGCAGCGGCGGCGCCGCCGTCGGCACGGGCGGCGGCGGCTGCGACGGCGGTAGCGCGCGGCCGGGCGGCGGCGGCGGCGGCTTGACGGCCGGTGGCCGCAGCGGGCCGCGGCCGCGCAGCGTGGCCGACGGCGGCGGCGGCGGCGGCGCCGTCCGCAGGCCACCGCCGCCGCCGTTCAGCCGCATGTCGTCCTGCGACTTCCGCTTCTCGTCCTCCTCCGACTGGCTGCCGCGCGCCCGCATACTGTGCGCGCGCACCACGTGCGGCGGCTTCGACGAGGGCGGCGGAGGCGGAGGCGGAGGCGGAGGAGGCGGCGGCGGCGGCGGCTGGACCGACAGGACCGGCGGACCGGCCAGCACCTGCACGCTGGGCGACTTGGGCGGCGGCGGCGGCTTAGTACTGGGTGGCCGTGGCGGCGCCACCACCGGCTTGGGACTGAGGGTGGGCCGTGCGATGGGTGTCGCGAACTTGCGGCCCACCGTCGCGGTGCCGTTGTACACCTGAGAACCAAACCGTGCCCGCAGGGTCAGGCAGACGGCGAACGCCCGTGTTCCCCGCCTTTCAAATGTCGCACTGGCCAGTCTGACCGCCAACAAAAACTATCGAAAAATATACATCGCAAAAGCGCCGGGCAATCCGCACAAGCGTACGTTGTCAGGAAGCATTACGACGCAAAAGCGTCAGGCGGGGACGCTCAGCAAAACAAGCAAAAGCCGGCCGCTTTGGCGGGTGGATACGGCCAGAGCTGTCGGCCGCCGTCGTTCAGAGGAGTGGGCGCTGAGCTGATGCAGACTGTGCAGTGTTCATCAACTGAACTGCACGGAAAACACACCATGGCGGCGCAACCTGATGATGTAGACCGCTGTGAAGTGCGTGGCGCGATTTTGTTCAATGATGCAGGCTCTATGGGGCCATCGCGGAGTGACCCACGAAAATTTGGATAAGGTCACAGCGAGGTACAGAAAGCGTGACGTTTGAGAAGCGCACATCATGAGAAGTGGACGGGGGGGGGGCTCGGATCGTGCATCATTTGCTGGTACACATTATAAGAAGTAGACCGTGGGTGTGAGGCAGCGTGAAGTTTGGTGGCGCACATTAGAAGTAGTCAGTGGAGGCTGAGACCGCGTGATGTTTGAGAGGCACACATCGTGAGAGGTAGCCGGTGGAGGCTGAGACCGTGCGATGTTTGAGAGGCACACATTATGAGAAGTAGCCGGTGGAGGCTGAGACCGTGTGATGTTTGAGAGGTACACATCGTGAGAAGTAGCCGGTGGAGGCTGAGACCGTGTGATGTTTGAGAGGTATACATCATGACAAACAGCCGGTGGCAGCTCTGGTCGCGTGACGCTTGCCAGTGGCACGGCTGAAAGCCGTCCGCCCGATACAGACCATGAATGGCTTGGAGCCGGCCGGCGGCGCCAGCGGAGCATCTCGCCGCAGCGTCGTGGACGACGAGCTCGGCTTCAGCACAGTCCGCTGTCCCGGCTGCCGGCGGGGTCACCACCCGAGGTCAGCCGGTCAGGTTCATAACACCGCGGGCCACCGCCCGGCAGGCCGGCCGCGGCGCGGCGCACCAAGCAAACGCAGGCAAACACTAGCCGCATGAAGGGAGAGGCAGACAGGGACGTGCGCACTCACGGACGAGATCTGGTGGGCAGCTTGTCGTGGTGTCTGCACCAGGAGGAGGGACAGACGCGGAGCGGAGCAGGGTTGGTCAGTCACAACACGCAGGTCAACGGAAGCGAGCACTAGCGGTTACGCGATCAATACATGTCACTGGCATACAACATGAAAGCGGCTTCGGCGAGGGGGCGGCCTACGCATCACACCATGCACCATGTGCAAGCTGGGAGAGAGCAGAGAGATGGTCGGGCGGCACAGCGTACCACCTTCGGCTGCACTGCAGCGGCGAGCTCACAGTTGGCAGTGGCACACGTCGAGGCAGCGGCGGCACTGCACTGTCACTAGATGACATGTCTGACATCGACGACACACTGACACCGTCTGACACCAGGCGGCAGCGTGCGACCGCGTTGTCGGCTCAAGTGACACACTGACACTGGCCGATCGGCGGCCCACGCCCGATAGCGGCCGCCAGACAAAATAAACGCCCCGCTGGCCGGTAGGCAACGGCTATAGGTCACCAGAGACCCCACCACACCATCCGCCGGGGGACCACGTGAGCGGTGAGGGATGAACACCCACCGACAGCCAGGTCACCAGGGACCCCACCACACCATCCGCCGGGGGGCCACGTGAGCGGTGAGGGATGAACACCCACCGACAGCCAGGTCACCAGAGACCCCACCACACCATCCGCCGGGGGACCACGTGAGCGGTGAGGGATGAACACCCACCGACAGCCAGGTCACCAGGGACCCCACCACACCATCCGCCAGGGGACCACGTGAGCGGCGAGGGATGAACACCCATCGACAGCCAGGTCACCAGGGACCCCACCACACTATCCGCCGGGGAGATGGACACCCACCGACAGCCACCGCACCACTATGACAAGTCGAGTTGAAGTTGCCAAAAGTGGACCCCATAATATTGGAGACACGAGCATTATTACGCGTAAGCTACTGAATACTGCCTGTGTCCCTGAACTGATTGGCGAGTGTGTTACGAACTACGAGCAACACAACATGACCACCTGGAGATACACGTGCACAGGAGCGGATGCATGGGGCACTGGGAGCATATGCTCCTCTATGGAAAGGTGGCGCCCCTTTGACGGAAAATAACGCACCTGCGGCGATGGCTAAAGTGCACCTCCCCGTCGCTCAACATATTTGTTAGGCAAACGTCCCTCCTGTACTATGATCGAATTCACCCCTCCCCCGTGCCGAACGAATTTTCAGCTGAGGGCACCCCTCCATGGATTTTCGCGGTGGCGCCCCTGCCGAAGAAATGGCGCCCTTCACAAGGGTGTCATCATACCAACTCCTGGATCTGTTCCTGCACGTGCGGACAGAGTTTGCCCGCCGGTGATTTTTCAGCATGAATGTACGTGTGGAACCATTTGCCTGTAGTCGTCCGGAACGCACCCAGTTTCCTTGTGTTCGACAGTGCACTGACAGAACCCCCACGGACCACGCACTCTTGCATTCCTTCATGATCGCTTGATATGGTTCATCGTTGATAGTGCATTTGCCTACATTGCGCATTGCGCAATCAACATTAATTACTGAACAATCATGTTGTGTGGATGATCTAGACACAAGATTGTGTCTGTGTGTGTGTGCGTGTCTGTATGTGTTTGATTAGGGTTTTAGGGCGCATTGACCACGGTAGACCACTTAGCGCCCAGACACACGATTGGTTCATTATTCGATTAATTAATTGATTGTTTGATTGTCAGCGTATGACCAGTGTGTGACCAGTGTGTGACCAGGGTATGATCAGCGTGTGACCAGCGTGTGACCTGTGTGTGACCTGACTGTGACCTGTGCGTGACCTGTGTGTGACCAGTGTGTGATCGGTGTGTGACCAGTGAGTGACCAGTGAGTGACCAGTGAGTGACCTCTGTAAGTGACAGTGTGTGACCAGTGAGTGACCAGTGAGTGACCAGTGTGTGACCAGTGTGTGACCAGTGTGTGACCAGTGAGTGACCAGTGTGTGACCAGTGAGTGACCAGTGAGTGACCTCTGTAAGTGACAGTGTGTGACCAGTGAGTGACCTCTGTAAGTGACAGTGTGTGACCAGTGAGTGACCCGTGTGTGACCTGTAAGTGGCCAGTGCAGCCCACCTGTGGACTATTGGGCACGCTCCGGCTGGGCAGCTGGCCGGTGGACGCGCTGGGTTTGAGACCCGCCGGCGGCGGCGGCGGCGCCTGCAGAGTCCGGTGCAGACTGGACGGGTTGGGCGCGGCCGACGGTGCCGGCCCGGACGACGACGCCTGCGCCGCGTGAGGCTGAGGCGCAGGCGCAGGCGGGTGTTGCGCGGCAGACGTCGCCAGGTTGGCTGGCCGCCGGCTGTGCGGCAGCCGGGCAGGCCCGCCTCCACCTGTGGGAACACCAGCAGGCCGCGTGAGACGTGCCGCTCCCTATTGCCGGCTCACTGCCGGCTCACCTCTCGTGGGCGTGTTGCCGGCTCATTCTCACCCGGGCAGGTGGTAATGTGAAGAGCAGTCACCGCACAATAGGCTATCGGTCGGCTGCATGGCTACCTGGTCATCGCCTTAGCGGATGTTCCACATTAAGGCACCACATTTGATATGGCCATGACCTAGGAACCACTGCGCAGGAAGACCTGCCAATTGCATCGAAATGTACCATATTTTATTGTATTTTATGTTATAGTAAATACAGGTTCATACTGTTGAGCTTGAACGTTCATAAAGAACATCGGGAAAAGGGAGTGCTCTAAGTGTGCCCCTTAAAGGGGCGCAGATCTCCGCATTTTTCCAGGCTTCTTGGGTGAAATGACGGCACTCCTCGGGCTTCATACGGTACAATGGCATGCTGTCGTCCTTGATCTCCAGAAGATTTTCTGGTGACCTCTGGTACACCATACTCTCCAGACGACCTCATAAAGAAATGTGTGAGAAAAACATGACGTACACCATACTCTCCAGACGACCTCATAAAGAAATGTGTGAGAAAAACATGACGTACACCATACTCTCCAGACGACCTCATAAAGAAATGTGTGAGAAAATAATGGGGAGTTCTGAGACCATGCAGAAGACTGCGAACTTTGCCAGGAGACAAAGATCTAGGTTAGACGTGCGGCAAGGCGTGTGGTTGTCAGCAAGTCCACAGTTCACCGAATACTGCAGATAGAAAGCACTGGGAACTGACTGACTATGATTTCTTCATTTGCCAGACTCAGACCGCAGCTGACCGGAAGGCAGTTTCGCACATGGCTGAAGGTGAGGTGTGCCTCTTCAGAGCACAATATCTTGGACGAGGCTCACTCTCATCTGCATGGCCAAGTGAATCCGCGCAACTGCCGATTTGGGGATAAAGGGGCACCAGACGAAGCTTGGCACCCGCGTAAGGCCACTGTCTGGTGTGCTCGGAACAGCCAGTGGGGTTTCGTCCAGTTCTTCTTCGAGAGCCGCAACGGTGATAGGAAAACGGTCAACACAGCACAGCGCACATCTATGCTTGCAAAGAAGTCCTGAAACGCTTCGACGTGACTCCAGAAACGCTTCGACGATCGCATAATCTCGAAGACCAGAGGCAACTGCTCGGTTAACTACCTCCGACTGAACCCGCGAATCGCGCTTGATTTATATACCTCTCTCGCTGCCGATGATCTTTCCCACTCAAAGTTTTTGTTATAACTTCCTTGGGTTATTTATGACGCATTCAACCGCTAGGTCATATAGCGTCGCCAACCTCTCACGCCGATAGGTCGCAGGCGGACTCGGTAAATGCAGTCGTTTGTGAGATTCGAACCCACAATATTGCGATCAAGAGCCCGACGCTCTACCAACTGATCTATCGCGGCCACAGTTTGTGTTTTAGACCACGAATAGAGACGTGTTTTCACCACCATCCATTATCTGCTCAATGGTGCAAAGAAAATTGTTTACTTTTCATTGTTGATTATCCAGGACACTGTTCACAAAAAATGGCATAAATTTACGAAAGTACGTGTGCACGACATGCTAAACGACGGACCGTAGGTTCAGCAGCTTCACAAAAGTTACGAACCTATGAATCGTATCTACGAATAGTGGTCAACAGTTTTGTAACCTTCGTCTATTATATGCTGTTTAGTTATTTGTTTGATAGGCGTTGCTTGTTCGCAACATTATCGTTTTTGCATCATTTTAAGAAACATCATGCATTATTTCGACAAACGTGTTGTTAAAACCAAACCCCATCATTGGTTTTCCATAGCATTGCCTCCCTGAAGCAATGCGCTAATAGGATCCTTTTGTTGATGTGTTCACGGTACCGTCGCCATCTTCCGTTCCTATGCATGGTGATTAATGCTCGCCAAACACCATGAACACAAGGATAAATCGCTTCTCGTAACCTTACAAAGCGAGCGTCCAACCTTTCGACGACCATCCAAAAGTTATCTCCAAGTAATAATATTCGCTGGTCAGGTGAAACAGATCAAACTTCGGGTTTTGCCGACTGCCATGCCTATTGTGCTGGTTTTGGACTACCGGCCGCTAACTAAAGTACATTTTCGGATAAAACATGGCGTAAATAGCTAGCTGAGCTTCTGGAGAACACCATCGTAACCACCGTTAAAACGATGTCGGCGTCAGTCACGCGAACGAGGCGTGAAAAGCAGCATAGCTTGTCGGCGTTCGGACGCAATTGTACCGCAACTTTCCAATTACGGAATATAAAGCGATGAAACAAAGACAAATGGACTTGGAAAGCGTGAAACAAACTTTCGGGGAAACAACCTTTCACACCATGTCGGTTTCCATAAGGTGTCCAAATTTGTAGGTAAAAAGGATGGGCCAGTTCGAAGATAACATTGAAAACTATCCTGAGAGACAACTTCTTTCATATAGGTCAGCATGCATCATACCAGGCCATCTTGATAATTGACCGAGGAATGCCTATATATTATTCCTATAGTGTTTGCACTAAGTAAGAAAAATGAAATGTTATGCTCAGCGTTGAGAACTAACCTAGAAAACATTATCTGCAAACAAGGACAAATAAGGCCAGCCTATTCGCCTGTGTCATTGATCTCGAATGACCCTGCAAGGGTTCAGCTATATAAAAACAAGTAGAAGACGTTAGATCATGCAATAATAGCACGTGATACCATTTAGTTGCCTATAAAGGACAATCAATGGTATTTCGACAATTCGTCACTTCTGACCATGAAACATATCTGTTTTCCATGAACTGACTTCGTAATCTGAATTGACACACCGACATGCGAAACGTATCGGTGCCTTTGACTATATTTTATACTACACTAGTATATTTGATACTGTATTTATAGTACTTGGACTATATTTTATAGTAATTGGAAAAGTTCCCTACAGTATCCCAAAAAACGATACTTTGAAGCCGGATAAGACTTTGCCTGACTTAGCTAGGTGATCCTGAGTCAGAAGATAAAATCTCAACAATAAAATATCCACTACTCAATGTTCAGGTTCACCAAATCTTTATAGCGATCGCGCCAAGCGTTCCGCTGATATTCGGGAACAACGTGAGAAAATTTGTTCCCCGTTCGTGGGTTGACATTTGTTTCCTACCGGGTCATCTGGATGGCATAGTGTACCATAGGTTACCATAAATCATCTGGACATACGGAACAACATCAGGATGGCATTGCATGTTTGAAATCGCTACATTGAAGGCAATTCGCCCTCGTGTTCCAGCCATGTTGGACGAAATATCACCCACAACGCAAACAGGAGCTCACTACGCGGTTTAAAAATAAAAACAAAATATGCACTCTGTAAAAAAAAACACCGGGCAGTGCTATACCAACACGTTACGCTGGAGTCCCAACGTTGCATTGGCACGCCACGAAAAATAGTGCAGCCCATCACACCTCTTGCTTCGGGTATCGCCGATCCAGTGATGCAAATCCGCATAACAGGACGATATAAAAACGCGGACAACGCATGCAGAATGCCCAACATGTCACGTAACAACTAACCTACAACAATGCAGCCCCATACAGGGAAAAATCACTTAACTGCCACACGCAGTTACGAAAGTACTGCCTGCAAAATACGGCAATGCTGGAATACTCAATTAAAATATAGGCTCTTTCGAGTGTTCGCTTCGCTATGGAACACCACTTCGAGTCGCTGCTTCCTAACAGTTGGGCAGAGCTAGCACATGCCTCTGCGGCCTTCACTGTACCGAAGAAGCTTAATATCCACCGGTGTGACATCACTGTACGATAGTATCAGCCAACGGAACCTGCTGCTCTGAACGCCCTGAGTTGGCCACTGGATTGCAATGGCATCTATTGGTATCAGCATGGCCGGCTACAGTGCAATGGCATCCTATTGGCATCAGCATTGCCGGCTCCAGTGCAGTAACGCCGTTGTAGCCGGGAGTTGCGCGCGCCGCCAGTGCGCCGCCAGTGTGCCGCCAGTGCGCCGCCAGTGTGCCGCCAGTGTGCCGCCAGTGTGCCGCCAGTGCGCCGCCAGTGCGCCGCCAGTGTGCCGCCAGTGCGCCGCCAGTGCGCCGCCAGTGCGCCGCCAGTGTGCCGCCAGTGCGCCGCCAGTGCGCCGCCAGTGCGCCGCCAGTGCGCCGCCAGTGTGCCGCCAGTGCGCCGCCAGTGCGCCGCCAGTGCGCCGCCAGTGCGCCGCCAGTGTGCCGCCAGTGTGCCGCCAGTGCGCCGCCAGTGCGCCGCCAGTGCGCCGCCAGTGCGCCGCCAGTGCGCCGCCAGTGCGCCGCCAGTGCGCCGCCAGTGCGCCGACAGTGTGCCGCCAGTGTGCCGCCAGTGCGCCGCCAGTGTGCCGCCAGTGCGCCGCCAGTGCGCCGCCAGTGCGCCGACAGTGCGCCGACAGTGCGCCGCCAGTGCGCCGCCAGTGCGCCGCCAGTGCGCCGCCAGTGCGCCGCCAGTGCGCCGACAGTGCGCCGCCAGTGTGCCGCCAGTGCGCCGACAGTGTGCCGCCAGTGTGCCGCTAGTGTGCCGCCAGTGTGCCGCCAGTGCGCCGCCAGTGCGCCGACAGGGCCCGGACGGCCGACACTGGCTCTGTCCAGTCACACGCTGAACGAGCTGTTCAGCGACAAGCAGGGCTCAAACGCCACTAAAGGCGTTACAGGCGCCACCGGTAACAAAATCACCTCCAAATTCGAAATAGCATCCTGAAATATTCCAGTAGTGGTATTATACAAATTGAGCCCAAAAAGCAACTTGGCAGTTAGTTTGTGATCGTGGTTTTGGGGCGCATCGACTGCATAGGATATTATATAGCCCATATCCCAGTCATTTAAACAGAAAAGCGAGCGAACGTTAGTTCGGGCAACGAGGTATAAGACGATTTCGGATACTGACAATATTTGCAATAATACAATCTGCATGGCAACACTAGTACTACCCACATCTGCATCAGCATGCTAATGACCGATATAAATCACGGAAAGTCTAATTTCCAAGAGAAATATCAAAAAGCTGTCCTGAGAGAACAACGTCTGACTCATTCCCTAATACCGTACGAATGCTTGCTGGGTTGGCATTGTGAATCATGGTCTCAAGCTTGGTATGTGAACTCTGGTCGCACCAAAGTACGCAGCAATCTCAGTTCAGCGGCAGAACTTAAGCCGAGAGTCTAACGTGCCGCCAATGCATGGGCACGGCCGCCCCGGTGCTGCGTCCTCGGTCCTGTCGGGCCAGTCGCCAGCTGACCTTCACAGTCAGGAACTATGCGGGCGCGCGAAGCGACTCGAACGCTACCCTGTTGTGACAGGGGAATTTCCGCTATCCTGGCAAGACAGTGTCTTTCCACAAGTACTCGTAATTCTACCCTCTCCATGTCAAGTGACCCCTTTTGTGAAACTGATTTGAACACGACTTATCGAAGAAGAAAATCAACAAACGCCTACAACGTATCAAGCGTAAAAACAATATTGTTCCGAATACAAACATACGCGTGGTGACACACGATGCACACGATAATTTGGCAGTTCAATGTTGCTAATTTCGTGCGCCATTTATAATCGACTAGCATGCCAAACATCACGTCAAAGCCTTCCCTGCGACAATCATTCGAACCCCTGAAAGGAACCTTTCACTGAAAACCTCTCACCCGAATCATACACTCCACGCTGCAGACACCACAGTGCCGGCGAAGCTTCAGCAAAGTGCCAGCGGAGCTTCGGCAAAGTGCTAGCGAAACTTCGGCAAAGTGCCGGCGGAGCTTCGGCAAAGTGCCGGGAGAGCTTCGGCAAAGTGCCGGCGGAGCTTCGGCAAAGTGCCGGGAGAGCTTCGGCAAAGTGCCGGCGGAGCTTCGGTAAAGTGCCGGCAGAGCTTCGGTAAAGTGCCGGCAGGGCTCCGGCAAAGTGCCGGCAGAGCCTCGGTAAAGTGCCGGCAGAGCTTCGGTAAAGTGCCGGCAGAGCTTCGGTAAAGTGCCGGCAGAGCTTCGGTAAAGTGCCGGCAGGGCTCCGGCAAAGTGCCGGCAGAGCTTCGGTAAAGTGCCGGCGGAACTTCGGCACAGAGACGCTCAGCGTGCACCGTGACGGTATCATCTGCCGCGCCATTGTCGGTGGCGGGAACTCGCACGCCGCGCCATTGCCGATGGCGGGAACACAGACGGCACAACACCGCATCCCATCTGCCGCCGAGGCCAACGTAAGTAGACCGGCTCGCCAGTCTGGACGCCGGTGCTCGGGAGTTGTGACCAATCAGCCGGCACAGCATCATCACCCCGGCGCCGGTACCCAGAGACTACATCTGATGCCCACTACCCGACACACCCGCCGGCCGGCCGCCACTACCCTGATACCAGTACCCAGAGACCACATCTGATGCCCACTACCCGACACACCCGCCGGCCGGCCGCCACTACCCTGATATCAGTACCCAGAGACTACATCTGATGCCCACTACCCGACACACCCGCCGGCCGGCCGCCACTACCCTGATACCAGTACCCAGAGACCACATCTGATGCCCACTACCCGACACACCCGCCGGCCGGCCGCCACTACCCTGATACCAGTACCCAGAGGCCACATCGGTGGCCCACTACCCGACACACCCGCCGGCCGGCCGCCACTACCCTGATATCAGTACCCAGAGACCACATCTGATGCCCACTACCCGACACACCCGCCGGCCGGCCGCCACTACCCTGATATCAGTACCCAGAGGCCACATCGGAGGCCCACTACCCGACACACCCGCCGGCCGCCCGCCACTACCCTGATACCAGTACCCAGAGGCCACATCTGAGGCCCACTACCCGACACACCCGCCGGCCGGCCGCCATTACCCTGATATCAGTACCCAGAGGCCACATCTGAGGCCCACTACCCGACACACCCGCCGGCCGGCCGCCACTACCCTGATACCAGTACCCAGAGGCCACATCTGAGGCCCACTACCCGACACACCCGCCGGCCGGCCGCCATTACCCTGATATCAGTACCCAGAGGCCACATCTGAGGCCCACTACCCGACACACCCGCCGGCCGGCCGCCACTACCCTGATATCAGTACCCAGAGGCCACATCGGAGGCCCACTACCCGACACACCCGCTGGCCGGCCGCCACTACCCTGATATCAGTACCCAGAGGCCACATCTGAGGCCCACTACCCGACACACCCGCCGGCCGGCCGCCACTACCCTGATATCAGTACCCAGAGGCCACATCGGAGGCCCACTACCCGACACACCCGCCGGCCGGCCGCCACTACCCTGATACCAGTACCCAGAGGCCAAATCGGAGGCCCACTACCCGACACACCCGCTGGACGGCCGCCTTCATGGTGGCGGTACCCAGTGGCAATATCGGAGGCTCACTACGCGACACACCTGCCACCACCACACCGGTACCGGTACCGTGGCCAAATCAGACGTGCATTATCCGACACACCCGTCACCACCAAAAGTTGCCCAGCCCACACACTACCACACACGGAACTGCAGGTCTGTGGCGCAGCGCGCCTCTCTGTTTGTGTGTATTATATCTCTGTTGGCTTAATCGCCAACAGAGATAACTCAACACCAACAGACCAACTCAACACATGGGAAAGATGAACAGTCGCCGACACACGTCGGACGGATGCGGTGGATAAACATACAAACTCACGCAGGCAATATCGGCATCGTGAGGGACGATCATATCATTCGTCCAAGTTCATGCCGAGCTGAACTTGTGCCATGAAACAACACTAACACAAAATACTGAACCGCTAACACACTAATACCACTTTCATCAAAACGTCAGATAGTGCAATGATAGATCCATTCAATAAAATTGGAAATACGTTTTATTAAATTTGACAACGCTTGGATACCAATACGACCAAATTCGTAGCAACGCAAACTGCAATACAACGTTTAAAGACATTGCACTTATTACTGGAGAAGACTAAGACAAAAATTAATGGCCCTGTCCTTCAAATCGGGCACATACATCTACAATAGCGAGGCTAACACGGGCGCGACTATTGTGTATGGTATGATGCTACTATAAGTTGTGGAACATATTGTAACTGCACGACCTGTCGTACAACATTAATAGGCCACCCTTCTCGACGTTTGGTACTAAGAACAAACAACATCCTCCCTTCATGTTCATAGCTCTTTGCACACCCCTGTTTTTTTTTGGCGCGTCGTTGACACGACGCTCGCCTGCTATCCAATACACCCCGGTACGGCCGGAGCGACCGACACCAACAACCACACCCGGCAGGTCCGTGCCTGATCACGCCACCCAATACACCACCACACCCGGCCGGTCACCCCACCCAACACCACCACACCCGGCTGGTCATCCCACCCAACACCACCACACCCCACCCAACACCACCACACCCGGCCGGTCACCCCACCCAACACCACCACATCCGGCTGGTCATCCCACCCAACACCACCACACCCGGCCGTAAGTGACCGATCAAACCAGCCAACACCACCACACCCGACCGGTCATCCCACCCAACACCACCACACCCGGCCGGTCCATGGCCCGTCACCTCACCCAACACCACCACATCTAGCCGGTCACCCCAGCCAACACCACCACACCCGGCCGGTCCATGGCCCGTCACCTCACCCAACACCACCACATCTAGCCGGTCACCCCAGCCAACACCACCACACCCGGCCGGTCCGTGACCGATCATCCCACCCAACACCACCACATCTAGCCGGTCACCCCAGCCAACACCACCACACCCGGCCGGTCCGTGACCGATCATCCCACCCAATACCACCATACGAGGCCAGCCCGGTGACCCGTCAGCCTCGCCGGTACCCACCGACGTCGGGCCTGCCGCGCGGCTGCCCGGCGGGCCGCAGTTTGGGCATGCCGCCGGCGAACAGGCCGCTCAGGTTGGGAGGCGCGCCGTTGGCCACTGGCGCAGCGCCACCGCCTGCCGGCCGGCCGACGCCGTTACTTCCGCCTACTACTCCGCCGCCTCCTCCGCCGCCGCCGCCTCCGCCTCCGCCGCCGCCTCCTCCTCCAGACGGCTTCACATTACCTGGCGCAGAGGAACAGCACCGTCACACACTTTCTGCACTACCCTCTCAGTGATCTTGGCGATAACCCTGCTGTTGTGACAGAAGCACGCCAGACGTCCGCACAACGATGTGGGGCGGGCGGGGCCTTCGCACGGCCGGGAGAGACTCACCACCCCAGCCGAGCTACAGCGCCGTCCACCCCTTGATCCCAGCCGGCCGGATCGGCAGGCACTACGCCAGATCTCAGGCCCCCAGTCAGAGACGACTTGCCACTTGACCCGTATGTGGCCCTATGGGCCCGCCCATTCCTCCGGGATGCTAGGACCAA
Organism: Imbricaverruca yamaguchii; assembly: GCA_034440575.1. Classification (NCBI taxonomy): domain Eukaryota; kingdom Metazoa; phylum Arthropoda; class Thecostraca; family Neoverrucidae; genus Imbricaverruca; species Imbricaverruca yamaguchii. The sequence goes on from JAOTOL010001589.1 coordinate 352,067, forward strand.
AGAGAAGTGTTGGTCTCCTGTCACAACTAGCACCGCACGACGTGGGACCTGAGCCTCCAGGACTCTGGGGATGTTTGGGCTCAGGGGCGCATCGACTGCGTTGACCATACAGCTGCCTCCAGGACTCCGCCAATCTCGGGGGACGACGGACAGACCGGGGAAGCTGGCGCACCTGCTCGTGACAGGGGAGAAGTTGTTATAGGGTTGGATGAAGAATACACAAAGGGACGTCGGTACGGGATGGATACTGGGAAGGGCAGAGAAGGATGGACGATGGAGACTACGTGAGTCCCCGGAGACACCTCCGTACTTCCAAGCCTCTTACCGGGGCGGCTGTGGTAACGCGAGGGAGCGCCACTCCCCTGGGGAGCCGCGTCCGCCACATTCAGAGACACAGCCGCAGGGTCATTCACATGCGACACCCGCCTGGCCATCGCCTGCGACATCCGCCGGGCCGTCGCACCTAACACCCGCCTGCGACACCATCCGGGTCGCCGCCTGCGACACTCACCGAACCGTCACCTGCGACACTCGCCTGGCCGTCACCTGCGATACTCGCCTGGCCGTCGCCTGCGACATTCGCCTGGCCGTCGCCTGCGACACTCACCGAACCGTCACCTGCGACACTCGCCTGGCCGTCGCCTGCGACACTCACCGAACCGTCACCTGCGACACTCGCCGGGCCGTCGCCCGCGATACTCGCCGGGCCGTCGCCTGCGACACTCGTCTGGCCGTCGCCTGCGATACTCGCCGGGCCGTTGCATCTAACGCCGGCCTGGCCGTCGACTGTTGCTTTGCACACTTGCACATTTGTAATACATGAGCAAATTAAAAGTCGTCCACATTGGCGTGAATAGCATGCTAGTTCAGAGAAGTGATCAACGCTAGATACATTCCGTGCGAGTGGCCAAAACCGCTGATAGCTTGCCGACAGCCGCACTTAATATGTTGTTCGGTTTCAGGGAGCGTTAACATCAATGTCTGTGTTAGCTGGTGACACCCCACCCCATCCCGCTCCCAAACACACAGGGAAGTCGGTGAGGTCAAAAGGGACGGACGGCCTCAGCAAGTAACCAGATCGATAGATCTAAGCGTGGTACCGAACAGTCCCAAAAATCAACAAACATGGATAATTTTATTATTATCAGCAATCCATTTAGATATGAATAACCACTAATTGTATTTTACTGCCGCCCAAAATTATGGCGACACTATGTACTACGACCATAACCTAATTATTCCACACGTAAATTTTCTTTTAAAATGTTGGCCTGACCTTAGGATACGTTGTCAATTATAAAATACATTCGTTAAAAAAAAGATAACACCAGACATATCAACCCATCACCATTACCAATGCATCCAAATAGTTTGTCTTCATATGAAATTGTCCCTTGATAGGGAAATAAGCACAAACAATGCCCCTGTACAGCAGGTTAACACAGTCCCGTGATGCTATAAATGCTGAGCCGTTAACCTGACAAGCATAATATTGTGACTCGTGTGTTTATCAGCCTCGTAGCAAATTTCGTCAGAATCCGAGAGATGATGGTGTGAAAGTGACCCTCCGACCGGTCCAGCTGTCCTGATTGGTTGAACAGCCCCGTGGGGCCCCGGCGGTTCGCCAGCGTGTACCGATCAGTGGTCATCACACCAGCTACACGCCGGTGAATGAGTGAGTGAGTGGTCGGCAGGGACCACGGCCGGCGCGCGGTGCCGTATTCGGCTGTGTGGCGTGAGCGCCGGTGTGATGTGATCGGTGTGTCCGCACGTGCGCCGCCCACCAAACCGCCCGTCAGAGCCTGCAGACAATCCGGTCACCCTGCGCCGCCCACCAGGCCGCCGGTCAGAGCCCGCAGACAATCCGGTCACCCTGCGCCGCCCACCAGGCCGTCGGTCAGAGCCCGCAGACCATCCGGTCACCCTGCGCCGCCCACCAAACCGCCCGTCTGAGCCTGCAGACCATCCGGTCACCCTGCGCCGCCCACCAGGCCGTCGGTCAGAGCCCGCAGACCATCCGGTCACCCTGCGCCGCCCACCAAACCGCCGGTCAGGGCCTGCAGACCATCCGGTCACCCTGCGCCGCCCACCAGGCCGTCGGTCAGAGCCCGCAGACAATCCGGTCACCCTGCGCCGCCCACCAAACCGCCCGTCTGAGCCTGCAGACCATCCGGTCACCCTGCGCCGCCCACCAGGCCGTCGGTCAGGGCCCGCAGACCATTCGGTCACCCTGCGCCGCCCACCAGGCCGTCGGTCAGGGCCTGCAGACCATTCGGTCACCCTGCACCGCCCCGGCGGTCAGGCCCGCAGACATTCGGTCACCCTGCGCCGCCCACCAAACCGCCCGTCTGGGCCTGCAGACCATCCGGTCACCCTGCCGCCCACCAGGCCGTCGGTCAGGGCCCGCAGACAATTCGGTCACCCTGTGCCGCCTACCAAACCGCCGGTCAGGGCCTGCAGACCATTCGGTCACCCTGTGCCGCCTACCAAACCGCCGGTCAGGGCCTGCAGACCATTCGGTCACCCTGTGCCGCCTACCAAACCGCCGATCAGGGCCTGCAGACCATTCGGTCTGGGGCGCGGCGACGACTTGCGGCGACGCTTCACGTCGGGGAGGGGGTCATGGGTCGGCTCACGACGCGAACGACAGGTCACAGGTCACCACCACATCTGGATGGGCATCGCATCGTGGCTCTCCATCGAATCTGGGTCACCGGGGTTACCACGGGATAGCGGGTTACCACCACATCAGGGTCACAGGCACGGCTGGACATATACTCTGCTTTCATGCATTAGTGACAACACAATTTGTGAATCGTTGTTTCAGGACACCATAATTTGTTCTTCTTCAGGCACGATATATTCCGCGTTCCAGAGTCGCGGACTGGTGAACTTTGGATTATAATTTATGATCAATCTAGATGACACAAAGTAAGACGCAGTCCACGTTTTCTTCCATGAAATGTATGGAATAATATAGTAGCTCACGAGTATTAATAATTATAATCCAAAATCACGGGAATAAGTATCACAGCACATGGATTTTCTTAAAGAAAAGCAACACGCATCGATTGACTTTCCACAGCCCACGATTATAGTACCAAATACCACAATTCTACTTATGAGCGAAAAAAACCACACTAACTTTTCGAAGTTTCATTACGGTCTGGATGGCTAAAACCCAAGAGCGGGTCGTCTTTTCAGTCCTGTGGTTTACAAGACACTTCGGTTTGCAGCCAAATTAGTGTCAAAACATCAGATCACCGGTCGCCACCAGATCAGTCACAACACCAGACCACCGGCTGCCACCAGATCAAAGTCGCAACACCAGATCAAAGTCGCGACACCAGATCACCGATCCCCGCCAGATCAAAGTCACAACATTAGACCACGGATCGCCAGGCGTGGAGACACAGGGAGAGACCACGGCCCACTACCGTACGAGGGTCACAAGACGAGACAGGTCACCCCCAGACACGGCTCATAAGACGAGGGCAGGCGCCACCAGACGTCAGATCATGGCGCGGAACCACGTGTCGCTGCCGGCTCCATGGGTGGCGATACGCGCGGGGACGAGGGTCACGGCCCGTGCCATCACTGCTGCACAACGTGGAGTCAGAGGAGACTGCAGTGGCTTAGGTTTGTGGGTCCAGAGGAGACACGATAGGAGCAGACTAGTAATATGGCCCGTGCCATCACTGCTGCACAACGTGCAGTCAGAGGAAACTGCAGTGGCTTAGGTTTGTGGGTCCAGTGGAGACACGATAGGAGCAGACTAGTAATATGAAACAGAGCAGTAATAATAGGAGACAAAGTAGTAATAATAGGCGACGGAGTTGTGCGCCGTTTCTGTCTTCATGGAAACCGTTTACCAACCCGTCATTCCCACAAATATTGTCGGAAAATGGGGTGAATTCACATTGGCATCAACATGACAGCAGTCAGAGGCACTGACGTGACATCAACGGCTGTGAAAGTGACGAGAAGACCACGGGAGAGCTTGTTCGGTGCGTTCTCAGCCCTCACCACCGGATTATCACATCAGAGGCATAGATGACCAGAAGTCAGCGCACCGCCACCGCCCGAGGCAATAAATCCGCCTCCAGCCGACACGCGGACCTAGAGATCTGTTCACCACTGATGGAAACCACCCGGTGTGATGCTATTAGATCGCAGCCCAGATGGGGCAGATGGAGAACCACGTCTTGGGGGAGGGAGAACCACCAATGTCTCGCCGACTTCTGCGAGTCGTCAGCGGTGTCGCCGCAGTGAATAATTGCTCGTGAAATATGGTGGAATATACTTCTTACTGAACACTGGATCGACATCCTTCCCAAAGAGTTATCGACGTCCCGCTTCTTGGTGCGTGCTTGTGAAGTCACCATGCCTCGTTTCTAGCACTGCCCCATATATATGTATCATGCGTATGCTCATCATAACGGATTTGGGATCGTGATAACGAAATCGCCGTTGTGCATTCTCATGAAAAGAGATTGCATATAATGTGCTTTGTTATGCAATACCATTTTATGGCACAGATATTTGCATCTCTATCATTTATATCACTATCTCCAAGTAAGGTACCTCTCAATACACACAAAATTGATATTTATACGGCACTATGCAATCGTCCCAAAATTGAGCTTCAAGGACCTAAATACTTACTTTAAACAGCGTTATTTCCATAGCGATTTTGACATCCCGTTGTACTAGTTTCGACATCCCACACCTAACGAGTAATGATTATTTTAACACTGTGTGGCCGTCTGTGTCGACTGCCCACGACGGCGTCGGTCACGTCAGCCGACCGAGCCACGCGCCGCCGTCAGCCACCACCGGCGAGGTGGTCGCCACCTCAGGCCGGCTCGTTCACCAGACGTGACGTGACGGCGTCGGTCCGCCTGTCACCGGACAGACTGTCACACCACAGCAACAGCTCACACACACCACAGCAACAGCTGACGGTCACACCATACACACCATAGCAACAGCTGACGGTCACACCATACACACCACAGCAACAGCTGACAGCCACACCACAGCAACAGCTGACGGTCACACCACAGCAACAGCTGACGGTCACACCACAGCAACAGCTGACGGCCACACCATACACACCACAGCAACAGCTGACGATCACACTATATACACCACAGCAACAGCTCACACACACCACAGCAACAGCTGACGGCCACACCATACACACCACAGCAACAGCTCACACACACCACAGCACAGCTGACGGTCACACCACATCAACAGCTGACGGCCACACCATACACACCACAGCAACAGCTGACGGCCACACCGACCCATACACACCACAGCAACAGCTCACACACACCACAGCAACAGCTGACGATCACACCATACACACCACAGCAACAGCTGACGATCACACCATACACACCATAGCAACAGCTGACGGTCACACCATACACACCACAGCAACAGCTGACAGCCACACCACAGCAACAGCTCACACACACCACAGCAACACCTGACGGTCACACCATACACACCACAGCAACAGCTGACGGCCACACCACAGCAACAGCTGACGGCCACACCATACACACCACAGCAACAGCTCACACACACCACAGCAACAGCTGACGGTCACACCATACACACCACAGCAACAGCTGACGGCCACATCACAGCAACAGCTGACGGCCACACCATACACACCACAGCAACACCTGACGGTCACACCACAGCAACAGCTGACGGCCACACCATACACACCACAGCAACAGCTCACACACACCACAGCAACAGGTGACGGTCACACCATACACACCACAGCAACAGCTGACGGCCACACCATACACACCACAGCAAAAGCTGACGGCCACACCACAGCAACAGCTGACGGTCACACCATACATACCACAGCAACAGCTGACGGCCATACCTCAGCAACACCTGACGGTCACACCGGTAGCCGGGCTGCCACATGGCAAACGTGACCTACAGACGGGTATCCGTGCGCGATCTGTGATGCACGCGACAGATTATCTGTCGCGTTCGGAGTGGGAGTTGACCGACACGTCACGTTCTACGGAGCCCGGTGCAACGAACGGTGACCGAACCGACATTCAGAAGCCATACCCAACTGTACCTGCCACCATCATAACCTACCCCATCACAGCTGCCCGTCACCAACACAACCGATCTCACCACAGCTGCCCCTGCCACCAACACAATCTGCCCCATCACAGCTGACCCCGTCACCAACATAACCTGCCCCACCACAGCTGACCCCGTCACCAACATAACCTGCCCCACCACAGCAGCCCCCGTAACCAACATAACCTGCCCCACCACGGCTGCCCCCGTCACCAACATAACCTGCCCCACCACAGCAGACCCTGTCACAAACATAACCTGCTCCACCACAGCAGCCCCTGTCACCAACATAATCTGTTACACCACAGCTACCCGTCACCAACATAATCTGTTACACCACAGCTACCCCTGTCACCAACATAACCTGCCACACCACAGCTGCCCGGGACCACAGCAGACCCGACCACAGCCGAGCGCAGCAGCACTGGGCAGCTGTATCCAGCCGGCGCAACACAAGGTGATATGGGGCTGGCATGTCCGGCGATCGGCTGGCCTCCCCACAGCACTGCCGACTGGCCTCCCCACAGCACTGGCCTCCCCACAGCACCGCCGACTGACCTCCCCACAGCACCGCCGACTGGCCTCCCCACAGCACCGCCGACTGGCCTCCCCACAGCACCGCCGACTGGCCTCCCCACAGCACCGCCGACTGGCCTCCCCACAGCACCGCCGACTGGCCTCCCCACAGCACCGCCGACTGGCCTCCCCACAGCACCGCCGACTGGCCTCCCCACAGCACTGCCGACTGGCCTCCCCACAGCACCGCCGACTGGCCTCCCCACAGCACCGCCGACTGGCCTCCCCACAGCACCGCCGACTGGCCTCCCCACAGCACTCTCCCTCCCCACAGCACTGCCGACTGGCTTCCCCACAGCACCGCCGACTGGCCTCCCCACAGCACTCTCCCTCCCCACAGCACTGCCGACTGGCCTCCCCACAGCACCGCCGACTGCCTCCCCACAGCACCGCCGACTGGCCTCCCCACAGCACTGCCGACTGGCCTCCCCACAGCACCGCCGACTGACCTCCCCACAGCACCGCCGACTGGCCTCCCCACAGCACCCCAAGCACAGTATGATCAGTACAGTATGATCATCTGGGCACCTAGCACAGTATGGCCAGCTAGGATCCCTTCCAGTAGGGCCGGCCGACGAGAATCGCGCCAACGCCCGCCGCAGCCTTGACCTTGGCCGTCGGCTGAGCCAAGGTCAGCGGCGGCGGCGGCGGCGGCGGCGCGGCGATAGCGGCGACAGTGGCGCGGCGCGCCTCATTGGGTCGGCCGGCCCGACACCCAATGAGATGCGGCCCGCTGACGTCAGCCAGTGCGTGCCGCTGGGATCCGGCTGCACTTCCGGCCGGGCAGCGCGGCCGTGTGGGCGGCCGATGACCCTCGACACTCGATCATGGGGCGGTCACGCGCCGACGGCTGCCACCGTCTGGCAACAATGTCACGTGCGCAACCCGACAGCCGACGGCTGCCACCGTCTGGCAACAGTGTCACGTGCGCAACCCGACAGCCGACGGCTGCCACCGTCTGGCAACAATGTCACGTGCGCAACCCGACAGCCGACGGCTGCCACCGTCTGGCAACAATGTCACGTGCGCAACCCGACAGCCGACGGCTGCCACCGTCTGGCAGCAGTGTCACGTGCGCAACCCGACAGCCGACGGCTGCCACCGTCTGGCAACAATGTCACGTGCGCAACCCGACAGCCGACGGCTGCCACCGTCTGGCAACAGTGTCACGTGCGCAACCCGACAGCCGACGGCTGCCACCGTCTGGCAACAGTGTCACGTGCGCAACCCGACAGCCGACGGCTGCCACCGTCTGGCAACAGTGTCACGTGCGCAACCCGACAGCCGACGGCTGCCACCGTCTGGCAACAGTGTCACGTGCGCAACCCGACAGCCGACGGCTGCCACCGTCTGGCAACAGTGTCACGTGCGCAACCCGACAGCCGACGGCTGCCACCGTCTGGCAAGCAGTGTCACGTGCGCAACCCGACAGCCGACGGCTGCCACCGTCTGGCAACAGTGTCACGTGCGCAACCCGACAGCCGACGGCTGCCACCGTCTGGCAGCAGTGTCACGTGCGCAACCCGACAGCCGACGGCTGCCACCGTCTGGCAACAGTGTCACGTGCGCAACCCGACAGCCGACGGCTGCCACCGTCTGGCAGCAGTGTCACGTGCGCAACCCGACAGCCGACGGCTGCCACCGTCTGGCAACAGTGTCACGTGCGCAACCCGACAGCCGACGGCTGCCACCGTCTGGCAGCAGTGTCACGTGCGCAACCCGACAGCCGACGGCTGCCACCGTCTGGCAACAGTGTCACGTGCGCAACCCGACAGCCGACGGCTGCCACCGTCTGGCAACAGTGTCACGTGCGCAACCCGACAGCCGACGGCTGCCACCGTCTGGCAACAGTGTCACGTGCGCAACCCGACAGCCGACGGCTGCCACCGTCTGGCAACAGTGTCACGTGCGCAACCCGACAGCCGACGGCTGCCACCGTCTGGCAACAGTGTCACGTGCGCAACCCGACAGCCGACGGCTGCCACCGTCTGGCACAGTGTCACGTGCGCAACCCGACAGCCGACGGCTGCCACCGTCTGGCAACAGTGTCACGTGCGCAACCCGACAGCCGACGGCTGCCACCGTCTGGCAACAGTGTCACGTGCGCAACCCGACAGCCGACGGCTGCCACCGTCTGGCAGCAGTGTCACGTGCGCAACCCGACAGCCGACGGCTGCCACCGTCTGGCAGCAGTGTCACGTGCGCAACCCGACAGCCGACGGCTGCCACCGTCTGGCAGCAGTGTCACGTGCGCAACCCGACAGCCGACGGCTGCCACCGTCTGGCAGCAGTGTCACGTGCGCAACCCGACAGCCGACGGCTGCCACCGTCTGGCAGCAGTGTCACGTGCGCAACCCGACAGCCGACGGCTGCCACCGTCTGGCAGCAGTGTCACGTGCGCAACCCGACAGCCGACGGCTGCCACCGTCTGGCAACAGTGTCACGTGCGCAACCCGACAGCCGACGGCTGCCACCGTCTGGCAGCAGTGTCACGTGCGCAACCCGACAGCCGACGGCTGCCACCGTCTGGCAGCAGTGTCACGTGCGCAACCCGACAGCCGACGGCTGCCACCGTCTGGCAGCAGTGTCACGTGCGCAACCCGACAGCCGACGGCTGCCACCGTCTGGCAGCAGTGTCACGTGCGCAACCCGACAGCCGACGGCTGCCACCGTCTGGCAGCAGTGTCACGTGCGCAACCCGACAGCCGACGGCTGCCACCGTCTGGCAACAGTGTCACGTGCGCAACCCGACAGCCGACGGCTGCCACCGTCTGGCAGCAGTGTCACGTGCGCAACCCGACAGCCGACGGCTGCCACCGTCTGGCAGCAGTGTCACGTGCGCAACCCGACAGCCGACGGCTGTCACCGTCTGGCAGCAGTGTCACGTGCGCAACCCGACAGCCGACGGCTGCCACCGTCTGGCAACAGTGTCACGTGCGCAACCCGACAGCCGACGGCTGCCACCGTCTGGCAACAGTGTCACGTGCGCAACCCGACAGCCGACGGCTGCCACCGTCTGGCAACAGTGTCACGTGCGCAACCCGACAGCCGACGGCTGCCACCGTCTGGCAGCAGTGTCACGTGCGCAACCCGACAGCCGACGGCTGCCACCGTCTGGCAGCAGTGTCACGTGCGCAACCCGACAGCCGACGGCTGCCACCGTCTGGCAACAGTGTCACGTGCGCAACCCGACAGCCGACGGCTGCCACCGTCTGGCAACAATGTCACGTGCGCAACCCGACAGCCGACGGCTGCCACCGTCTGGCAGCAGTGTCACGTGCGCAACCCGACAGCCGACGGCTGCCACCGTCTGGCAACAATGTCACGTGCGCAACCCGACAGCCGACGGCTGCCACCGTCTGGCAGCAGTGTCACGTGCGCAACCCGACAGCCGACGGCTGCCACCGTCTGGCAACAATGTCACGTGCGCAACCCGACAGCCGACGGCTGCCACCGTCTGGCAGCAGTGTCACGTGCGCAACCCGACAGCCGACGGCTGCCACCGTCTGGCAGCAGTGTCACGTGCGCAACCCGACAGCCGACGGCTGCCACCGTCTGGCAGCAGTGTCACGTGCGCAACCCGACAGCCGACGGCTGTCACCGTCTGGCAGCAGTGTCACGTGCGCAACCCGACAGCCGACGGCTGCCACCGTCTGGCAGCAGTGTCACGTGCGCAACCCGACAGCCGACGGCTGTCACCGTCAGGCAACAGTGTCACGTGCGCAACCCGACAGCCGACGGCTGTCACCGTCTGGCAACAGTGCAGTGATACATTCTGAATTGGAGCGGAATATACCACCTTCTGAGCAATGAACAGACATGTAACAATCATAGTCCATACAGCCTGAAACCATCAAAAACTAGCAAATAGACGGACTAGTAGTGAACATAGAAGACGATGAGGACAATGGGAGGGCGAGCTGCTCCAAAATATTCGACGAATTAAAATTTGTTGGAAGTGGGTTGTTGCAATGAAAGGACGACTTTCAAAATAGCCTGGCCCATGCTCACCTACCTTCCTGGGAACTTTCCTATGGTCCTGGTAGTAACGGTCTTTCCGGGACGCCCGCATCTGTGTGCACAGTGCGCCATGCAGCCAGATGCACTATTTCCTGGTAGCAACGGTCTACGATCTATTTCCGGGACGCTCGCTACAGTCTTCACTGCGCTCTATGCAACTACCAACTGATGCAAGACATGGCTGGTGCTAGTGTTGATGAAAAAGACGCGTAAACATGCCGTTCGTCAGAGACAAACAGCATCCCCTGTGCGGTTCCGAGCTGCAGCAAACCGCACATGCCAGCTGGTGGGTCTCGAGCTGCAGCGGACCCCGCGGGACCGGAACTGGTGGGTCTCGAGCTGCAGCGGACCCTGCGGGACCGGAACTGGTGTGTCTCGAGCTGCAGCGGACCCCGTGGGACCGAAACTGGTGGGTCTCGAGCTGCAGCGGACCCCGCGGGACCGGAACTGGTGGGTCTCGAGCTGCAGCGGACCCCGCTGGACAGGAACTGGTGTGTCTCCAGCTGCAGAAGAACGCCGCAGGCATCAGCGGGGCTTGCTGAGACCACACCGAACTGGAGCTGAGCTGGGATACCATCGCCGGGTTAGATGGACACTGTGCCATAGTCTGTGGACGGGGAAGCGGTAGCCCAGTTGGTAGAGCGTCGGACTCTTAACCACAATATTGTGGGTTCGAATCTCACAACCGACGGTATTTACCGAGTCCACCGGCGACCAATCGGCGTGAGGGTTGGCGACGATATACGACCTAGTGGTTGAATGTGTTGTAAAAGAGCCCAAGGTTCTTCTTCATTACAGTGTGTGAACCGCAAAACTTCGGCCCGTCCGACGTACCGCGCCACCTTCGATGACGGACCTGCACTGTTCCCGGTTAATCGAAGTCAGTGGGCGCCGCATCAGCGATGTTCGTCCATTGCAAGCATGCAGTAATGGACACTGCGTCCGGCAGCCGAGGATGTCGAGGACAGGCTTGGTGGCCGCAACGGTCCACAATACGTACCTTTCCGCAACTGATCCACCCGCACCACTCGGGACATTTCCCAATTCCGAGGCCGGCCTGCGAGACGGTGTGGCCGGCGCCATTGGCCGTGATCGTACATAAAGTGTGTCGTAAACCACCCAATAAACAATAAGCCGGTGGCCCGCTGGTATAGAGGGCTCTCCAGTGCGGCGCCCGCCGAAGATGGGCAACAACACAGCTGACCCATCGACATAGAGCAATCCCTGGTGCGACGGCCGTGTCGCGACCATTGACATAAGTAGGTGCGTGACCAATATTTTTTTTTTTAAAGTCCGATTATACAAAACCCCATTTTGATTGATTGATTGATTATTTGGGCTTAAGGGCGCATCGACTGCTACTGGTTATGTAGCGCCCTAAACCCCATTTAAATAGACCAAAAACTCCATGGATTTCGGACACTACTGCCACGCTCGAGGTATATTTATAATTGTTCACTTTCTCAAACTTTTTTTTTTTAAACTTTCCATTCCCACAGGTGGGCCCGGTCCTCCCCCATCCCACCGCACGCGTCCTACCGCACGCCTCTGCCCAGCACAATCCTTAGACCGCACACAAACGAAACAACTCTTCCGAATCAGCCAGCTTTTCGCGTCGGTCAACACGCAGATTAGCGCACCCAGCGGAGAAAATAATCGCGCAGTCAGCCACGCGGCGTGTCGGCGTGTCGGCGTGTCGGCGCGTCGGTGCGGGGCGTGCCGCCGAGAGGCCGCGGGCCGCCGCCGCCGCCGCCGCTGCTCGCCAGCGACAACACATGCCGGCACGGCCGTGGCGGCCAACGTCGGCCGGCCGCCCGACCTCAAGCAGCACAACCGGCGAGCGTGCCGCAGCAATCGGTCTGCACTTGCAGCCGGCCGCACCGCGGACGACATGCGTTGCAACGACACGCCCCCCCCGCTTTTCACGTGAGCGGAACGGGCCGCCTTATCGCAGTGTGCAAACGGCGCTGACGATATTTCCGGCGCCGACATGGCGAGCCGAGGCCTAGCCTGGCCTGGCCGTAGCCGGCTCACGGTGCCAACAGCTGAGCCGCCGCGGCCCAGCCGACCCGCTATCGCGCCAGTATAGCCGCCATGATAAGCACACGAGTCAGGGTTGGCGCCGGGACTCGGCCGCCGCCGGGTGCAGCGCGCCTACGGCCTCCGTGACACAGAGCGGCAACACATGCGCCCGCCGGGATCCGGCCGGACCGGCAGCAGGACGCCGGAATGCATAGTGGTTCATCGGCGCACACCGCGACCATACGCGCACTGTGACAACCAGAAGTGACGCGTCGTGGCGCTTTCTCCAGAGCGTAATGGACGAGCCGAACACGCTGAAAAATCACCAGCCGAACGGTAGTTGTATCGCACTGCCGGCGGCCGAGAGCGCGCCTGGTGTGGCGGCTCCGGACGCTGACGGCGCCACCACGCGCAGGCTCAAGCAACGGATAGCGCCGCCACGACGGCCAGCAGGTGGCCAGCAGGTGGCCAGCGGGTGGCCAGCAGGTGGCCAGCAGGTGGCCAGCAGGTGGCCAGCAGGTGGCCAGCAGGTGGCCAGCAGGCGGACCGGCTGAACATCACCCAGCACGTCGGCAGGGGGAGACGCTCTGCTTCAACAGCTGGCCGACAGCGGACGATCAGGGTGCAATGGAGCTGCCGAAGCATGTTCTGTCAACACGTTCAGTTTGCGCTCAAAGCGTCAGCACAGCGTGGAACAGACCCACCTGAAGCCTGCCGCTGAGGAACTGCTGTACTGAGAGAAAGACCAGTTCTGGCCGCCGGCTGTCTACGCGAGAAACACATGCACTTTCTGCACTTCCCCAAGTACGACTATTCTCCGCTCATCTACGTTAATATGACACGAGGCCATGCAGAGCGTATCAGCTTCTGGCACACCACCATGTCCGCGCGACCCGACAATGGATTCGGCGCAAGCGGAAATTCACAGAACCCACACACGCGTGGCTGAAGACGGGCTGCGAGCACTGCGCACTCTCAAGTAACTTGTGGTCCGCAAGGAGTTCAAGAGTCCACCGTGAGTCCGCTGCAAGTCCATCAGCAGGGAGGGCGCCGCCAGAGCCGGCAACCATCGACGGACGGTCAGCTGCTTCTGGGGCATGCACAAGCATTGCTCTGCCTTGAACTCCGAACGGACCACCCAGACAGCCAAGCGGAGCGTAGAGAAGCGCCGTGCCGTGGCAGGCGTGCTCGAAGACGCCAACAAGACGTATGCCGTGCTGAAGCGCCCCATCCCACCCGTCATCCGCGACGTCAGTCGGACGTGCCACGATGAGAATCAGAGCTGCCCAACTTCAACGGGAACGCGTACGAGCCATCGGTGGCCGGCGGTGTCAGCGATGTCGTGTGCAAGAGCTTCGCGCATGAGGTGGAGCTGGACACGAGTCCTGTCGTCAGCGATTACATCAACAGCGGGTCCTGTCGGCGGAAGCAGCAAACCTTAACCCTCACCAGTGGACGGGAGCGGGGAGTGATGAAAGGTTTTTCGTGGACAGCTTCCGAACTGCTCAACAGCACCCAGTGTTATTTGCAGTAGCTTCTTAGGCTTGTTCAGAGATCTTGCAAAAATGTGCTAGATCTCGCCAGATCACGGAGCCATGATCTACCCTGGCTTCGGGTGAGCCCTGCTAGCCTGGCAGAACATCTACGGACATTGCATTTTTGAAATCCTATTTTACCGTTCATTTTTACCATAAACAGACAGGAAGCAGTAGCTATAACCAACACTCCATCAAGTTTTTTAATGCGGGGTCAGGCCTTGGCCTGACCTGACCTATGCTTTAAATGGAGCTCGAGGTATGTCAATACATTCACATATGACTGACAAACACCCTGGTAATAACTCAGCGTTTACATGTTGCAGTTTAAGAAGTCCTTGCGATCAACTTAAGTTCAAATTTATTTTACAAAAACTTGACATTTGACTCGACCTGAAGGTTCACCCATCACCCCAGGTACAAAAACAAACCGTAAATCGTGAGACCTCGGCCCACCTCACCAGACCGTTTTGTTTCGACTCTCTAGCATGCTTCACTTCGAAACGACAAGGTGTCGCTGAAATGGCACTGAAATGGCATTTTCTGAAAACCAATGAACGTTTTATGAAATAAATATTGTCTTAGAAGACCCGACTAATACAGCTGTTCAAATGTGATGAGTTTTCCCGAAAGCATATATTTGTATTGTCCCCCTCCCACCAGCCAGGACTCTGAGTCCGCCCCTGACTGGGCTCACTGACATGAGGATCATCCGAACTGCTGGCACAAACCGGAGCTGCAGTACGAAACAGCCGCGACTCGAGAACACAAGCTGAAGACCAATTCGTCACGCCGATACTTTGAACATCACCTGACCAGGACCCGGCTGATTCATTGATCACCAGACACTTGGGTAGCCATGTCACCGGACACTTCGGAGCTAGACAAGTTCTAACATAAAATGTACTGATGACATAGCACGACGGTGACAAATATCGGAACTGCCTACATGAATGACTGAACGATCATGTAAGAGTGCGTATGTTTATTGTTCGGGCTTAATCGATCGATACATATGGAATGCACCCTCCGAAGGTGGATTGTCCTTTACAATCCAATATTTTCGATTATTTGGACATCTAAACTTTCCAGCGCTTTTTTTTACAAAGCTCAGTTGGTTAGAGCGCTGGCCTGCACTGGTCTCCCCTGTACTGGCAACACATGGTTCGAGTCGCTTCGCGCGCTCGCATTTAGCTCCCGGCCGGGAGTGTCAGTTGGCAGCTGGCCCGATAAGGCCGGGGACAAGCTACCTGGCGGCCGTGTCGGTGCATTGGCGGCACGTTAAACTTCCGGTCTAAATTCTGCCGTTGAGCTGGAGTTCATGGATCGGGTGGTGGGGCCAGGGTTCACGCAACAAGCTCTGCTTAGCAATAGAACCCTGGTTCCTCAAGCCACTCCAGCAACAACTCGGATTTTAAAAAAAATTTGTTTAATAAAAAAGGGTTTTTGTTAAAAGGTAATTAATTATCGCAATGCTTGTCTTCTTTACAAAAAATACTGTTCGTAGGGTAATGTATGTTCCAATAATTGTACTAGGTTTGCAAAATACATTAAAAGCGGATATTTGGCATCGGCTGTCTTCATGACGCCGGGCGCAGTCAAAGGAGGGCGACCTTCCTTCCTGACATCGGGTGCAGCCACGAGCCATGTGCTTCTCCACCCGGGTGCAGCAACGAGCCGTCTACTCCACATGGGGTGTATCAAAAGTGTTCATTTGCCGGCACGTCGCCCGTGATGAATGCGCCAGCTGTTGTGCCATGACCCCGTCACGGGCCCGTCGGTCGGTTTTGCCGTCACGGCGGACGCCTGCTCGTGCCGACACGGAGGTGCCGCCACCAAAGCCAGACCGGGCTCGGTCAGCTCGTGCTCCACTTCACGCATCCCCGGTCACGGTCACCTTCGGCCGGCGACCGTCCCTTCTGCCGACGACCGTCAACCCCTGCTGCCGACCGTCGCCTCCTGCTGCCGACCGTCACATTGTGCTGACGACCGTCACCTCCTGCTGCCGACCGTCACCTCCTGCTGCCGACCGTCACATTCTGCTGACGACCGTCAAACCCTGCTGCCGACCGTCACCCTGCTGCCGACCGTCACATTCTGCTGACGACCGTACCTGCCGACAACCATCTGCCGACGACCGTCAACCCCTGCTGACGACCGTCACCTCCTGCTGCCGACCGTCACCTCCTGCTGCCGACCGTCACCTCCTGCTGCCGACCGTCACATTCTGCTGCCGACCGTCACATTCTGCTGACGACCGTCACCACCTGCCGACAACCGTCACCTTCTCCCGATGTCAATCAATCAACCTATGCCGATGACCGTAATCTGCTGACGACCATCAACCTCTGCCGACGACCGTCACCTTCTGCCGACGACCGTCAACCCCTGCTGCCGACCGTCACCTCCTGCTGCCGACCGTCGCATTCTGCTGACGACCGTTACCACCTGCCGACAACCGTCGCATTCCGACGACAGCCGCACCACGGCCACCCGACCCAGCGGAGGTCGACCATCGCAGTGACAGTAACGACCTGACCGCCTGACTGTGACATATGTGCTCGTCGGGTGGGATGCGCGCGAAAGCGTCACAGGCACTGCGTCAGGAGGCGCCGCCATGTACGCCACGACGACGGGCAGCCCGACGCCGAGCTTTGCGACCGAAGTTACTTTCAGTTTACATCCTCCACAATACGAAATTCACCCGTCGGTCGACTCCGACTGGGCTTCAGTGCACTGCAGCCGTGCTGTAGAGCAACGGCGCCCGTTTTCGCTCAGCAAAGCCACCGACATAGCGCAACTTCACGGTGCCGACACTTCACGTCACGGTGCCGTTGACGTGCGGACGTTACGTCATGTCGCCGACACGGCATGGCTCCGCTGACGTCAGCCGTCACGTCACGGCCTGGCTGACAGCAGCAGTGCGACAGGCCGCCGACAGGCTGCTTGAGGCGGGCGCCAGCTCCGGGCGGCGCGGTGACACGTCACAGCCGGAGCAGAGCCGCTGACAGGCTGTTAGGGCGGCCGCCGGCTCTCGGTGGCGTGGCGAGAGCGACGTCCCAGCTGCGGTGGGCCTGCCGACGGACAGGCCTGCCTGGCACCTCCAGCCGCCGCACCGTCAGGCCGGCAGGCATGCTACCCTCCGTGGACGGTCGTCCGGCAGTACAGCGTGCTCCCACCACGCACCGGGCCATCGGGACGTGCATCGTCAGGCCGGCAGGCATGCCACCCTCCGTGGACGGTCGTCCGGCAGTACAGCGTGCTCCCACCACGCACCGGGCCACGAAGGCGTGCATCACCAGGCCGGCGGAGAAGCCACCCTCCGTGGACGGTCGTCCGGCAGTACAGCGTGCTCCCACCACACACCGGGCCATCGGGACGTGCATCGTCAGGCCGGCACGCATGCCACCCTCCGTGGACGGTCGCCCGGCAGTACAGCGTGCTCCCACCACACACCGGGCCATCGGGACGTGCATCGTCAGGCCGGCAGGCATGCCACCCTCCGTGGACGGTCGCCCGGCAGTACAGCGTGCTCTCACCACGCGCCGGGCCACGAAGGCGTGCATCACCAGGCCGGCGGAGAAGCCACCCTTCGTGGACGGCCGCTCGGGAGTGGGGCATGCTCCCGCCAACACGCGCCCGGCCCATCGGGGCGTGCATCACCAGCGCCAAGGTCACAGCACTCCGGCGCCTAGACCATCCAGCGACGTAACGTCAACACAGGCAGACGCTTTTTATGCGTTTTTGCGGCGAACCTCGCCGTTGGAGCTAACTGGGGGGCATTTACCCGTGCCGCTGCAGCCAGCGCCAGCTGCAATCCAAAAACGTCAGATGCTGCACAGCGCGTTAGGACATCAGGTCACGGAGGGACGCAGACGGCACACAGGCCACGGAGAGACGCAGACGGCAGGGCATCATGTCATTCAACCTCCAACGGATGAAGATGAGATGATAATTTTCTGGAGCTGATACTGTCTGTTCGGGATGCGACAAACCCAGGAGGAGCCTATTTGTTCCCACCCTGGTCACGGCAGCGCGCATCACTGAGACCGCCGGCGGCGGAGACTGACGACTCGGAGCCAGTCGTGACCTCACGCCGGGCACACGACCCTCTCTGGTGGTGCAGTAGTGGATTCGTGTTTCAGGACGCGCCGCCTGCGTTGGTCATTTTCCGCCCACAACGCTACCTATCATTGTATCATTCTTAAGTGAAGGGCCTCATCTCGTGTCCGAGTGCTTACGATGGGAGATGATATCAAAGTATACTTTTTGTATGAATGTCCAAATGCATTGAACTGAGTCATATGCCAGCATTTGTCGCAGTGTCATCTCAGCACTTTGAGTCCAAGATGTCTGCGGCGCGTAGACTCCAGTGCAGGGCAGCCGACGAGCACGTGGTATACTGTCTCTGGTGCGTGCCTCGGACATACCTTTGGCCCGTGACGGGAGGAAGCTTCCTGTGAAACCCGTCTCCGCCGAAAATGACCAGTCAAACAAACAACCTGACCCGACCTTTACCTGGGGCATTGATCTTAACTCTGCAAGGAGACCCGTGAACATTTCCGCATGAAGTTCAGCTGTTGACTCCAACGAGGGTATTCCTACGCCCCCTCTACCACCACCACCATCCATGTGAACCGCCAAAAGGATTCGATAGACGCAAGTCCAATCCGTAAACTAGGGCGGCGCCATAATCTTGCAATAATTCGTGTCAGCACTTCGCTCTAAAAAGCCACGAAGGATCCATTTGTGTGGTCCGCCAAAACCCGAGGAAGTGGGGGGAGCGAGCACGGCTCCCCTCGCGCTACCTGGGTGTGCCACTGAGGCCAGTGACGTGACACGCCCTGGCGTCGTACGGCGGTCAGGTGACAAGCCCGCTGTACATCACGAGCGTGCCCAGGCTCAAGGTCGTCTGACGTCCACTTAAAACGAAATGGAAAAAGTCGAGAAATGCGCACTCAGTCCAGCGGCGTTCTCAACGAACGTCGGAAGTGCATTGGCGGCGCAGCTGTATCGCATTGTGCCCGCAGAAGCTTCACTAAACGTGGAGGCAAACCCCCAATTATGGACAGACGTCAGACTGGCGTCATACGGACGTCAGACGGACGTCAGACGGACGTCAGACGAACGTCAATTGTCGCTCCGAAGTCGCCGTCACACGTCGCGCCCGCCGAAAACGGACGCACGCAGGCGAGCTCACGGATGTCTGACGGACGTCGGCTGCCGACCCGCTCGCCGACCAGTGTTCAGTGGCCAGCGGCCAGCGGCCAGCCAGACGCAGACGGCCGCCGGCAAATGGGCGGACGGGCGGAGGCAGGACAGCGCGGCACCGCCCCGGGAGCCGGAGGGCGGGCGGCAGCATGCACGCCTGTCCGCGCCAACATGACCCTCGTCTGCAACAGCGCTCACACGGGCAGACGGCAGCCGGCCGGCAGGCGCAGACGTCCAAGAAGTGCCGCAGAGCGCAGCAGCCGGGGCGCTATAGGACTATTGTGGTCGGTGCGCCCTAAGCGAGCTCAGTCAGAACGCAGCGACCACTCGCAACAGGTGAACACCGGTCGGCTTGAGCTGCCGGCCGGCGCGTGGCACGTGAGACTGCCGCGTGTGCGCCGCGCTCCCCGCATGTAAGCCGACGGCACGGAACGGGATGGGTATCTGAACTGTTTTGACAGTCAGCTTATCACCACCGACGGATCACATGGTGTCATCAGCCCGTTTCACGACGGCCAATAAACAACAGGATGTAACATCGATGACTTCGTCTAGTATGAAGTGCATATCATTGACATATGTGCTTTATCTGCAAATACTAAATGTTCCAGAAGCTTTAGCTATAAGGTAATAAATTAAATATAAAACTCAACCGACATATTAAACTTGTGGCACTGTCTGAAAAAGCACTCAATTCACAGAAATAACTAGCAAATCCGGACGCATTTGGTGCCATGGCCGGAAGGTAGCTGTCGGATAGAACGTAAATTCGCCTTTGTATTTCCAGCAAAATATACAATCTTGGGAAGGAAGTGGTAGTATGTAACCTACGGATGAATATTTTTCCTTTTAAGTTTTATTTGATGGCTGTGAAATATCTGTATTATGAACAAATATGGATATACATTATTCCCAGATTATTCCATCTTGATGACCAGAAAATATTAGATTCTCTCCCCTTTACAAGCGGGTTGTTTACAGTTGAAATGACGTCTACTGTACCGCACCATACGAGGATCAATTTTTAAATGTCGCTGTACTCCTACCTGAGTAACCCCTATGTGGGGGAGGGGAATTGATCCTTGTCTTCGAATATCATACTCACAAGGAAGAAAAAAGAATGAATTGTTTACAGCACCCAAAAGACCGCAACATGTCCAAAATATGCGCATCTGAGACAAACTTGTTTGTTGGTTTGCCTCTCATATTTCGTCCGTAAATGATGCAATCAGAGCACAAATGATGTCATTTTTTTAAAACGTGGATTATAATCCATCACAGCCCATGGCCCTTCATACAGGGCAAAACACCTACCGCAGTTAAAGTTGGCTGCCGACATTGATCAGGGTGGTCGAGTGCCCGGAAAATTTGGCATTTGAAGACCGCTGCATTCGACAAGCAGCTGTTGTCAATGAGTTTACTTCTTAAGTCAGGCTCGCTTGGTCTGACTTACAGATTTCCGACTAGATGACGTCCCAGGCGCGGATGTAGGTGTACATTTTCAGGGTTTGTACATAAACATGCTGTTACTAGTCCACGTACTTGTCCTATTAGGTTGGTTGGTTATTGGTTTTATGACACATCGACCGTTGAGTCATGTAGCGTCGCCAATCTCACGCCGATTGGTCGCGGGCGAATAGTAGCGACAGGGAGACTCGAGTCCACAACCTTTTGCTTACGAGACGGGCAACTTACCCCTAGGCTACTCGTATTAGGTAACTGAACCTACTATGTATGCTTGCTGATTGACATGATAGATTGGTCCAATCTACGTACTAAAAGCTTTCAGACCAACGTAATTAGTATGGCCTGATCCCGCCGTTCGGAGGTCATGACGATTACTTCCCGCTAGTGCACGCGTGAAACCGACTCATGTCAGACTAAGGCTACACGATGCCAATCCGAATGGTTGTCTTCTGTTTACCGTATCGCATCGTGGTTATCAATTCAGGTCAGACAAGTCAATATGTAGAAATACTAAATACCTGTACCAATATACATTCAGTAGAAGGTTGGCAGGTGATTTAGTGGTGAACCCCTCATCCAATGCTTTTTAAAGAGGCTGGATAAACACTTGAAGTCCATGATTCTTACGCATTAATTATAATATGTGCTGCAGGAGGACCTGAATCTATGCTGATGCAGGGATTAATACTAACAGGTGTCTTATAGCATGTTTATAAATGGGAAATTGTGCTAGTAGCACGTGTGCATGGCAGTGGATTCATCGTTTCCACCACGATGGATCGATAGTTTCACCAAAACTTCAAGTATGAACTAAAAATTTAGTAATTTAATTAAGGCCAAGGATCTTGTTTCAATTTTGTATTAAAAAAATTATGTAGCAGGGGCATTGGAGTGCATGGGCTGTGATTGATGCTAGTAAGTGTAAGCATAGTAAGTGGGATTGATGCTAGTAAGACTAAGCACATAAATCCGGAATGGTGCTAGTAACAGATGAACCTGGCGGTGGATTTAGAATCGGATTTCTGGCGTGTCACGCTGAATGAACAGATTGGTCCTGGCAACACAATGAGGTAGATATTTTCTGCATACCTCAGAGCATAATATTTAGTAGGTGGTTTATCTCTTTTTTTCTCGTCTCATAGTATCTTCCCTGTATAGGCTTAACCCAGACAGGTCCCCGTAGCTCATATTAAACCCTACCACTGCATGAATGTATGACGACCCTGAGCGCAAATGGCAGTATCGGCGTCGTTCTGGAAACTGAACAGCGGGTCGACCAGAGCTGTACAGATGGTAATATCAACCTTTTGTGTCTTTCGAGCCACGAGACCGCCGCTTGCAAACCAATCGCCCTCAGGCCCGGGCCCGAATCGATCATCAAGTGAGTCGACGAACTACCAACCAGCGATCGTCGGAATCATTCGTCCACAGCGAGCCGACCCGCCGACGTCTCAGGTCGGGGCAGCGGCGGTGCAACTGGCCGACTGGCACCCCGGCCGTCTGCAGCGTCCACTGCTGGGGTGCCTGCTGCGGGAACTCGCCTGGAACGGTGATGCGTCCCAGGCGGCCCGTCAAGACCGACTCGTGGGCATGGCGGGGGCGGGGCGGGGGCGTGGTGGATACCAGCCGGCCGCACCGTCACGAGCGCCGAACGGTGTGCGCCGCGGAACGGCACAGCTGCTGTACTGCTGCACTGCCGCACATCGCTACTGCACTCAGCTCAGTTTTCATCATTGTACGATATCTGGTCCATCATGTCATAGCACATGCTACCATATGATATATATGATATATCATATCCTTGTATGCTGTATGGGTAGGAAAACTATCATTTCTTGTTGCAAATGCCTCCTCATAATTTTGCATTCCATCTCTTACTTGGAAGGGGTGGGGACAGATCGACAGGGGCCCGGCACCCTCATTTCTCAGATCTGGACCAAAATTTGTGTGTGGGATTATCATATGCCTAGAATCCACCTGTGGAAGTTTTATTTCGATCAGGTCAACGGTTCAGGAGCAACAGCCAGGGAAATGTCTGTAAGGTCATTCTGCATGGGTATGTTCGGTGTCTGAGAAGTATCATTCAAATATAAATGTTAAATATAATTCAAAATATAAATATCCAGACCTTTTTAAATTCCCAAAGGTCAAAGGAATATAATTCCGACAATATATTAACATGTTATAGGATTAAATAGTTATCCCATGACCACAGGTCATGTGACCTCCAGTGACTTCGATGCCCGTGATTTTATAACTGACAGGATGGTAGAACCATATTTTTTACTGACATATCGGTAATAAAAAAGCGCTTTTGTTATAAATGCTCGCTTGGAGAGTCCAAACTTTGCCATATCTCAAGCATTTCGTAGATTGAGCTTCTGACTCGGCCGGACCGGGCTGTCGGCGGAGCCAAAGCACAGAAAGGACCCCTGACCTGAGGACAAGGTCCAAGCGTTCGAAAAGGGCCCTCTGGCTTCTCGAAAAAGACCCTGTGTCGGCAAAAAGGGCCCATGAAATGATGGAAAGCAAGAGCTGGCGATACTCGCGAGTGTCAAATTGACGGTACCTTATGCTAAGGTGATGTAGTGCCTTGACATAAGGTACTGTAAATTTCAGAGTTCTAGTGCGAACCTTTTTTTTGGGGGGGGGCTATCCTACAAAACGTCAATGGGCGTGGGGGTAGGTGTTTACCCACCCACCCGGCCGTGCGAGGGTTCACATGTGAGACGTGGCAGCTGCAAGGGGATCATGCAGGGGGTCCCTGGCAGTTCCTCAGAGGGCTCCAGTGGCTGTTCCGGGGCCCCTCGGCCCAATCAATGTTCATCATGTGCTTCTATGCATGCTCAGGGTCCCCTCGCTTGTCAAAGAAGATGCCTCAGGGGAGATGTGACTGCCAAGGCCAATCAGCCAATCGGTCTTTGGCAAATCAGCAGCCCTTGGGGTGAGGGGGCTGTAACCTGAATGGAATTGGCCTGCCCCAGACGAGTCCCAGGCATATACGGTTGGAGGGGGAGAGGGCAGGTGCTCTCCCATATTTTGTGCCGGCTCTCCTGACACTCCGTTTCCCTCAGATAGTCGGCACAGGTTAGTTGGGCACGAGCTGTGTGGCTATATACGGCGGACGAAGGGATGGCAGCTACTGGAGTATGCGTCGCCGGCTGGTGTCGAAGGCGCATTTTTTTTAACGAGACGTGCTAGATGGCTGATGCAGCTATATATCTCCATTTCGTCAAGCTTTTCCGATGGGGTGTCCTTTGCATCACCTATCCAGGATTAGTTCTTCGATCGTTCGATAGATGCCGTTAGTATCGGTTGGTGGCCGCAAACATCAAAGTGCTGCTCGAGTTTCCGATCCGTTTACAATTATCTGTGGTTCAGTCACAAGTGCCAACACCATATCCGTGGTTCAGTCATAAGTTGACCATTGACTCAAATATTAATCTGAAAGACATCAAAAGCATTTTTAATGACGCTAATTCCATGACAAATTTCGGCATCCTGCTGTGCTCGTTTCGACATCTTACACCTGACGAAAAACCATTACTTTAACCCTGCTCCCGTGTCTCCTCTATTGCAGTTTATAGGCGCAACCACTGTATGGGTCACATAGCCCTTAGTCTCCTCTAGTCTTCGGGAAATCCCCTGCGGAATCCTGTCCACACCCACTTGACCCGTGGATGAAGGTGAAGCTTTGGAAGAGATTAAGGAAAGTTAACGAATGTTGCCAACACCTGTCTGATTGCCTCGCGAGGGTAATCGGGCTGGAGATGGATCACAATCGTCGTGAGCACACACTGACTACCGCCGCCAAATCCAGAAACGTTGTGAACAGACAATTTTTAAGAACGTTGCAAACAGCTCATCTGTACGAAATCGCAAGCCTTCCTGAGCAAAATTCCCCTTCCCTCAACTTCCATGAGCAGCACGCACTATACATAGGGGTTTCCATCTATGCACCGCCAGATTTTACCAATACAACTCCCCAACGTGTAACCACACCTCGGTCCCCTTTCCGCGGGTGAGCACGCCAGCGGGAGCAATCGCACAAACTGCTGCGTGGCATGACGTGGCGATGTGGCGCCACAGTTCGCCACAGTTCGCTTCACGCGCCGACCGTGCGGAGGTGCGCCTGCCACCGCGCTGCTGCCGACACGTGGCCACCGGGGCCATCGGGCCCACCGTCGACCACCACGACGGCCACGTGGTCACGTGGTGACGACTACCTCACAGCCGCCCAGAAGCCAGGCGCGCGGCACGCTGCAGACGTTCGCGCAGAACGACGATCATCCGAGGTAGCAGCACGGCGGCCTGCTTCCCGCGGACCTATCGAGGGGTCGACCGGCGCCCAGTCCGACCTCTCTCCTGCACAGGTCACGGTGGCGGCCACGGCAACAGGCGCTCACACGTGACACAAGTGTGCCGACCTCGCACTAACAGCAGCAGACGACGCACACGCACACGCACACGCACTCGCGCACGCACATGCACACGCACATGCACATGCACACGCACACGCACACACACACACACACAACTTCCTGTCGAGAACCGCCTTCCGATCTAGAAGTGACCCTCTATGGATACAACTTTGCTCGTACATGCTTGCATCCAGGCCGGACCAAAGTGCACACGTAAGAGGCGTCCAACGTTCCAATTGCATCTACCGCAGCGCTCGCAGGCGGTGAAGGTGCATTTGGTGAGGACGCACACAGAGTGAGAGGGGTAAACGGCTGCCGACTGCGACATCCGCCTGTTTATCTCGCTGGCTTGATATCGGTGCTCACAAATTAGGCACCTATCAAAACGCGCAAAATAGGAACAGTGATTTGTGCGCAATTGTCTCAAAACTTTGGTTTGCTGGATTGAACAAGATTTTATCTAACACTACTTCCATGGCGATTTCGAGAGCCTGCTGTACTCGTTTGGACATCTCACACCTAACGAGAAATCACCATATTAACATTGGGGTGGGTTAACTGCATTACGTTTGTGTGTCGGCTCGCAACTATCACACCTCCGGCTGGACTGCCGTCTTACGCGCGTGTGCCAGTGATGCGCATCCATCTCCCAGCCAGCCAGCGGCCAGCGCACATTCGCTGCCCGCTGTGGGCAGCGACACGTTCACGTCAGCCGTCTGACGCACGTCCAGACCGACCAACTCACACTGATTCACCACCGAGTGCACGTCAATTACTCATGCTGGGGCCAATCAGCATGCGTAATCATCATATGCGCGGCAAACAACTCACTGTTCAAAGTAAAGACACGAAAATACGAGCAATTGCAAATAAAGTGACTCCTCGCAGGCGTCGGTCACCAGCAAACAAAGACCACGAACCAGCTCTAGGTACCCAACCGCATTCCGTCCAACTCCACCAGAAAGACCACGGCGACTGAGGAAAACCAGACCACTGCGCGTGACCCGATATCAGCTACAAAACTTAGGCTTCCGTTACAACTGGCACATATGCTTCACAGGCGCCATCCCCTTCCGAAGGATCGTGTTAGTGCCACAGCCAGACACAGCAGGTGCATTGCACATCAAAATAAGACATCGAGAAAGAATAGATGCAGAGTCACCAGAGGACGAGATACAGAGGGCCATGCTCCATGAGATTGAACGAGGCTAGGGATGCGCTAACGGTTGCTATGAAACGGCACAAAAAAGCAACACTACCATATAGAGGCATTGGACAAGGGTATATACACCCTTTAAAGGCATTTGGCGAGCGCCGACAACTGCCAAAAGCGCAGCTTTAATCCAATTCTAGTGTACATTAGCTTAGGATCATTACCTCGGTGTTCATACAGGCAAGCGCCTTCGTTAGACTTGGGCTTCAGGGCGCCTTGAGTATTGTTATCATACGCGCCTTCAAGCCTGCACTCATAGCTGGTGGCATTGAATGCGATTCATTTGCCGAACTTCGGACGACCACATGACGGAAATAAAAGGCGCCGTCACTCTCCGGGACTGAACTCGAGACCTCGGGACGCGAGCCGAGGACGTTACACGATTGCCGCCCGGGACGGACAGCACGTGTCGGCTGCGGTGCGAGGCGCACGGACAGCTGCCCGCGCGCGGGAATGTCACCGCAACCCGCACTCCTGGAGAGCAGATTACTTCAGAAGTCGGCACCACCACACGGCCGCGGTGAGCTACTGAAGGTCGGCACCACCACACGGCAGTGGTGAGCTACTGGAGGGACCACATCACCACACGGCCGTGGTGAGCTACTGAAGGTCGGCACCACCACACGGCAGTGGTGAGCTACTGGAGGGTCCACATCACCACACGGCCGTTTGTACGGCCGTTTGTGAGTTACTGAAGGACGGCACCACCACACGGCAGTGGTGAGCTACTGGAGGGACCACATCACCACACGGCCGTGGTGAGCTACTGGAGGGACCACATCACCACACGGCCGTGGTGAGATGCTGAAGGTCGGCACCACCACACGGCAGTGGTGAGCTACTGGAGGGTCCACATCACCACACGGCCGTTTGTACGGCCGTTTGTCAGCTACTGAAGGTCGGCACCACCACACGGCCGTGGTGAGCTACTGAAGGTCGGCACCACCACACGGCAGTGGTGAGCTACTGGAGGGTCCACATCACCACACGGCCGTTTGTGAGCTACTGAAGGTCGGCACCACCACACGGCCGTGGTGAGCTACTGAAGGTCGGCACCACCACACGACAGTGGTGAGCCACTGAAGGTCAGCACCACCACACGGCCGTGGTAAGCTACTGGAGGTCGACACCACCACACAGCAGTGGGGAGCTACTGGAGGGTCCACACCACCACACGGCAGTGTTGAGCTACTGAAGGTTGGCACCACCACACGGCAGTGGGGAGCTACTGGAGGTCGGCACCACCACACGGCAGTGGGGAGCTACTGGAGGTCGGCACCACCACACGGCAGTGGGGAGCTACTGGAGGTCGGCACCACCACACGGCAGTGGGGAGCTACTGGAGGGTCCACACCACCACACGGCAGTGGGGAGCTACTGAAGGTTGGCACCACCACACGGCAGTGGGGAGCTACTGGAGGTCGGCACCACCACACGGCAGTGGGGAGCTACTGGAGGTCGGCACCACCATACGGCAGTGGGGAGCTACTGGAGGGTCCACACCACCACAAGGCCGCGGTGCGACGGCGCTCGGACGCCACTGGAGAGTGCAGGGCCGGCACCTCCTTGGCCCAGCGGCGGTCGCGGCTGGCGTGTCGCCAAACTCACCCAATATCGGCTGGCTACGGTCGCTGGTCTGCACCTTCTTGAGGCGCGCGCCCTTGTGGATCTCGCCGAGCAGGGCGGACCGGTTCATGGCGCCGCCCGTCTTGACAGCACCGCGGCTGGGCGGGCCGGCGGCCGGCGGCGGCGGCGGGCACGGTGGCGGCGGCGGGGGCGGCATGGCTGCCACCGACTTTGGCCCTGCCGTGACCGCACAGGGTCAGCACACGCGTCACTTCAGCTCTTCCATTCGGTACGTCAGTCCGCGATAAAGGCTCGGGCCCCGCTAAAGCCACTCACCGCGGAGGCTCTGGCCCCGCCGCAGCGACACAAGACAGAGACACGGGGCCTGCCGCGGCCAAACACGACAGAGGCTCGGGTCCCGCCACAGTGACAACCGACAGAGGCTAGGATCCAGCCAGTCACACCAAGTTCCTATTTCAGTGATCACGCATATCTGAGACTCCCCGGTAAACACATACGACCGGGCGGTGTCCGACTAGCATTATCTTGACGGAAATATACAGAGTAAGCAATCATGCATGTTCAGCTGGACGAGAGGCATTTAAAAATAAAAATAAATTGATGTTCCTGCTAAATAAATAGAAATAAAAATGAACAAATAAAGGTGATGATATACAAACGCCAATATCTTAAATTGCGCTGGTATTGATAATAATAAATACTCTCCATATAATTGTGTTCTGGAGCATATGTGGATAATCAGGGTTGGTGGTGGTAGTGGTAGTGGTGGTGGTGGTGATTGGTTTTACGACACATCGACCGTTGAGTCATGTAGTGTAGTGTGCAAGTAGGAGGGTGTATGGGAGCACAAAATTGCTGGGAAACTTCAGCATAGCAGGGATGCAATGTAAAACTACAATTTTAAGGAAATCAGGAAAGAGCTCCATGGCTTGCCTTGAGGAAAATGTATTCTTTCAAAGCATAGATGTAACTACAAGGGGAAATGAAGCATCAGATCTAGTGCTAAAAAATGAGGAAACTTGGGAGCAAAATGTAAACATAGGAGACCTTTGGCAATATGGATCATACATTGCATGGTATCCCTTGTGTTGGATGTTTCCTAGGTACTTTCTTAGGTAAAATTAAATGGGAATAGTTTTTTAGATGTTTGCTAAATAGAAATTAAATGTTTAGATGCTTATTAAAGGTGCAGTATGTTAAAAGGTAAACTTCCAAAGTGAGGATATCATCATTCCCAACAGGCAAATTAGATTATACTATGTTAGGCACCCTATATGGCTGATAGTAGAAGCAAAACAATTGCTGGGGTTATACATGCAGGGACTTAAAAACTGAAAGATCTTAACTCTTGGGCAAATCTAGAAGCATATATAATTGCCAGAAACAATGTTAGAAGTGCATTAGGGCATTTGAAATATTGTCTGAAATTAAATGAGCTTGAGGATGTTCCACAGGCAATACTAAGATGTTCTTTGGCTTCCACAAATGTGAAACAAACAAAAATGCAGTGTAGGGTCACTGGAGGTAGATGATGAAAGTGGTTGATGATTGTGGTATAGTAAACTACCTATGCAAGCAATTTTCATCAGTCTTCACTGAAGATAACTCAAGAGCATGGGAAACTACTGAAAGACTATGCTGTGGTAGTGCTAAGTTGTAAGATCTTACAATAACTACTAAGGATGTGGAAAAACACCTGCAGAAAACAAGGCCTAATAAAGCTTCTGGATGGGATGGTATACATGCTATTCAGGTGCACTCTAGTGTTATCAGTTCCCCTAGGTATCATTTTCAGGTTGTCTATGGAGCATTCTGAAGTACATGAAGATTAGCAGAATATAACTCTGGCAACTACTTTCAAAAATAGAAGTATGAAGTGTGCATGGAACTACAGGCAAGTAAGTTTAACCTCACTAGTTTGCAAGGTACTAAAACAAACTGGTCAAGGAAAATGTTTAGACTCTTGATAGTTACAACCACTTATAGATACATGAAATTGATAGGTACAACCTCTTATGGATACTCAGCATTGTGTTTAATCTGGGAGATTTTGATTAGCCAACCTACTGGAGCTTAGTTGGTTATTTGGGCTCCATGGCACATATACTGCTTCAGTCCTACAGCCCCAAGCCTACTGGAGCTCATGGAGCACACAACCACAGCAGTAGATAATCAAACCAGGGTAGATATTATGCACATTGGTTTTGGCATAGCTTTCCATAAGGTACCACACAAGCATCTAGTTCATCAACTGAAGCTGCATGGGATTGATGAAAACGTTCTGGGCTGGATTGAAGCATGGTTAAGGGGACAGAAGAAAAGAGTAGTGTTCAATGGACACAAATATGAATGAAAACATGTTCTGAGCAAAGTGCCACAAGGCTCTGCTCTATGACACACATCTTTATAATCTTTTGATTGATTACTTGGGCTTAGGGGTGCATCAACTGCTACTGGTTATGTAGCATATATATCTCACTTTTCACAGCATTCCATTTAGCAGCATGGGTCTATTTGTGGAATGGATATATTATGTGAAGTTGAGCAGCCAATATATATTGATATAGTTTACCCATTTGGACAATCTCAGAGTTGTCAACTAAAGCATCACAGTATAAGTTATTGAAAGTGGATCCAAAGTGATGCCTTCATTCCACTGTGAAGTTGGGGCAACAAAACAGTATGTGGCAAACAGTCATATGTCAACCACATTGGGAACAGTGTGGCCTCACCTCCCTTCTCAAAAGGTAACCATGCATTGTATATGTGGGCCCTA
Organism: Imbricaverruca yamaguchii; assembly: GCA_034440575.1. NCBI lineage: Eukaryota > Metazoa > Arthropoda > Thecostraca > Neoverrucidae > Imbricaverruca > Imbricaverruca yamaguchii. The sequence continues at coordinate 383,027 of JAOTOL010001589.1, forward strand.
TGTGCAAGCATGCCAGAATCACCTCCTCTTGTTTACATTTTTTTCAGTGATTATGTCCACAGTGCCAGAACTGGTTTTATGGATCAAAGTTTGTTTAAAACCTAGTGATTCCAGCTTTCTTGCCACTTACCTTGGAGGAAAGCATTCAATTTTGCATAGTAATCCCTGGCAGGAAGAGGCAAACCTCAAGTCACACATGACTGTGATGCACACTTGAGAGCAGCATCTGCAAGCTCATTACCCATGATCTTTACAATCTTTGTGAACAACATTGAGGTAGGGCTGAAGAACAGGGTGTCCAAATTTGTTGAGCACATCAAGATGGTAGGAGTGACTAACTGACAATGTGACAATGCTGATCAACCTAGTAATATTGAACTAGATGTGACTGGTCAGCTTCAAATGACCTTGGAGCAGGAAAATAATATACCCCAGCCAGGAAGAGGGCAATCAAAATGTTGCTGCTGTTATTGGAGTATAGGGGTGCATTGACTACATGTGTCATGTAGCACCCAGGGCAATCAGAATGCTGAGAATCATTAACAGGAGTGTGAGGATAAATGCAAGGTCATGAAAATATGTATGAAGTATGCATAACCCCACTTGGAGTATTATGCACAAGCATGGAGCCAGTAACTAGAAAAAAGATATAGATGTTAGAAAGAGTGCAGTGCAGACACTGTACTTATCAGTCAACAAGAGAACTTAGAGATTGGAGAGAGGTATATGGCACTGGATATGTACTCCCACATGCATGGGAGATTAAGGGGTGATATCATTTAAATATATTAAATTACTAAAGAGTTGGATAATGTAAATTGGACTGATGTCCTCCTATTTAGAATATCGCTTCTAATCATCAATTCGGGCTGGACAAGTTAATGTGTATGACAGCTAAGTGTCAACTAAATTTCAGTCAAAGGGTGATTGATCAATAGAATAGGCTACCTGTTTATGTTGTGGGGAGTTCATTATTGAAGGCACTTCAAAATAGGACTGACAAGCTTGATATTGACAAGGGTGATATGTATGATGGTAGGTGTGCACTGTCCATACCCTTTAAGAAGGCAGACATGTATGACAGCTAAGTGTCAACTAAATTTAAGTCAAAGGGTGATCAAGCAATAGAATAGGCTACCTGTTGATATTGTGGGAAGTTCATTATTGAAGGCATTTCAAAATAGGATTGACAAACTTGATATTGACAAGGGTGATATTTATGATAGTAGGTGTGTCAATGCCCTGTCCATGCCCTTTAAGAAGGCAGATGGCTTTGAAAATTAGTGATAGCATACATGATCAACATGCTACATGGTTACATGTCAATGTAATGTTGTAACAGGTTGCATGGCAGGCAACTGTCAGTGTCCATAGTGCAACCAAGAAGGGTCCTTTTGGCTCATAGTTGCATTGATCTTTATGTATATGGCATTGGGTCAATATTATTAGATAAGTAGGTAGATACCTATATATTTGTGGGTGTGGGTGATATTAGTGGATACTTTATCTGGAGTTTGGGATGTGCCTAGTGTTGGTCAGGATGATGATTATATTTTTTCCAGACTTATATCTTCCCTTTTTAGGCTTCACCCATATTTTTTTCACCACATAGCTCCTATTAAGTCTGAATACTCTATGACAACTAATTTCCTATTGAAAATTATCAACTATGTTGGTGTAGCTACACACTAAAGAACTTGGCAGATAGCATGCTAATAGAGCACCCAGATGATCAAATCAAGTAAGTTTGTTTTACAGCTGTAATTTGCTCTCACGTCGCCTTTGATCCTTCCAAGTCATTCCTTGCTGGAACTAAACACTCCAGATATGAACTAAAAAAGTACATCAAATAACATTTAGTATTAATAAGAATTAGTTTCAATCATTTTTTCACTTTTTTCTTTGGTAAAAATTGTTTCTTGGTGGTGATCATGAAACCATTTTTGACAGATTGTTTTAGTACAATATTCCTGTAACCATTCCATATTCTGAAACCCATATCCCAACAGACTGCAAGTAGCAAATGAGTTTGCACATCAATGTCCTACTTTTTGGGTATGTTGTGAATATCTATTAGCTGGGAGGTGTGAGCATGTTATGAGTATCAGGTATGGATTTACAAACTTGATTGACATAGATAAAGTATACTTTTGTTGTTATTTTCTCTGCCATTGCTCAGGAAGTTGGCTTATGGCCACATCCTTCACCAATTTAACCATACTGCTGTATACAGTAGAGCTAAGTGCAGTCTCCATGTACATCAGAATGCATACTTAAATTTGCTGATGTTAGTAAGCTTAATTGGAACTATTTCAGCAGCTATATTAGTAAAACCTATTTAGTCATTAAAGTTGTCATTCATGAGACCACAGGACCTGGGAGCAAATTTCTGCTGTAAAACCAGCTATCAATCAACTAGGTAAATGTTTGGATATGACCATAATTAAGTAGTAGGCACTGGGTTGAGCATCGTCATTAATATGATGCAGGTAAATTCTAGTATCTAAAAAATAATAAGTTAGCCTGTCAAGATTGGCTGAACATGGAACAAAATACCAAGGCAGGTAGGTGCCTACCTCGGTACCTACCTATGATTTCTTGAATATCCGCTACTAAGATTGAGCACAGTAAATATCCTAAAATATACCTAAATTTTAAATTATTTCAGTCCCAATTCGTGCGCCGCATTAAAAAGAGCGTAGACCTAATTTGACAACTGCTCTAAACTAAATCACCAGATTTCAGTCACAAACGTTACCTCAATCAAATATGTCCGTGTTTGGACACTGATGTCATCCACTCCTCGCCTCCACTTTCATTTCACCGGGCGTAATGATAAACAGCAAACGCGCACATGATGAATCATCGCGCGGACACAGGCACTCTTGCGGACACTCCTCTCCGGAAAAATAGGTTCACTTTTGTGGAAACCAGAAAACAAGGTTATTCTGACATTTTCAAACTAGACACTTGCACGTTAGTATGACTAACACTTAGAAAGTGCGTAATCATATTCCGCTTTCAAATATATGATTTGTATTCTTGTCGCAACTTAATCCTAGTTCTACAGCAGAATATATTAACCAAAGCCATTAGTTAGACAACTTATACTTTAAAGAAAATATACTAGGCTACTTTAGACTAGAACTAGGACAATCATATGGCAGCATTATTTTTAGGTTGGTAAGTTGCTCGTCTCACAATAGAGACGTTGTGGGTTCGAGTCTCACCTGTCGCTACTCTTCGTCCGCGACCAATCGGCGTGAGAGATTGGCGACTCTACATGACTCAACGGTTGATGTGTCGTGAAACCAGTAACCAACTAACCACCTGAGGTTGGTTCAGCATGCACCTGAGATGGGGGAGCGTATAGGGGTGTAGTTTTGTGTATTCTGAGAGGGCATTTGTCCTCCCCCTCCCCCAAAATGTTGGCTTACTTCCCCCAATAATTTAACCTTTAGCATGGGACCTAGTTATGTGGTACGCCCCATTCACTTTAACCCGCTCATGGCCTTTATGAATCCTCAAATCCTAATAATTTTAAGAGACTTGCACCTGTGCATTGAGTGAGAAGTGCACCAATTTCTTCGCTCTTTCAGATTGGAACAAATGTTGATCGTAGGTGGAAAAACTTGCGGGTAGTGACTAAAAGTCATCCAAGAAATATAGAAAGGACATAATAAATATACAATTTTTTTCCGATTTGTTGAGAAGCAGATACTAGAAAACAAATGATGGGAGACGTTAAGATGAGGATCGGTTTCACCAAATGGCTTCGGGGGCGGGGCGGGTGCGGCCCTGTCAGAAGTGCAGCTTCACGTTTCAGAAGATAGTGAAGCTCTATGAGGGGTGGATGCAAGTGGAACTGGAGGCATGTTCCCCTCATGGAGAGGTGGTGCCACTCAGACACCACTCTGTAAAGAAAGGCACCCCTCTGTAAAGGCTTGCTTGCACCTCACCCTCGAATTTTCCAGCTTAAGGCACCCCTTGCAGAGAGGAAAAGGCGTCCCTCAGAAGGAAGGTGCCCTTCCGTGAATTGGCAGGAGTCAGCTCAGCCCCTCAAATTTGTCAGCCAGAAGTGCCCTACGAGAGTAAAAGACGACTCTTCGAAAGGTTGTAGTGAACCCTTTCGAGTTGTTTAGCTAGAGATGCCCCTCGGGACAAACTAGGTACCCATCTAGGTACATTCCCAGTGGCACCCCTCTGGACATGTTCCCAATTATAATTGTTAACTACTCCCTTGGGCTCCCCAGTAAACATGTGGATGTTGGCCCGCTGTAGGCATGTGTCGGGATGAGCTGGGCATTTCGTAAGCGACACGCCGACATCGACAGCCTGACCTGGAACATCAACATATGACGGATTGATTTTGGATTAACAATAGCTTCTAGCCGACGTCAGGCCGTTGTCCGACTTTCACTGCCCAAACAGCAGCGGCAGCTATCGTCTAGACAGAAGTCCGACATCTTCCCGACATCGGCCTAATGTCGGTTGCATGTCGTCTGGGAGTCGGTTTCATGTCGGCATGGGCAGACACTCCACTCCCCGACCGACGGCGTATAACTGTCGGCAAGCTCGCTGGGTCCATGTTAATGGAATGGAAGAAAAAAGATGAACTCAAACATATATTTAACGTCGAGATTGTATTTACCTATCTGTTTCGGTTATCAATACATCCGTTGCAATTACAGGTTGAGGCCTTTTGTGACAGCATTCAAGTTCTAATCTCGAGTTATCACATTATCACATTATACTGTTTTGGTTAGCCATACAGTCCAGCTTTAGCTATCAAAACCAGCTACGGTTATTAAATATCTGCTTTTGTTATGGCATCAAGGCTCTCTCGCATTGCAATGTGATCTTAGGACAACGACTTGTATTCACATTGGAATACACTTTTATATAGCTGCCTTGCGGCCGGTAGTTTTTCGTAAAACAACACACAGTTTTTATTAATATTCGAAAAAGTAAATATTCTTAGATGTCACCAACCTGTATTATGCAACGTCAAGGTCAACGTCATCACAAAAACATATGCTGCGAAATTGCGCGTATGCGACGTGGAGGAAGTGTATTGTGAAGGTGGTCTTGGTGATGGAAGTAGCTAATCTTCGCTATTTGAAGATTAAAATGGCATTTCTTCTCATTTAAGGGCTGGTTTGACGGTACATCAAGTGTTGATTTGATTATTTTTCATTTTCCGTGTGGGTTGTACTGGACGTGGAGCCAGATAAACATCTTGGTAATCTACGTCTCTAACGGTTCGGGTTTGCTGTAAGGAATCGTACCGATATCGCTTCGTCACGCTATGTCCGGGAAGCGTGTAAAAAGGAAGGCACCAGTAAGTATGTTTTCCGAATTGCATTAACTTCTTGTGCGCCTGACTGGACAAATATATATATATGGCAGGTAGGTACCTATCGCACAAGTCAGCATTGTCAAAATGAAAGGAACCGGAGTCAGCAAAGCGGACCCATCATGCCAATATTCCCAGTAGGTGTGTGGTCACCGTATTGGAAAAGTGATGTGGGATTTTGCCTCTTCGTTCATTGCTATGGACTAAATTTTGTTGGCACATGATGTATTTTATGTTCTTCAGGTTGGGGAATGTCAACCAAGGGACTTTCATTGCTCATTGCTTACCTAATGACCAACCTACTCAGTAATTTTTTGCTTCAAGATAATTCTTGAATTCTTTTCATTCATGTTCCCATGCAATTTTTATGGACATTCTTAACATGATGTGACCACTCATCAGGGTGGGAAACTTACTTTCCGGATTTGGAGTCGGAGTGCAAACAGATCTCTTCCGGAGTACATTTTCACACATTATTTTTGCATGCATGGAATCTATTTGCCAGTAACAGATGAGAAAATCATATGTACCTAGTCAGTACCCATGTAATATGCATAAGTAATGCACATCATTTTTTGTCACATCAAAGCATAGAACAAAGTGAACAGTGGATGGCAGTGCAAGACAGGGAGTTGTGATGATCAGCTCAGCTTTGTCTCTTGTAACTCACAGGAGCAATGCACTTTCCTTTCACTGTTGGTCTCAGTACAAGGCTAGCCAAAGGAAAAACAAACAAATAATTCACACTTCACCCTCAGCTCAGAATGCATACCTACCCACATATGCAGCCAATTCCCTGCACAATACGGACCAGACACCAACACCTCACACCCGACAGTCGGAATACAAGGGATCAGTCAAGGTCTTGGGTTTGCAGTATGGCACTGCTAAACATGTGTTCAAAGTTGCTAATGGTTATACGTCATTTAGAAAATACATTGCATCAATTGGTTGAAAGACAGTTTTCAGAACAGAAAATGCTAACCAAGCAAATTTCAATCTGCGGCCTCTGGGTCTCCAAAAGTTGTCTCTTAAAAAAGTCAGTTTTTCCCACCATGGGGTGGCTCAAAAGTAGGTTTCTGGAGAAGCTTCGGCCAAATCCATAGCAACAGGAGGCCACTATTAAGTGCTCAGGCATGATGTTTGGTGTGTTGTGGTCGGCATTTCCTCTGGTTGTGGTGTGGGTGTGGTATGTGTTTGGGTGTTGTCTGTGTGCCTGATGGTATGAAAAGTGGCTTGTTTATTTGGTAATTGTATGTAGAACAACATGTTTGGTGGATGTTTTATTCAATCTTGTATGAGTTTTTAGTGGTATTTTTGTTCATTCTACATGTCTGTGTCTGAGTGCATGTGGAACCCATTCTATCTAGTATGAATCTGGAGTGCAAAAATGTTTTAAGAGATGAAATATCTTAGGAAGTGCCTTAATTCTCACCCTGCCACTCATTTCCTCTGTAAGTGAATTCTTTTCTGTTGGCAGTTAGTGTAACAACACAAGGTGTTTGGAGTTCTGTTAGGTTTTTAAGCTTGGATTATTAGAGCATAATCCACCATCACCTAGCCTGGTATTCTTGTGCTTGGAGGTGATAAAATATAAGTCTTCAAGACATTTGCCTGCATAAAAAACAAATGGCTAAGTTTGGTTGCATTGGATGAGTAGGTATTTTATGCTGGAACCTCAGGTTCTTTTGCAATTCATTCAACCTCTAGGTCATATAACATTGCCAACAACTCATTCCAATTAGTTTCTGGTGGATTGGTAATGCTGTTTGTTATGAGATTTGAACCCACAATCTGGGAATCAAGAGTCTGATGTTCTACCAACTGAGCTACCCTGTTACTTATTTTATGTTTGATAATTTTGGGAAAAAAATCGCAGAAAACTGGAACACATTTATCTTCTCATGAACAGCCTATACTAGGTTTGGCTAGGTATTTTGTGTGGAAGATGAAAATATATGTTGCTTGGATTTTTTGTAATTTTGTCTTCAAAATATAGGTTTGGCTCACCTAGGTTAGATTATGTTGCTTTTTAAGCATTTCTTTTTATGCTATGTCACCAAACAAAAATCATTTTTTTGTTTTACTTTGCTGACAACCTGAAAACTAGGCATTTGCACAGAAGATATCCATCACCATCAGAAAGTCCCATCATCTTAGTCATATCCATAACCACAGGATATATAAAAACTCCTAGATGATATCCAAAAAATCATAAAGGATATCCAACAAATAGGATATATATTTTTTGTACATAATATTCATGTCCTTAAAATAAGTCTGACCTAACCTAGGCTGACCCATTAAAATATTGCATTAATTTGTTCTAAAAATATTTTGAGTAAAAAGAGGTAATATAGCCTAGTCAAACCTAACTTTGCTTGCATCTTCATGGTGGTAAGATGTGTATAAAACTCATCTTGTGAATCGCTTAAGGCACATTAATGATGATTGCTCCATTGCTGTTTTTTTGATATAGCATGGACTATTAGGAAGCTTCCTGATCCAATCTTTTGTGGAAAGAATAAGAGCCTTCAGTTCATATGTGATGTATTTCATTTGGAATGTAGTGCCACCAATATCTCATGATGTGTAATGGGTATGGACTTTGCAATCCTCTAGGTTGTGGCATTTGAGCCTATACTATTGACAAAAGTAAAATATAATAAAATAAAAAATAAAAATAAAGTCTGTAAAGAGAAGCTACCGTAACAGTGGCAAAACAAAACCCACACCCCAAAATCCAAAGAATCCATCCATCAATACCCCACAGACCAACCTGTGCACATGCACCCAATCAATGTGAAGTTTGGCTGAATGTGTTTTGGAACAGCTGTACATTTGGTTCAGTATTGAGCATACTAGGCCATTCAATGTTAAAGGGTGAAGTGAATGGGTTAGTGCATAAGCCCTTCTGACATGCTGTCACAATGTATTTTTTAATTTATATCTGATGTGGCATTTTTAAAGAAAAAAATATTCACAGGTTTCTGAAGGTGATTAACAGGTTTCTGAAGTCACAGCTTCCATATCTGGTGTTTGAAACTGCATTTGATTGTCATGCCAACTGTCATGCATCTGGTGTTTGAAACTGCATTTGAAACTGCATTTGAAACTTTTCTGGTGTTTTGAAACTGCATTGCTCAATTCCAGCACCACACTCTCAATTTTGGAGAAATATAAAATGACTGTAATATACAATGAAGAGTATGTGCTGCTCCTTAAGAGGGCCTAGCTTGAAGCTGCTAAGAAATCTGCCTTCCTAACTATGTGCATATATATTTCTCCTTGAGGCTCAAGAGAGTTTCACAGCTCTTCAAATTCCAACACACCTTCACCTTAAAAATGGTTTTCCAATGATGAAAATAATGTGTGCAATCAGACTTGACAGTAGCACAATCACACACTTCTTGTACCATCTAAGGTGATCAGGATGCACCAAATATTCCCATCCTATCTACTAACACTTAGGTGCATTGTTTTGAACATTGTGCCATGATGCCTCACACTGATATAAAATGCAGCTGGATCTGGATGGCATTTATTTTGGGTATGAAATATTAAATAGATATTGGTCTTACTTGAAAAAAAATAGAGACAAGGAGAAGTGCAACATAATGGGTGAGAAAATAGGAGCATGATCATAACATTACGATTTTATTGTCGGTATTATCAGACACCCATGGATCACCCTTTTTAAGCAGCCTGATTCAAGCCTGTTACTCAATTGCATTCTTTTCTCCTTCCTCAGTACCATCCCCCTTTTTTACTATTTGATGCTGCATGTTTGGGATGCATGTCTATATTTCTGGGCACATGACTAAGTTGGCCTGGATGCATGTCTGGGCACACTTCCACCCAGTTTCTTGCACACTCAAGATCTTTGCAAGCCTATGAATGGATTTGTATTTTGTAATCTTGAATGTGGAGATACAAATATTTGGGAAATAAATTATGAAGAGGATACTTTTCCTTCAACATGTGACATCAGAATTTCAGCTTGCACTTTCTCATAATTTTGTGCACTTTAGCACAAAGCAGTGCATTGTCAAAATGCACAACTCAGCCTCCAAATGAGAAAAATGAGGGGATAATTTTCTTCAGAGGATAATATTATAGAAGCAAAAAATCACAGATCAGCCTGTTTCTGGGCCTGGTTAAGATGCACCACATGATGCAGTTTGGTCTATGCCCATGACAAGAAGGGTTTATTCAGGTGAGTCTCCATGAGCCCAGCCAGCAATGCCATGCATTTTCGGCTGTGGTTCAGGTGATCCTCACCATGCAACCAGACATGAATGTTTTTTATAGTCCAACTTATTCAGGAAAAGTAGCCTTATTGGTGATGATGAAAGGGGCACAACACCTAATGAAGTTGTGTGAAAATTGATAATTCATTTGGATGTAATGTATGGGAAAGTTGATCAAGCTTATTGCATTTATATTATTGTATCACAATTATGTGTATCTTCGTGATACTTCCATCGAATTTCCATGCACCTTCCCCATAGCTGGTTTTTCATCCAATGCCTCCCTGGAGTGCACTTACCATTATAATTTAGTACCTGCAACATGGTCATGTGAAAAACATGGAAGACCCATAAAGACCATGACTATTTGTTCCCACAATGCCATGACAGAGAAGATGAAGGCATACCTCTGGTATGATATCTGCTATTGCTATTTTTCATCAGCTTTTCTGGGCCTTCAGCTGCCTTTTATCCATTGTGCCCTGCATCCTGAGTCATGCCAGATATGATTGCAAGTAGTTGGATCAGGTGAGGCATCCTGTTTTGATGAGGGATTTGAATGCACTTATATCCCTTTGGAATCCTTCAATGTTGCCTGACCCACCCCTATGTTTTCATAGTTCATTTGCCAGGTAGCATGGGATCTTAATGGTATGAACTGTGGTATAAGTATTTTGCATATTATTTATATTATATTGTTTATATTGCATATTATACATATTCCTATGCTTGCATGCCCTAACTATTGCATAAGTTGGCATACATGGTTTAGCCTCTCCACTACTTGGTTTAGCTCTTCTCATAACTATTGAGTTTTCTATGGTTTGCTGATTTTATAGATTTTATTTATTTTACCACTGTCCATTTTATCTGACCTATGGATTTCAACATGTTGCCAAAAATGATGTAGTGACCTGAACAAAAAGTGAAAAGAAACATTGCAGGGAATGGCCATCATATAATGTCTTGCATCTTAATTTAGATCACTAATGTTCCTGATGTTTGCTCATTACTGAGAACTTAGGGGCGGGGATGGCCGAGTGGTTAAGGTGTCGGGCTATAGGTACCAAAGGTCCCGGGTTCGATTCTAGCACTACTCAGGACATTTCCCAATCCCGCGGCCCACCGGTGAAACAGTGTGGGCGGCACCATTAGCCGTGAATGTGCATAAAGTGTGTCATGAACCAACCAATAAACAAACAAACAAACAAACAATTACTGAGAACTTCCTTTCCATATTATATACATAGCCCGAAATGAATTTGATAACAATGCCTGCAGAGGTTGGATCCTGAAGAAGCTACAACAATGGATATTGAATCACATTAAAAAAAAATGTCCTATAACTCATTGTCACGACAAAGTGATGCACAAACTTCTCATTTGCCACAGTCCGCCATCGCCTCAGCATTCGTGGTATTCGACAACTGTGTAGAACGCAAACTGTGTGGAAGACGGGCCGCCGACGGCTACCACCAGTGTTGTTGGCTCTGTGGCGCGGTCTAGGTCCGCTGCAGCCGGGCGACAGCTGTTTGCGATGTTGCCAGGTCTATTGCACAGTGCAATGGTCGTGAATTCCTTTTTCCATAGGCTCGCTTTCGTGACGCTGAGCTAAATGCCTAGCCAGGCCATTGGTCATGGCCAACGGCCATCTTTATCGACGCCACAAATTATATTTCGAGGTGCGCTTCCCAGGAAATTATATGGCCCTTCGTTAATTGTTAGGTATGAAGTATTTACAACCTGATTTCCCTGTTTGTGCTGATGCTATTTGCACATATGTTTTGGTGCAACATATTATAATTAGTTGTTCAATCTCCAGTTGATTATTCTCGTGATCCATTAACTTTGTGTTCACCTACATTATGTCAGAAGATATTGTTGCCAGACATTTTAAATTTTCAGTACATGGTGATCATATATATGTGTATGTATTTGTGTATGCATATGTTTATGCGTATATAATGCATGCATACATGCATATGTATACTATATATATATATATATATATATATATATATATATATATATATATATATATATATATATATATATATATATATATATATATATATATATATATGCATACATATATATCTTCATGACCTGCCATGCTGATCATCCTCTTTATACAATTGCACTACTAAATTTGTGGAAGGTCAAAGTTGTATCTTATTTGGAAGCCATTTTAGAAAACCTTCAGGTGGGGGACCAAGTTGACCCTCCCCTTCCTGCACTGCAAAATATACAAGCATGCATTTACTTCATTTGCTTCTGTTCAATATTTGGTGTTCATGTCTTGTAAGCTGCACATGCTTGAAAGTAGTATCCTGATTGTGTGTGTATGATTTGCATTTTTAGTAGTGTGTTTGATAATAAAGATTAAAAGTTTTCAATTATATCTAAACCCATCAGAATATCAACGTGGACGTCCTGAGAAACTGGAAGCCTTCGAGCTAGAGAAAGACAGATTAAAATGAAGCTTTGTGTTGCATGATGTGAACCTGGTGCTCTTTCATTTGGGCTCAGTTCCTCCACTAAGATATATCGGTCCTCTTGCTAGACATCTAGCAAGAGCTAGAGGAACATGACCAGATTGCAGGTAGTGATTTCAAATGTGTAATATTTGTAGGAAAAAAATTTGGCGACGCGCGATATGGTCTAGCAGTGGAATGTGTCTTTAAGGAACCCAGAGTGACAGTGTATGCATTTCATTTGATGCTCCCAGTCATTGGTCTGGAGCGACCCATGGATTGTCACGTAGTGTATAAATGGTGTGGAGGAGGGATGATAAAATAAATTAACACATCACCTCTTCTATTTGCTAATGTGGTTTTTAACCTGTCAACATGTTTATTCAGATGATGGACAGCTTCTCCATAAAGGATGTTCCCTGGCCCATGGAAATTTGGTGATAGCCATGACAATTTGCTGACATGTTTAGCAGTTTTGTAACAAACATGATAGACATTAAATATGTTTTGATTAGTTTGATTCTCTTGTACTAGGAAGTGATGATGTGGATTCTATATATGTACATAGCATATCTCTTGGTAGTCTGAAGATTTGGAACACGTTCTGACTATCTTATCATTCCTGCATGTCAATAGTGAACAATAGTCAATAGTGAATAGTCAATGTGTTGCCTGATCGGTATGTGCTCTGTTGTGTTTATGTTCAGATGCTGTTGCTTATTGCCAGCACGCAACAATGTGTTGTTTTTATCCAGGAGCCGCCTGTTGTGGAGAAGCCTTCAAAAGAAGAGTATGCAGTCGCCAAGTACATTAAGGATAATGTACCATGCAAGAAGACAAAGTTCATGCACCATCCGGTGCAATACTTCACGGCCGCGAGAGCTGTCGATGCACTGCTGGACTCTCCGTGGGCGTCGGGCGAGAAGAAACACCCCATCATCTTCACAGACCGCGAATCAGTCGTGGACTACTTGGACGTGTGAGTGACCGCATACTGGACGCGGCACTGCTTGTTTGTGTGTGATGAACGTGATGTGTTTATGTGAAAATAATTAGGTTAGATTTGTCTCCATGAAGGTGGTGTTCTATTTTCTCATTGTACTTTTTTAGTTCCTGATGAGTGAGCAGTTTTGTGCTATCACCCATACCAAGTGTAGATGGGATATGTTCAGACTGATGCCAAGTTTTGTTTTGTTGATAAAAAGCAGTTGTTTCTTTCAAATATGTCTTTTCCTGGTCTCTTGGCTTTCCATTTCACCCCATACAGTTATGCCATCCAGGCAATGTTTATCAATCGCTTATGGTGTGTCAAATATCTCATTGCAAATCAACTGAATGAAAGGCTGAAATGGAGCGACTACCAGTTACACTGCTCTTAACATATTACTCTCTAAACCTTTCATGTTGCTCTAGGTTAACATCAAACCTCAGAAACCAAAAACCTCGAGAGTTGAAGTGTGCCAGAAAATGTTTTTTTTTTATTGCATAGGGTTCGTGTTTAGAACTGTGTTTAGAATTTACATGTTTGATTAACGTGTCTATTGTTTAGGTGTTTTCACTAGGAACCACATGTGGCATGAACCTTTGTGTGTAGTCTGTGACTGGTGCTTTAGCTCGCGAACATATCCTGGCAAATGTTTTCCAATGCTTTCTTTTGTCCAGTCGCCATCTTCGACAGGTCTTGGTAAAGGTATTCCAAGGTAAACTGCAGATTAATGCAAAGTGTGATTTTCCAACATGGTGTCCCCTAAAAATAGCATTGTTACTGGATGCATTACTCTTTCTCATATGCCCTCAGATGCGAATGTTTGTCAAATGCTATATAACCCGATGACCAAATTGATTGTGTTTCGTGCATCAGCTTGCTCCTTGTGCGTCATTTTTGTTGTCAAGATCAAGCTATCATTATTCAAATATGTCCCATCGTGGGCGAAACAAAATATCCAGGAAGACCATTAGACAAACTCTGAACAAACCCACAACGACCATGCTTTTCCTGCATGTGGGAAAATTGTTGCACAGCCCCTCAGTTTTCGCACATATCCAGTGCCAGCTGATATACGTGATGTACAATTGAATTTGGGTGCTGTAAGTGTACGGATTTTCACTGCAACAAATCGCAACCGTGTTCTTCCGCGACGGATAGCGCTGCTGCTCGTTGCGAGTCTGTTGATTTATGTCCGCGTCCCCAGCATGCTCCGTCATAAGTTCTTCCATCGAGCAAAGAAGATTGCCATCAGCGACAGGGACCTACGCAGGAAGGAGCTGAAGAAGTTGAAGAAGAAAGAAGAGGAAGACAGACAAAGGAGAAAGCCTAAGGAGGAGAGCGAGAGTGAATCGGGCGAAGATGACGGGAAAGGAAGAAAAAACGACCGCGAGGGGGACGAGAAGAGCAACGCAGAGGAAACGGCTGGAGAAAAGAGTGCTGTTGAAGGAGAGACGTCGCCTAAAGCAAAAAAGAAGAAGGTAGATCAGCTTCAGCTGCGATAGCATTGTATCTGGTGACAATCTGTTGTTGTTATACTGTTTCTATTTAGGCTGTATTTCCTTATGTTTGCCTGGGGGCTGTGACAGTTATATATTGAGCATTGTTTCTAGCATTCCATTAAGACTGGTTTTGGGTTTCGTTCGCCTGGCACCGAAGGCGCGTGTCACATCGTGTGATCAGTCACCTACCCTGAGACTCTCTCTCTCTCTCTCTCTCTCTCTCTCTCTCTCTCTCTCTCTCTCTCTCGCTCTCGCTATCGCTATCGCTATCGCTATCGCTATCGCTATCGCTATCGCTATCGCTATCTCTATCGCTATCGCTATCGCTATCGCTATCGCTATCGCTATCGCTATCGCTATCGCTATGCTATCGCTATCGCTATCGTATCGCTATCGCTATCGCTATCTCTCTCTATCTATCTATCTCTATCGCTATCTCTCTATCGCTATCTCTCTATCGCTATCTCTCTATCGCTATCTCTCTATCTCTATCTCTCTATCGCTATCTCTCTATCTCTCTCTCTCTCTCTCTATCTCTCTCTCTCTATCTCTCTCTCTCTCTCTCTCTCTCTCTATCTCTCTCTCTCTATCTCTCTCTCTCTCTCTCTATCTCTATCTCTCTATCTCTATCTCTCTATCTCTATCTCTCTATCTCTATCTCTCTATCTCTATCTCTCTATCTCTATCTCTCTATCTCTATCTCTATCTCTATCTCTCTATCTCTATCTCTCTATCTCTATCTCTCTATCTCTATCTCTCTATCTCTATCTCTATCTCTATCTCTCTATCTCTATCTCTCTATCTCTATCTCTCTATCTCTATCTCTCTATCTCTATCTCTCTATCTCTATCTCTCTATCTCTATCTCTCTATCTCTCTCTCTCTCTATCTCTATCTCTCTATCTCTATCTCTCTATCTCTCTCTCTCTCTCTCTCTCTCTCTCTCTCTCTCTCTCTATCTCTCTATCTCTCTATCATTATCTCTATCCATATCTCTATCTTGCTATCTCGGTCCCTCGGTCTCTATAGTGCTGGGCGCTGTACAACCAATGCAGTGGATGTGCCCCTAAACCCAAATAACCAACCAACGGCAGTTATAAATTATTCACGAAATATTGAGGAATATCCCACTTCCTGCAATCGACATCCTTCTCCGAGAAGTACCGACATCCTGCTTCTTGATGCGTACTTCTGAAGCCTTTGTGACTCCTTTCTAACAGTATCCAATTCATGAGTACCATGCTCATGCTGTTGATAAGGGATGGTGATGCATGAACATTTTCTAATGTAATTTTAGGTGAAGGGATAATGTGATATGGCATACAACCCCTGTTTATTGTATAGGTCTTTTTTTGTCTATAATATAGCCCTTCCTAAATTATGAATGTCAAAACCAATGATAAAGGTACAGTCATAAGTCCGCCATTGACTCAAGTTTGAGGCGAAGAGACATGAAAATCATTTTAAAAGACACTAATTCCATAGCAAGTTTCTGCATCCTACTGTGCTCTTTTCGACATCTCACACCTGACGAAAAACCATTATTTTAACACCGACCAACGGTCTCTATAGTGCACCATCACGACGCGGTATACTGCTCGAGCCGACCGCTTGCCATTCGTCTCTCGCAGGCCGGCCAGGAGCCCGAAGATAAGCCGAAGCGACGCATCAAGCTGGACATGCACCTGGAGCAGCTGTTCGTGGACGGCACCGACGCCTACGTGTGGATCTACGACCCGATCCCCACCCACTACTGGCTGCTTGGCGCGCTCATCGTGTTCGGCATCGTGGCCGTCTGCCTGTTCCCGCTGTGGCCCAGCAAAGTGCGGTGAGCGGGCGCCGGCCAGCCGGGCGCTGCTGCTGCTGGCGTGTTGGACGGTGCGCTGGCTGACCTGGCCGGTGCTGTCGCCCGGTGACCACTGGCTGGCGCTGCTGGTTCAGGGCCGGTGCCCGGTGGCAGTGGTCACGACTGGTGGAGTGTTATATGGTGGACTGACTGACCTGGCCGACGCTTTTGGTTCAGGGTCGGTGCCCGGTGGCAGGAGTCACGACTGGAGACCTCCCCCCTCATCTGGCAATATTTGTATGGCACAAATGTTGGGAATCGGTGGGGAAAGAGTATATTTTACTACAGCTATGTGCTGTGAGGCTTAGTGAAATTCAATTCAGAAAGTTGAAAGTATGTCCGCGATGCGTGAAAGCAAGTTCTTTGTTGACGTTTCCCATGTAATTTTCGCTAATTCCAGTACGGTGTCCCACGTCATTTTAGGCAGCCAACAACAGAGATCGTACTTCCATTGCGTGCTCCCCTGGTGGGCCCGTCTCTGTGGCCGTCATTCTCGTCGACATCAGGGCGATATCCTTTCCCAGAGTATGTGCTGTACATAGATCCCAGCGTCTGTTCACGCGTGATGTCTGCAGCGGGACATGATGTGGGCATGTTCGGGGCGTGCCTTAAACACGACGCATTAAAGCTATGGTAGCTGGTGCTTGCGTCATCTCGCTGTCGTGTTCGTCGTGTATATGTACAGCGTGGTGGTCGGGTCGGTAGGGAGTACGTGCACCAACAGTCGTGTTCGTTAGATGCATTTACAGCATGTGGGTTCGGCAGGGAGTACGTGTACTACCTGTCACTGGCGGCGGCCGGCTTCCTGGTGGTGATCCTGGCGCTGTCCGTGATCCGCGTGGTGGTGTTCGCGCTGCTGTGGGTGCTCACGATGGGCCGCCACCACCTCTGGCTGCTGCCCAACCTTACCGAAGACGTCGGCTTCTTCGCCTCGTTTTGGCCGCTCTACCAGGTGGGTGCTGTGAACATCGAAGAAGACAAACCTTGGGTTCTTCTACGACGCATTCAACTGCTAGGTCATATAGCGTCGCCAACCTCTCACGCCGATTGGTCGCGGGTGGACTCGGTAATGCCGCCGGTTGTAAGATCGAACCCACAATTTTGCGGTCAAAAGTCCGACGCTCTACCATCTGAGCTTCCGCGGCCCTGCTGTGAACGCCGAGAGAGTGACACTGTGAACGCAACTGGTGGCGATTGTGTCGGTGTGTGAGGTGTGTGCTAGGGCACCACTAGGTCGATGCGTTTGGGGCGCCGGCCGGTCAGTGTTGAGGTCACTACCAGGTCGGTGTTCTGAACAGCGTCACGCGTCCGGCTGGTGTGGTGAGACGGTGCGGTCTGTAACGTGGACACTGCCAGTTTGCTGAGAGCCGCCGAACGTTCCGGAAGATAAATGCTGTGAGAGCTATCCAGCGCTGGTGCTCCAGACACTTAAGCGTTTGCGAGACTGTCCGGCGGGTGTTGTGAACACTGCAACACGGGTGCTATTGCGCGAGGCCGACAATGAAGGCGCCTCACCAGTTCAGCAGTGTGAGCACTGTCCGCCCCGAGTCAGTAGTGTGAGCACTGTCCGCCCCGAGTCAACAGTGTGAGCACTGTCCGCCCCGAGTCAGTAGTGTGGGCACTGTCAGCTCCGAGTCAGCAGTGTGAGCACTGTCCGCCCCGAGTCAGCAGTGTGAGCACTGTCCACCCCGAGTCAGTAGTGTGGGCACTGTCCGCCCCGAGTCAGTAGTGCGAGCACTGTCCCCCCGAGTCAGCAGTGTGAGCACTGTCCGCCCCGAGTCAGTAGTGTGAGCACTGTCCGCTCCGAGTCAGCAGTGTGAGCACTGTCCGCTCCGAGTCAGCAGTGTGGGCACTGTCCGCCCCGAGTCAGCAGTGTGAGCACTGTCAGCTCCGAGTCAGCAGTGTGAGAACTGTCCGCCCCGAGTCAGCAGTGTGAGCACTGTCCCCCCCGAGTCAGCAGTGTGAGCACTGTCCGCCCCGAGTCAGTAGTGTGAGCACTGTCCCCCCGAGTCAGTAGTGTGAGCACTGTCCGCCCCGAGTCAACAGTGTGAGCACTGTCCGCCCCGAGTCAGTAGTGTGGGCACTGTCAGCTCCGAGTCAGCAGTGTGAGCACTGTCCGCCCCGAGTCAGCAGTGTGAGCACTGTCCGCCCCGAGTCAGTAGTGTGGGCACTGACCGCCCCGGGTCAGCACCGATGGATAGCGTGGTGTCGACGATGTCACGCGTTATTCGGGATATTGTTGGCATAGCCTCCCACAAACGATAGTCCGGTGAAGGTCCGCTTCACGGGCTAACGTTGAACATTTGTCTGTTTATTTGATGTTTCACGATGCATTTTATGTACGATCATAGCCAATGGCGCCGTCCATACTGTTTCACCTGTGGGCAGCGGGATTGGGAAATATCCTGAGTAGTTCGAGTGTTGGACCTGGGACCTTTGGTACCCGGAGCTCAACACCTTAACCACTCGGCCATCCCCGTCCCTGACGCTGATCATGCTGTCATTGAACTACCTGTGCAGTGTGCTGTTGGGTGCGGCAGACGAGCGAAGGTAAATGCTGAGAATGCTCGGGGCAATAAATAGGAATGTAGCATACAGAAGTGAGGAAGTCTTCAGGAAGCTTTACTGTGCATATGTCAGGCCACATCTGGAATACTGCATCCAAGCTTGGTCTCCTAGCTATGAAAAAGTTTGTTGGCTTTTAGAGAGAGAGAGTACAAAAGAGGGCTACAAAAGTGGTTAATAGTATAAGCAACCTGTCATATGACAAAAGATTGAAGAAATTGAACATGTTTTCACGTAGATATAGAAGGCTGAGAGGAGATCTCATCGAGGTCTTTACATTTTTCCATGGTCTGAAGATGGGATATCTTGGGGAAATGTTTGAATTGAACAGAAATGATGCAATTAGAGGTCATAAATTCAAAATTAAAGTTAACCATGGCAGAACAAGGTTAAGACAGTCTTTCTTTACCAACAGGGTAGTAGAACACTGGAACCAGCTGCCAGAAACTATTGTAAGTAGCAGCACATTGAACGTCTTTAGAAGCAGCATAGACAATCATAAGAATAGAGGGCTTGCTTTTCAGTATTACAGGGAGGGCTAATCGATAGATTTGGTGGGCAACTGGTTGAGTGTGCACAGTGCAACCAAGAAGGACCCTTGTGGCTCATAGTTGCACTTATATTTTATGTCTTTATGTCTGAACGCAATGTGGTCGAATGTGGCTACGCGAGCATCATTTATGGCAGCACTGTACTTTTCTCTTTCAATAGCCATGTGTCCTGAAACATGAGAGCTATCTGAAATGGGATACGTTCATGAAATTGTACACACCACTAGCATCGATATAGCAACGTGTCATTCCTGGGTTGGAACACCAGACCTCTGCTTTACAATCCCTGCATGCATACACAGGCTCCCTAAGTCCAATCTTATCATATCTTACCGCATCCTAGAGAAATGGTGGGAAACACCACGAACGATGTTTATGCCCGTCGGTGTAAATGTTGCGCCGTTGAGAAGACAACAAGTCATTGGGTAAAATAACCAAAACTCAAGAACGTATCGTCATGTGCTGTGATGGAATAGCAATTAGTAGACTGGGCGTGACCTCGTATATTGGAGCATATGCAGAACTCCTTTATGGTGATATCGCGTGTTCTGCGCTAGAATCGTATTTCGTGATTCTAGGGCACTTCATTTTCTCTGGTGAGTTGCGACCGGCTATTTCCGTTTGGTTTTAAGTACATTTGTGCTACATTATGCATTGCACATCTTTGAATGTATATTATGGGAATGCATGCTCTGGGAATGGGAGTGTATGACTACAATTATGAATATGTATATTTCTATTTGTGATCCTACGTAGGTGACGTATTGCCATATGTGTCATCTAAGCCAGTCAATTGGCATATCAGCATCAGGTGTGCCTCTCATAATTGTTTTTTTTAATAGATTTGTCCGGGTATGGCCCTTAGTGAGTGTGATCGTGGACCGCTCTTGACCCGAACTCGATTTACGGCCTGTTTTAGTGTCATCGCAATTTTTCCATCAGCTACCCCGTATCATATTGTACTCCAGCGCTACCGGGACATTTTGTGGTGTGTTATGCTCTAGTTCTACCCATGGGCCATCGAAAGGTTGTGAGTTCGAGTTTCACTTGGCCCCACTCTTCGCTTGCGGCCAATTGGCGTGAGAGATTGGCGACGCTACATGACTCAACGGTCGATGTGCCGTAAAACCAATAGCAAACGATACCCATGGGCCATCCTCTGCTGGTTTGTATCCAACCTCTGTTCGTTCTTCAAGGTACCTTGGTAGACGGATTGTGCAATATTGATATCGTACCCAACTATTTAACCATGTACCGTAGTGTAACCCACCGTAGTGTAATATCTGTCACCAACTCCTGGACCATGGATTGCGATATGGTGTTTATGTGCTCTGTACGGAGTACAGAAACACCATCGTGTACCAGCCAATTATCTACGCGTCGTACTGTCTCTGCACTCCAGCTCCTGGACCACACATAGTAACATTATCCAGCACCGGGTACCTGCTAGTTGTTCGACACCGATGAAAAGCGTGGCCGTGTCTGGGACTTTCAGCACATTTTATGTTGTGTTGCACCATGCTATTTTCGAATCTTGCTCTCTGTAAGGAATGAAGGATGATATTCACAGTTGACATTTGATTAAGATGTCCGTTACAAACACGCGAGTTTTCAGTGTGTTGGCTCAGTTTGTTTGTCACACGTGATATGCCATTGCCAGGCCATGGGGCGGTGGAGTTGTCTCCGAAGGCGAAGGTGCACAACCCCCCCGTGACAAGAGCTCCAATCTTACTCCAATGGCGCCCGGTTTTCTTCATGTCTGCAGTATGAATACAAAGGACCGAAGGAGGAAAAGAAGAAGGAGAAAAGGAAGAAAAAGAAGGAGCGGCCTGAAACCGAAGGTGATGCAGCAGCTCGGGCGGATGAGACTGTCCCCCAGGAGAAGGAAACCAAGAAGAAAGAACACCGAGCTGATGGAGACGATGAGGCGGGAGAAAAACAGCCGTGAGTGTCGTGGGTGCGGGTGTTCCTTTGCCTTGTCCCTTGGCTTTGTCGGATCTGCGTTCTGACTGCCGTTGTGTCGGCGCTCGATATTGGCGCACGAATGTGTCGAAAGTGCTGTATAAATTACTAGGCGCGTTACTGCTGTAATGGTGTTCACGATTTGTGAATTTGAATTGGTTGTTCCCACGAATGTGACTATGATCTGATGATCCGCTGTCTGTGGGAGACATCGCGGAGTTTCCGCCACCAGATGGCAGTCCGGGCGAGTGGGACGTGAAAGGCAGCGAACAGCGACCAGCTGTAGTTGGGAGTGTGTGGTGAAGGCTTGTTGATGCTGGTCTTCAATAGTTATCGCGTAATATGTCAGTAGCCGTTTTATTGGATTGATATTTCCTGTGTTTATACATCCAGCGGACGAGGTGGGGATACGTTCCCAGTAGAGGAATCCGGGAAAAGTCATGGATAATGAAAAATTATGAGAAGCCTTTTTCAAGCGAACTAAGCACTCCCGGGTAGGTGGTGTATACGCCCCATTAATACGACGACAGGTATGTGGTAGAACTGGTATGGTTATGCTGTATATCACGACAGTGGATTTTACAATGTCACATTGAGTACCAGCTTCCGTTCTACAAGCTGATATGAGTGACTATGTTATGGGCTCTGCATGACCTCTGCAGTCGATGCACCCTTAAACCCCAATAACCAGCCAACCACTCCCGGGTAGGTATCCATGTGCGTCATATTTCAAAGAGTCTGATCATGTTGCTGAGATGTGGCATGATGAGTATTTCTAGACAAACATTAAATGTGTTAATGTTTGCTTACCGATTGCCGGCGATCTTCCTCACGGTACTGTGTTTGAATTCTTAAACGACGGAACTGTGTCCTTTTGCGCACCCAGTGCAATTTTCAAAGGCTCCGATGCAACTGTTTGTGGTCAAAGTGCGATTTGTTGGGATCCGTCGTCATTTGTTGAGATACCTAGCACGACTTTTAGCAACCTCGATACGTTTTACGAGGCCCAACTAGTTTTGGGGGTTTTCGGCGCGATTGTTGGGCCCCAGAGTGAGTTTCATGTTCGGATTGCTTTTTTCATAGCATCGGCTTCATCTTTTTTGGGCGTTCCAATTAAACTTGTTCTTGGTTCCGGTGCGACCTGTCGAGCCCTGGGCGCGATTTTCATGGGCTGGCCGCGCGACTTTCTGGTACCTCCACGCTCAGCATGATTTTCAGAGGCCCGGTCCGATCTTTTTGGTCCTCGTTATGAGTTTCAAGAACCCGGCACAATTGTTGGGTCCCCGAGCGTCATTTTCAATGATCACCGCACGGCTTCTTTACCCCAGCGTCATTTTCAAGGGGCCCGACACAACTTTTGTTTTCCGAACGGTATTTTCAGGGGCCCCGCTCCCACTTTTGGGCGATCCTAGTGTGATTTTTGGAGCCCTAGAGATTTTTGCGACCCGAAGATAATTTTTAGGAGCTTCCTTGCAATTTTGTGGCCCATAGCGTCGTTTTCAGGGGTCCATGCTGGACTTCTTTGGACCTCAATGTGATTTGCATGGGTTCCGGTACGGTTTTTAGCGGTCTGTCGCAGTTTTTCGGAACTCCGGCAATATTCTTGGTGGTGCCAAACTGACGCGTGGATTGTGTAGCAAAGCGACACTGTCTCGTTTGCTCTCCCCTCGGTATGCCACTGGGTCTACCCAGACACATAGATTGCCTATTTGTGAAACCAGAAACCCAGCTTCAAACTTACCAACACCAAGGAATTAATCTTAGGTAGTTATTCCGCTCCAATCTCCCGCTCTTCACAAACAAAAGGCGTGGACGCGGCTAATTGCGGCGAACGATTGATGTCCTACTTGCATGTGTCGCCGTCATAGCGGCTGCGTATGGAAGCTTTCGCGCGGTGTCGCCCTTTCCTGAATATTTTACTTGGATGCTGGGAGTTGGGTATGCAAAATGGCCAGTTTTATTCGCGTCGCCTTAAATATCCACATTCAGTTTGAATAGCTCTTCGAGGATTATAATGCATGCAATCTTCAGTCGTATTAAACTTCATACTCCCACTCAGTCGTAACAACTTTCGCTCGACTTTAAATACTCGCTGCTGTTTGGCTGGGCAGAGAGGGGTGTGGGCGTGCCGTCTGCGCCGTCCGCCGTGTCATGGAGACACGAGACGCCGGCTGTTCCGCCACCCGACCTGACCTGACCCGAGTCGACCCGACCTCCCCAGTGACGCCGACGAGCAGCGCGAGTCGGAGGGCGGCTCCGAGGGCAGCCAGCACTCGACCAGCACGTTCGAGATCCTGGAGAAGGACGAGGAGGGCGAGGCGACCTCGTAGTGCCGGTCGGCAGCAGGCGGTGGCGGCGGCTGCGTCCGCGGTGCCCTCGGACAGAGGCTGGGGACGGACGCGCGCCCGGGGACTGACGCACCGCTGGGGTTGGGCGGGCACGCGGCTGGTGAAGGGCGCGCGCGGCCTGGGACGGGCACGTGGCTGGGGACGGGCGCGCGGCTGGTGAAGGGCGCGCGCGGCCTGGGACGGGCACGTGGCTGGGGACGGGCGCGCGGTCGATGCGTGTGTGACTGTCGCCAACCATGTGCCCGTGCAGCCTCACTGCACGCCCGGGCACCATCTTGCGGGTTGTTATGATTTGATATCGTCGCGTTATCGCGGTGCGACGCTGGGGTCTGTCAAATTCGCCGAATGAAATTCGTCTATTTGCAGTGTGACGTGTGAGCATGCCGCTGCCGTTTCGCTTCGTATATGGCCTCGGGTTCATGGTATGCCCGATGGTCCCGTGCGTGTAAAATAGTGCACCATGGATAGTGCTCGGTGTACGTAATGCGCATTCTGCTTTTTTGCAGCGAAAATGGCAATATTCTCATTATACGCATGGACTGATGAGGAGATCGTTCGCGTACGTCATCTAGCCGAGCTCCGCCACGCGCTGATTTTGCGCTTCTGATGTCATCTGGGCCGGAACTGTTTTCTAAAATTGCTCCCTCACGTCAGGACACCGCAGCCGGTAGAGCCCGAGTCGTGTCGCCTTTTGGGATCCAAAATCTTCGATGACTCTGGCAGCCTCTCGTTGAAGATAACATTTCGATCCGCCGAAGAAGGGCAACGTAGTAACTGCGATGTACTTGGAAATGACTAGCCACAAATAGTCAATATTTCCTGCCAATGGGTCACGCACTTCTAAACAAATTCCCATCCCCGTTCTAGATTTTGTATATTATTTGTCATTCTATCAACAATTGTGGTTGTAAGGTGGACTGTAAGCATGTAATCAAAGGTATTGCATTAAATGCCAGCAGTAAGCAAAGCATAACCTTTCTCATTCCCTGTTGTATTACGAGATGTTCTGTAATGTACTATAAAGTTTGCTCTATTTCGAGCTATGGGGACAGCGGTGTTTGGTAATTTCAGTCCATTATCCACGTGACTGGGTCCCAACTGCAGTTCAGTCGATTAGATAAAAACATCTAGAGCTATGGGCCCTGCGGCTTTAAACAGCAGGGACTGATCGATTCCTGTTTTCAAGTGGGAGCTGGAACTTCCCTTACCCGTGGTGATTTGTGAAGGTGGCCACCCAGCGATGTACGACCGTCTGGGTCGGCTGCCGGCAGCGGTACTGTCGCCGCTCGGGCGCACACCCACAGCAGCAGAGACTGCGTGTTGGAAGGTCCGCCTCTACTGGTGGTGCAGAGTCCTGTTGCATCCTGTACATAGCCGGCCGGGGCCCATGGCGAGCGTACGTCGCCGTGCCGCTCGGATCGTAAGCTAGCTGGTTATTTATTTGCTCCGAAGTGAGGTGCGCTGCGTCCGGTGTCGGTAGTGTTTGTTGCCGGCGCGGTGGCCGAGTCCGCTGTCACCGGTGTGGTGGAGGCGGCGCGATCTTGGTCCCCGTCGTCGGATGGCGGCCAGCTGATCAAATGATTGCGACGAGGCGGCGCCGCCGAGCTGTGCGGCGAGTGTTGGACTTGTTGACGGCTTCCGCCAATACGGAAGGTTATAGTTGGCCAGTTGAAGGGCATATATACGGAACGTTTGCACTATTTTTGTATCAAACACTCTGTTTTCAGGCGGTAATTGCGAGCCGAGGTGGAAGTTCAACGCAGTAATGTGAAGAGAAAAAAATATCTTAGCCGTTAATTAGGATCCTGGTAGTGCTCTCACTGGAAAAGCCGTTGGGGCTGGGGTGTGTCATTTCTCTTCATTGCTTCTATGCATGCTTATCTGATAAATATTCTCCTTTTTAGTCCGGCTGTTCTCCTTCGCTCCTAGAGATGCAGATCATGAAACCAAGCCTGTATTTTTGTAAATGAAGTGGAAACGAAATACATACTTGTTCACATGGCGCCGGCTGTGTCAATATATACCGATGTTCATTTTCGGGTTTGTTTATTCCAGCTCGTCTATATCCACCTGTTTGTATGTGGGCAATGCTACGACGAATAATGTTGGCATAAAGTCCGTAAGTCACAGTCGCATGGCTGATGATTCGTATTGTTCGTATAATGTTCGTAACGCAGAATATTCATAATGGCAATTGTTCATACCCATAAAGCTCGTTACTAAATCTTCGTCTACGCAAACTTCGCCTTGGATGATGCTCGTACGCAATGATTTTTATATACTTTTGAGGGGGTCAGTGACACCTCAATGTTCGCTTTGCCCCCAACAAAAAAAACTGCATATGACCCTATAGAATGTGCCCCATGTCATTTGGGCCGGCCCATTGCCTTCATGAATTTTACCCCCCCCCCCCTCCAATAATTTTCAGAAAACACCCGTGCCCGCATGCAAACAGCTGCAAACATATGCTTATGTCATGAAGTTCATATAACATACGGTTCGTAGAAGTTAAAGTCACGAATGCAACTTGGTCGTCACACAAGTGCTTCGTAAGCAAGGCTTGCGAGAGTATAATGTTTCTGCGCACGGGTTCGTGAACACTAGGCTGGTACGTCGTGAAGTTCGCATGATATATGCTTTGTATATTTACTTCAGGTCTTATTTTTATGCCATACGTTGATAAAGTGTGGAGTCTGTTTACTCCTCAACAATCCCCCTACTCGTCATGGGTTACATTATATGCAAAATAAACTGAGAAAAAAATATGCGGATTTTCATCGCAAGCTTGTGCTTTACGGAAGCGAATGATATATGCTTTCGCGAAGAAGAAGAGTGGACTTGAAGTTGTTACGGTACTATTAGAACAGGTCCCTCCATAGGGAGGCTCCAAGGAGAGCGTCCCCCGCTCGGGAGCGATACCAGCAAGCACAAGAAACCGAGGAAGCCCAAGAAGCAGAAGACAAGAAGAGCAAGAGGCAAGAATACAGCAAGGAACAGGAACTTCAGGCACACTAGGCAAACACACCTGACTGTCTCCTAATTAACTAGACCCGTTGCAGGAAATTTAACTGTGACGAACCTATTGCTCTTGGCAATTGCGGGCAGGGCAGGGACCAAACGGCGAAAGCTCGCGACATGTTGCTACGAATCCGAATATTTTTTGGGGAAAGGAGGCACTGACTACCGGTGGGGCTGGCCAGACCTTAATACCATGACACCCAGGACGGTGTCAAACGCCCACTTGGTGCACAGCAACTACACCGAGCCACAGCATGCCATCACACGAGAGTTCCTGCACTCCGTGCAAACACTTTCACATCCTGACAGCACCACGCCTCACCATCACCCGGCACATCGCCCGCATCATCGCACACACGCAGAACGGCGCCAATACACGAACGCTACTCGCCACAAACAAATTCAACATCCGGCGCTGTTCGTTCACGCTGCACCGCACACTCAACATCAGCATAGGTCGCATCATCGCCCCATAGCTGGGAAGGATTCCACTCGCCAATATAGCAGCGCTACTCGCACGCTAGCAGCGCCACAGCCTCAGTAGACCACATCACACGGGGACAAAACCCACACACATACTGATACTGACTGAACACAGAACAGCTACCACCACACACACGCACATACACGAGAAGCGGTACAACGTACGTCATTACCGGCTCTCCCACTACGCTGCACGCACTACGGCCACGAGGAACGTGCGTATATGTCACCGGAGCCACGCTGCGGCCGGTGAGCAGCACCGCTTAACATCTGACTAAACATCGACTGACGGGAGATGTGCAGCCTGTGATGGGCCGCATCCCGTCACCGACCCCGACTTCCCCAAGTCGGCATTCGAAAGGGAGGTGTGCCAGCCAGTGTGCCACGAACCACAACACGCCAGCACATGCGTTTCACAAAGCACGACGGTACTCTCACTTCCAACACCGCACCTTCCCAAGCCTCACTAGCCGCTCGGCGCAGCTCTGCAGCTGCGCTCTCCTCACCTTCGGGACACACACCCAGGCCAGTTCCAGCCATCCTACCAACCCACCAGCTGCCGGCTCCCGGAGTCTAGCACACCTTCCACATCAACGCCAAACCCATACTCTACATCACCATAATAGCTTTAAATATCGGCGTTATTGTTAAATATGGCGCAGCCACATGCAGTGCGTGGCTCTCCGCGTAGAAGTGTGTGGGTCACAGGTGAATATTCTAAAAATAGGACACGCCATGGTAAGATGTGTACTGGTCTATCGAATGCACATCATGCGAAGTGGTATGCTCTTTCTGATCCATTTTTCGCCCCCAGCGTACAAGTGTTAAATGTCGCAAACAAATGCGTTCAACAGATGTCTGTTCCATCCTCAGGAATGGTACTGTCCAAGTTTGGCAAAATTCGGAAGGTACGCGAATGCATATGTCAATGTGAACATGAATACGTTGTTGACATCGCTGACATCTCAAAATTGTGTTAAAGAATATGTATAATAAGACCAATATATATGATTAAGGCCAAAGAACCAAAGGGTCTTCGGCCACGGCCGATGCTACTCCTAGTGAACAGTACATCAGTGCACGTCCGGACAGCGGGAGCATCACGCCCTGCTAGGAATGTTGTACGGGTAATGTAGATAATGACAATGAGTGGGTAAGAACAGCACACTTGCTACACACCAGCGCACTGGGTAATGGTCAGATGATAGCACACATTAGACGCTGGGATAGTTATCGCAGACCTGCAATGTAGGTGACACCATTACTTTGTGCCCTCATTTGCATCATTGAGCATGCAGCGTTCAATCTGCATGCTCAATCACAAGCGTATCCAGACTCACTTGACATTTATATGGTGCACTCCTCTCATTCATTTTCTCTCTGTTTGCATGGACTGTGCCAGAAGAAGTCCAAGGTGAAGAGTGCACTGTCATGCTCTCGAAAAGTTGTAAGTGAAAGTCCTGATGATATTGGATGACCCGCCCCGATGAGGAGGGATTCCCCTTCATGCACTACGGCCCAGGGATTGGATTTATTGTTCAGTTTGGCACGTCCCTGGCTGGTTTGCAAGCATCAGCTACCACGCCAAATTGCTAGGCGACACAAATCACAGTGTGTAATCCAATAGAAAAGCAATCAAGACGACGAGGATCCCTGTGGGATCCTCGGCGGCTGTGGGAGCGGACCGGTCCCGATTGGACTGCAACATGTGCATGTATCACGGGCGGCTGGTGAACGTCACCTGTATTCAGGGTGGCGCCGAAGGTCGTGATCTGCACCCGGAGGATACCCAGAGGTCATGAGCTGCGCCCAGAGGAGGGACGGTGACCGTAACCTGCACCCATAGGAGGGCCAGAGATCGTGATCTGCACTCAGAATAGGGCCGGTGACCGAGGCCTGCACTCAGATGAGAGCCGGTTACCGTGACCTGCACTCAGAGGATGACCGGCTACCGGTGACCTGCACTCAAAGGAGTACCGGTTGCCATTACCTGCACCCAGAGGAGGTTCGGTTACCGTGACATGCACCCAGAGGGGCCGGTTACCGGTGGTCTGCACCCAGACGAGACTCGGTTACCGTGACTTGCACTCAGAGGAGAGCCGGTTACCGGTGACTTGTACCCAAAGGAGCCGGCTACCGTGACATGTACCCAGAGGAGAGCCGGTTATCGTGACTTGCATTTGGAGAAGAGCCGGTTACCGGTGACCTGTGCCCAGAGGGGCCGGTTACCGTGACCTGTACCGAGTGACTACAACTCGAGTCTGTCGCCGCCGCTGCGCACTCCGGCTTTGACCGCTGATTGGTGGAGGCGGTGTGACGTCGACGGGCCAGTCGACGGCGCAGGCGGCGGCGGTCGGTGTTGGGCCGACATTGGCGTGTGCGGTGCGCTGCTGACCGGGGTAGCATGGATCCGGTGGTGGCGGTGACGCTGGTGTGCTGTGTGGGCGCCGCCGCCGGCGCCCCCTACCAGCCGATGCCCAACTACACAGCGGTGATCTCGTCCCTGCAGACTCTGGAGGAGGCTCAGCGGGAGGCTGAGGGCGACGCAGAGTCCTATCCGGCAACGCAGCGCCGGTAGGTGGCGGCAGCGACCTGTCCTTCCAGGTCATCACGGCGGCCTCACCTGTTGTCCAGCTGGAGTTGAGAGGAAACCTTCCTCTCCCCTTCACGTCTCCTGCCATCCTTACCGTGATAAAAAGCAATCTCCCATCTTCTTACCTCCTCGGTCTCGGGGCATGATCTGCCAACATTCGCTGCGACCTCAGACTGGGGTCAGCCTCCACGCTCGTCTCCCAGCACTCCGTCACATTCTGAGGTCTAGGCTCCGGTCGTCGGTGCTCCCGTGACCTTCAGCCAATCCCAGCTCGTTTCCCATTTCGCAGCGGTATTAGCTTCCTCGCCGTTAACCGAATGCAGCCTCGTCGCCGTTAACGTCGCTCCAGTTCGCTGCCGGAACGACCCGTGCAAGCCATTGTTCACATTGAAATGAATAATGTTGCGGCTCGAAACTCAACAAATCTGGTCTGTAGTTAGATTTAGAGCGTTGTGAGTCACGGGCCTACCACCACCACTTCCATCACCGCCGCCACTGCCACCATCACTATCATCACCACCACTTGCATCACCATAATCACCGCCACCACCATCATCACCAGCACGATCAGTGCCACCGTCAGTGGCTGGAGCTCCATCGGAGCGATTTCGTCAGACACGACCGGCCGTCCAGTGGGCTGGATTGCTTTGCTGATCGATATCCATTCGAAAAGCGTCGGTGTGTGGGACTTGTGTTTCCAGCGCCGCCGGGGATAATAAGTCACGGTCCGGCTGAGATCTTGGCCTCAGGCTAACTATCGACAACAACATTCGCCTTTACTGTTACCGATCATATTTGCCATCGGCAATGTTTCGATCACGATTTCCATGGTGTCTACCGCGTACTGGAGGAGGATAGACTGCATAGGTGTACGCCGAACATCTGGTGTTGGCTACCGTACTCCCCATGGAGCTGGACTGTGTAAGTGTACACCAAATATCTGGTGTTGGCTACCGTACTCCCCATGGGGCTGGACTGTGTAGGTGTACACCACACATCTGATGTTGGTTACCGTACTCCCCATGGAGCTGGACTGTGTAGATGTACGCCAAACATCTGGTGTTGGCTACCGTACTCCCCATGGAGCTGGACTGTGTAAGTGTACACCAAATATCTGGTGTTGCCTACCGTACTCCCCATGGGGCTGGACTGTGTAGGTGTACACCACACATCTGATGTTGGTTACCGTACTCCCCATGGGGCTGGGCTGTGTAGGTGTACGCCAAACATCTGGTGTTGGCTACCGTACTCCCCATGGAGCTGGACTGTGTAGGTGTACGCCACACATCTGGTGTTGGTTACCGTACTCCCCATGGAGCTGGACTACAACCATGCTCCACCGTCCTTATGCGCCTGCGCAGTGTCCAGTCGACGTAGCAGACGAAGGGTGCCGTGAAAATTATCAAAGTTTTGCAGAAAATTAGTGATTATCATCGGATGTAAACGTGTGTGAGGTACCAAGGGAGAGTGACGTAAGGGAGTGCATTTCATCTTTGGCAATGCGTGCAGTCAGCAATGTTTATCTTCGCAATGCATGCATATTTTAATTAGGCGGCCGATATTATACTAGTTTTGGTGGTTGGTCGATAATACCTGGCGCTGCAAGGAACTTGTGTTCAGAATAGACACCGCTGATTCGGATTCAACCTACGGCGAAGTTGTTGTGCTGCTGTTGACGTGTTTTTTGGCAACATTGACCCCAAACTTACAGTTGCTTATAGTAGGGGAGGAGCAGAAGCAAAACCAAAAAGGACGCCCCTCCGCACCCCGAAAACGTTCTCTATACAGTTTTTTTTTATTTGGGGAGGTGGGAGGAGGAGGTTCGTGTTCCCTTAAGAAAATCACGGCTGCGCCCTTGATGAGCATTAAGATGACATGTATTTTATGACGCGGTTAAACCATTCCAGGACAATCAAGATCTAGTCCGGCCATGACACGTTAGCCACGATACCTAACCTCACTGGGGAAATGGTGTCCCTCCGGACGAGTTCCCCTGATCAAAATTGCTATATCCCACCCTGCTTGGCTCGATCGCGAATGATTGAGACCAAGATGACACTATGCCAGTAAATGGTCATGATACGAAGTAGGAAATATGCAAATATATATATATATATATATATATATATCATATGCACACGGTTTCTGTGTTTGCAAAGATCATTCACGTGCTATTTTCGGTTGATATCGGCCCAGAGATGACAACAGACCACTCATGGAAAACCAGCTGTCCCCGCTGCGTGAATAAGCCGGTTATCTCACCACCCAGTGGTGAGATGCTTTGCAGCTGAACGACAGCCCGTCGACGTGTTACGAAGCCCTCTGCTACTGCTATGCGTGGCGTGGGTGCAGCGGCACCTGCTGGGCCCGATCCAGATGGCAACTGAATTGCTTGGCCCGACTTCCGCATGGAACAATACACGTGGTGATGTGGTGGCAGACGAGCGCGGCAGTAAGCGCGCGCCGCCCGCAGACCTCTGCCGACGGACTCACGACCGTGTGTCAGCGTGGCGCTACAGGTAGCCGCTGAGGTGGCAGCTGGGAGTCGCGGCAGGAGCACTGCCTGGCGGCTTGTGCGTCCCAGCTCGCACCGGTCGGTCGTAGTGGGTTGCTGACGTGAAGGTGCTTCTGGCATTTCGTGCTTCATCTGCCGCCGAGGCGGATCGTGGTTCGTTATAGGCATTTTGTGCACATTTCCTCCGTGTTTGGTTGCCATCCTTACGAATATTGAAATAATGGCGAAAATCGTTCCTCAGAAATGCATCAACAGCCTCTTGCAGGGAGTTCCTTCTGGTGTTTTTTTTTTCTGAGCTGAGGCATTGTCATCTACTACAGAGCTTGATATTTAGCATTATGTTTACGTTAAGCCGGCTTATGTGGCATACGGTGTTGACATAAATAAACCACTACAAGGAAAGACAATCGCATAGTAGTCATCCACGCCTGGAAAACGCACACTTGCATGCATTGGTAAGTAGACACATTTTGAGGGTGGCCAGGATCGCTGTCTCCATCTGTCTCCCCGATTCGGCTGCAGCTGGACCGTTGGATGAGGGATGACAGGCTCCGCTGACCAACCGTGACCTGGAGACCGAGCGGAGGCCAGAGCGTCCAAGATGAGCAGTGCGCACGTGAAGGTGTATATTATATGCTTTGAAAAGCTCAGTGGTAAAAACCAGGCTGCTTAGAAAACCCGCAGGGAAAGAAAAACCAAGTGCAATCTGAACAGTAACCTTCGGTCTTGACAAATTGCATCGGCCTTCGCCCGTCCATTGCATGATAACTTATATGTTAGTGTTATACGTGGGCGGAGAGGAAATTGGTGTTTGACTTTAAGCAAGTTTTTCTACTCTGAGTTCTATGGAGGATGCCGAGAAGGAGCTCGAGGAGCTCCGGGCACTAATCCCCGAGCAGTGTGTGCAACGACATTGGCAATCGATTACTGGAAAAGTGGAAATAGCGCGACATTCTAAGGCATAGACTGGGTACAGAAACAATTTTTTTTAACAACGGTCGCCACACACCTGACCATGTTGAACGTTACGTATTCGGTTGAAAAGATGATCATGCTCGATATTTGTGTGGACCGGCCGTGTAAGCAGGTGAGGACAGCCCTCTTGAAGCGCGTGCTTTGTTTAGATAAGGGCCAATTGAAAAGAACGAGCTTATTACTGTAAAGGCGTGAGGTTTTATGGTGTCAGGATGCCGGGGCATATTCATACAAGAGGGAGTTAGACGATGGCAGGAGGTTGCGGGGCGGCGCAGGAGCATTGTCTGCGGATTGGCGGTCTGACGTGTGAAGCCGTCGGCTCTCTCGCTGCCCGGAATGCCCGTGTGTTCGAGGATCCAGAGCGGTGTCAGTTGGAAGTGTGCCTGGTGGGCATTGTTGAGGTTTGGTATTACGCGGAGCGTGGGGTGAGTGGCGCTGCGTATGGCAGCCGACGCGTCAACGGAGATCATGAATCAGTGTATGCCATGGTGAGTGTGATCTGATGGAGGCGGATTAGTATGTGTTTGGCCCACCATAACATGCAACTCCAGTACCATCGTTGGTGCGGGAGCCGCAACTGTAGAAGTGCGTGTCGTGAGTGGGCCTTTTGATATTCGCAATATATTATTTCGATGGGAGAGTAGGCTTTCATTTGTCAGAATGGATACTCTAGTTTTGGGTGATTCATGTGCCAGAATAGGATGAGGACTGGAATTTTGTGGTTAGGTCTGATATCTCAATACCAGGTTGAGAACCTGACTTAAATGACTATGAATGTGATGTTTATGTCTGCTATTGGTGCGCCGAACAGGTGTGTTGGCAAGGGCATGCATGGTGGGAAGATTGTGTCGGGTAGCGGTCTTAAATACCTAACTTGTGTTCTGCGACGTTTGAGGCTGGTGATATTGGCCCCAGCCCGCAGACTGGTGATCGGTGTTGCACGGCGTGCTCCGGTGATCAAGCTTCATGCGCCGCTCTGCCTGCTGTCAAGCGATGTGGTGAGGGAGGAATATACGCTGGAAGATAAACCCAGAGAAGGCCGAGTTGTGTGAAAGACGACCGGTTCGCTTTATGATCATTCCGGCGTGGTAAACAGTAATGACCATTAAACTGGGCTGAACGTTCAAGCATTGAGTGAGTAGGGAAGTGGCTGTTAAAAAGTGAGTCGGGCTGTACGTGCCATGCACGGAGGTGGAAATAGTAGCCACCAAACAAGACAGGAAGATCATTGCCAAGTGGGCTGTACGGTACAGGGTCTGTACTGTGAGTGGGTGTTTGGTCGTTTAACAAGACCAGACGGGGTTGTGGGTGCTGAGACGTGTGCCAATGTGATGTTCTCGTGGGGATGTGTTGTTGCAGCGCCGCGACTGGTGGTGGACGCGGGGATCGCCCGGCACCAGACAGGGATGGGGAAGAAGGCCGAAGGGGTTAGTGGTGGACGATGCAGGCAGCGTTAGTTTAGGGGAAAGGTAGAGAGAAAGGACAGTGATCTCAAGTTGTGCGATTTTGACTGTGCCTGCAACCAACTTGATGCGGGTGGCAAGCTTTGTTTGATGGTTGAACACGGTATCCCAGATATTTACAGGCGCGCCGCCGCGCTGCCGCGGTACGCGTAATTCGGTTATGGGTAGATGTTAAAATGTCATGGATCATTTTCTGGCCATTTGGTCTCCCGAACGGTAGCTATCATTGGTTTACGGTGGTGATATATTCCTTGAATTTTGCCCAGCGGGCTATGAAAGGTCTCGTATTGCACTGAAGTCGGAATTCATTTGTGAGTGTTGGCGTCGGTGGCGATAGTGACGAGTGGTGATCACTCCCCTGCGCAGTTGCATGCGAGGCGGTAATGGTGTGGCGCGAAGTCGTTGGACACGCAGTCGAAAGTAGACTCCTTCGATGATGATGCAACTCTGGGTTCTCGCTCGGGCCGGGTTGAGGAGATGAGGTAGCCTCTAGGGCTAGGGGGGGGGGGTCATCACGATGGCGCAGGCTAGTCATGTAGGGGTGCACTACACTCCATATGGAGGTGGCTGCGGCTGTGTAGAGGTACGGTGAGTTCGGTGAACCCATCACCCTTTATTAACAGGCACCCATTCATATATTGAGGATTATTGGCATTAATGGCGTTTCTGAACGAAAACATGTAAAGATTACGCTCTCAGTGCCAGCAGTAGTATAGGATTCCTAAAAATGAGAAGCGTCTCCATACGTACATAAACCAAGATACTCCCCGGCAACTCTGTCCATGACAGACAGTCGGAAACGACGTGGCGGTCCACACATGGCCCCCTACTGTATGGACCGTTGTACAGCACTATTTACCCGGCCGCCTTTACGAGAGCGTGACGTGCACCACGTGACCATTGACGTCACCGCGGCCGCACAGCTGCGCCGGCGGCGAGCCGGCGACCTGACAACAGGCGTCTGGACGGGCCATCTGGCTGGCGGCGCGACCTCACTTGCGGCCAGGCGCCGGCGCGCACGGTCCAGGCCAGGTCCGCCTGCGTCGGCGGCGGCACCCGGACCGGGGCGACGACCTCGGCTGCCACCACCCAGACGGGCGCGCCCAGACGGCTTCGGTGTCGCCCGGCGACGTGTGCGCGCGTCAGTGGCACGCACCGGACGTGACTCGGCCGCCGGTGTGCACGTGACCCGGCCGCCGGTGTGCACGTGACCCGGCCGCCGGTGTGCACGTGACCCGGCTGCCGGTGTGCACGTGACCCGGCCGCCGGTGTGCACGTGACCCGGCCGCCGGTGTGCACGTGACCCGGCCGCCGGTGTGCACGTGACCCGGCCGCCGGTGTGTACGTGACCCGGCCGCCGGTGTGCACGTGACCCGGCCGCCGGTGTGCACGTGACCCGGCCGCCGGTGTGCACGTGACCCGGCCGCCGGTGTGCACGTGACCCGGCCGCCGGTGTGCACGTGACCCGGCCGCCGGTGTGCACGTGACCCGGCCGCCGGTGTGCACGTGACCCGGACGCCAGTGCTGTGTCGCCGGGCGACACTGTGCGCAGCGTGCACGAGCAGCTGTTGGTGCGTCTGTTCGTGAATGGGTGCAAGGGTCACGACTGCCGACCTGACCTGGTTAAATAATGGTCATCCCGTGACGTCATCTGTGTATGCACATGCACATGGTGGCCCCGGAGGTGCAGCCCTGTTGGTGATGGGGTGAAGGTACGAAGGTCTGCGAAGAAGACGTTAGTGAGACGCAGCGGTCAGGAAGCACATTGAGGCTGCCGCAGCCGTGGGCCTCCAAGAAAAACAAACGATTTATAGCGTTGGAGACCAGCGTGGTCAGCAGCATGTTTTCACTTCGGAAATGACGGACAAAAACCTGATCAGGATTATAGGTTGAGACCTCCCAAGTTCATTGGTGTCGCCAAGACTACTTTGAGTCCATTCTTTCAGTGCACTATATGCCAAATGCTGAATTTAGACATTATTATTGCTGCATTGGCAGCACCAGAAGTACACGAAGCTTTACCCCTGGTGCGGATGAAACCAGATGAGGTATCGGCTGGTTTCCGGAAAAGCTATCGACGTAGGTCATCCCGATCACCTTTACTGTGTATTTCACAAAATTGGAAAAGGTCGCATCACCACACCGTGATGGATCCACGGGAAGGCAAAACAAGCATTCGCCGCCAGCTTCTGACGTCCTGATTTTTTTTCAGTTTCCACCAATTTTAGAGTAATGACATTATGATCAGTACCCCTAGATGCATTATAGCATGTATAATCCAGGTCTTTTGGGAAATCCCACGGCATTGATAATGTTGCCCTATTATGATGAGCATATTTGCTCCTCACAAATGAGTATTTTGGATTCGCCACTGGCAGTGTTCTACCTCACGACGAATCCGTTAGCATCGACAAGACTCATTCGCAAATCCATGCTTCGACCTGGATGCGGAACGCTATGTTAGCCGAAGTCTCGGAAGGGCTCGCCTTGGCTTAGAAAGGATTCAGCTGGCAGCATGGCTGAACCAATTATTTTCATGATCGGATGGGCCGTAGATCTAGTCTGCTGGTGTGTAGAGCCTGTCTGTAGAGTCGGCCTGCGGAGTCTATAGAGTCGGCCTGCTGGTTTGTAGAGTAGGCCTGCTGGTTTGTAAAGTCGGCCTCCTGGTTTGTAGAGTCGGCCTGCTGGTTTGTAGAGTCGGCCTGCTGGTTCGTAGGGTTGGTCTGCTGGTTTGTACAGTCGGTCTGCGGAGTCTGTAGAGTCGGCCTGCTGGTTTGTAGAGTCGGCCTGCTGGTTTGTAGAGTCGGCCTGCTGGTTTGTAGAGTCGGCCTGCTGGTTTGTAGAGTCGGTCTGCGGAGTCTGTACTGTCGGCCTGCGAAGTCTGTAGAGTCGGCCTGCTGGTTTGTAGAGTCGGCCTGCTGGTTTGTAGAGTCGGTCTGCGGAGTCTGTACCGTCGGCCTGCGGAGTCTGTAGAGTCGGCCTGCTGGTTTGTAGAGTCGGCCTGCGGAGTCTGTATTGTCGGCCTGCGGAGTCTGTAGAGTCGGCCTGCTGGTTTGTAGAGTCGGCTTGCTGGTTTGTAGAGTAGGCCTGCTGGTTTGTAGGGTCGGTCTGCTGGTTTGTAGAGTCGGCCTGCGGAGTCTGTATTGTCGGCCTGCGGAGTCTGTAGAGTCGGCTTGCTGGTTTGTAGGGTCGGTCTGCTGGTTTGTAGGGTCGGCCTGCGGAGTCTGTACTGTCGGCCTGCGGAGTCTGTAGGGTCGGTCTGCTGGTTTGTAGGGTCGGTCTGCTGGTTTGTAGGGTCGGCCTGCGGAGTCTGTATTGTCGGCCTGCGGAGTTTGTAGGGTCGGTCTGCTGGTCTGCGGACGGAGACCAGCAGATCTGTGGACTAATGTGGCCCTTCAGTATGCTCGGGTGTCGGCTGACGTGACCTTTCGGTTTGCCTGACCGGAAGCGGAGCATCAGCAACCAACCACCAGACGATGGTCTATGGTCTGTCCGACTGGCAGCGGAGCATCAGCAGCCAACCACCAGACGATGGTCTATAGTCTGCTTCATTGGCAGCGGAGCATCAGCAGCCAGCCACTATACAATGGTCTATGTGGTCTGCAGTAACGTCGCGTGACCCAAATGTGTCAGATCAAGCCCGACTCCGCAGCTGGGAATGACCACAGAGGTTCTGAGATTCATCCCCGGATGGGAGGTGCTGGAAATACGGAATCTACGTGGCTACCATATCTGGCTTAGTCGCAATGATCAATATAGATGGAACCAAGTCTGCGGCAAATATTTATTGAGTTGCGTCTCAGTGCTTCATGTTTAGAGATAAAAACGGATAAGCCACATCAATGTAGCCGGGCCTTGTCGTTGTCACATATTTGGTAAACTTGGTGGGGATGTCCTGGTGCCAGTGGAGCTATGTTGAGGTGTGAGTTTGCGTCAGAAATTATACCAGAGACGAAGTAAGCATGCTTGGCCACGCGTTTGATCTTTGTCTCCCTGATAGTTCGCGACATAATTTGCAGTACACAATTGTTACCGACAAAACTGGCAGGACGTAACAATTTGTCGGGAGCAAGTGCGAAAACTTCTGCACAACTCTTCTTTCCTTACAGGATTTCCACAGGACAATATGATGCACTGAACATCAAATCTATTGGAATAACTTTGACCGGCTTCTCATTTCTAAAGTATGGACTCCATGTAAATGTTGTATGCTGCGCAACAATGCACTATATTCACGGAGGCTTTAGTCAGGAATGTGTACAATCAACATTGTATTAGAAGAAAACAAAATTGACTTATCCTTTTTCACCCAGTTGTTTGATCCCAGGGCTGAGTGTCGCAACATTTATAT
The DNA here is from genome assembly GCA_034440575.1 of Imbricaverruca yamaguchii. Classification (NCBI taxonomy): domain Eukaryota; kingdom Metazoa; phylum Arthropoda; class Thecostraca; family Neoverrucidae; genus Imbricaverruca; species Imbricaverruca yamaguchii. The sequence continues at coordinate 422,263 of JAOTOL010001589.1, forward strand.
CCGAAGTTAAGAATCACTTGGATCAGATTTGGCGGTCGAGCTTTTTTTACGTTTGCGTCATTGCGGTGAGTGAATCGTTCGTCGATATGGCCTTACAGCGTGACGTCCAAAATGCGGTCCAATGCTCGGCCCTGCCCAGGAACGTCTTGTCAAGTCAAGTCGTGTCGGGTATAATTGTTGTCTGTCGAAGGACTGTAGCGCAGATGTTTGCAGGAGTCGTGTCGGGCAGAAGTGTTGCCTGTCGAAGAACTGTGGTGTAGCTGTTTGCAGCAGTCGTGCTACACAGAAGTGTTACAGACTTACAGACGACAAACTCGTGGTGGAAGTAAAGCTACATAGAAGTGATATGGAAGCTGTATCCGGCAACAGTGCTTGCAATGTCCAGTGTCAGGTGTGTCATGATACTAGCCACAGCAACAGGAATCGCTTGACGTCTACAGACTCTCCTCCCCAGAATAAAGGTCCTCCCCAGTGTAAAGGTCCTCCCCAGTCTAATTACCCTCCCCAGTGTAAAGGCCCTCCCCAGCATAAAGGCCCTTCTCAGTCTAAAGGCTCTCCCCAGTATAAAGGTGCTTCCAAGCATAAAGGCCCTCCCTAGTCTAAAAGCCCTCCCCAGTATAAAGACCCTTCCCAGTCTAAGGGCCCCCTTCCCAGCCGCAAACATGAACGCCGGTGTGAGTACACGCCGCGCGCAGAGGCGTCGTGACCGACACGACGAGCGGGCGCGGCGCAGTCGCGTCAGGTGACGACCTTTGACATGATGACCTTGGCCGTGGCACGGCCCTGTCGGCGCCAGACAGCGGCTCCGGAGGCCGAGACAGAGCGTATCTGGTGGCAGAGCCCCGGGCGTGGCCAAATCGACCATCCATCTCTCGCGCGCGCCGGCAGACACGGTGCGGAAACGTGGCGTGCCATCGGCCAGAGGCGACACAACCGAGCGCGGCTGGGCGGCAGCGCGCCTTCGTCCAACGAACGGCCTCTCGGCAGACATAGGCAGTTCGGGTAAACTGGGCGAGAGCTGGGTGGGTGCGCCTCGTCGTCGTCGACGGGGTGGTGATGCCCAAGGTGTCGCGACAGGGAACTGTCGGAGGCTCTGGTTAATTGTGGGCTGGCTGACGCTCACTTACTCAGAGGCCTGAGATGGCTGCGCATTTCGAAATGTTGACTGCATAATACAAATAGTGTCCTAATCACCACAAGTTTGTTTTCATTGCTATATGCGCTTCGCACCTTAGTGGATATCAAGTGATCTCGGTTAGTTCCATACAAGTCTCACTGTGCATCCTGTTTTTGTTTGTGTAATCGAGATAGTTGCGGTTTGGAAGTAAAGCCTAATTTCGCGCACTATGATGCGACAAAGATGCACTTCAGCTTACCTTCGCTGGCTTTGAGGATGCCACTATGTTTTGTGATCTGTGGACGTGTGATTAATTATTTGATGATTAATCATGATAGGGCCAATGATACTAGCCGCCGGAACAAGCTAGGATATGATTCGGACGTACTATCTATGACGCCATGTACGGAAACCCCATGACATATGAAATGCACACCGGTAATGAACACTGATAGTTTAATCAAGGGAGGATCCAGGCATTGTCATGGAAAGAGGGAGCTTGGGGGCGCATAGTCTGCGTCGGTCATATAGCCGGGCTTTGTGTCGGGGACGCCTCTGGCTGAAAAATAAATACATAGGTATCTGCCCCTAGCTTAACCTGCCCCTGAGTTTAACCTGAATCAGTGATCATTCGTGAAGACGTCATTTTCAGCTTCTGGTACGCATAGCGGACATCACTCGGCAGCGGTTTTCCATGCGGAAAACAAATGTGTTCTGGAGACCATTGTATAATCGTCCTCGTCTCACTTCGGCTCAGGTCGTGTTCCTGATGTAACATTTCCGGCTCCAACTACCATCCCACCTTGCGACCATGGCTCCTGCCACCATCTCATTGTTCTGACGATCCATAATTCCTGTTACCGTCTCAGGATCTAGACGGTCCCTGGTCCTTATCACTATCTCCTGGTCCTGACGGTCCATAGTTCCTACCACTATCTCCAGGTCCTGACGGTCCATAGTTCCTACCACTATCTCCAGGTCCTGACGGTCCATAGTTCCTACCACTATCTCCAGGTCCTGACGGTCCATAGTTCCTACCACTATCTCCAGGTCCTGACGGTCCATAGTTCCTACCACTATCTCCAGGTCCTGACGGTCCATAGTTCCTATCACTATCTCCAGGTCCTGACGGTCCATAGTTCCTACCACTATCTCCAGGTCCTGACGGTCCATAGTTCCTACCACTATCTCTAGGTCCTGACAGTCCATAGTTTCTACCACTGTCTCCAGGTCCTGATGGTCAGTGTGTTCCGCGGATGCCTGAACAAACCCCATAACTCCCGTCACTCTCTCAGGACCCTGACTGTCAATAACTCTTGGCACCGTCTCGGGACCCTGACGGTCAATAGCTCCTGCTACCCTCCCGAGGTCCTAATGTCAATAGCTCCTGCTATCGTCTCAGGATGCTGACGCTCAATAGGACCTGCTACCCTCTCGGGGTCCTGACGATCAATAGCTCCTGTCACCGTATCGGGTTCCTGGCGGTCAACAGTTTGTCATCGTCTCGTGGCCGTGACAGCCAATATTTCCTGTTAGTCTCAGAGCCCCGACCGCAAATAGTTTGTCACCATCTCCGGGCCTAAACGATCAATAACTCCTGTCAGTGTGTTGAAATATTGATCAGTCCATAAGTCCGCTGATCTGTTCTATTAAGTCATCCTATTCTAATAGGCTACCCTATTTTACAAAACCACCATTGTAGCGAGTTCGTTCGCAACCAATAACCAACATCTCGCTGGGCCCCGTGGGTGCGGTGATCAAGGGAGATGGGTGGATGCCACCACCAAACTTCGTGAAGTTTAATGTTACACCAATGGCATTCTATAAAAAAAACGACATAAACCTTTTCGCTCCTCCCCTCCCCCTCCCCCCTCCCACTCTATTCTAAATCCGCGGCGAGGCTCATGGCTGCCCTGTGAGTCCAGATTGATGTTGGACCTCTCACACTTCTGAACATAGCTGAGAGATCACTTTCCAAGGGACATGATTCGGTGAAGTATTTTCCCCACCTTATAAACATTCGATGCATTGAGTGCAAAAAGATGCAATCTTCCCTTTACCTTTCGAAAAACATGTTTTATTATATTTATGGATTAACAATCCGCCATATATAGGTAGCGTACATGAATGTGTGCTCACCTAGCCTAAAATACATAAATATTTGCAAAGTGACCGATCAGTAGCCATTGAAGGACGCGCAGCTGCCGAATCTCACGGTGGAGCGATATTACGGTGGATCATTTTGTCATCATTACTCATGAAAATGTCTGAGGCGGTGCGCACTAGGTAAAGAAATCCAAGGTCAACTCCATTATCAACACACGCGTCTCAACCTTGCTATCTCGCACGAGGTTGATGTCGTACTCCGATGCAGCATGATACGTTATCGGATCACGAATTCGGCGGGCCCCATGCTGTTTGTGGCTTACGACGGCTGGATGGCGCCAGATTCGTCCCGCAGAGTATGTACCATGAAGGGTCAGGGTCACAGCACATGCTACACGACCGCTCATCGTCACGGCTGCACATTCGCTCTGACCAGTGGCGTGTGCGTGCTCAGGAAAGTAGTGTTGAGGCTTTGGAAAATGAGTTGAAGTTGCAAAATGGATCATGATTTCAAAGGAAGAGAACAGGGTGACATGACTAAAGACTTATTCGTTGTCTATGTATATTGCATTTGTGCACACTATGTACAAGCACACACCTACACACACACACACGGACGCGCGCTTGTATTTATACATTATATATATATATATATATATATATGTGTGTATGTGTATGTGTGTGTATGTGTGTGTATGTGTGAGTGTGTGTAGTGTGTGTGTATGCACTGTTGTTTTCTTATTCTTCCTTCCTTCATTCTTGTTCGGTTTCAGATTGGCTGGCATCATTTGCCTCTCTCCGTTCTCCATATCCGTATGTTACAAATCATGACAATTGTTAACAACACATATTCAGGGTCCGACTCACGTAGGGGAAGTCCGGCGAAATTATAAGGAAAAACAATGTCGTACAAAGGGGACAAAGCCTGCGCTGGGCTCATAACTAAGCATGAAACGCTGAACAATATCCCACCAATGAGGTAGGATTTTTCTCTCTCAATCTCAATCTCTCCACCACCTTCCAAGTATCTTCTCAATTTCTTCACCACCTTCCCGTGGAGGGGAGTGCTCCGAAGATCCGGTGGACAGTCTCTGCCCAATGGGGAGGAGTCAGACTAGGAGTGATTCTTTCACCCCTATCCTCTATTTGCAACATATATCCCATCTCAACATCCTAGGCTTTCACCTGGCTCTGCAAGGCCAATTCTCCTATGAGGAAGTAGAATAACTTCACTGGTCCTACCCGTCTGCTCAGTTGTATCGGGGAGTCAGTCACACTCCCTCACCCCGTCCCCCAGGGTTCACAAGAGTCCTGGAGGTTGGGGTCCCCCGCCGCACGGTGTTAGTTGCGACGGGTAACCAACACACCTCTGTGGTCCCGATATCCCTGAGGGGCAGGTGACCCTGTAGGGCCCATACTGGTCAAGTGACAGGTCGCCTAGGGCTGGGTCCGAAGCTTGTTCCTAATTCCTGCCTGTCCTGCCGGTAGGGGTCAGGGGGTGGGCTACTCTGTAGTGCGATCGAAGTGGTGAGCCTCTCTCTCCCGGCTGTGTGAAGGCACCGCTTGCCCCGTATAGCTCAGTGGACGTTTAGCGCCTTGCTGTCACGGCAGCAAGCATCCCCGTGGGACCCCTTGCGGTGGAACGTTGCGCGGGGAAGAAACATACCGCTTACATGGATTCTTCAGCACACAAATCTACCCTCCACCTTGTCTTGACTCTGACGATTCGTCGTTCCCCTTTTCCCACTCCCATTCGAGCACCTTCTCGATGTGGCTCGATTTGGACGCTATCTCGGCTAGCCCTTCTGTTGCGGTATCTCGTCCAGCGGAGCGACGCGACCTGACAACATACTCGAACGTGACACCCGAGTTGAGCCCGGGTTTGTCGACCAAACTGCCCTTATCTTGCCGAGTTATGAACTCAGACTGTCTAACCTCAGCCCTTTCCAAAGGTGTAACACCACCGAGTGTTTTGGCGTGGTACAGTGGTACGGTGCAACAGATTGGGTGACGGTGGCAAGGAAGTGAAGTTTTGGAACCTGGAGGAGGCCAGGAGGACATTAAATGCCACGATATTTACGTTTACGCACACCATCAATGAGAGACACTTGCAAAGGACTGTGGTTTTGGCGGACTTATACCTGACTATGAAAACTCATCGCGCCAAAAACTATTCCAGAGGTATCGTCACTTCCCATGACCTACCTACAAGGTGTGACATGTGAAGAAATTGTCCGCGGTCTCACAAATTTCGGTGTCCTGGAGGCCAGGAAATTGGCAACAAAAAGCATGCAGTTTCACACGACATAGACTGTATCGTACCAACATTTAGGCTTCAAACATAATCCACCGATGTGAAGATCGATCACGTTAGGGTCGGAGTCCGCGTTTATCGACCAATCCCGATGGGATGCTTTGACTGTCACAAAAATGGTCGCACCAGACGCCACTGTCAACCCAACCCAAGATGTTTGTGATGTGCCTCCTCGGAGCATTCCGTAGACGCTTGCACATCTGACACTTGTGCTGTCCACACTGCAAGGGTGTCCACTCTGCTCATGACGGAGTATGCTCAGTATTCAAATTGACGCAGGACATCATGAAATTGAGGTGTGACGGGGGCGTGACATTCCGAGAAGCTCGGGAAGTGGCCAAGGCAGTCACTGCGGCTCGGTCTTACGCGGTCGTGGTGGCCAGCCCTGTCCATCGATGTTGTCCTTCAACGTCAGTCACCCAAAGAGCGAAAAGACGTACCATCTACCGCGCAAGCACCACGAAACTGTGATCCTCTTGGTAGCAATGCTCTTGACAAGATGACAGCCCGTCACTTGATTGGCGTGCTAAACGAATGTGGTCTGACTATCATCCAGGTAAACCCATGGGATGAACTAGTTGTAGCTGTAGTTGTAGTCAACGGTCGCAGTAGCTGTAGTTGCTGTCCATTGAGTTCGCTGCTCCCTTGCAGATACAGGCTTCGTGCAATTCCCTCAGGCAGCGTTGTCCTGGGTATCGCACGGGCGCCTGTCAGACTGCTGCCCCTGCAACTCAGGTGATTGAACCGGACAGAGAGGAATCCACTCAAAGAACAACACCCGCAGAAGTCCCCAAGGTAGACCCCACCCCCCACATCGACTAACCTCCCTCAGATCGGCCAAATCACTGCCACCAGTGATAATTCCAGTGCGAAGTGGAGCTCCGGACCTGTACCACCCGAGATCGAGCAGAGCGAGCCACGAGTGTGGCACCACTCATGGGCGCGAGAGGCGTGGTGGGAGACTTCCCCACTGCCACGAGTGTGGCACCACTCATGGGCGGGAGAGGCATGTTGGGAAACTTCCCCACTGCCACGAGTGTGGCACCACTCATGGGCGCGAGAGGCGTGGTGGGAAACTTCCCACTGCCACGAGTGTGGCACCACTCATGGGCGCGAGAGGCGTGGTGGGAGACTTCCCCACTGCCACGAGTGTGGCACCACTCATGGGCGGGAGAGGCGTGGTGGGAAACTTCCCCACTGCCACGAGTGTGGCACCACTCATGGGCGGGAGGGGGGGGGGAAACTCCCACTGCCACAGTGGGTGGGGGGAGGCGTGGTGGGAAACTTCCCCACTGCCACGAGTGTGGCACCACTCATGGGCGGGAGAGGCGTGGTGAGAAACTTCCCCACTGCCACGAGTGTGGCACCACTCATGGGCGCGAGAGGCGTGGTGGGAGACTTCCCCACTGCCACGAGTGTGGCACCACTCATGGGCGGGAGAGGCGTGGTGGGAAACTTTCCCACTGCCACGAGTGTGGCACCACTCGTGGGCGGGAGAGGCGTGGTGGGAAACTTTTCCACTGTCACGAGTGTGGCACCACTCGTGGGCGGGAGAGGCGTGGTGGGAAACTTTCCCACTGTCACGAGGCTCGGTAAGGAATGGCGATCTCCATCGGTGCCAAGCGAACCACCTGCCCCTTCTAGGAAGATAACGGATTCACCGCCATCCCCAGTCCCATTAGCAGGCGAACCACACGACCTACAAACAGTAAGGGGATGCCTACTTCGTCACCGACCGAAGGAAATTCCCGACCCCGTCTCCTTACTGAGTCGCCCATGATGAGGCACCAACCTTAACACCGAGACGTGCGAGATAGACGACCATCCTAGCGGGACTACTTTACATCCCACCACATCGTACTTCCAAACAGCTTACTGCGAAGAAATGCTTTCAATGAGACAGCATGAGGGGAAATATACCTCTGCATGACACTCCTTTACCATGATTTCCCAATGCGTTTCCATGAATAAACCAGTTATGGTCGCTGTTTCACCAATGCAGTCGATACGCTCTTGAAACCTAAATAATGAACTAGCACCATTACAATTACAATTCCACAATTACACAATTAATCACAATTACACACAATCTTACCTCGAAATATTTACCGGAATGTATCACTCATATTTTTGTGCCCACACCTTTTAAAGTCCTTTCCGTTCGCATGGACAGGAAGCTCCACCTCCCATTGTCTACCTTGTTTGACTTCCACAGCACGCTTAACCTAAAAGGACCAACGTAATCGGTACGCCTCTAAACTTTAAACCGAGTCAATTGATGCCCAACAACAGTTCACAATGTCTGCTTGTGTGCATGCTTGTGTACCGGGTTTCAATGCAATCATCCCGTGCGTACTAGCGTCTTCCGCTCTGGCTATGTCAATTTGTAATCAGTCTTGCGATTCGGTTACTCTCGGTGTCAATATGGCCTGGTGACACTAGCTACACGAGCTGACCAACAGAGAGCAGTCGACACCTATTGCCAGCGCGCACTGTTGGAATACCTACTCCCAGTGCCACTCCGCGGGTGCAACCAGCACGAGGTAATGTCAACATTGATATGATTGTTTTTGCACAGTCTGTGTTTATGTCTGATGAAATACTGCGCCGGGTTTGTAATCTCGTAGCAAATTGATCCGGGAATTCGGCTCATGTCTGTCGGTATCGCGTCTGTTTGTTCCGTCCCACCATATGCATTGAGAAGACTGCTGTAGGCCTCAATAGGCTGCTGTGACCGCTATATGCTACTTAAAGGCCGCCTGTCTCTAACGACTGAAGCCACCCGGCCGGCGACCTACGGCGACCTACCGTCCCGCCCACCTCTGTCCCTGACGGCTGGGGTCACCCGACCGGCGACCTACGGCGACCTACCTTCCCGCCCACCTCTGTCTCTAACGACTGAAGCCACCCGGCCGGCGACCTACGGCGACCTACCGTCCCGCCCACCACTGTCTCTGATGGCTGGGGTCACCCGACCAGCGACCTACGGCGACCTACCTTCCCGCCCACCTCTGTCTCTAACGACTGAAGCCACCCGGCCGGCGACCTACGGCGACCTACCGTCCCGCCCACCTCTGTCTCTGATGGCTGGGGTCACCCGGTCGGCGACCTATGGCGACCTAACGTGACGGCTGGGGTCACCCGACCCGCCCTCTATGGCGACCTAACGCCCACCCACCTCTGTCTCTGATGGCTGGGGTCACCCGGTCGGCGACCTATGGCGACCTAACGTCCACCCACCTCTGTCTCTGATGCTGGGGTCACCCGGTCGGCGATCTACTGTCCATCTCGCAATATTTAGCTGCACTCCATTCCCGGTATGTCAGTGGTACAAGCATCACTGCCATGCACGCGCAACCAATACTCAGCGGAGCTTCTCAGCATTAAGTCAGGGCTGCCGATATGCACGCTAAGATTTCTATCTTTATCTTCCAGTGAAGAAGTGTGATGAACAAGTGTGCGAAGTACGAACACCAAACTTAAAAATGGAAGAATGTCAATTCGAGTGAAACGCTAAGTCGCTCCAAGCGTTTCATTTTGGGACACACACGATTGGTTGGACATACTACGGATGGCATACCACATCTGCAGCGGGACATACCTCAACTGCGGCGGGACATCTAGTTGGTATATATGCTGTGCCAGCGGTAATATATACATAGCGTACTTGTGTCCATGTTCACAAACTCGACACCATATGGGCTCTTTTGGATTCGAATGCTATCACAGTTCGGATTTAGCCTTTATTACCTATAAGCGCAACTGAGGGCAATCCTTCGTTACCAGACAGCGCTCGCATTGGAGCGGGACGGAATCCGCTCACCCCTCCTATTTGTCGACGGTATTTCATAAACAGGCGGCGATATTGTAATAAAATGTCGTGACTTTGCTAAAAATTGGTTAGCTCATCGGATGCACAAAAAAAAACTCGAAGCCCGTTGGTAAATATAGGAACAGCGGCGGTGCAAAATAGGCCGACCGTGCGAGAGGCAACCACCGGCCAGTCTCCGGGGCGCCGAGCGTTCAAGGTCACGAGGGTCTCGTCGGTGCAATGGAGCGACGGCGTGGTAAGGCGGTCGATTTCAACCTCATTTGGCCCTGAAGGCATTGACTTATGGTCATAAAATGCATACTGAAACATTTTCACGACAGCCGTAATCTATCATCCAAATTTCGTACCCCTAGCTTCAATAGTTGCAGATAATTTGGGGCGGAGGCGGTGGGGATCACCCCTTCCCGCATGTATCATGTCAGAGGCCCTCTCAGGTGCGTATTTAAGCTACCCCAGCGGCGGCTTCGCCCCGTCATCCCATCGAGTCGTGCTGAAGCGTGCTCGCTGGACACTGCACAGAGGAGGCGTGCCGACGCCGCTACTGACGCTGCGGTGTGTTCCAGCCAGGAGGAGAACATGCGGAAGGAGGAGATCGGCCGTCAGATCCTGGCGATGCTGAAGCTGCCGTGCGTGCCGCGGCGCCCCTCCTTCGTGCCCGACTACGACAGCCAGATGCTCAAGCACGCCATAGCAAACATTCAGAACCAGTTCCTGCGGGGCCACAGCGACCTGCTGAAGCGAGCGCAGAGTCTCTACCCGTCCTGTGAGTCGGGGTCTCTGAGGCAGGCTGTGAGTCTGAGTCTCTACCCGCTCTGTAAGTCAGGGTCTCTACCCGTCCTGTGAGTCGGGGTCTCTGAGGCAGGCTGTGAGTCTGAGTCTCTACCCGCTCTGTAAGTCAGGGTCTCTACCCGTCCTGTGAGTCGGGGTCTCTGAGGCAGGCTGTGAGTCAGAGTCTCTACCCGTGCTGTGACACAGGATATCCCTCCAAGGGTATCCATCTATCCCCAGTTTGGCCGGCGCCACTGCCTCTGCATGATCCAAAGCTGACGCGCTACTTGCATGTGGAGCGGCTTGAGTGGCTACGTTGTTTGTTCTTATGATAATGGGTTCAACCACAGATTCGAAATTGGGGGTGGGGGTAAACCCGGGACACGATAAGTTTGAATAGGAAAGAATGGCCTAACACCGCCTCCCCTCACCCGAAAAGAAGTATTTTGATTTCAACACTTCTTTTTCAATGTCATTTTCAGACACTTAAATTCGATGTTCAATGTATGCCTTTTCAGATTTTCCATAAAAGAAGATATGTTGGGGACTACTTAGTGTTTCACTACATAGGTATACCTACCCGAGTGTGTCAAATCCGAGTGTGCCTAATCACTACCTATGAACATCTAACTTTATGCTATCTCTTGATATCAAGCATGGGTAGCTTTGGGAGAAAACGAAGAAACGTGTCGCGACGCGACCGAAGAAATGACTTCGCCCTTTGACTTTGAAAATTAATATGATTTCTGAACAGTGTGATAAGAGTACGACACGGCACGTCGATTGACACCACGTGATGAAAATTGGAGACTCAGCGATGAGGCGGGAGAACTTAGAACCATTTAAGCTAACCTTCGGTCTTGTGGTTTGACATTAATATGACCAGATTTGAAATATTATTTGAGGTGCACCACGGACTACTGCTTGATACCAGATGCCGGTAGGCTAGGGCGATGAAAAAAAAATAGGAGGCGACCAAAGAAATCGGTTTGACCTTTAACCTTAGAACTTAGATATATTTCGCAGTATTATAATACGGTACAAGCCACGTCGAGTGACACTCACTTGGTGTAAATTGAACCCATAGCGACGAATCGCGAGGACCTCGAAAAATTCAAACTAGCCTTTGACATTTAGGTTTGATCTTGACATATCCTGGTTCAAAAATGTTTCTCGAGGGTTCACCATGAACTATCGCTTGAGAATGGATCTGTTTAGGCGCGGACGAAAACCACAAAAAAAAGATGAGGCGACCGAAGAAATCAGCTTGAATTTTGATCCCTCAAGATTATTTCTAATTTTAAACCATCTGATACTGCACAAGACAACACGAATGACACAACACGAATAGCATCCATTGTCTGCAACATAAAGCCACAGCGCCGAAACACAAGGATACAGAAGAACTCAATCAAACCTTTGGCGTTGACATGTCCCGCTTTGAAATGTTACTTGGGTGTTCACCACTGGTTATTACTTGATACCAGATTTCGATAGGTTTGAGAGCAAATGAAAATGAATTAGGCGACTGAAGGATCACCTTGGCCTTCGTCTTTTCAATTGCTTAGCTTTCTTATACTGCCACGTCGAATGACGTCAATTTCATGGAAATTGAAACGTTAACAACCGAACCCCGCGTTCGGTCGATACCGTTTCAATGTCGCCATCTAATAAATCAAGCTAACATTTTACCTATAAGTTTGACCTTCACATGTATCAATTTGAAATGTTGCACGATGGTTTACCATAGACTATTGCTTGAGACCAGACTTGGGCATGTTTGGGTGAAAACGAAAAAAGGGATGCGATCGAAGAAACCGGTTTGCGTTCAACCTTGACCGTTAAAGTCCTAAAGTGAAACCTACGTAGTTCTTTAAAGCGTATTCAGTACTGGCGGAAGCATTTGTGGTCACTGATTTGAACGATCATAAACTAGTCGTTGAATGCTGATGCCAATACAAATACGCCTCTGACGAACTCGTCGTTGAATGCGAATACGAATACGACGGTAACTTGACACACGTGCTTAAGCATACCCATGACTTCTCTCAATAGTCTTGAAGATACCCAAGGACACCCAGAGTCGCATTTGTTCAAGATATATCAATATATGAGCAGGGGAATGCAGCCTAAGACGCACGAAGCCTTGCGATAATGCAAATGTGTTGCCTAACAGAGCACAATTTTCCACCCAAGCGAAAAAAGAAGATAGTCAGGGTTCGTGTTACTCAAGAATGGGCTGGAAGCAGACATTTCTAACGTTTGCTGATTTACCATTATGATATTTTGTGATGACAGATGGCCTGTGAAGCCCGTTCATTAGCTAGATCCGCTTTTATTCTTTTTGGTGATACTACTGTATATATATTTTCACTTTATAAATGATTAAGTAGAAGTTCGCGGCGATGATACTCAGATAGCTGAGGCTTGTGAGGGACACGGAACAAAATTGAGAGGGATAAATTGCTGCTTTTGCTGCAATTGGGGACATCCCCCCACCAGTGGCTATGTAAGGAGGCTTACATTTTTTTCCATCGTGAAACTCACATTTTTCCCACTCGAATAGGCCGCCAGACTTCCAGCCAGATCTCGGCCACCTTCCCCTTCTTATTATTTGCCCTGACGCATAAGCAAACGCGAGTGGCGCCGGCGCTAAAACCAAAGGGCGGACCATGAAAAATTACGACCAGACCATGAAAATATATATAGTGGAACGACGGGTCGTACCATTCCACAACAGTCTCATTGGGACCAAAACAAATGAAGCCAGAGCAGCAAAAACATTCCGGACATGGGTCCAACTCTGAAAAACACTCACAAAACACACACAAAAAATAAAACTCCAACTCTGGACAATGACGCAAAAAAACTAAAACATTTTAAACCCAAAAAAGTGCCCAGGCAGCTAAAGTTCGCGCTAGGGATCCAAGCAAATGACATCGGAGCACAAAACATCACATTGGACTGGATAAAAAACTCGCGTCGCAAAACTCCTTGAAAATCACCCTGGAGGCCCAGAAGGGCGCGCCGGGCCCCAAAAGTTGCAGCTGCTCAAAAAATCAATTCTTAGCCGGAATGCACTCTGGGACAAGAATATACTCCTTCAGTGGCCGCAGTGCAACTTTTACACTGCAGGGCAAATTCCTCCTCTATCCTGAGAGGCATAAGCTCCCAAGAATCGTGCCGGGGCTCTAAAGCTCGCGCTGGGGCCACCAAAATTCGCGTCGGTCCACCAGAATTCGCGCAGGGGTCTTCAAATAAGTACTTCGGGCCCCCGAAAACTCGTTCCGAGGCTCGAAAACTTGCAATAGGAACCGCCAAAATCGCGTTAGGGCAACAGCTAAGTAAAACGCTTCCCACAAACTCAAATCTGTCCCCAAAAATATCGCGCTCGGGACCCACAATTCCCATCGGTAGTCCCGTCGAAGCTCCACAAAATTTCCGTTTAGACTCACACGTAAGAACAGTGTGACCACAAAAACGAAATCGGTATCCGAAAAAAAATCAAGCTGGAGCCTTCCAAAATAAGAATGTACTTAACAAAATAAATGTCCTGTTCAAGAACATGGCTCTGGAGCGCCGAACATGCAACCAGATGCCTTCACAAATTGCATATGGCACTGAAAAACATGCCGTATCTAAAAAAATCCAGGTGTGATGCAAAAACGTGGCGCCAGGGACTCGAAAAGTCAGGCCGGGATTCGGTATTTACAACAAGAACAACAAATCGACAAAAATCTCGTCGAGCCCAGAAAACCGGCGTTGGGTCCCTGGAACCACGCGCCTGGGCGCGATAAATCGCGCTGGGACTAAGAAGCACCGCACAGAAGCCACAACATCGTACTGGACCACCACAAATGTGCGTAAGACCCCCCAAAACACAACAAGAACCTAAAAGCATAACGGAGGCCGACAATACAACTGGCCCTCCAAAACGCACATAGTCTCCCAAAAAGCGACAGAGCCTTAACATGCCTGGACCTCTAAAAAATGCACCAGAAGCTCTTATGGCACACAGAGGTCATAAGGACGCAGCAGGGCCTGGAAAGAGGCTGGGGCCGCAAATGGCAACATGGTTCCAAAACGAACAAAAGCACCGGGCGTTAAATTAAGACATCTGGATTTTCGAAAACGCCTGACACATACAAAATTATCGGTGCCCAAAAAAGCAACAACACACTAAAACGAGGAGGGGTTTCGAAAATGCATTAGGCCGCTGCGCAGAAAGACGCAGCGGGTCCAACAAAGAACACTGAGGAAGGGCCTCGGTTCGACAGCCATTCTGAGAGGATAGCAGTAAAGATATCAGGTGCGTCAAAGCTGAACGGAATCTGCATTTCATAACTACCAGAAAATGTGGGAGGTAGGAAATTAACGATCGGATTTAATTACTAGACTTTTCGCAGTGAGTGCCCATACACACCCATTGCAGCACGTCAAATATGGCGCAACTTTATCATGTGACAGTAAGTAGCAAAAGGTAGAAGGCCTAGCAGAAATCGTAGCATCGCACGAAGTGTTGCGAATGCGCCGAATGCGCACACATGCACGGACATTGGCGTCGTGGCGACTGGGTGATATGAACTGGAATGCCTGAAATTGGGAAATTTTACATTTCAAAGTGATGGGTAATATATTTTAATTTCAAGTTAGGGGTTTAATACATTTTCTAAATTCCTGCTCGTTTTATGGTTTGTTGCTTTTTATGCACCGAGGATATTTTTACGTGTCAGGGCGTTTTCGAAGGTACATCAAGTTAGCATGGTCCCCGCGTGCCTTGAAAGCTACCAGTGTATTTTTTTGTAGAGCTCCATGCATGTTTATTTAGGGCTGCAACGCGTGTTTTGAGGCCCTGACGCTTTATGGAAGATTGTTTGCTTCAGAGCGTAAATTGTATTTTCGGCCCCCGTTGTGCTCTTGGAGTCCTGCTGTGTTTATTTGGGGCTTCTAACGCACATTTGGGGGCGTTCGGTTTTGGGGCTGCGGTGCGGTGTGTCCCAGCCTGACTTATCGCTCCAAGGCGCGTGGTTCCGGTTACCCAACGCCAGTTTTCTGGGCTGAATGCTATTTTTCTGGATTTTTTTCTGATTTTTTTCTCTAAAAAGTCCGAATTCCGGCCCGATATTTCGAGACCCTGGCGCCATGTACCTGTATCCCATCTCGATTTTTCGAGATTCGGTATTTTTTTCTCGGCGGCATACACAATTTGTGAAGGCATCTTGTAATATGTTCTGTGCTCCAGAGCCATTTTACCGACCCTGACATTGATTTTTTGGGAATCCCTCTTTTTTTAGGGTTCCAGCTCGAAATTTTCGGATGCCGATCCGGTTGTTGTGATATGGGTGTAATTCCAGCAGTGTGAGTTGATTTATCAAGGGATACCGAAATAAAACTGTAGAATTTGATGGGAGAGTTAGTGTTGAAATCCGACGAATCAGGAAAGATGGTGGTAGATTAGGCCCCTCCAACAGGATAATTTAGTTGATCTCTAATCATTTCATTTCGATAAGTCCCCTTTGACAAAATTGCGATCGAAATCCCAGGCGTATTAATTAATTCGTGAAGAATTTGTTATTTTAACTTGTTTGGTAGGTGCCTTGCAACCAGCACCAAATGTTGGAAAAATTCGCAAATTCTTATGATTCCGATCAGAAAACCAATGTAGCCCATTTCTTGTTGTCACCTTCGCGAAATTATCGTCCTAGGACTTGGAAATGAGCGCTTAAGCTTTGCTTAGGGCATCAAGCTGGTGGTAATAAGTAACAGTAGTGATAAATCGAGCTATATTCAGTTATTCTTGGAGGACATAACGGTGGGTTGATCAATGAGAGATGTGTTAAAGATATGCTTAGCATCAGCCTCGCTGTAATCTACAGGCCAGCGGGAAGATTTTTCTGTTCGAAAAACCATCGAGACGTTGGTTGGTTTTGACACTTAGGTATCTAACTACATATTACTTATTTATACCTTGGTATGTCCCAGTTTTCAGCGAAAAAAATTGTTTTTGCGTGTTGAGTACATAATGCGCCATGCCAAGAACAAACAGTACATTAATATGAAATCATGTTTCCCATTCCCGAACCATACTAACCTAAAAACAATAGGAGGCCCTAACACAATGGAGGCCCCTTTTCGGGGAGAGGAGGCCCCCTTTCGATCTTGCCCCCACCTGGAAGAATTTCGTGGCGACGCCACTGAGTGAAAGGTTTACTTGTTCGGCCAACGTACCATCAAAATTAGAGCAATGGTCTGTCGATCTATGTGTTTGTGTACCGCTGAGGGGGGTCAGGAGCTAAATTTGTGGGTCAAGCAATTCATTAATTAATAAAGAGAGTATGAATGGGGCGAGCGAATGTGAAGTGAATGAGGCGAATGAATGTGAGTAGGTAGCGTTAATGATCAACGGAAGCCGCTTGAAGCTCAACACAGTCACCTATTTCGTGCGGTACATTGCACAAAATTATACTATTACTAGCGTCCAAAAAGTCCAACACGGGACATGTCATTCAAACCAATGGGAAATTTCATTCTCTTCAATTATCTAAGTGCAATGTATTAATTATAATCTGGCTAAAGACTCTCACTTACCTATACGGTGTTCCCAAAACATTGACCTGGCATATACATAAATTCGTGTTAGGGACGGCATCTCAAACCAATATCACGTCGGCTGGGGTTTGGGGAATGTGTGGTGGAGGTGGCGGCGAAACACAACACAATACACCACTGACAAAGGCACAAACAACAAAGGAGTGCTTTAGGTCAAGCCTTCAATAAGTTCAGTTAGTTCAAGTAGTTCAATCAGTTCCAGTCGAGTTTAGGCTGGATCAAGAATACCACTGACACATCCATACCACTCACCCCGAATTTGAACACTATTTTGAACACCTGTCACCCACACCCCACTCACCCCCACCCCACCATCACCCCGCACACCCACACCCCCACAACATCTCGCACCCACATCCGCCACCACCCCCGACACCACCCCCGACACCCCACCGACGGCAGAGCCGCCATCCCTACAGTTACACCCATGCTCATGACGTGTCTGTGTGGCTTCAAAGATCCGTGACCTGGCGACATATATATATCGGCGAGGGAAAGAGTGAGAGTGAGAAAGAGAGCGAAAGATAGAGAGATAGAGAGAGAGAGAGAGAGAGAACTGAACAACATATTGTAACTGTGTCCGAGTGTGGCTCGGCACCAGCAGCCCTGCGCACCGGCGCCAATCAGAACGTGGTCACGGGGATACTGGCGGGCAGCCAGTTTCCGGGTGTCTCGTCTTGCACGGCTCGGCGCGTCGGCTCTGCGGCACCTGCGCCAGAGCTCCAGTTACTACAAGCAGTTACTACACAGGCATGACAGGCAGAGGCGCGGCCAAAAGGGGCCCGAGGCACGCCGATTTTGTCATGTTATTTCGACAGCCCCTCATGGAAATGTGTGGAATTATCTCCACCAAATATATTTTTATGTTGATAATTGAATCAGCTTCCATCCTTTTATAGCAGAAGGGTTAATGGAAATAAGGCATAATAATGCGGGAGCACATTTAGTTCTGAAGAACAGGACTGCTTGAACGTTATATTTGCCCATTTCCAATACTTATCAAATGTCCTTGCTCTTGCAGGAGCATACAGGCAGTAGTTTACATCAACAGTGTCAGCCTGGGCTGACAAGTTAGGTGACCGTGGCACCAACGCTGAGCTTGGCCTGTATACTGAAAAGGATTGGTTTCGCGCCGGTGGTGCCTGACTAACGTCTTCCAACTTCAGTCGTATGGAGCTCGTATTTTGAAACTCGGAAGCCTGTTACGCTTTATCGGTCCTGTCACTTAACGCATATAGCAGTCTTCAATATTGCAGCGCCAGCACTTTTAGCTACAGTACGTTCCAGGAGTGCTTGAAAGTATTTGTATGTTCCTGGGAGTACTGACCCATTTCCGAAGATGCTGGGCACTTTGACAGTCGAAACAGTTTATGTAGTTGACATCTGCTGATGCCACCAACAGCTAAGAACGTCTGAACTGTAAAAACTTGAGGTACAGAGCCACGTGTTGAGAATTCCTCGCTCGCCACTGCATTGAGACACTGTTTTGCCGTCAGGCGACTGGCCCGAGGAGGAGCAGCTGACCGGCGGGCGGTCGCCGCCGTCGCTGACCATCTTCTACAACCTGACGGCGCTGTTCCCAGCCGGCGAGCACGGCGTCACCGTGGACGCCGCCGACCTGCGCATCTACAAGCTGGCCGCGATGGTGAGGCCCGGCGGCCGTGTCGGCGCAGAGGCCCGGCGGCCGTGTCGGCGCAGAGGCCCGGCGGCCCCGGCGGCGCAGAGGTCCGGCGGCCGTGCCGGCGCAGAGGCCTGGCGGCCGTGTCGGCTTTGTGTGTCTCGGCGCCGCACCAGTCACTGGCAGTCTCCCATTCATTCAGTTCCTCTCTGCAAAGTCAGGCTTAGTTGCTCCGCATGGTTCAGTTGGCATGCACAGTTAATTTGTCATTGTCTTCGGCACCAAAGAAATTCCGAAATGCTTCAAGTTCCTCGCGCAAGAAATGTGGCGTGCATGCTAGGATTGCTTCGAGAAGAGGTCGAGAACTCACATAGCTGTGCATCTATTGACTGAAACTTGCAATTATTGTGTATCAGCATTTCATCGTTACAGTCATCACCCTTAATGTCGACAGGCGCAGCTGCGTTATAACTCATAATGTTGACCCATGTAGTTTGCTTCATGAGAGGCTGAGTGGCGACAAATCTGCTCGAGAATTGAGACTGGACTGGGAGGAAATCATGAGCAAAATGGAAGCTTTCAGCAGGCAAGCGGTCGCCCAGCCAGACAGCCAATGCATTGGTCGTGCGTGAATAGATTGATAAATCGTTGGCTCCAGAAAGCTTTACACAGCTCTTTTTCGCGAACGACTCTGCAGAGGGTTCCAGGTATGGCGTGAGTAGGGTGTTTCGTCAAAGCCCAACCATCAATTAGTCATTTTCCTTCGTTATCTGCCAGGCATGAGCATATTAAATGATGTCACGGAGGGGAATTTTACAATTAGAGGAGCAGTTCATGGGAGGGATGACACTGTTCATTTTTTGTCATTCACAGTTATATTAGCTGCGCAAAGATTCCCGTACCTGGATTCATTCCATTAAATTGCATGTGCGGGTACCGACGATGAGAGGAAAGCACCCGGAATTAAAGACAAAATCAAGCCAGTACAGAATAACTGAAAGTGAAAACCCAAAGTTGATTATTCTTCATTTGCACCGATGAAAAGGAAGCAACGTAGTATCTTCTCAGATAGTGTCACGGCAGTACTCCCTCTCCACTCCCTAGCTCATCCCTGCATGATGCCGGATTTCGGCCAAAACGCCAGTGGGCAAAAGTATCTCGGATACGACCATGTCCCGGTTAGATGACGCCATCCATATCAGCTGGTACAAGGCAGTAGCTGCACCAGCCGGTACAGAGTAGCAATATCCGATCATCCCGTGCTTGGCATGGACTGTTCTGAAGCCTCAGGAAGATTTTGTGTCCGGGGCGCACTAATAGCCAAAGTCGCTGTAGCTGCCACTGCAACATGAACCAATTACGCCAGACGCCATCTGAGATCACCCACATTCGCCTCCAGACGGTGTGTGTGGGGAACAGGGGCGGGGGGGGCAGCAGTAGTTGTAGGTCGGGTGTCATACTACATCACTGTACGTGCTGAACCGTCACCCCAGATGAATATCGACCTCTGACCTTTCGGAACTCGTGGCGACTCCAAGGTATACGGAAAGGCCGGTCCTGACGAGTTCTGGCTCGATAACTTTGAGAGACGGAATGACTGGTCCTTATGAGCTCTGACCTCGATACTGCTGCCATATACGGGATGGCTGGTCTTGATAGCTGGCCCCTGTGGGCTCGACACCTCTGATAGACGACGGTTCTCCTCTGCTGAGCTCTTGACTTTGGTCTACACGAAGTGGTGCTCACTCATGGACTGTTCTGACGAGCTCTGACCTATAACCTCTGGTCCCCCGGTCCAGTGTCCACTGCTGGACGGTGTGGCGGTGTGAGTGTGGCAATAGTCGGTGAGATGTGGCGATTGGATGTGGCAGTAGTCGGTGAAATGTGGCGGTGTGGGTGTGGCAGTAGTCGGTGAGATGTGGCGGTGGGAGTGTGGCAGTAGTGGGTGAGATGTGGCGGTGGGAGTGTGGCAGTAGTCAGTGAGATGTGGCGGTGGGATGTGACAGTAGTCGGTGAGATTTGGCTGTGGGAGTGTGGCAGTAGTCGGTGAGATGTGGCAATGGGATGTGGCAGTAGTCGGTGACCTGTGGCGGTGGGAGTGCGGCAGTAGTCAGTGGGATGTGGCGGTGGGAATGTGACAGTAGTCAGGGGGATGTGTCGGTGGGAGTGTGACAGTAGTCGGTGAGATGTGGCGGTTGGAGTGTGGCAGTAGTAGGTGGTATATGGCGGTTGGAGTGTGACAGTAGTCGGTGAGATGTGGCGGTGGGAGTGTGGCAGTAGTCGGTGAGATGTGGCGGTGGGATGTGGCAGTAGTCGGTGAGATGTAGCGGTGGGATGTGGCAGTAGTCGATGAGATGTGGCGGTGGGATGTGGCAGTAGTCGGTGAGATGTGGCGGTGGGATGTGACGGTGGCCGTTGCGGATGCGGAATTGGCCGGTGATGGGTGGCGGTAGCTGGTGGTATGTGGCGGTTGGGTGCGGCGGCGGCGGTGTGGTGGTGGCCAGTAGAGAAGCGGGGAGAGGGTGGCAGTGACCGATGAAGTGTCGGGAGGTGAGGATATGGCCAAAACCTGACGGCCGATATTCGCCCTGGCAGGGAGACACGCCCTGGTCGACCTCTGAGCCACCCGGCCGACGGCTGCTCCTCGTGTCCGTCTACATCTCTGGGAACACCGAGCCAGGTGAGACCCACTAGCGGATCCAGGAGGGGCCATTCCGACCAGGGCCCCCCGAAGCGCTTAAAATGTGGGGGCATAGTGTCTTGCCCCAAGAAATCAACATAAGTAAACCAAATTAAAATGCAGTAACCTTCGTCGAGGTTAAAAAATAGCGTCTGGACGAAATCATTTCCAATTTGAAGGGCATTTAAAAATTGTTTGGAAGCCAATATGGTAGCACAGTAGATTCTGACACACATCGAGGTTTCCATGCTGCTCAAGTTTTGCTTACAGCAAGAGTTGACAAAATCGGATCGCCAATGTGTACACGTGCACGAACGTTAACGTGGCACAAGACGTTGAACGTAAACGTGAACGTTCTGGTAAACAAGAACAAAAATCCGGCAACTCAGAAGCGGTGGAGGTAGGCTGGAGCCCTACACAGGAAATTATGTTTTCATTAACTAATATTTTTAAAATGGGTTCCTTTGCCAAATAGTGGTCGAAATCCGAAGACTTTAACGAAAAATAGAAGGAGAATGGGCACCCTGCAAATCCACTCGACCCCTCCCCTGACGCAATTCCCGGGTACGCCGCTGGGAGTGGGGAGGGGGAGGGGGCTCACGCCGAAAGCCGAAAGTTGCCCCCTCCCCAACCGGTGGGCTAGGTCCGCCAGTGGTGAGATCACTGGTCTCAGAACAGGCTCACGCTGCCAACGGCAAATGCTCCCCAGCAGGGGCCTAGGAGCGACAGAAAACGCGGGGAAGATTTTCAGGGCACGTCATTTCCTGGGAGGGGCGCCACAGACTGATCACGTTTTAAGATGGCGAGGCGTGCACTCCAGTGCCCCTGGCTATGCTTTTCCTGTTGGGGGCGCCCCTCTACAGTCAAAAGGGGCGCAGCGTGTGTGTATGGGGAGGGGACGGGGTAGTCATCGCCCCGGCGTCTGTAACCCATCGATGCATTTCATACAAATGTACAGTAGCAGCGGGCAGGCTCGGTATCACTTTACTGCCTACACATTGACATGCATGTTAGGGTATCAGTGATGAATGTTTTGTGAAAGAAAGTGGATATACCACTTTTTGAACACTGAACGGACATCCTTCCCAAAGAAGTACAAAAATCGTGTTTCTTGGCGCATATTTGTGCAGTCTTCATGCCTTGTTTAAAACAGTGTCCGCTGATAAGTGTCATGCTTATACTCACTATAGTGGATCTGGGATAGTGATACACGAACATCCTGTAGTACAATTCCGGGTAAAGGAATTACCTATTCCGTGCTGTGTTACACAAATAACAATTCATAGCTTGGGAATTTGCATCATTATATAGTCATGCATTTGGGTACTTACACGTGGTGGCTGTTCTGCACACAGACAATGCTGCGTGAACACATTAGGTAACTACAATTATTATCATTGGCATGGGCACCCCTCCTCAAAACCAACAACACTGGTGCAGTCATATATGCTATTGGTTCAAAGTTGAGTTTGATGGACATAATGCGTGTTGCAAATGACATTATTTCCATAGTGAATTTCGTTATCCTGCTGCACACGTTTGAACATCTCACACCTAACGAAAAACAACATAATTTTAACGCTGCAGCATATCGTTGACGTTGGAAAAATTGTCCTTTCGCCTATCATTTGGCATGGTGTTAAATATTTCCACTGGAACGAAGGTCCTTTTATTGCGTTGCGTTCCTGGATAGCATAGTATCTGCCTGCGTGTTGAAATTTTATATTTTCGAAGATTCAAGTGGAATTTAAAGATACCTACCGATTGATGTTAGACGGTTCCATGCGAAAATGGTTTTTCGTGATCTGGGGACAGTGAATAGCATTGACCTAAACTTTGTCGCAATGTACTGCTATTGTGGAACGTTACCACTGATAAACTTGGAATACACATGCATCAAAACGAAAAGCTTATGTGATGCCTCTAATTTTCCAGGCTTAACATATGGGTCATTTGGCGACCTCTGGAGGTCAAACGGTTCGATGTGCTGCTGAACGGCTTTGTGAACGTGTTCGGAAAGACATTGGCTACGTGCCGTGTGATTCTCATCCGATTCGGAAGGTACCGCAGAAGATCAAATATGTCGCTGACTGCTAACTGACTGACCTTGCTGCTATCTCGGATGTCAAATTTGCTGGTAGCAATTTCCATATATTTATAAATATACCTACCGTACAACAACACCGCGATGATTCACGAGCCAGGATGACTTGTTCGGTGCTTGGGAACACCCTAAGCTCATTCCTCCTTTGCCACCAACAATCTGAAATATCCACAGCCGAACCTAACCTAACCTAACCGCAAGTGTCGACTCCACCATGAGACCCATCACCGAGGGCGTGCCGACCGATGTGCGGCATGTTTGTTTCCTTCTTTGGCTCACGACGCACCTCATGCACATTCACGGCTGATGGCGCCGCCCACCTGTCCCGCCGGTGGGCCGCGGGATTGAGAAACATTCCGAGCGGTGCGAGTGTTGAACCCGCGATCTCTGTCACCCAGAGCTCAACACCTTAACCACTTGGCCGTCCCGTCTCCATGTGTTCGGCGTGTCACCGGCGTTGTGCCGCGCGCCGCAGACGGTCCCGCTCACACCCCGCCTGTGGACTCCGTGAACGTGTCGGCGGCCGGCCAGCACTGGCTGCGCTTCGACGTGCGCACGGCCGTGCGCGCCTGGCAGAACGGCACGCGCAACAGAGGCTTCCAGCTGACGGTGCAGGAGGCCGGCGGCGCGCGCCTCGACCCGTCGGTCATCTTCCAGGCCATGCCCTGCGACGCTGGTGGTGAGTGTGCTGACGTCGGCGGGCCGCCACCAGCCGACCATGGCGTGGCGGTGGCGGCGCTAGTGATGCGTGTCGGGACGGGGCGGTGGTGGCTTTGGTGATTCATGTCGGGGCGGGACGGTGGCGGCGCTGGTGATTCATGTCGGGGTGGGACGGTGGCGGCGCTGGTGATATATGTCGGGATGTTGCGGTGGTGGCACTGGTGATGCATGTCAGGGTCAGGACGTGGCGGTGGCGGCGCTGGTGATACATGTAGGGACGGGCGGTGGCGGTGGTGGCGGTGCGTGCGTGCGTGCGTGTGTGTATGCGTGCGTGCGTGCGTGGGTGCGTGCGTGCCTGCGTTCGCGTGTGCGTACTTGGGTGCGTGCGCACTGGAAAAGTTCATTCAAGCGCAAATGTGAGCTCAAATACATTCAAATTGTTTCCCCTTTAAGACGCTTGACTGATGAGATAGCTTAATTTTGTGAACTGTGATTTCAAGCTTCATTAAGTTTGTTGAAGTATCCACGAATCACTTGATCTGCGCGGTCTCGCACACCTGCCGCTATCAGCCGCTGTGGTACACACAAATACAACGCTGTCCGTACAGCACTGTCGTGTCCGTGCAGGAGTGGCATTTGTACAGATCTGCCACATCTGTACAGAACTCACACTATCGTGTCCGTACAGGACTCCCACCATCATATCCTTGCAGGAGTCTCACCGCCGTGTCCGTACAGGAGTCTCACTGCCACATCTGTTCAGGACCTGCACCGCCATCACCGCCATACCTGCTCAGAGCTTCCATTTCCATACACTTCAACAGCTGCGTCAGTCCAGGATTCCCAGCGCCGTGTCCGTCCAGGATTTTCACCCATGTGTCTGTACAAAGCTTGAGTTTCCGTGCCCGTACAGGATTACCTCTGCCATGTCTGTCCAGATCTCCCGACACCGCGTCTGTCCACAGTCGCCGACAGCCCGATGCCGGGTTTCCTGCTGGACGCCGCGGACGACCCCAGCACGCTGGGCTGGCTGGAGACGCGCTACCCGGTACTGGACCTGGAGACGTCCGAAGAGGCGAGCGCGGCGGCGTTGCCGGCCGGCCCGGACAGCAGCCTCAGCCGGCGCGAGCCGTGTCCGTACCCGCCGGACGAGGCCGCGCCGGCGGCCGGCCGCCGCCGACTGTCGGCGTTCGTCGGCGGCCGCCAGTCGGGCCCGTCTGACCGCGCGGCCAACCGACGCCGCCACGGCCGCCGTCGCGGCGCCGTACAGCGCGCGCGGCGCACGCGACGCCGCCGCCTCTGAGGTGTGCCGTCGCGGCGGCAGACAATTTGTTCCCGTGGCAACACCAGGTGCACGGTGTGCACGGTGCCGGTGGCGACACCGAGTGCGGACAAGCTGCAACTGGCGGACGCAAGTGGTACTTTGTTAATAAGTGGCAGCACTTGCTTCGGTGCATATAGGTGGAAGCACTGGTTTTCTGCATGCCGTACGCTGCAGGTGTCGTTCGGACCTTCCATGCAATGATGGTGCACCGAGAACTGGTGAAGTTCCGGCAGAATGGTGTCATCGGAAACTGAAACACAGATGGAGCGTATGGTTGACAGGTTTCATTGTCAATGAGACATTATTCATAACTGAATAAGGCTAACCTAGGCTGAGGAGTTACTCAGAGCGATGGGAATGCCGCATCGTCTGTGGAAAATCAACCTTCCGTTGTTGATGTAGTACACGCTAGAAGCAACTATTGTGCTCAGTAATTGTTTATTTACTTGGCTTTCGATCTGCACCTTGTAGGTGACAAGGTGGAGATCAAATGCTCCCATTAGATGGTGGATAGCGCACCAAGGCATCGTTCTGTATACCTTGAATAGGTGGTTGCCAATGGAACCTCAATTTTTACTTGCCATGTTTTTACGATTTTACGGTATTTTTATTACAGTGATGGCTTGGTAAAACTGATATTTCTATATTTGTCAAGATCAAGCCATGTTTTAGCTTATTTAGTTTCTGTGAGACTGCATTAGACCTTTCTTCATGAAATAAACTGAAAAATCAACACCAAAAACATTCTTATTTGTAAATGATACCTTTCAAACTATTTCCACAATAAATGCCTTGGTAGACAGGCATTCGTGACTTTAACCTGGAACATTTGTGATCCTGATCTTGAACCCAGGTGACTTTGGTGGGGTCATCAGCCCTCTTGTTATTCAGCAGCTTCCTTGCCGTCCCGGTAGCTCAGTTGGTTGGAGCGCTGGCCTGCTCTGGTCTCCCCTGTCCTAGCAACACATTGTTCGAGTCGCTTCGCGCACCCCCGACTGGGAGGGTCAGTTGGAAGCTATTATCGGAAGCTGGTCCGATAAGGCCGGGGACGAGCTACCAGGCGGCCGTGTCGGTGCAATGACGGTACGTTAGACTTTCGATCAAAATTATACCGTTCAACTGGAATACCTAGATCGGGCGGGGAGGCCAGGGTTCACGCAACAAGCTCTGCTTAGCAATAGGACCCTGAT
Organism: Imbricaverruca yamaguchii; assembly: GCA_034440575.1. Classification (NCBI taxonomy): domain Eukaryota; kingdom Metazoa; phylum Arthropoda; class Thecostraca; family Neoverrucidae; genus Imbricaverruca; species Imbricaverruca yamaguchii. The sequence continues at coordinate 448,585 of JAOTOL010001589.1, forward strand.
TGATAAAACGACCCAACAAAGAACTCGGATTCAATTTTTGTTTTTAAAAAAGAAGTACAGCACGATTATTGGGAACACATCCAGCGGGTAATTGATTTTATAATGTGATTATTTGACTATCATGTATATATCGCAGAGAGTGTTTCGCTTTAATAGTAGTGTCTCATCGCAGACACGTGAGGCATTGATGAACTGGAGCGCCGTAAACATATTTATCGGCCACCCGAGCGTGGGTCAGTGGCTGGGTCAGGGTTCTGATGCCTACCAGATCTAGATGGTAGCTTAGAGTCACTACGACTAAGTTGACTAGGTCGTAGTCCTGAGTCACATCCAGATTACGATACATAAACCAGGCGACCAGAATACGATTTCGCCTTCCATCTTGATCGCTTATTTGGCCTTCAGAGTGGTGTCATACTGAAAAATAGGTCATTCATCAAATAGTGTTTCAATATTAAAAGTTATACTACATGTAACAGTCATCCCATCCTGATTCAAATTGTTCCACTTCCCAACATCACTTTACTAATGATACTTATTAACATGGGACGCGATTTCTCATTTGTACGTTGTATTTGTGCACGCTCATTTGTGCACGAGTTCCGCCACCGCAGAGCATTGGGGAGAGTTAGAAGGGGAATGTAGAATCCGATCCGATGTGACCCCAGGTTAGCACGTGTCGAATTAGAACAAAACTCATTGTTGTACGATGATCGCCAACGATTGTTTCCGCAACGTCACTCATTTATCATGTGATGTTTGCTGAATATCAATGTCATAAGAGAAATGCCACGTTGTTGCTGTGGATCTCATGGTGTGAATGTTCTGAGGTCAATTTCAATAACATCAAAAGCTGTGAATTAACACCGAATTTGGTGTGAACACACCCTTAGGTAATTTTCAAGTATTACCCCTCACACATTCTTCATATCAGCAAGGTATTTAAGTCCCTGTCAGCTGACTGCCAGTCAGCTGTTGGTGACTTAAATAGTAAACATGATTACATACAATTAATGAAATGCATGTTATTAAAATAAATACAATTAAATAAGATTGCCTAAAGATGTATTCACATCCAATTTGATGTGATTACACTGTTTGTAATGTTAATGAAACTGACCTCTGATCACTTTTGTTAAATGTTTGTACATGCAGTAAATTTGGGAGTAATGCTGCGGTGATGTGTGATTATTTGAATCATTGCATTTGCTTAATAAACTGGTTCAGTGTCGTCGCTTTTACCTGTACCTCATCACCTTCAAAATCTGAATCTTCTGAGTTCGATCTAGTTGCAATTGAGGGTGGTGGTGGAATTTTTTGAGTAGGTCATATGTTATATGGCTCTGGCGTAAATAATGATAAGTAAGACAATGGTGTCTTTTTCACGCTGAGGTTGAGAGGAGCCCTAGATCACTCAGAAAGTCATGTAAAACTAGTAGTTCCGCAGGGGGATGTAGTTACGCAGGGGGATGTAGTTACGCAGGGGGATGTAGTTACGCAGGGACGGGCTTCGTTAGCCACGGGGTACCGGAGGTCCAAATGCGGCGCCAGCGGGTTCGAAGCGAGGTCGGGGAAAGAAACATCGAGCCGGGAGTGGAATTTCTCAGTTCAAGTTGGCAAGAAACTACTCCATCACCCTGCCAATATAGTCAAAATCGTATTATCCGTAATTCGTGCGTCACAGATATGATAAAGAAGAAAACCAACGCTTCTTGCAATCGATTCAGCACGCTTTCACGTCGAAAATCCTAAGTGTCCGGTTTAATTCCACACTGTTTCCCGACACGGAATACTCGTAACCACAAGCGACCGGACATTTCGATCAAGGCCAGAAGTTCTTTGCTATGCTGTAAGCGCTAACGGCAGCCTTAACCATGTTGTTAATATTTGACGGTGTCATAAAGGGTAAGTTGTTTGGGCAATTCTGGTAATTCCGGTTAGATTAGACTGTCTTATGTTACGCTATATTATATTTATCGTGGCACATTATATTAGTCACAGGTTATATTGGCACATTAAAGTATTAAATTCTTGAAATTGTTTAAGGATGTTTTCGTAGTGGGCGCAGAATGTTCTATTCTGCGTGACGTCAGGTATAATATTTTCTCGATGTGTTCATAGTGGGTCCATCTTTTTATTTACAATCGTGATATATTGTTGACAATAACGGCTCAGACAAAACAATTGACTCAATTATACAACTACAAAAGTAGTTAATAATTATACAGACAGAAATGGGAAACGACACTCCAGTTCTTTGTGTGAAACATTTCAATTCTCCAATCCCCAATTTCATTGCTAATTGCGTGGACTCTGACGCCATTTCGTACGTTTCCATATGGCGAGTCTACGATGCTCTGCAGCCTCTCCAGACAGACAAAAGAGTACGGCACATTCCACGGGACCATGTGCGATGTATGACCAACATAGTCGATGTCATTAAAGGACTGTTCACACCTAGCGTAATCTGGACGCAAAAAGACCAGCGCAATGACGGACTAGGCGTAATCCCGACGTACATGTTAAGACATGTTGGACTCACAAGCTGAAAAACCGCACCATGGGCTTAATTCGCCGAAGATGGCAAATATGGCGGTTGGACTTGCGCCAAGGCCGCTGATTCAACGAGCGGAAAAAGTTCAGAAAACACTTTGTCACGGAAATGCCATTTTGCGGCTGAGCTACGCAAGGCGCAATGGCAGAATCGGCAGACTCATTGGGCCGCTAACCGAGTGCGATGGTTGGTAGGCATTCTGGCATTTCCACTTAGTATAATATTTTGTAGATCAGTTTCACAAAATGAAATTCCAACCGATTGGGAAAGGGCAAATGTAGTTCCTATTTTCAAGAAAGGAGAAAGAGGGAAAGTTGAAAACTATAGGCCAGTAAGTCTCACATCCCTATTCTGCAAGGTACTCGAATCAATTATCAAGGATAGAATAGTTAGTTATCTCGAAGGTAGCAGATTGATTCAAGATAATCAACATGGGTTTAGAAAAGGACGATCGTGCCTCACAAACCTCTTGGACTTTTTGAACTTCGCCACAGAACAATTTGATCAGGGAAATCAGGTTGATGTAGCATATCTTGACTTTAGTAAGGCCTTTGACAAGGTACCCCATAAACGGTTAATGATACAGTTTCAGTCCCCTGGTATTGCAGGTAGCATCTTAAAATGGATAGAGTTGTGGCTTTCAGATAGACAGCAAAGAGTGATGCTACATGGTACAAAGTCATCATGGCAAAATGTTCTTAGTGGAGTCCCCCAGGGGTCAGTACTGGGGCCATTACTGTTCATTATATTTGTAAATAACATTGAAAGTGGCCTAAGCAGTAAAGTTTTGAAATTTGCGGATGATGTGAAGGTCTTTAGGGCAATAACAGGTCAAGATGAGCATATCTCGCTGCAAAAAGACTTAGACGAACTTGTGAAGTGGTCCGAAGAATGGCAAATTAAATTTAATTTTGATAAGTGCAAAATCATGCATGTAGGTAAGCAGCATATGAAGGCTCCATACTTGATGGGTGGCCAAGTGCTATCAGTGACTCAACAGGAGAAGGATTTAGGTGTTATTCTAAACACAAAACTGAGTGCATCAGAACAGACCAAGGAAGCCAGGAAGAAGGCACTGAGAATGCTCGGGGCAATAAATAGGAATGTATCATACAGAAGTGAGGAAGTGATCAGGAAGCTTTACTGTGCATACGTCAGGCCACATTTGCAATACTGCATCCAAGCTTGGTCTCCTAGCTATGAAAAAGATTGTTGGCTTTTAGAGAGAGCACAAAAGAGGGCTACACAAATGGTTAATGGCATAAGCAACCTGGCATATGAGGAAAGATTGAAGAAATTGAATATGTTTTCACTTAGATATAGAAAGGCTGAGAGGAGATCTCATCGAGGTCCTTAAATTTGTCCATGGTCTGGAGAGGGGATACCTTGGGGAAATGTTTGAATTGAACAGAAATGATGCAATTAGAGGTCATAAATTCAAAATTAAAGTTAACCACAGCAGAACAAGGTTAAGGCAAACTTTCTTCACCAACAGGGTAGTGGAACACTGGAACTAGCTGCCAGAAAACATTGTCGGTAGCAGCACATTGAACATTTGTAAAAACAGCATGGACAATCATTATAAGAATAGAGGGCTTGCTTTTCAGTATTACAGGGAGGGCTGATTGGCAGATTTGGTGGGCAACTAGTTCAGTGTACAGAGTGCAACCAAGAAGGGCCCTTGTGGCTCATAGTTGCACTAATATTTTATGTCTTTATGTCATTCTGATTTACAGCTTCATGCTGGACGGTTGACATGCGAATGACAGTACATGGGTACTCTCTTTCTACAGTGTTCATTTCGCCCTGCCTATATATGGCCAGACTTCTTTTTATTCATAGAGAGCTTACCACAACCAAGGTATTGAAGACTGTCATGTACCCAGAAATGTCATGTAAAATGTTAAATATCAAATCAATGTCAAATATTTACTTCTCACGCAATCTATCAAGGTTCACATTCGGAATTACTGCACCATGCCTGTCGAATTTTGATCAAGTACGGGGAAAAGATGTTATGCGTCCGGCCTAGATTATATGTCCTAGATTCTACGTGGTCAAAATTCTACGTCGTCAGGGTCGCTGCGAACGCCAAAACGCGCAGAATAGTTCGGATATGATGTCATCTGCGACGCACACAGCATGGCATCTTTTTCGTCCGCATCGCTTCGAATACACCGTAAATTTAAGAAGAAATGTCGGCAGCCAATTCAAATGGGCCACCTACGCGTATCAGTGCAAAGACGGCTTCCCTCTTTTCCGGTTGGGCTCCAGTGTTTCACGAAAATATTTAGGTTTCCTTTCGGGACAATCGCGCAAGTTGATAATCCTCATGAAACACGTAGTCGTTCCCAGTGAAGTTATTTTCCTAAATTGTTCTAAAGTCTGCTGGTTTTGGGATAAAAACTTTATTCTCGAAGCATCAAAGCTTTATAGGTAAGCCGCAGTCCGAGCGCCGTGCTAGTCGTTTCGACAACGCCAACGAGATAAAAACGAAAGAGCCACAACCAGGACATCTCATTGCGGTATGTGAAATGTTTGCAGCATTAACTCATACAATACTGTGAATATCGTAGCACACTTGCTCCGTGCCATACCCATAACAGCATCAGATAGTTATGACGTTATGAACTGTATCCACCGCCACTGACTGATAAATAAGCATTTGCGGAGAACATGTGTTATCGCATCTTCGTGGTCACATACATAAACTTCGCCTTGAAAAAAAAGTTGCATTATACTGCAAATTTACCCAACCGCGTTCACCGCTCTTATAGGTCTTCGGGCCAAGACAGCATTGTGGTAAATGCAGGATATTTGTGTTTTATCCACGAAAGGGGAATACTTCGTAAGTTGCTTTCACTCATCACACATTTCAAAATGCAAAATATTCATAAGTTTGCGCTTAACCTTTGAGAACTCCCAAGGAAGAGCCAACTCCGTTATGTCGTGAACAGGAATAATGGGGTCGGTAGTTTCTTTCAGGACTCTTGATAGAGTATTGCTTAGGGTGGTGCAGCACCTTTTTTTCTCGTCTTATCGTATTTTCCATCATGACATTTAACCTTGTGGCACTCATTAAGTCATAATATTTTATGTGCTTTGTGAAGTTATAACTGGCTCAGTTAATCCTGCAAACTGCAAGTTAATCCTTACGAGACCTTCCAACTTGTTGGTGACATGTGGACATTGTGTTGTGCCATGTGATACCAAATACAATTGCAACAATTGTCCAACAAGGTGCCATACAAGTTGAGGAGTTGCATCTGCAAACCATGAATTAAGGGCCATGAGCAGTAACATAGTACATGCTGATTCCAGGAGAGGGGGAACTGTACAGGAATCTCCTGTGTCTCCTAACAATTGGACTTACTTTGGGAAGGGGCGTCCGGTGTCGGCAAAGGTCTCATGTGCCAGTAGGTGGGGATCTTCAGATTAATTTGCGTACGAGATAGCTTAATCGCACGATTTTACTCTGTAAAGCCAAATATGTGGTTAGCGTATGCTAAGCGTATGTAGGTTAGGTCTTTTGAAATTAGCAATTTTTATTCGGGCGCAAATGTTTTTAGTTTGCGTAGAATCTAATTAATTGTAGAAAAGGGTACCAGGTGGGCATGGATCAACCCTTAACTAGCGTGTAGAACTTTCTCTGGCGCCTAGAGTCGAAACAAGTTGCAAATATGAATACCCGAATGATGCAGATTAACCTGCGGCATGCGTGTACAATTTACTCCTCTACCAAGAGGCAAAACGTGTTGCGCATAAGGATACTAGAGAGGTGCAGGCTAACTCGCAGTTCACATTCGGAATTCTCTCTGTAGAAGTGCTGTTTATATGTGTTTTCCGACTAGGAAGGTTAAATATGTTAGTGTTATCCTAAAGGATTACTTTATTGTGCATTATAAAAGGGTTTTATATATATATATATATATATATATATATATATATATATATATATATATATATATATATATATATATCAATAGGCTTTTGAAGGGCAGCGTTAGCTCCGTAACTAGTAGATCTGTTAGCCAATGATGCCAGTATTAACGCACGCGGATAAATTACTTTCAAAATAGACCAAATCGTGTGAAAAATATGTTGGCCAGTTGCCACATCCAGCCACCACCTCCTCTCTTGCTCCCAGTCGACACCTTTTCAACGAGTTCAATGCGCTACCTGCCTGGCTCCCTGGATATATTTTCCGGGAGGTCGCACCACTGGTGGAGAATTGCATATATTTTGCAGAGGTGTTTTTCCATTGATCGCAACAGGCCATCACAACTTTCGGAACTAATTTCCCACAGTGTTCCGCTCTGTGTTAACCCTCAGCAGTGCACGGCGGGTTTCGGGGTTGCACAGATACACGTAAAAGAATACAATTATTCAGGCACGTCTGCCGCCAATGGGACCTCCCGGCAACTCAACTGGTAATAGCCCAGTCCTGCCATGCGCCAGCAGCGATCGATATGCCAATGGAATTTGAAGCAAGTATGGTGGTTGAAGCGGCGCTATAACAATTATAATCGTAACCGTCATGCCAAGTTTCCCGACGCATCGCAGCTCCGAAGTTCGCTCGTGACCTTGATCTACCGGGTCGCTGTCGTATCGCCGACAGAGTTACGGTTCGCCCACAAAGCGTGGCCTGAGCGCGCCGCTGCGCAAGGCGCACACAATCAGCTGAGCCAGGCTGGATCGGGCCAACCCCGCAAGCGCTGGTGCAGTATCTGGTGCTGCTCCGTGGTGGCCGGCGGCGGGGGTGAGGTGAGCTGCTGTGCTGGTCGCAGGTGGGTGAACAGACGCTCACTCCATCGTCAGAGTAACAGCTGGCACAGCGATAGGGTTGTTGCGTGGCGGCAGGACGGTGCAGGGTGCATGATACATGTTCGGAAAGAACCGGTCAATCGGGAATATCGACATTTGAGGTTTCCCGAGGTGCAAGGCAGTGTTCGTTTTCATTGGGAATGGATTTAAGTAACTACAACGCAATAAATGTGACCGGTGACCGACAGAATAAATGTGAAGAAACGGAGAAAGGTTTCGTCGCGCAATGCGCGCAAACAGTTACTATTCTGAGTGATGAAAATCTCAATTTCAAATTTAATCTAGTGCATTTTTACTTGCTAAGTGGGGGGGGGGGGGTGTCTTGCTGCGCCTCTGGCTCGGAGCGCTACACCTAAGTGGAGCATCCTATACCTTTAGTGGACTTGGGCTTCATCATCCTTGCTTTGGTCCTACTAACTTTTTGCTCTCTTAACATGGGACCCTATGAAATGGGGCCCGCCAACAAAGTTGACAGCGCGAGTAAATCTCAAACTCACCCATCTCACACATGCTGCAGCTTGTCTGTTCGGTGTTTGGTGGCTCCCTGGGAGCTAGACGGCGCTATGTTCGGTATGGGCACATTATTAAATTGTATGACACTTCATAGGAAAAGTACACCATTCTGACCTATAAACATCGGTAAACTCACCAAGAAGACTGGCAGCATTTGCAATACGACCCGAATGTGCGCAGCTTATGGAATGACATACGGTAAATAATACAGGGTTCTAATATTATACTCGGCCACGAGTTAGACGATGCATTGCATATTACGCTGCCTTGATTAGTTTCCGCTTGACCAGTTCGGTATGAGTGACGGGGTCGTGGGTACTGCATGACCACCGCAGTCGACGGGACGCGACTGCTGACCGCGGTCTCCTGTGCGACACGTGGAGATAATTTTGTTGGATTTTCATCACTCAGATTCTCTACCATGGTGGTGTTTTCTGGCGCCCAGTCTGCCTTTCTTTGGTCGCAATCTTCAGTGCCAAGGCTGCTTAGGTTTACCTCGTGTGCAAATTGCTGAGTCAATCTTAAAATACGTGATATGATGGCGCCTTTCTGGCTTTGAAATGTGCCTGTATGTTTCCTTGTGTGAATAACAAATATTGTGTCCGCCAACAAAATTAAATTATCTTAGCTTCCTCCTCATTATTATACGGAAGTATTACCACCATTAATAAAGAACGTCACCCAAATTTTCGTTTACCGGTGGACGTGCGCATGACAAAATCATGCGATTTGCCTCAGTGGCTTTTTCACGTGAAGAAAACAAATGCTATCTTTCTTGGCACACCCTGTACATGTCATCTATGAATGAGTGTACTTTTTCTGCTAGGGTTGAGGGCATGGGTGTTGGATTATTGGTGCTTTATTAATGGATTTGTATCCTTTTGATGGGGTCCTTGCCACGCCCCCCGCCCCCCAATGTTGTTTTGACTTTCACCAATAATTTCAACATTTAACATGGGACCTTATAGGGTGTTCCTCAATCCATTTGGCCAGCTCGTTACGTCATATATAGGGAATTACGTTGTGGGGAAACTTGTTCAGAAAGAACGGTTTGGAAACTGATATTTTATATAAATATCGGCGGTTTTGGATTTCACGCAGTGGTGGTGGTTATTGGTTTTGCGACACTTCGACCGTTAGGCCATGGAGTGTCGCCAATCTCTTGCGCCGATTGGCCGCGGGTGAAGAGTAGCGACTGGTGAGACGACTCTGACCCACAACCCCTTCATTGTGAGACGGGAATCTTGCCCCTAGACTACCCGTCATCGATATCATTAAGTAAAAGACAACATTCGTCTTCATCTGGAATTGATATACGTGAGGACCATACATGGGCTTTTTTTTTTGGGGGGGAGGCGAGGGATGAGTTGCACTTCCCACTCCCAATGTTATCAATTTATTTAGCTTAAGGTCGATATGCATTTAGAAGGAAATACCTAGAGCACATTTATAAATATGATTTAGGCGACGGGAACATTCATTCTCGCTAGAAATGAGTCAATTTTACACTTGAAAGAATCGTTTGAAAACAAATCCCAAGGGAAGTTGCTAAGTTATGTCAGGTAAATGTAATGAAAAGTCAGGCTAAGTTAGGCTAGAATACCTTGCTTTAGTATGAGTTGCATTCGGTTACGTTACATTACGCTACGTTACGTTATTGTGAAATGGTTCGTCGTCGAGCGAGAAATACTCCTTTCCCTCGGTAATGAACGGAGCCATCTTAAGCATGTTCAGAAGCGTTTCTACAATATTGTTGTGCTCTAACTTCTTGACCTGGTCTGAAGTAGAAATTTACCTTTGCTCTGATCTTAACCACAACTAATGGTGTTTTCTTAGAACGAATTGCTGTAAGAGGTGACTTGTCGCCCCCCCCCCCACCCGCCCGGGAAAATCATATTCAATACACTGATGCTGTATACAATATCGCATTGCAGGTAATCCCTTTATCTGAAATTACATTGCGAAATGTTCGTGTATCAGCATTCCTTACCGATAGCATGATCATGATACTTACAAACCAGGTACTGTCAGAAAGGAGACAATAAGACTTCATAAGCACGCATCAAGAAGCAGGATGTCGATACTTCCCTGGAGAAGGACGTCGATTGAGTGTTTAGAAAGTAGTATATTTCGCCCTATTTTACGAGTAATTTAACACCGCACAGTGAGGGGCACAGCACGGTAGCGGTTTTCTGAAGTGGCGAACCCCCCCAAAATGTAATGAAACAAACCTCTTTCGGCGTGCTTTGCGCTCAGAAACTTGCGGGTTGTCCGTGGTGAAAATGTATAAAAAAAATTGTTTGATCAGTGTATTTCTGGTTCCCAAAGGAGAAGCCCCGCCCGCTCTTGGCTGCGTTCCCGGCCACAATTGTTGCACTTCGTACCCCACTTCGCATCCCACTTCGTATCCCACTTCCCAGCCAACTTCCCATCCCACTTCCCAACCCATTTCGCATCCCACTTCCCACCCCACTTCACATCCCACTTCACATCTTCCACACATAGCCACCAACAAAATCGGAGACATATTTGTTTTCCCTCCAAAGGAGATCCAAAAGTAACGTAGGGGAGACCGGTGTAACACGCCCCTCTTATGAATATTTGATCAGTGTGCCTCGGGAATTGAAGTTGTCTCTATTTTTTCTTTATGAAATTTGCTACGCATCATTTTTATGTGTAAATATAGCCACTGAAATGGATTCCCCACCCATCCCTTAACGTGAGGGCGACTTTGCTGGAATATTGCAAAGGGCGTCTCACAAACGGGGGTAGGTAAGTTTCCTCCCACCTGGGCGTCTTAGATGTCGCTCTTTTATATTGGGAATCCGTTTTATTACTCAGGCTGCAGGCAAAGCGCGGGTAAATCTGGTATAGTTTGACCGCATGTTTGCTTCAATGAGGGTAGAATGGATCCAAGGGGCCGAATGGGCATTTGCCCCTTCCAAAGCCAAATCGGGAGGGGGGCGCTAAGCTATGTTTTACCGCTCCTAAACGCCGGCCGAATGTGGAAAATTGCTTTTCATATGCCAAAAAAACGAAAAATGTCGGCGATGCGAGGCAGAAACATGGGGTTCCTCATTTTTTTTTATCAGCGAAATATTACAATTTCATATACAAATTCCACAAAATCGCAACATTTTCGCCACTGCGCGACGAAAATTTTAAGCACCCAAACGGTCCGTCTCGATCTGCCCCTGAATGAAGCAGACACCAACTGGAGGTACACACCATGATACATAATGCAGTATTTATTTAAGTTTCACTTGAGCACTTAAAACTTAAAAGCACGATGAAGCAAAGGAGGGTTGAATCTGTGATAAAAAAAAATCCGCAAACAATACCTGTGATCAAACAAATCATCCAATAAACATCTCAAACATTCAATGAACATTCAAATGAACTGGAAACAAAAGTTAAAAGAGCAAACGTTTAACATATCTGGGATAACAAAAACCACAAGCATGGCAGACCAGTTAGTCTAAAAAAATATACATATCTATGACCAGTGAGAATTTCGAAATATGTGATGGCGTAACCCAGGCAATGTGGCACAAATCACGTGCGACAAGTTGCTCAACTCATCCAGTAGTTCTTTCAATGAGCATTGTGCAATGTGAGAAGCCGAATTTAGTTGGGTCGTCAGAAATCACACGTGTAATGCCGCTGACCACCGTTCAGGTCTGTGCACGGCACACAGGCCCATTTCGCACAATCGCCACATTTTACCCAGTCATCACCAGACAGTTTATATTGGATAAGTTTCGTCATCTGACGCTTGTTTCGTCCGGGTGCTTTTCGGAGCTTTCTCACTCTTTTTCGGAGGGGCTTTCTTGCCCTTGGAAAGGCGAGCTTGTTTGGCCAGATTCACTTCTGTCAGATGCTGCTTCATCGGAGATGACGTCAGAACCTCCGACTTTTGTGCCGTCGACTGTGCTTTCTGGTTTCGGCTTTGGGCGATGCACACAGATCATCTATATCTGACTCACATGAGATGATCCGGGTCGAGATTCAGAAGATGGACCGGGTGCAGCCTCGACACTAAATGGGCCAGGTCCTGTCTCAGCAGAAGATGGGTCAGGCCGAGCGTAACCACGAGAACGGCCTGGTTTGGACTCAGCAGAAGACGGGTCAGGTCTGGGCTCAGCAGGAGATAGGTCTGATAAAGTCTCATCCGCGAGACTGGTTGAAGGTGCCCTGACATCTTATATTGGATCACACCGTATCATAGGACCCTGTGTCTCAGGTCCACCTTCTACAAGGTCTGGCTCCGCGGGGTCCACCATGCTATGTTCAGGCTCCGGTTCATCAGTCAAAAAAGGCTGCGGCATAGTCCTCATCGACGAACTTCTTGTCGTCAAATGGCCAGATTCCACTTGCGTGAAAACCCCCAACGATCTTCCATGCCGTGGCTCACGTTAGGTTCGCCGTTGAGAAGATTTGACTCTGTTTGTACTCGGATATCCTTCTGCCTGGGTGTGCCCTCATCCAGTTTTCCGCTGCCACACTGTATGCTGCTTTGAGGGACTTGAACCACGATACGTCGAGAGGTTGGAGCTTGTGAGTCGAGTGAGAAGGGAGTGTGATAAGGTCAACTCCGTGGCTCGTGCCAGGTCCACTGCGGCGATGGTCTTGTGGCTGAAATGACCGTCCAAGATGAGCAGATGCCTGTGCTGTTTTGATGGCCGCACGGTCGAAATGAAAAGGTGAAGCCACTTGATAAAACACTTCATCCGTCCATCCCGATCTGGTACACATGCCGATGGCTCCTGGTGGCGCACCAATCATGAGTGACTCGTTCACGCGAATTTGTGGAAATATCATCATTGGCGGTACAAACTGTCCACCCACATTCGCGGCACACATGACCTTGGCCGTTTTCCCCTTTTCTGCACTCGTGATCTTCCCTACTTGGGGCGGGGATGACCGAGTGGTTAAGGTGTCGGGCTATGGGTACCAAATGTCCCGGGTTCGACTCTAGCGCCACTCAGGACATTTCCCGATCCCGCGGCCCACCGGCGAAACAGTGTGGGCGGCGCCATTAGCGTGAATGGGCATAAAGTGTGTCGTGAACCAACCAATAAACAAACGATCTTCCCTACTTGTTTTTTGCCATTTGGAGCGATTATATTTCCAGGTTTCTGGACGGTTGAGGTACCTGTTTCATCAGCATTCCAAACCTGCCAAGGGCCATAATTGTTCTTGTCAATAAGCTCCTTGTACAGGGCGAAGAAGCGATCCACTTGGGAGCGGTTGAACCAAATCGCGCGCGCCAGGCTCGTTGGCTCCGGCTTTCTGATACCCAAGTCAGGGTGGCGTTTCAGGAAACCCCGAAGCCACTCTTTCCCTGCCATCTGTGTGTACTTGGAAAAGCGGTGAGGGATGCCAAGATTATCCGCGAGTCCAAAAGCAATTCTGCGAATGTCGATCGTTGTTGGGCCAAACAGGCACTTTTCCATGTCCCGAATCTTTTCAACGAGAATATCTTCTTGTTCTGCACTGAATTCGCAGTGAAATCTTCCCAGCTGAACTTTTCCAGGCATTCTTACTTTCCCGTCTCGGTGATTCCTCAGCGCTTTCGGCGGCACGCCCCAGCGTTTTACCGTACTTCGAACCGATCGTCCACCGCGGATGTCCTCGAGTGCCTTCGCGAGATTTTCTTGACCATATTGACCACTCTTGCTGGTTCTTTTTCTTGGCGTATTCTGAAATAGGCATGCCAGGATTAGGAAAGCGGGAATCAGGGATTTATGAAATCAGTTATCAAGGTCAGCATTGAATTTGAAAATACCTATTGTTGAGCTTTTAAGTCTCGTTTCGCTGTTAAATATTTAGGGAGGCAGATACATTTATGCCCCAAAGCATATTCTGGGATCAGGTGACCATAATTCAGGTAAGACGCCCCTGGTTGCGTATAACACGCCGAGCGGGGCGTCTTACACGACATGAGGACGGGGCTTCCGGCAGAATGGCAACATTATTTTTGCGCGCGGATTTCTGAAGTTTGACAATTGTGGCGCATTGCGTCATAACGTTTTACCGCAGAAAACAGACGAGTTTAACTAAAAATACTTACAAAATTACTCCCACATATTTAGTTAAGCATGTACATTGCCGTAAATAGCTCGCTATGATCTAAGAAAACCGGCAAATATATGAAAACTCACCTAAAACGCAGAGCAACCGTTCCTGGCTCGCGAAACTTTAATCGGCAGCAGAACGGATGTTCTGCTACCAAATTACTGCTACCAAAAAATCGGATGAAGAATTTCTTTTTTAGAGGCCATGGGCGTTTTACCACCCTGGGCCTTTTACACCGGTCTCTCCTATAGACGTAATCCAATGAAATTTGGAACAATTTTGGTGCGTTTTGTCTTAACTCACGCGTTCTTCCCGGTGAGCCGCAGTGTCGGCTTATCCTTTCTTTGCGGGGCCTGTCGTTTCTCACTTTCATCGGGCAATTATTGCTCCTACAAATGTCTGAACACTCGTTCATGCCTGAGCGACTCAAATACACTGCTTGGCAGAGACAAACGCCCTGCAGCATGCCGGGCAGGCCCAAGGTACCTTTATTAGAAAACTCGGATGTTTTCCTTCAAGCCCACCTGACGTCATCCGAAGTTTTTTATATATGGTATTAATTTGGTTCCAAAACACTTGTCAAATCATACGCAGTGGTTACGTTTATGTTGCTTCCGCTACAGGAAATAAGTTGGCATTCCGCTAACCAGGTGAGTTATAATCTTATTTTGTTCCTTCCAGCGAAGATTGGCTCCAAGACATTCTGGTCATACATTGTTGTGCAATTTAAGCGTATGTCTCAGACCTAGTATCAAGGGGAAGTTTCCATGGGATAAGTAGTGAGCAATTCATATATTTGTGTTGATTCTTCCCATCGATAATGATAAACTCGGTATAAACTGGTCAATATGTATTAGAAGCCCCAGGTTCATTTTGAATCAATGCTGTTTTTCTGGTGTTTTCTAATGTGAATTAAATGAATTTGACAGGGGCCGAGTAGTCTAGGGGCAAGTTGCCCATCTCACAATCGAAAAATTGTGCGTTCGAACCTCATCTGTCGCTACTCTTCGCCCGCAACCAATTGGCCATGAGATATTGGTGAAACTACATGACTTAGCGGTCGACGTTTCGTAAAAATAAATAACCACAAATTAATTTGACAGTCATTTCTTCTGGAAATGAAAGCATCCATGATAAAAGCAATTCAAGGTAAGGTACCTCTATCCAAGAAATAGATCCGAGAAATTAATATAAAAACCATTCCAGTAACTTTAAAAACAAAACAAGTAGAAAAGCAAGTCAGATACATGTTACCCTACCTCAACAGTATGTGGGAAGTGTGGATAAAGAGCTTAGGGTGTGGCGGTATGTAATGAAAGTTAGCATACAATTATCAGTAGAATTAATATAACCTAGCCTAGCCTAGCCTTCTGATGTTGGATGCCCCAAAACCTACCGATGTCCATCTGCTTCAAACGCTTAACAATATTGAATTGCCTGTAACCTATAGATGTTGGATTACCTAAATACGTTCAGAATGTTATTTGAAAAAAAAAGTGGTAGGAAGACCTCAGCATTCCACAGTCCCCGGCTGCCAGCCATATTTATGCAGACAGTGGATCAGGCGCGCACGCTTCCAGATCACGTACCGCCGACAGGTCATTCACACAGTGACCAGGTCAGGTCGCAGGTGGTGTCGCTGCTATATCCGCTGTCGCAGCCGTGCCCATCGGCTCCTGTTCTGTAATTTACGCGAAGGGTGCATCAGCTGAGGCCACCATCAGTTTACCCGCTGGCGCATGTATTCCCTTGCTGCCTGTGTGCAGTGCAACTAGTCGAGTTCAAGCCACGCTACGACTTAGGCAGTCATCACCACATGTGTGCCGACTACTCATCCATTACGACTGCGATGCGAATAATGAATGAGCGCAGACGGAACTACAGGTTTTTATTTATATTTTTTTATATTGATTTTTATATTGTGAGTTCGTGATGTTGATTTTTTTCGCCAACCAATGTTACCTCACTGGGCCGGCGTGAGTTGCCCGGGTATTTTGGCACCTGCAGCTGTGAGTAGTCGACAGTTTTCAGTGTATTTTTTAATGCTACTGTTTGGCCATTAGGTTGGCCACGCAGGTCATTAGATCGGTCACGCGGGTTTGTGCTGCAGCCGTTACTTGCTCATGTTCACGATATATTCATACTTGAGATACGTATGTCAGGCATTCCATGGTAACTCAACCGGTTGGTGCCGTCCGGCCATTTTTTATTTTCTTGAAAAGTTGTGTACCGGGGCTTCCAAGGGCGAACAATTCATTTATGATGAACAAAATTCCCCAAAAAACATTTCCCAAGATACAGTTTTGGCAAATTTCCCAATGTCATTGAGGAGGCCTAACTTTGACGACCCATAACCCCGAGGCTAAGCGAGCTATTTCATTAAACTTGTTTTTTTTTGTTGAATTGGGATGAATTAAGGAATAAGTTGGCTATCTCGGTTTTTCGATTTTCAATTAATTAGGTCACGTGACCTCGTGACCTATCTTTTGCGGCGTGACCTTGACCTTTTGGCTGCTGAAACTATAACTTTCGGCTGATGAAGATTTGAGCCCCATTCAGGCCATTTCAAATAAATAAACAAAACGTGGGGTTCGACCTGTAAAAAGTACTTTTTTGCATCGCAATGCTGACACAACACGCTGGTTGGGCCCCCTGTCCGTCGATAACTTCGAATCTATTTGGAATACGGTTTCGAAATGGTCCAGAGTGCCTCTCGACGACGAAACCTGTCGGTTCGTGCCTGTTATGCTGCCATCAGGTCATGCGGTGACATTGACATTTGGTGTTCAAGGCCATTGGATCTGCGGTCACGAATTTATTTCTGAATAAAACTGTATCCCTAAATGAGCTAAACAGCTGAACTCAAAAACAGCTGAACTCAATGCTATTGTGTTCGTCACATCGAGACGTTTACAGTGATAAATTGGATGACACCGATGGGTCAAGTTATGTCACGTGACCTGAGGTCAGGTCACCGACACAATTACAGGTGCCTATTGACATATACATATACCTATCGGTAGAACAATACGACACCAGCTCACCAACATATCACTTCAACACTTTGATATGTTTCACGAACTTGTGCCCTTGTACTGATTGTATGATTATACGTAAAATGGCAGGTGCCTATTGACATATTCCTATCGATAGAATACAACACCAGCACACCAACATATCACTTCAACACCTTGACATGCTTGCCAGTCTTGTCTTCTGAGAGGACGTGGATCCGCATTATTTTCTGACTCACAGGGCAGAACCTGTGGTGCTTTCTTGTTCCCTTCTTTTGTGACATAGAAAAACTTGATCTTTGTCACAAGCTGCCCGGCGAGAAATCTGTGCATGTCCTCTGGTGTGAGGATTTGATCTTTTACCAGGCGCCACAAGCTCTCGAGGTACGTGCCGCGTTTCACGGTGCCGCCTATACCATCGCACGCTCCCTTCCCATGGGACGTAGCGAAAAAGTGCCACTCACATGTCACACCGGGGAAGTCGATGTCATGATAGCACACATTCGCGAAGCTGTACTTGTTTTTGTATTGCGCAACGCATCCGTCCGTGAAGTAATGCATTTTCATGAGCCCGGGAACCTCTTCCTTTATTGTTGGTACTAGTTGTCGCAGGAAGGCGTGCACAGTGCTAGTTGTATCCTTTGTGGCGTCAGATATCACCCATTCCCCGGCACTTTTTGTGGTTTAACACGTTTTAGGTTTTTTGGCGTCATTGTTGGGCCCCAGTGTTGGAATGTTTTGTTTTTTGTTTTTTTGGTGTATTTTTTAAGTTATTTTTTTTTCGAGTTGGACCCATGTGGTGTTTCGTTGCTCTGGCTTTTTGTTTTAGTCTCGATGAGACTGTTGTGGAATGGTACGACCTGTCGTTACACTATATACATTTTCATTTTCCGGTGTACATTTTGGTAATCCGGCTCGCATGATTTTGGTCCCCGGCCGGATTTTTGGTCCATGTCGTAATTTGAAACACCCCAGCATGACTTTTACCATCTCTTAGGGATTTCTTGCAATTATAGGCCTCCCTGCGTCCTAGTATCTCGTCCCATTTCCTGAGCCTCTTTACCGTTTTCAACGTCTTATGTCCCCCTCCTTTATTCATTGTACTCCCTCTCGTTTTGAGTTTTCATTTTGGAAACCTCCACCCCTTTACCTGTTACCACTCCCATCTTAGGGCCTCCTCATATTTTGGAAATCTTTCTGGTCTTCGGGGCCTCATTCGTCCTGTAGACCTACTCCTTTGGGGTTCCTCTCGTACGACGGGCCCTTTTTTCTTCTGAGTCCTTTGTCAATTAGAGGCCTCCTCTCCGTCTTGGGGACCTCTTGCTCTGCATTTGATTCGAACTTCGCCCATCTTAAGGGTGTTATCCTTTCCTGGTGGACTCCCTCCCCAGGTTCTTCCTTTACCAATTATACACACCTTTCTTATCTCAGTGGCCTTGTATTTCCCGGGGACCTTTTGGACATCTGGACTTTTTCCGCCTGGGGCTATCTCTCGTATCCATGGCCTTGCTTCCATTATAGGGCTTCCTCATTCATCTGGGGTCTTATTCCACCTTGTGTCGCCCTTTCCAATTAAGTGCCTTCTGCCATGTCTGGATCATCCTTTTCTTTTTGGCGGAACCTTACTCGTTTTGGGCCTTTTTTGCGTCTCGAAACCTCATCCATATCCCTGGGTTTCTTTTCCGTCTTAGGGCCTGTCTCCTTTCTGGGGCCTTTCCCGTATTGGGGCCTCCTTTGCAGTTCTGGGGGCCTCGGTGATTTTGGCACTCTCTTGATTTCTGGGGCCTCTTACCTGCTAGGTGACCCTTTTAAAATTATGGAACTCCTTTCCGTCTTGGAGGCCTCCCATCTGCGTTTGGAGCCTCATTATTCTCTTAGAGGTTGTTTTTGTATCCTACTCTTTAATCTTTCTTCTAGGGTTCTCGTCTGCTAAATGTGGGCCTCATCTGGTGGTCTCGTGGCCTTCTCTCCTCCTAGGAGACCTTCTTGCCCATCTTGGCCCCTCTTGCGTCGGATAAACATCTCTTGTCATTATTTTTACTGTAGGGTACTTCTTCGATCTTGGGGACCTGTTTTCCAATTAAGAATATCTTGCCACCCATCGAAGCCTTCTCGTGTAACCCTGGGTGGCTTCTTGCGTTCGTGGCATCTTTTCGTCCTGAGGTCTCTTTCCCCTGCGGGGACATCCTTTTCATCCTGGGGGCCTCCTCATTTCTGTTTTATGTCTCTTATAGGAACCTGATTATATTTCTGGGGGCCTCGTTATCAATCTTGGATCCACCTTGATAGCATCATCTTCTGTCCGTCGGGCTCCATGCTCGCCTTTTGTTTCATGCCTTTCCGGATAGTGGTCTCCTCGATTACGGGGGCCCCCCAGTCTCGGAGGGGTGGAGACGATTGCCTCCGCTTCCCCCACCCCGGTAGCGACGTCCCTGTCCCAAACCTCATCTCTATACACTGGCTTTCCTTTCCGGCTTAGGGCCTCCTCTCATTTTATCGGGCCTCCTTCCCATATTGAGACTCCTTTGCAATGTTGGCCTCCGTGCCAATTTTTGGCACTCTATTGAGTTCTGGGGCCTCCTACCCTCCCCTAGGTGACTTCTTTGTCAAATTATGGGCCTCCTCCTGGAGGCCCCTAATTTCTAGAATATCTTTCATCTTGGGGGCCTCCTTTTCATCCTGGGGCCTTCGTTTCGTCCTGGGGGTTTCCTTTTCGTCCTGGGGGCCTCCTTTTCGTCCTGGAGGGCCTCTTTTTTGTCCTGTAGGGCCTCCGTATCGTCCTGGAGGACCTCCTTTTCGTCCTGGGGGCCTCCTTTTCGTCATTGGTGCCTCCTTTTCATCCTGGGGCCTCCTCAAATTTCAGGGGGCGGCGCCCCCCCCCCAGTCTCGGCAGGGGGCAATTCCCCCCCCGGTGGCGACGCCCCTGCCCTCCCCCTGGAAGGTAGCGCCCCTCTGACCAGGAAAAGGCGTCTCTCCGCGAACGCTCCAGCGCACCCCATCTCCAATCGAATTTTGTTGAGCTGGCGGTCGCCACCGCAGAAAGTACTCTCCAGGTACTTTCTGCGGTGGCAACCCTCCAGACACGTGTCCCCTCCTCGCCAATGAAAAATCCTGGACCCGCCCCTGCCTTCTGTGGCAGCTATGGGTCTTCCGTGTCAGTTATGGGGCCTCTTGTGATAATGGCCTCCTGTGGCCGCTACGGCCCACCCCACACCTTCTGTTATGGTCTAGGGCCCTTCCGTGGCGACGAAGAGAAACCTTACAGCCAAATGTGGCTCCGCTGCCAAGCTAACTTCGGTGGGTGCTCGGGCAGGCTCAGCGGACGCCCGGCGAGATCTCGTCGAGCCTGCGATGGTCTGAGTTTCGAGCTGTATTCCACACAAATGTTGCTTTGAATTAGTATGGGGCCTATGGATATTGTCCGGGAAGAGCCACATAATGCACCATTTGCCACGCCAACTATGACTGTGGTCCCACATTCAAGGCACCATACCTGGGAGCTAAAATAATTCGCTACCAAATACGCTGGCGTTTGCCAACTGCGCCGTTTCCATGACTGGCACGGCGCCAGCGAGCATCACTTCAAGGTCATGTTTGCATCTGTTCTTTCTTTTTTACTACCGTGCTATGTAATAAGCTAACCCGTGTCAGCATAGGCGTGACGACGGTGGGGACGGAGAGGGGCTGCGGTAGTACAGTGGCGGCCTACAAACTCGGACCATTGCTCTTTAAATCCAGGACTTTGTTGCTAATCTAACCTAGCCTAACCTAACCTGAGCTAGCTGAGCCTAGCCTAATCTTTGTTCAGATTTAAAAAATGCAACTCGTGGCTTGACAAGTTGAAAATACCTAACCTTCCCTAACGTGGCCTGGTCAAACTAATTTTTTATCTACGGATGAAAAACTTGTTATCAACTTATCTCGTATCCAAGCTAAACTGTAATATTTACTTCTAAGACACATAATTATAATGCACATGGAATAAGTGAAATTGTCCGGCCTGGCAACACTAACTTCCTTTGGCACCACATACTATGTCAATTTGGACAGGAGCTTTTCTGGCGATCCCATACGCAGGGGTGGCTCCAGGGAGGGGAACATCGCCCCCACAGACACAAAACAAAAACTGCAAATGGCACTTAAGTGTAGTGCTGGACTCGTTCGTTGTTAATTCCCAGCAGCATGAATTTCCTCTTCCTAGTTCGTTATTGGTTTTACGACACATCTACCGTTGAGCCATGTAGCGTCGCCAATCTGTCACGCCGATTGGTCTCCGGTGAAGAGTAGCGACAGGTAAGACTCGAACCCAAAACCTTTCGATTGTGAGACGAGTAACTTACCCTTGGACTATTCGTTCCTCAATTCCCCCTTCTTGAAGAGGGGATTGTGAATTCCCTCGTCCTCAAGTATTTTCGCCTGCTAGAGGCGCGCCTCTGATTTCTCCGGAAGGCCCTCGGGCCGCCTGGCATTGTGACACGGACACCATTTCACTCTCACATGAGGCCAGAGACGTCTTCGGCACCGACTACAAATGCGCTCTATCAAGGACACTACTGTGACCATGTTGACAGCATACAAAAATGACCAAAATGGGGAGGTGGAGTCTCCCCATGTGATAGACAATGGGGCCCATAGGCGAGTAAAAGCGCATTTCCCGTGTCTTCACAAATACAGTTTATATTTAGACAGCTAGCCAATTATTTTCACTTTCCCATTAAGATGCTGTTTTATCGATACATGCCCTATCCCTTTACCCTAATACCTAATGCTCCGCACTTCATGGTAAGACCGCCTGTGTTCCTGAGGTGGTGTGTGTTCGGTTCCAGCGTGCTGCAGCTGTGCCAGTGAGCACACTGTGACTTGGCGTGCGGCTGCCGGCGAATCTGCTGACCACCATGCCGTCCGCAGACGCTCAGAAGCGCGCCGTCACCTTCACGGTGAACGGAAAGCCGCACACAGGTCAGTGCCCCCTGCACTTTGGCGGGTGCGCCATTCTGGTGGTCACACTCAACGTCAAACGGTACCAAAGTGGCACTCACGCAAATCAAAACAGGCATGCCAGCACGCAACAACTGATTATGAGTGTCTAAAGCATCACACGATATGCGTGGTGCTGGAAGTGCTGATCAGTAGCCTGTGTTGACCTAAAATGACATCAAATAAAACCTGGGGCCAGTTTCACGAAAATCTAAGATGTTTAAAAACTAGGAAATTTAAAACTAAGAATCTTTTAAAAGCAGTCTCATGAAATCCAAGATGTCTTAGTTTCAAACGTCTTACTTTTTCGATTGTTCGTAGATATTGTCTAGAGGTGGTTTCTTAATGTGTGTGTTACTGAAATGTTGGGAGCACGATAACGTCTTATTCGCGTTGCAAATACATACCTACATCTAACTGCAATACATTAAAAATGTTCAACACACAATGTGTAAGATAAAGTTAATGAAGTGCTTAAAAAACGACGGGTTGCGATCGCCGGTTTTTTCTCACTAGTTGTTTGTTTACATTATCAGCTGACTGGTCGACAGCATTAGGGCATACCGACATTAGATGGCGACAGTAGGTGCAATATATGACGGAGTTGAGGTTGAAGACAGTAAGTTAATTCCTAAATTCATTCATCATGGGGAGCAGAAGCCAATAACGGCAGAAAAAAAACTGAAGTGTTCCGAGCAATATTGGACAAGAAAGAGGTGAGCATGAATCTGACGAATAGTTCTGTGCTGAAAGGATTGGAGAACGATACAATTAGTGGTGCAGGTAGTCAGGGGTCAGAGGATCCCCTGAAATCATTGGTGTAGCCCTGCATGCTTTTGGGAGGACACTTGCAACCTCCCTGAATGCTGACTTACCCCCAACTAATTTCAACATGCTGAGCAATCCCAAATGACACGTTATCTGTGTGGCATGTCTCCCTATTCATTTTGACCCGCCCATTGCCTTCATTTTTCCCTGTAAATTATTATTGTAACATATACTGCCCTCCCAATAATTTTCAGAAACCTGCATCTATACCTGTCATTTACCGGGGATGACCCTAGAGCCCTCGAGGGTCTTGAATAAAAGGGCACTTAGTCATACTACTCAAATGGTTTGATCGGTGAAATTTTACCTCGGAACCCCCACCGTTACCTGTTGACAGAGCATCCAAATATAAGGCGCGGGAGACACCATTTTTATGGGGCCAATTCTTTCCAGTGGGGGACATAAGGTCGCTGTTAATTTTGGGTTTTAAGGGGGCTGTCTGTCGTGCCCAGATTCCTCTGGTGGAGGCTCCGCATAATTAGTATTCAATTTATCTATTTATGTAAGGAGCAAATCATATGTATTGTTTCAAGGATATTTCAATCACACGCTAACCTATTCCTTTTCAGACACTGATGGGAAAATTAAGGTACCCTGGGCAGAATCAGGCTCGCCAAGAAGCCTGGATATAAATTCTAAACATGGCAAAAAAGCATGGCCTCGTCAGCCAGACCATGAGACTGACCATGTTCAGGAAAAACTTCGTGAC
This sequence comes from Imbricaverruca yamaguchii, assembly GCA_034440575.1. Taxonomy (NCBI): domain Eukaryota; kingdom Metazoa; phylum Arthropoda; class Thecostraca; family Neoverrucidae; genus Imbricaverruca; species Imbricaverruca yamaguchii. The sequence goes on from JAOTOL010001589.1 coordinate 472,082, forward strand.
AAACGCACGATCAGCTACAAAAGGTAAGTGAATAATGTTCAACATATGTTGCTCAATTCGTGTTCATATCACGGGTGGAGAAGTTTGAGTTATCAATGATTGAGGCCAAGTACATCGTGGTAATGAGTGCTGCCGATCTTGTTGGTGAGGCCCACAGCATAGGGTCCTAGACACCTTGAAGCCTAGGTAGGTACCTACTTAGCAGTTGTTGGGAACAAGGAAAAGATGGTTAGCCCAGGTTCACGAGTCCTTCTATATCCTCTTTAGGGGTAAAGTGCCCCCTCAATGTTGGGTTTGTCCCTCCAATAATTTCAACTTTTAAAATGGAATCTTATGGAGTGCCTCCAAGCCATTTGGGTTTGCTCATTCACATTCCCGTCATGTATTGCACCCACCTATAATTTTCAGAAGATCCTTTCCAAGCCCCACCAAAAGCACAAAAGCATAGGAAATTCCACCGCAGATTCACATACCTTATGCACATGATACTTCCGGCTGAGCTGGCAAAACAAGTTATGATAGCAACTCAAGGAAGGCATGTGCTAGCATTTACAAGTTGAGCAGTTATAAATATATGGCTTCGAAACCGATCAAAATCAATGCTGCTGTACTACCCCCCAGACCGAGTGTGAGGATCTGACCGGAGAGACGGCGCGGGTTAAGTCAATCTATATGTGACCGAATGTTGCATATTTCTAGGTGCTATATTTGTCCTAAATTTCAGAACAAATCTGCCTCTTCTGGGTGTGTGTGTGGGGGGGGGGGGGGGGGGGTTGACTTTAACCTCGTTACCCCCTTGGATCCGCTAGTGTGCCCTTGTTTTGTGCACCTCCTCTTTTCATCTTAAGGCAAAGACCTCGTGCCAAGCAAAAACATATCTTTGACAATAAATGTCTTCCTGTTTCACCAAAGCGAGAGGAGCTTCGCCGAACGGGCGGAGCGGGCTCGAAGCCACTGGATGCGCTCAATGAAGTCATCATTGAGATATACGGTAGGTGTAGTTCAGTTGGCGTATAGGAGCGTAAATTAAAGAAAAATTGACAAATCAAAATTTTGACATTTTGAAAAATAAAATTTTTATTTTTCAAAGGCCCAAAAAATGATGCCCTTTGTCGATTTCGATGTCCTTTTCTCATTCCAAATACATTTTTTTCTTCATATATCCCCCAAAAAGAACTCCCCAGAGTAAAAAACATAATGTAAGCCGTGAAAAGTCGTGAAAATTTAGCCCCCTGGTGACGTCACTTTTTGGGGGAAATTGTTTTGGGAGATAGGCCCGGACCCTTTCGCTTTCCCATGACGCCTCTTTCGTTTTCGTGCGACGATTAGTTTGGATTTTAGAGGTCTTCAACCGCCCCCCCCCCCCCACTCCCGAGGTGGGGTGGGAGGATCTGACCGGAAAGACGGCGCGAGTTAATCCTAGTCATCAAATGTTAGGTATTAAAAGCTGAAGTATTCTGAAATCGGAGGAAGAAAAGGAAATTGCTCCCCTCCCCAATCCGGTCGAAAACCAGCCTTCCGGATCCGCCAATGTGTGCCAGTTAACCCAAAAGGGTTCCACTCATTACTGTAAAATGTGTTTCAGGAAGAGAGGACTCGATGATATCTGTTGACGGTGGACTAGCATCCACTGGTATTCATGCTCCGGTGGTTGAGTTTAATTGGCAAATGGATGCCGCCGTACCAGAATGGTACGAAGTAGTACCAACGTTGACGCCAGCGCTAGCAACAACCGTTGGCACCAACACTACCACCAGCGCCACCAGCGTTGGCAGCAACGCCAGCACCAGCGCTACCAGCGTTGGCACCAACGCCAGCACCAGCGCTACCAGCGTTGGCAGCAACGCCAGCACCAGTGCTACCAACGTTGGCAACAACGCCAGCCCCCAGGCTAGCGGTACGAACCGTACCAACGGTTCCGACTTCTTGGAGCTTCTACAAAAGCCGGAAGAGGACCTAAGTGCAGAAGAGTGGCGATTGGTGGGTGATATTTACCGTGCCCGAGCATACAAGGCAATGTACGAGCGTTACAGCTCAGTCAGACACCAGTAGGTGTTTGTGCTGTAATGCTGTAATGCTCGTACATTGCCTTACAGTTACACTGTTGTAATGATATTGTAACTGTGTTGTTAATGTCTCGATGTTTACAATTTGTGTTGATGTTCTTGTACATTGCTTGCCTGTTTCCGTTCTGTTATTTGTTTTCGTTTTGTTTACTGCGTAAAATAGAATGAGACAGTCGTGAAACACAAGGCTCTGACATGACGAACTATACTTTACAATCATGGAAAGCCATGCCGTGCGGCCAGAAATGGCCATTCCAAGTATGGCCGTTAGCCTAAGCGGTTGGCCAGCTGGATCCGTCGCGCCATCCCGCGACGGCGCTCCGCCGCTCCGCCGGCGTCACGGTCGGCAGCTATCGGCTCGGCCTGCTGGTCGGCCTGCTGGTCGGCCTGCTGGTCGGCCCGGTCCAGCAGCAGCAGACGGGCGGCACGCTGCGGCTCCACCTCTCGCAGCCAAATGCCGTCATCTCCTGCAGCGATGCACAAATTGTGCAGGATGCAGCATGTCCTGTGAAAGCGCAGGCATAGCTTGAATAACTAAGCTTATTTTCGAAGCTCTCGTTTATTCCTAGTGAACTGGAACTGAAATAGGACCGATAAATATCTAGATGTATCAATTCATCCTTCCACTATTCTTACATTATCACTCGTGCTGTCCTCGCGGTGCTACTCAGTCGCAGCTGTTTGCCATCGATTGCTGGCCACCTCATCTTTAACATTCCGAACGCGCACTCCACGGTGGAGCGCGTATGAACGTGCGCTTGGTTGTAGCTGAAATATTAAATGTCATCATTACTTTGTGCCATAATGGGCCCAACCTATGGTGAGTGTCATCGAGAAAACTAAGGCGTCCATTGAATTTATTTGTTAGGGAACACTTGTGATCATGGTCGGACTAAGATTTTTTTTGCGAGGGTACAACACGGGATGGGTTAAGGTCCTCAAGTTATGTGCTTAATAACGACGGCTATGTGCTCGGTTTTGACTTTCCGAATATATAGATTGAAGCGTCTCGGGAAGTCCAGATGGAAGCGTACGGTGGTGGTAAGGGTTTTAGCGTGGGTTAAACTTTCAGCGTGGGTGAAATGGGCGCTAAATGACCTTGTAGTCGGCGCCCTTAAGCCCAAATAATCAATCAATCAGCGTGGGTGAAAACATAGGCATACATGTCCCTGTATGCTCCATTGCCTTCACACAATTTGTGCGCTCTGGTGCCCCCGACCTCACCGCCTTTCTGCGGCCGTCATAGGGTGGTCGAAGGGCGTCATAAGCCAGGGGAGAGTCGGGTATGCGGAGTCGCCCAAGAGGACTCCGGCCGCAATGCCCTGGGCAGCATATATTTTGGAATCCAGAGCATGGAACTGAAAGGCGGGCAATACTGTAATCTGATCGTATGTCGCATAACCAAGGGTGCAGGGATCGGTGCAAGGTGGAGCAAGGTCAGAAAAGGCAACGTCTCCCCCCTCCCAACTTTGGAAGCATTTAACACTAACTCTCCTGGCCCTGGATGGAAAGAATCAACTCCAAAATGGTTATTGCCACCTCCATCCCCTATGAATCCCAACTTTGGGACAGTTTCGGTGTCAGTGCACATAACGATAACTATCAGTCTATTCGCTGAATTAAAGTCGTACGAAAATCAGACAAAAGTCCGTTAAAAATACAGCAAAGGAGGCTGACAAACACAATTGTAACTAACGCACGATCGGCTTGTGGTTGTAATGTTTCTTGTCTGTTAAACATTCTGAGCCATTTCAATGAACCATGGATTAACCATTGCTTTTTGTTGTGCCCTTCGCACTATTACCCATAGGACACCACCTCAGCGGGGCTGGACGCTGCTCACCAGACAGGATAGCCACTTCGCACACGTACTTACAGCTCGGGGAGTCCAGATGTTCGCATAACATTTGCGTCGTGCATTCGTCCTGGTGCATGTACAGATATAAAAATAAACTCCCCTCGCCCACCAGAGATGGCCAGGACATTCAGGGACGTTTGGTGGTGCCGGTTGATGAATCTGTCCTCCTTGTCCGCCGGCACCCTCAGGCGCACGTGAGTGCCGTCAATGCACCCTGCGAGATAGTTGGGGATGAAGCAACTGAACAGCGTCCATACACATCAATTGATTGGTGCGGGTATGGCCGAGTGGTTAAGGTGTCTGGCTATGAGTACCAAAGGTTCCGGGTTCGACACAAGCGCCGCTCAGGACATTTCACAACACCGCGACCTACCGACGAAACATTTTTGGGCATTTTTTTTTTTGGTGCCCCAGCGTGATTTTTCGCGTCCTCGGTGCATTATTTCCGAATACTGACTCAATTGTTGGGTGCCACTATTCCCCAGGGGGCCGCAGTTGTTACTGACCGTACACCCAGTTGTTGCACCCCAGAGCAATCGGCTGGATCAACCCTAGTACCACCGGCAGCATATCACGTACTGAAAAACGACACACCTGATTCACTTTATTATTACAGTGTGCGGAACCTCCAGTACGAATATGTCTGCCCTTATACTTTGTCCACCTCTTATTTATCCACCTGGCGGCCAATTTGCCAATCTTATGTAGTTCACCATCTTGAAAAATCTACCGGGGTTTGTGCGCAGTATTGCAGCAGCCGTGTTTGCGTCTGGTCGCTATGAACGTGATGGGGCTGGGCGTCGGTTTCGGCGCGAAATCGAGTGATACTTAATAGCTACTGTTCTTTTCACACAAAAAGTAGGAACTACATATCAGATGGAAAGGAATAGTTGAAGTGCTGTGGGAGTACGTTACATACCGAAGACGTCTGGGATTCCGGCCATGGGGAAGAACATCTCAGCATGACGACGGAAATCATCAGCGGTGACAGGCCACTTGATGGAACCCAGGTTGGTGGCGATGAGTGCATCGCACACTCGGTACAGCACTCTGCAGACAGTGGCCTTACTCGGGCCATGTATATCCCCCACCGCGTGATAAAATGAGCCTGTGGCAAGAAATCTGTACACAACGTAATTGTTAGTCAAATTTGGAAGCGTGCGAATACAAACTGAGATTGACTGATGAGAGCCAGTATCTAGGTGGGTATTTAATGCGCCTGCCGAGCTCACATCCACGGAACTTAATATGACTCCTATGACGTTGCATGGAAATATCTGATTGGAGAACTCTCGTGCGCCCTATGCAAAATACATGGCGAACTCATTGGTTGGTAGTAAATTGGCATATATAATGCAATCGTTTCTTCTAATTGAATACTGACCTCAGTGCCAGTAGCAGCTGCTCTGCTGGTGCCAGCGCCATACTCCGTCGCGTTGGATGGGCGACGAAAGGTCCCACCTGTCGTAGCACTACTTCAGCCATTGCTGGGGACAACCGAAACCTTTCTCTGAAATGGATGTATGCTTGAGTCATATGTGGTGCCTTGCATGTTCAGATCAAAGGAAGAGGTGAATGCAAGGGTATCGGTATCTGGAACTAATGAGATAAGGGGATTTCATCGGATACTATGTTGAAATGCTAGGGTATTTACTTACTTAAAGTAGGCTGGCGAGGGCCACCTCATGTTAACCCTCTCCCGGAAGATCCGTCTTCTCCGGCGATTGAAGTCCAATCTGTCCTCTTCCATAGTACACAAAGATAAACGCGGAAGTAAAACGGAAACTGCGCAACACTAATAATTGTGCACCGAACAGACTAACACGTTCAAGTAATTTGCGAGGAAAGGAATAGTTCCGGCCAAGGAACACCACGACACTGCAGCCCTGCATGCAATCTACGCAAGAATTACGTGCTTGAATTCTTGCTCGTGAACCCAAGACATTTGGGTAAATTTGTCTTACTTTCATGAAACCCAACCGTCCATTTTGTCGTGAATAAGAAGAAATTTGTCTTGAATTTTGTTCTTAGTTTTACATTCTTGTTTCTTAAATAAGACTCATGAAACTGGAAAAGTCTTATTCAAGACGAATTTGTCTTAAATAAGACAAATTGATCTTCGTGAAACTGGGCCCTGGTGTGGATTTAGTGGAGCCATGAAGATACCAACTTAAAATTATTTGCAATGGCTTAATAATTTGAGCTGCCACAATACGGAAATGTGCGCTTGGGCCGTCGCCTGGCCACCGGTTTCTCGGCCACGTATCACCATCCAAGAGCGAAGCCAGGGTGCCATGCCCCGCCCTCCAAGAGGTCGGTCGTTGCACTCTGATATGAATGCTGTCTTGAACAAACCCAACGAATTATACCTGTCCAAATGAAATTTGTTAACACTCACCTCGGGGACGAGTACCTTGGAGGTAAGTTGCTCGTCTCACAATCGAAAGGTTGTGGGTTCGGGCATCACCTGTCGCTACTCTTCGCCCGCGACCAATCGGCGTGAGAGATTGGCGACGCTTCTTGACTCAACGGTCGGTGTGTCGAAAACCAATAACCAACAAACACTTTCACCTCTGCCATTGTTCCCACGCGTCTGACACTGTCTCCCCTGAAGCCACACAGATCAGTGTCGATCACTGAAGTGCACGGCCTAATGCAGACACATTTTGCCAGTGATATGAACAAAATCGGGGTAGCCATACATTTTCTCTTCTTCAGAAGTTCATTGCACATGGCTCATCATAATTTCGCCGACAGCGGACGGTCCGCGGTCTCCTATCCGGCTTCAGTGTTGGTTACATCACATACTTGAGCTATTTACCATAATGCCGTGCGGATAATGGCATGCTTCCCGCGAAGATTGTGGACGTGGCACCATCATTTGCTGTTTGCATGCTTCATCACGGGGGAAGGTCACATGCTGCGGGAATTGCATCACCTCAGCGGTGGTGGGTGGCAGAGTCGCAGCCAATGTGGCTCCGGGGTCCAGCTCCCCTTAGGACCCAAAATGCACTGAACGAAACGAGTTTTAAAAAATGTGCTGACGAAAACCCGAAATTTTCGGCGCAATTCGCGCGCTCGAGTCTTTCCGTTTCATCACATTTTGTATCGACCCCCGAGTAGAATCACGACGGCACCACTGGTGGGAGATCCAATGCCGCAGACTCCAGGAGACCTTCCGGACCCGTTCAGCATCCTCCCAGTCCCGATACCGGCTGGCGTTTAGCATGCAAAACTGCGCCCAATGCGGGCTAGGCTGTCCACTGTGCTGGGTTTCGGTTTTGCTGACTCATGATGCTGACTTGATCAACCGTGGCTGCCGTCGGAGGCGCATGACCCCCCTCCCTCCCTCCCCCGGCCTGCTCTCCCTGTGGCCTCGATCGGCACTGTCCAGCCGCCACGGCGTCTGCGGCGTACTGAGCACGGGCGTAGCCAGTTGTTTGGCGTCGGGGTTCCGCAGAAATAATGTGACTGTGCAGCCATGCTTTTTTTGTCGAGACCGGGAAGGTGTTATGTATGCAGCTGTTTTTTGTGAGTGGCATGCTCTCGCATACCACTCGCATTTGTGTGGCACGCGACTGCCAGAAACAGCGTGACCGCCGGTATGGACAGGCAAGTAGCCCATCCACCTCCCCGCCTCTTTTACCGGTCCATTGATCATACCTTCGCTCGTGGCTGTTGACACGACCAGTAGTGACTGGAGCCGGGAAGAACGACCCCACCCAGCTCTGATCGAGGGAGATCGTACCCACCGATGCTGTATCAACTGTGCATTTACAGGCATTTGCCTGCGGGAGTGAACGGTGGCGGATCCAGTTGGGTACGGGCGATGCTCCTTCCCCTCGCGAAGGTGGCCTGATCTGTATCAATATTGACCTTTATTCACGATTTATTGCAAAACTAGAAACTTTTCTTTGGATAATATTATAAACTCAAGATGAGCTCATACACCATCCGAATCCAATGAGTTTTGTGTTGATCATAATGTATGGTAATGTTTGTATCTCACCCCACCAAGTCGGCTGACTGGATTCGCTACTGACAGTGAAACGAACCGACTGACAGCATGACGTAGGCGCAAACAGTGTCTGAGCATCTTATATAATGTAGCAATGTATTACCCATTGCCACCAAGCATTCATTCATTCATTGTTATCGTGGAATCTCGACTGCGGAATCTGTTTATGTGTTGATACTAGCCACGATGAACTTGATATGGGTATGTGCACACGTATAAACGCGGTCTCTTCCTTTATCAGTAAATCCATGTAGCTCATGGCCTTTGTTGCACATGGTGGAAGTACGGAAATTAATTGCGAACAGCAAAGGTTGTGGGGAATTTGAAATCTCCAGTCTGGAGCTTTGCAGCCCGTCGCGCCGATTCAATGGACTGCAATGAGGATGCTTGTATTTAAAAAAATCAAAAGTCAGATTACATATATGCAAGCGATAGCTATTCCGCACCATCGTAAAAAATGTGAAAACATCAGGTTTGGCAATAGGAGCGAAAGCACATTTGCGTACTAGTGTAATTAAACGACCTCACGTACGCACGTACAATTTAACCCGGAATGTTTATTGCGTGCCCGGTATCGTTTTCGGCTTGACAATTTACCACGCTACCCCCATCCACCCCCAACTAAGTTTTCCCCACTCAATGCGATTACACACGCGGAAATTGACGTCCCATGTGGGCAATAACCATGGCCTTACGTTATGTTTTCACAGGCTGTTCGTCTTGAAAAAGAACAGCACGCTCTTAGTTTGGTGCTTATAGGTTGTAACTACTCTGACTGGCGGCACTTTGAAGATTTTGAAACATCACTCACTTTGACTCGTTCCAGCTCAGTGGCCTTTGCTGTTCTGGACTTGCACAATATGCAGAACAAATGACTAAGAAGGTATTGACAGTTTGGTGTCTCTGCAACTAATTGTTCTTCCGCTAGCATGCAGAAATATAAAGGGGCTCGCGAGAGTCCTCACTCCCCCGGTCCAGCGAGGGTTAAACTTAAAGTTGGTCGAATTAGGCGGGAAGCAAAATATCAGGCATTCTTACGAGTTCACGTTCCAGAAAGGAGAACAACCGTGCCCGACATCTCTTGTAGCATCGTGCCATCGGTGGCATACATCTCCCGAGTCTCCTGATGAACTGATCTCATGGCACGATGCGAGTAACTCCCCGCGCCTACGGTACTGTACCGAGTAGCTCCCATGTACCAACAGTGCTGCGCCGAGCAACCCCACTGTACTGACAGTGCTGTACCGAGTAACTTCTGTATCGGTAGTAATATGCCTAGTAATTACCATGTACCAACAGTACTGTACTGAGTAACCCTCTGTACCGGCAGTACAGTACCGACAATGCTGCACCAAGTAGCGCATGCCTACCAAGAGTACTGTACCGAGTACCCCCACCCACACCCACCCTGTGCGAACAGTGCTATGCCGAGTACCTCCTCTGTGCCGACAGTGCTACACCGAGTAACCCCATATGCCAGCAGTGCGGTACCGAGTAACTCCGCTGTGTCGACAGTGCTGTGTCGAGTAACCCCCCTGTAAAGACAGTGCTGTGCCGAATACCTCCCCTATACCGGCAGTGCTGTACCGAGTAACCCACCCACCCACCCCCCGTACAGACAGTGCTGTGCCGAGTACCTCCTCTATACCGGCAGTGCTGTACCGGCAGTACTATGCCGAGTAACGCCCCCTGTGCTGACAGTACTGTACCCTGCACCGGAAGTGCTGCACCGAGTAACCCCCTGTACGGACAGTGCTGTGCTGAGTAACCTTCTCACAGACAGTGCTATGCCGAGCACCTCCCCTATACCGGCAGTGCTGTACCGGCAGTACTATGCAGAGTAACGTCCCCTGTACCGACAGTACTGTACCCTGTACCGACAGTACTGTACCCTGTACCGGCAGTGCTGTACCGGCAGTACTATGCAGAGTAACGTCCCCTGTACCGACAGTACTGTACCCTGTACCGACAGTACTGTACCATGTACCGACAGTACTGCACCCTGTACCGGCAGTGCTGTACCGGCAGTACTATGCAGAGTAACGTCCCCTGTACCTGCCGTGCTGTACCCTGTACCGGCAGTGCTGTACCCTGTACCGGTAGTGCTGCACCGAGTAACCCCCTGTACGGACAGTGCTGTGCCGAGTAACCCTCTGCACAGACAGTGCTATGCCGAGTACCTCCTCTATACCGGCAGTGCTGTACCGGCAGTACTATGCAGAGTAATGTCCCCTGTACCGACAGTACTGTACCCTGTACCGGCAGTACTATGCAGAGTAACGCCCCCTGTACCGACAGTACTGTACCCTGTACCGGCAGTACTATGCAGAGTAACGTCCCCTGTACCGACAGTACTGTACCCTGTACCGACAGTGCTGTACCCTGTACCGACAGTACTGTACCCTGTACCGACAGTGCTGTACCCTGTACCGACAGTGCTGTACCCTGTAGCGACAGTGCTGTACCCTGTACCGACAGTGCTGTACCCTGTACCGACAGTGCTGTACCCTGTACCGACAGTGCTGTACCCTGTACCGACAGTGCTGTACCCTGTACCGGCAGTGGTGTACCGGGAGTCGCCGGAGGGCGGGCCGGCCGACTTGTCGGCCACCGCCTCGTTGGCCGACTACCTGCGCTTCCACCAGCACACGCCCGGCACCAAGACCATGTGCCGCGAGGGCGGTTGCGGCGCGTGCGTGGTGACCGTCCGACTGGCCGACCCGGCCACGGGCGAGCCGCGCACGCTGGCCGTCAACGCGTGCCTGGCGCCGCTGCACGCGTGTGGCGACTGGCACCTGCAGACGGTGGAGGCGCTCGGCGACCGGCGCACCGGCTACCACCCGGCGCAGGTGCGGCTGGCGCAGCTGAACGGCACACAGTGCGGCTACTGCAGCCCCGGCATGGTCATGTCCATGTACAGGTGAGCAGGAGCAACCGGCCGGCCGGCCGACTGGTCTGGTCTGGTCTGGTCTGGTCTGGTCTGGTCTGGTCTGGTCTGGTCACCGCCGCCGCCGCGATCCCGGAGAATGGCCATCTGGTGGCTTAGTGGATTTTCCTCGATATCAGCGGTATATCAGCGTCACATCGGCAATATATGAGCAATATATCAACGATATATCTGTGGCATATCTGCGGTATAACAGCGACATACTAGCAGCATATGAGAAATATGTCAACAGTATGGCAGCAGTATATCAGCACTATATTAGCAGAACATCGGCCGAATATCAGCAGAATATCAGCAGTCTATCAGCGGTATATCAGCGGTATATCAGCGGTATATCAGCGACGTATCAGCGACGTGTCAGCGATGTATGAGCGATGTATCAGCGATATATCAGCGATATATCAGTGCCACTTCAACGGTATATTAGCGACATATCAGCAGTACATCGGTGGTGTATCAGCGGTAGTTAGTTATGTTGGCCAATTTTGTTGGGGCGCGTCGACTCCATTGGTCATTCGCGCCCATATATCAGCGGCATATCAGCCGTATGCTAGCGAAATATCACTGGAATATCAGCGATTACCAGCGGTATGTTGGCGGCTATCAGTGGTCCTCAGTGATTATCAGAGCCATGCCATCGATACATCTGTATATAAGTGGAATATGAATGGTTTATTCGCAATATATCAGTGGTATGTTGGCGATGTATCAGCAGTATGCGGACCATTATCAGCGGAATGTCGTGGATATGTCGGCCATTAATTTAGGGGTATGCCAACGATTTTCAGCAGTACATTGGCGGTATGTCACCTTTACGGCCCATTGACCCTTCAGATTGTGAAGTACCTCACTTCCCACCTAGTCCCTCCATTTCAACACCACACGCGCAAAATACAGTATGTAGCGCAAGCCACGTTTCACTATGACCTCATTTCCTGTTCCCTCACGTTTCTGAAAATCCCAAATCCCTCCAGAAGAATTGTTTCCAGTCATCCATATTGTGGCGTGCTTATTTTTGGGTGGAACAAGTGAATAAAGGTAAATGCGTAGCTGGCTGTGTTTTCCTCCAACAGCAATGGCGATGCTAATTTTGATTGTCATATGGTTGTGTCTTGTCACACCAAGGAAAATTACACTGATTCACTTTAGACCCGAATAACTAACTAAGAACTAGTGTTTTGCTCGGCTTACGGTAATGGAGTCCACATGTTGTTTATCCTGCATCGCTGGTCTAATTTATTGACTGCCATTTAGCCTCGTGCTCTGCCAAATGCCCATGCTGTCCAATACACCTACCTGAAGCAACGATCCTAAACATATGAAATGATATCCTGGTCGTTTTTTCTTCTGAAATGACAAGCTATGGTCAAAGACGATAATATTTTTAAAATCAAACTTCCTATTCTTACTAGCGTTCGACTTCTTTGCGCTTTCAGCGTTGATATGTTCGCAAATGCCACATCATACACAATATTCCGCGCTGGGGCCCGTTTCACATGGTTCTTAAACTTAGTTTGCAAATTGCTGGCGAAAGCTAGTTTTTACTACGCCATTGGTATTAACTGGTGGAAGTTGTTTGTCGACAACGACAAAAAAAAATGTCACAAGCAAATGATGACGGGCTTATATCTCTGGAATTCCGAGAGGTCCTGAAACCAGACTCGCAAACCTGTCATGGTCTCCTGCACCAGGCTGATGCGTCGTGACGGCAAGTGCTTCTTTTTTATCCGGGTCCCTGGTATTAACGAGCTGATGCCGGCATCTCACCAACCCCGATCCCAACACATGCCGGATTTGCAGAACTTGCACTACACCGGCATTGGCTGAGGAAGTAAGACCGATTTACGGCGTCTTTGCCTAGCCCGGTCCAGCCCAGCCCAACCTAGCCTAACCCAACCCAACCCAGCCCAGCCCAGCCCAGCCCAGCCCAGCCCAGCCCAGCCCAGCCCAGCCCAGCCCAGCCCAGCCCAGCCCAGCCCAGCCCAGCCCAGCCCAGCCCAGCCCAGCCCAGCCCAGCCCAGCCCAGCCCAGCCCAGCCCAGCCCAGCCCAGCCCAGCCCAGCCAACCCAGCCAACCCAGCCAACCCTAGCCTAGCCTAGCCTAACCCAGCCTAACCCAGCCCAGCCAAGCTAAGCCAAACTTACCACTGTGTCTCGGTGTGCGTGCATTCTACTTCGCTTGTCTACCTGCCATGGACTAAATGCGAGGCTGTCATTGCCAACACCGCTCTGCCGACCGTGCAGTTTGCTGAACTCCAAGACGCACGTCACAAAGGCGGACGTAGAGCAGTCGCTGGATGGCAACATCTGCCGCTGCACGGGCTACAGGCCCATCCTGGACGCCTTCAAAACGTTCGGAGAGGACGCCGACGACAGGCTAAAGGACATGGTCAAAGACATCGAGGTAGGTTCCACTGTTAGTGAAAAGACCCGCGTTATGCTCCTACCACTTCCGAGAGCCTTGTTGGTGATACTTTGGTTCTGTGTGCGTCGTATCCGACTGCTGGGTCGTATAGCGTCGCCAACCACTCGCTCTAGTTGGTCGCATGTGGATTCGGTAATGCCGCCTGTCGTGGGATTCGAACCCACGAGCTTGCGTCCTAGAGTCTACCTCCTTACCGACTGGGCTACCGCGGTCCTCCTGACAGCCTTGTTATGCTCATGCAGAAACACAGCAAGCATTTTCTTTATAGCCGACCCAAACAATTCCATAAAACCGAGACCGCTTTATGCGCCCGAAGTGTGCCGGAAAATGTCTGGTTTTGCGTGTTGAAAATCGCGGAATGTCTTGTTTGATCTAGTGTATTTGTTTGTACTAAAGACGGGTTACGGCCCCCTGGCTATGTTTCTGTGTTCCTGACACTCCCAACAGCCTTGTTTTACTAGGCTGTACCTTGCGTGGAAACTGATGTTTCATGACAATTTATGGTAATGCAGTCGCGGGAGGAACTACGGACAAAAACACTGGGGAAGGGAGGGGAATGGAGGGTGGTAGCTTGCAATGGTAGAATTTAATGGAAAAGCTGAGGCATAGTCAAGGTGAGACTGGTCCTGTCCCCTTAACAACAAAAAATGCACTGGATCAACCAGCAAATTTTGATGTTCTTATCACGAAAGACCAAAATGTTGTGACGGGCCATGCGCGCCGAAACAATTCTCTGTTTCATGCATTCTGTTTGTGTGTACCCTTAAGAAAACCCTGGCTGCACTACCGGTAAAACGCATAGTGGCGCATACACCGAACACCGATGACTTGACGCTCTTCAAATGTCATCGGTAGAACTGAGCACCAAAAACAAAACTCCGACTGTACCCTCCACACTCCAACCCCACCATACCCCACCATACCCCACCATACCCCACCACACCCAACCATACCTCACCACACCCCACCACACCCCACCATACCCCATCCCATCCCACCCCTCATGCAATGCCAGTTAGTCCCACTGCATTAATTCCGGGGTGAGTAGATTTACTGCAATGCCACTAACAACCAGTCACAAGAACATGATGACGATCAGTCGATCTTTCCCAACTTCAGTCTGGATGCGGGCGAGTTCCTGCCGACCGCCATGCTGACTGACGCCCCCCCCCCCCCCCACCCCTGCGACAGGACACAACGTCGTGCGGCGGCGGCGGCAGCAGCGGCGGCGCGTGCACCGACGCCGGTGCGACATGTGCCGGCTGTCCTCGAGCCATCTCCGTGTCGCCTGGCGAGGCCCAGTGGTGCCTGCCGACCAGCCTCAAGGACCTGCTAGCAGACATCAAGGCGGTGCCGAAGGAGAAGACGCTGAGGCTGGTGGCTGGCAACACCAGCCAAGGTAACCGCACACGTGGCCGTGGCTTGCTGCCGCTCCGTAGAACCTCGATACCTCCATGACATCTTGGCGACGCCTCCACAACACCCCGGTGATACCCATGTGGCATCCCTATGATTCCTCCGTGGTATCGTCATGATTCCTCCGTGACACCTCCGTGATTCCCCTGCGTCATCCCTGTGATACATCCGTGATAACTTCGTGGTGTCTCAGTGATGTTTCTGTGGCACCTTTGCGACACCTTCGTAACACTTGTGTGACATTCTTGTTGCACCTCCGTGCACCCTCGTGGCACCTCGGTGATTCGTCTGTGGCATCCCGATGGCAACTCTCTGGCGCCTTCGTGGCACCCTTGGAATGCCTCCATGTTGCCCCTGTGATACCTCCATGGTACCCCTGTGTTACCTCAGTGGTACCTCTGTGGTAACTCCGTGGTACTCTTGTGGTACTTCTATGTTGCCCCTGTGGTACCTTCGTGATACTCCCGTGGTATCTCCGTGGTACGTGATCGTGATGAAACTCGGCGCTGCAGTTCTGCATAGAGCGTATCGCTACCCATAGTTTACATTACAGAAGTAACCACAGCCAAAGGCGTCTGGGTCACCAAAGTAACTAGCTCCGGCTCTTCTTCCGCCCATCGCGATCCTCGTGATGTGTTCACGGCACAGCATTCGGTGGCATATTCAGTGCTACACAAGTTGTAGACAACACCATTAATCGGTCGGACTGAAATAATTATTACCACACCTTTGCCGGCGCTATCTGAATTCAAGGACGGCACATATTCCTACACGATGATCGTTGTTTGCTGATGGATGCCCAAACCCCACCGACAACTTACTGTCCAGTCACGCCAGCGAGCGGCTGCCAAGTGACCGGAGTCGGTCGACCCCCCTCCCCCCTGCTTCGACTGCAGGCTGGAGACGGCTGTGCTTGTCGGCAGGAGCACCATCCGAGTGTGTGTAGTGTTGGATATCACCACCCCGGTGTTATTGTTGACCTCGCTGGACTCGCCGACGCCAGGAATCGTGTTCAGTTATGGATCGCCGATGGCTTGCCCACTACATGGAGATTTTACATGACATACCCTGCTTCAATCTCTACCATCCACCCTCCATGCTCACACTTTTCATGTTGCATGCCCTGTCCCCTCTCTCTGTCCCTGTCTCTGCCTCTGTTTTTTCTCTCCATTCTCTCTCCCTTTTTCTCTGTATCTCTTTCTCTCTCTATCTCTATTTTTATATCTATCTCTCGCTCCGTCTCCGTCTAAGAACTCCCTCCCCTCCCTTCACCTCCCTTCACCTCCCTTCCCCTCCCTTCCCTTCCCCTCCCTTCCCCTCCCTTCCCTTCCACTCGCTTCCACTCCCTTCCCCTCCCTTCCCCTCCCTTCCCCTGCCTTCCCCTGCCTTCCCCTCCATGCCCATCCCTTCCCCTGCATTCCCATCCCTTCCCTTCCCTACATTCCCTCTCTTCAATTCCCTTCCCCTCCCCTCCCTCCTTCCCTCACACCCCCTCCCTCTTCCTCCCCTCACTCTCCAATCCCTTCCCCTTCTCCTTCCACACCTTCCCCATCCCATCCCATCCCATCCCTCCCCTCCCCTTCCATCCCATCCTCCTCATCTCCCTTCCCTTCCATTCCCCTCTTCTCCTCCGCCTCCTACTCCTACTCCTACTCTTACTCCTACTACTCCTACTCCTACTCCTACTCCTACTACTACTCCTACTCCTACTCCTACTCCTCATCCTCATCCTCATCCTCATCCTCATCCTCATCCTCATCCTCATCCTCATCCTCATCTTCATCCTCATCCTCCTCATCCTCATCCTCATCCTCCTCATCCTCATCCTCCTCCTCCTCCTCCTCCTCATCCTCCTCATCCTCATCCTCATCCTCATCCTCCTCATCCTCCTCCTCCTCCTCCTCCTCCTCATCCTCCTCATCCTCATCCTCATCCTCCTCCTCCTCATCCTCATCCTCATCCTCCTCCTCATCCTCATCCCCCCCCCCCACTTCATCCCTCGTCTACCATACCTGTTGCAATGACTGAACTTCCAAGCATGGTTCGTGTTTTGTGATCGGTCAAAGTGAATCGTAATAACCTTGGATGACACGATCTTCCGTTTTGCGGTCAGGTGTTGACGCGTCCCTGAGAATCGGAGGCCAGTCGGAGTCGTACATTTCGCTGCTGAAGGTCCCCGAGCTGCACGAGGTGAAAGCATCCGCCGAGCTCGCGACGTTTGGCGCGGCCGTGTCGCTCTCTCGGCTGATAGAAGAACTACAATCTCTGTCGAGCACCGCTGGGTTCCGCCACTGCGGCGCGATGGCGCACCATCTGCTGGCGGTGGCCAACACGCCGGTGCGCAACATGGCCTCCTGGGCGGGTAACCTGATGATCAAATACCGGCTGCGCGACTTCCCGTCGGACGTTTTCCTCCTGCTGATCGCCGCACGCGCCAAGCTGATCGTGGGTGAGAACTGTAACGTGCGGGTCTCAGCTGGTGCTGGAAATCTTGCGTCCATACAGGCAAGGCAATATGTCAGCTGGTGGCTGACATATTGCCGTGAACCATCCTGATACGTGAACTTCATGTAACATTATGCATGCATGTTTCGTCGGATGTTCCACTCACGAATTCGGTGCCCGGCACGAATTATTTATTTCCTCTGGGTGTGTAAATCGGTCACTTATATTCTTACAGTTTCGGATAGTAGTGGAACTTCGACTGTTGTGTTGGGAGGGTGCATGCATAGCAAAGCTGCGTAATTTAAACCCATTCAACGGCTCGCCGTTACGGTAATATGCTTGAATTCATGTTTACTTCATGGGCTCATTTGAACATTGTAGAGGTTCGAGGTCGTGGATGGAGATATGCTGCACCACCTATGGATGATGTGGATAAAGACATGGAACTTCACCTACGGAGGCCGCAGAAAGAAGTATGCAGCTCCACCTATGGGGAGCTGAGGTAGAGAGAGGCATACAGAGAGGCATACAGCTCTCTCTCTTCGGAGAGAGAGGCATACAGCTCCACCTATGGAGGCCACATAAAAAGGTATACAGCTCCACACATGGAAACCATGTGAAGAGCTTTACAGCCCCACCTCTGGAGGCCGGGAAGAGAGGTATGCAGCTCTACCCATGCTGTGGATGTACCGCGCATTGCTGTCTGCGCCCTTCGTGTGTGTTTCTGGCACTGGTGAGACCTGCTCTGCCGATGCTACTGATCGACTGGCGGTCCGCTCTTCAGCCGATGATAGGGGAGACATGATGGAGTTGGCGGTGGAGACGCTAAACGAACTCGTCATGGACCGGAAGGTGATCCTCTCCATGTCGCTGCCGGCGCTGGACGACGACAAGTACATTTTCAAGTCATACAAGGTACCCTTCCTCTGTGGATGAAGTATTAAATGTTGTGCTCTTAATTACCAGACAAGTACCACTATAGTACATGTGTTCCTGGACTGGTTATTCATGTCCTTGCTCTTTCTTTGGGTCCTCAATTCAGACATTTTCTCATTTTCTTTGAAGTCCCTGACTTTGATACTTTAGGCACGAGGGTTTTGATATTATTAGCGAGGATAACGAATCGAGATACCTGCTAACTCGATGAGGTTGGTTCATTTCGTCATCTGCATTACAAGCTATGCATACTGCCAGTGTAAAATAATTCACCATGTGGCCTGGAAATGCACAGTTAATGGAGTTGTGGTATTTCATCCTCGTTTTCGGTTTTTACCATTTTGCCACATGATGTATGCGCAGTCATGCACACAACTGCTAAATAATGTAAAATGCATGTGACTGAAGCGAAAGGCATTCCGCTTTTTAATCCTTATGTGGCAAACCTTTATTTTCTTCCAATCATTCACTATTCCCAAGCAACTTCTTCCTTCATCCACACAGTTAATGGTGAAGTAACTTTAGGACACTGCATACTACCTAAGTGAGAACTCTTGCGGTGCACCAGTTTGTATCGTCTGTAAACATATTATCGTGTGAGCTGCCTCGAAGGCTTAGTGGTCAGCTCGTTTCACTTCCGCTTGATTTTTGGCGCAATGGCATGCAATTAAGTTGTTGAATATGCACTACCTTTGTTGAGTAGGTGTTCTTAGCATTCTAACGGCGCGCATTGGCCTCCACAGTGAGCCCTTTGTTAATTCCTGCCACCAGGATGAGGATAATGCACGCAGCTGATGACGACATCTAGTCTCATCAGCTGCGTGGTGACATCTTGTCTCGTCGGCTGTGTGACGACATCTTGTCTCATCAGCTGCGTGGTGACATCTTGTCTCGTCAGCCGCTTGTGTCAATGTCAACGTCCTCCCGGGTAGTTAGCGACCACCGGTTTTCACCGCCGGCCGCAGTTCAGACAGACCGACCTACTACTCGCACGGTATTCGACTGACTCTCCATTCGCGATTCCACGCGACCACACCTCCCGGCCCTCACCACCGCCCCAGGCCACAGTGGCCAGGTCACTGCCCAATGGCGGCGGTAGCGCGGCCAGTTCAGGACGACACAGCCTCAGACAGCTTGGCGACGTGTCTCGTCAGCTACGTCGTTACATTGTGTCTCGTTAGCTACGTGGTTACATTGTGTCTCGTCAGCTACAAGGTAACATTGTGTCTCGTTAGCTACGTGGTTACATTGTGTTCGTGCTACAGGTCACATTGTGTCTCGTCAGCTACGTGGTTACATTGTGTCTCGTTAGCTACGTGGTTACATTGTGTCTCGTTAGCTACGTGGTTACATTGTGTCTCGTCAGCTACAAGGTAACATTGTGTCTCGTTAGCTACGTGGTTACATTGTGTCTCGTCAGCTACAAGGTCACATTGTGTCTCGTCAGCTACGTGGTTACATTGTGTCTCGTTAGCTACGTGGTTACATTGTGTCTCGTTAGCTACGTGGTTACATTGTGTCTCGCTAGCTACGTGGTTACATTGTGTCTCGTCAGCTACGTGGTTACATTGTGTCTCGTTAGCTACGTGGTTACATTGTGTCTCGTTAGCTACGTGGTTACATTGTGTCTCGCCAGCTACGTGGTTACATTGTGTCTCGTCAGCTACGTGACGACACCTCGTCTCGTCGGCTGTATGGTGACAGCGTGTCTCGTCGACTGTATGGTGACAGCGTGTCTCGTCGACTGTATGGTGACAGCGTGTCTCGTCGACTGTATGGTGACAGCGTGTCTCGTCAGCGGTGTGGTGACAGCGTGTCTCGTCAGCGGTGTGGTGACAGCGTGTCTCGCCAGCGGCGTGGTGACATCTTGTCGGCGTGTGCCGGCCTCGTGTGGGCAGATCACGCCGCGCGCCGTCGGTGCCCACGCCTACGTGAACGCCGCGTTTCTGCTGTCGGTCAGCGGCGCCGACATGACTGTGCGGGAGAAGCCGACGCTGGTGTTCGGCGGCATCAGCAGGCACTTCGTGAGTTCCTCGCCGTGGCGAGACGGGTCGCGGCCGTCAGCTGATAGCTAGAGCTGTTTTGTTCGCCGAAAGCTCTAGTTTTTGTTATGAGTACCAGTTGTTACCGGTAAGGCAAACTTTCTTCGCCAACAGGGTAGTAGAACACTGGAACCAGCTGCCAGAAAACATCGTCAGTAGCAGCACATTGAACATCTTTAAAAACAGCATAGACAATCATTATAAGAATAGAGGGCTTGCTTTTCAGTATTACAGGGAGGGCTGATTGACAGATTTGGTGGGCAACTGGTTCAGTGTACAGAGTGCAACCAAGAAGGCCCCTTGTGGCTCATAGTTGCACTAATCTTTTATGTCTTTATGTCTTTATATATAACACATAGAACAACGTGATACTCAACTAGACGTAGAAACAGTATGGTCTTGTATATCTGAAAAAGATTGAGGAAAATATTTGCATGACCCTTACCAGTGAAAACAGATACAACAAATTTGACATGTCGATTTTTACCACTTGTAAAAAACCAGTAAATACAGGTGTGGTGGTAAAAGCTGCCAACCCTGCTGACAGCTGCAGCCGCCGACCGTGACGGCAGCTGCAGCAGCTGGTGGTCTGAAGCCATTCAGTGCATTGCCCCGCAAAATCTGAGCAATGTAGTTGAAACGTTGGTGACAACTTTACTTTGTTGTACTAACGCACAGCTAAGCAAAGCATGGCAGACTCGTGCTTGTTTGATAAAGTAAGGCCAGCGTATGGGGTGGCGCCTTACTTGAGTCGTATGTAGGTACGAAATTGCCGTCTCTGCCGCCTGCTGGACGCCAGCTACAGTGACATCAGCTCGTTGGCATTGATCCGACCGCAGGTGCACGCGACAAATACCGAACAGTTGCTGGTCGGGAAGAGTCTGCTGCAGCCAGCCACTGTGCGGGGAGCTCTGGCCGCGCTCAGAGCCGAGGTCAAGCCGCACGCCGACCCGGAGCTGGCTGATGTGCAGTACCGGGCCGACCTGACCTCCAGTCTCCTATACAAGGTACGGCCCCTACTCAGCATCTGCGCCTCCTCTGCTCCGCCGGGCCCTGCCGTTCGCGTGTCACGCATTGCGTTCGACCTTTCGTCACTACGCTGCGAGGCCAGTCAGGAAGCCTACGCCCGACGCCGAGGTGTGCAGCTATCATGCAATTGTCACGCTACAATAGATAGTAACAATGCGGGGGCTGCATCTGCAATGGTTTTGATCGCAGGCTCGCAACATGCTTCCGACAAAACCGCGGGTCAACGGCGCATCAACGGCGCGATGAGGGTGTCGGTGGCAGTTATGATAAAGCTGGCAACCACTCCAGCGCCTATGGCCAGGTCGCGCATAGCCGGTAGTAATTGCTAAAAGGCATGATTATCTTGCATTACCGGAAGTAGTTCTGATAAACTAAAGCGAAGAAAATAAGGTGTGCAGTGAGAAAGTCGCCAATAGCTACAGTAGTGGGCTCGATATGACCACAGCAACCGATGCGCCCTAAGGCCCACATAACTAAATAACTCCAGTTCTAGCGACATCAGTATGAATCCCTATTAGAGGCGCTGGCCATGCGAAGACAAGATGTGACTATGGAGTTGCCCCGCTACAGGCACAGAACTGGGTATCATGCCAAACTGTGAACTTATTGGCCGACCGCAACCGTACTATTGGCAGTCGGCGAAGCCATGCAGCTTATTGCGCCCAATTTTTGAGAGCTTAGGAATTTTTATGGAGAAGTAAAGCGTATTTTGACAATTTAACAGAATGCATTTTAATTTGGGATGCGCGCTCCATATCCTGGAAAGAAGGTCGTTTGCGGAAGCAGAGCTTCCAGCTCCGGCATCTGTGTATTGATAACGATCATACTCAGACTGAATCGCCTGCAATGTTGCTAAAATCAGGTTTATCTGCCGATATGGTGAACGTAAATCAAATATATGCGAACAGCGCCAAATTGTGGAATTGCCTTGGGTGCCATATTGTGTCACGGTCCTTGTCTCATAGCATCCTGTTCAGTTCACAACACATATAGTCGCTCAGCGCGGTTCCTTCCATCGGACTGACACTGGCCACCGGGCTTCGGGGCGCACGGGCCGCGTGGCATGACAACATGACTCGCCAGGTGGCTAGTTGCCTCGCACCGAGTCGAAGCCTGCTGCATCGGCGCCGGCCTAAAACCTTGGACAAAACATACGCGCACTTAAAAAAAACTATTGTGCTTGAAGCTGCTGATAGCAAAGTTAAAATATGAGACCCGATTTTGAGTGAAGAGATCAACGCTTCAAATACAGAATGGAGATGTTTTTACTTGACCGTCGTGTCGGGCCGCTCCGATAAACTGCTGCTTACTGGCGTGGACTGGTCTGTGCCGACACTCGACTGGCCTGTGCCGACACTCGACTGGTCTGTGCCGACACTTGACTGGTCTGTGCCGACACTTGACTGGTCTGTGCCGACACTCGACTGGCCTGTGCCGACACTTGACTGGTCTGTGCCGACACTCGACTGGCCTGTGCCGACACTTGACTGGTCTGTGCCGACACGTGGAATGGTCTGTGCCGACACGTGGACTGGTCTGTGCCGACACGTGGACTGGTCTGTGCCGACACGTGGACTGGTCTGTGCCGACACGTGGACTGGTCTGTGCCGACACGTGGACTGGTCTGTGCCGACACTTGACTGGTCTGTGCCGACACTTGACTGGTCTGTGCCAACACTTGACTGGTCTGTGCCGACACTTGACTGGTCTGTGCCGACACGTGGATTGGTCCATGCCGACACTTGACTGGTCTGTGCCGACACTTGACTGGTCTGTGCCGACACTTGACTGGTCTGTGCCGACACGTTGACTGGTCTGTGCCGACACGTGGACTGGTCTGTGCCGACACGTGGACTGGTCTGTGCCGACACTTGACTGGTCTGTGCCGACACTTGACTGGTCTGTGCCGACACTCGACTGGTCTGTGCCGACACTTGACTGGTCTGTGCCGACACTTGACTGGTCTGTGCCGACACTCGACTGGTCTGTGCCGACACTTGACTGGTCTGTGCCGACACGTGGACTGGTCTGTGCCGACACGTGGACTGGTCTGTGCCGACACGTGGACTGGTCTGTGCCGACACGTGGACTGGTCTGTGCCGACACGTGGACTGGTCTGTGCCGACACGTGGACTGGTCTGTGCCGACACTTGACTGGTCTGTGCCGACACTTGACTGGTCTGTGCCGACACTTGACTGGCCTGTGCCGACACTGGACTGGTCTGTGCCAACACTTGACTGGCCTGTGCCGACACGTGGACTGGTCTGTGCCGACACTCGACTGGTCTGTGCCGACATTTGACTGGTCTGTGCCGTCACGTGTACTAGTCTGTGCCGACACGTCGATTGGTCTGTGCCGACACGTCGACTGGTCTGTGCCGACACGTGGACTGGTCTGTGCCGACACGTGTACTGGTCTGTGCCGACACGTGGAATGGTCTGTGCCGACACGTGAAATGGTCTGTACTCGTTCCGGCTTCGCCTTCGGCTCTGACTACATTTTCTAATTAAGGATGACACGAATATTTCGGTGTTCGTTAAGCAAAGCAGGAATACATATTCTTGTCCATTTTCATGCTCACGCTCAGTGGTTATGGGTCATCCGCGACGACTGGTATTGTTTTCCAAAAAGTACGGATAAGCACCACAGTGCAATGCATATGATGTAGTTAGGCACAAATCATAACAGCTGACATTCAATTTATGAAATGTGCACAGTGACCATGCATCATGCTCACAGTATCACCGAGAGTGTTTCGTTGAACGGTGCTGTCTGATTATCGAATGCACGAATGAATGTTCCGCTGGCTGATGCTGTTGCATGTAGTAGTCGGATGCCGTCCGATCTTTCATCACGAGACGCTTGGCTGCAGATGATCCTTCACGTGCTCGGCGACAAGGTGCCGGCACGACTGCGCTCCGGCGGCCAAGACATCCAGAGGCCGCTGAGTGTCGGCTCCCAGAAGTACAAAACCGACAAGGAATTGTGGCCGGTCACTGAGCCGGTTCGCAAGCTGGAGGCGCAGGCGCAGACCGCTGGTGCGTGCGTCGGTGCTCAGCATCTTGTCGAGTGCATTTAATGCCATGCCATGCCCGAGCGAAGTCAGGAGTTTCCTGCGGCATATTTCATATCGGAACTTGTCTCATGTTTTACGTGGATTGTGCCTGTGAATGCACATTGTCTCTTGTGTTGTGAATTGAATAGCAAACGAGCCAACTGAACTGTCTGAGCTCGCTATCGGTCTGACCTTCGGTGTTGGCGCAGGTGAGGCCGAGTCTGGACTTCGGTGATCCCACATTCTAGTCGCGAGGCGAGGCAGAGTCTGATCTTTGATGGTGCTGCACGCGAGGCGGAGTATGACCTTTATCGATGCCGCAGACCAGACAGAACCTGACCTTCGGTGATGCTGTAGGCGGTGTGAGGTGTGACCTCTAGTGATGCCGCAGGCGAGGCGGAATACGTCAACGACCAGCAGCCGCTGGCAGGGGAACTGTTCGGCGCCTTCGTACTCAGCACCGTCGCCAAAGCGAAGCTGAAGCGCGTGGATGGCAGCGCTGCACTGGTGAGTTGGTGCAACAGCGCTGCACTGGTGAGTTGGTACAGCAGCGCTGCGCTGGTGAGTTGATGCAGCAGCGCTGCGCTGGTGAGTTGGTGCAGCAGCGCTGCGCTGGTGAGTTGGTGCAACAGCGCTGCGCTGGTGAGTTGATGCAGCAGCGCTGCGTGCCTGGTGTTGGGCAACAGCGCTGCGCTGGTGGTTGATGCGCGCGCTGCGCTGGTGGTTGGTGCAACAGCGCTGCGCTGGTGGTTGTGCGCGCGCTGCGCTGGTGAGTTGGTGCAAGCGCTGCACTGGTGGTTGGGGGCGCTGCGCTGGTGGTTGTGCGCAGCGTGCGCTGGTGAGTTGATACAACAGCGCTGCGCTGGTGAGTTGATGGCAGCGCTGCGCTGGTGAGTTGGTGCAGCAGCGCTGCGCTGGTGAGTTGATGCAGCGGCGCTGCGCTGGTGAGTTGATGCAACAGCGCTGCGTGGTGGGCTGGCTGGTGGTTGTGGCGGCTGCGCTGGTGAGTTGGTGCAGCAGCGCTGCGCTGGTGAGTTGGTGCAGCAGCGCTGCGCTGGTGAGTTGATGCAGCAGCGCTGCGCTGGTGAGTTGGTGCAACAGCGCTGCGCTGGTGAGTTGGTGCAGCGGCGCTGCGCTGGTGAGTTGGTGCAGCGGCGCTGCGCTGGTGAGTTGATGCAACGGCGCTGCGCTGGTGAGTTGGTGCAGGGCGCGCTGGTGGTTGGAGTGGTGCAGCAGCGCTGCGCTGGTGAGTTGATGCAACAGCGCTGCGCTGGTGAGTTGATGCAGCAGCGCTGCGCTGGTGAGTTGGTGCAGCAGCGCTGCACTGGTGAGTTGGTGCAGCAGCGCTGCGCTGGTGAGTTGGTGCAGCAGCGCTGCGCTGGTGAGTTGGTGCAGCGGCGCTGCGTCATGATGCACACTGTTCTAATTCGGCTCCGCAACGGCCATGACCTCATGGCTTTCCATTCATTGCTGATGGAACAACTGGCCAGATGATGATTAGAACAAAATGGCATTCAAATCACATCCATGCAATGCAATTTGTATGACATTTGTAAGAAGAATATTCCACACTTGCAATCGCATCCAAAATATTCCAGTTTTCTTCAGGTTACTGGCTCCGATCAGATCAAAGATTGGGTCACATAAACCTTTTTTTGGTGTTGGTATGAGCTTTAATGACCAGATATGCACCTTTTTAGACACGTCCAAAAGGTCTCATGCATTTTTGGTGTCCATTGATCCTTTCAAAGGCTATTGACCACCTTTGATCTTTGGTGACCTCAGGAGACCTTTTACACTGCTTGTGTAATCGTAAGATAAATGTTTGCGCTGAATTTGAATTCAACGTTCAAATTGTACGTCCGGACATCTGAAATGTTCAAGCATATACCCAATTTTCAACTTAGTGTCCACGGGTTGACATGATTTGACTCGGTGTATCAACATGCATCATAAGATGCATGAATCGACTGGCTGTGAACTGGAAACAAAGTACTGTTTATCTTGGGGCGCTTTCAAACAATGTTGTTTCCCTTGTACAGGTGATATCTCGATAAGCGCCCTCGTTATTATTCGACCTCTGCTGATACCGACTGACTACCCACGGTTCGTTGGAATGGCTGGAAGTTCTAAAGACAAGATACATACCATTCGAAAGCGGATGATGTACTGATTATCATTTCTTAGCTTTTACCAATCTGTCAATGCATTTTGGACACGTAATTTTGTTCAATTTTGCAATTGTTGTAATGAATCGCGTCGTCTGCTTTAGCTATGTATATGCAACTGTGTTACTTGATATTAGTTGGTGGTGTAGAACTCCTCAAACTTTTCGCCACAGTATCCAGTAGGCTGCATTGCCTTGACCCCTCACAGAGGGTAAAACAGTTTAGCACCGGATCCTCCATTAGCAGCAGAAACTTTGCGTCTTGCTTTAAACTCTATACGCACATACAATTCCTCGTAGCAACACGCCGGTTGAGAATTTTCCGCCGGGTGTCGAGATTGAGTAGACGATATTTCATCAAGTATTTGATGTATGGCAATATTCAGAGGGTTGCCTTGTATTATGCATGTGGGTTTAGTCCTCCATGAAGGCTTTCAGCGTCTTGAGACCGTTGAGCAGTGTCGGAATGTTTATGTTTTGCGGTTTGCTTGCATCTATTGTGTGATATTTAGCCATTGCTCTGGTCTATGTAAAGCAATGGCAGTGTCCTCGGTGCGGGAGAGTGCGCGCTGGCCAAACGCAAAGACCACCCCCAGCTGCTCCACACATCTCCGGCGCCCTTCACAGACCGGGGTCGCGTCTGTCACACAGTACACGGTCACTGTACACTCTCCGGCGCCCTTCACAGACCGTGGCCACATCTGTCACACAGTACACGGTCACTGTACACTCTCCGGCGCCCTTCACAGGCCGGGGTCGCGTCTTACACAGTACACGGCCACTGTACACTCTCCGGCGCCCTTCACAGACCGGGGCCACATCTGTCACACAGTACACGGTCACTGTACACTCTCCGGCGCCCTTCACAGACCGGGGTCGCGTCTGTCACACAGTACACGGTCACTGTACACTCTCCGCCGCCATTCACAGACCGGGGTCGCGTCTGTCACACAGTACACGGTCACTGTACACTCTCCGGCGCCCTTCACAGACCGGGGTCGCGTCTGTCACACAGTACACGGTCACTGTACACTCCCCGGCGCCCTTCACAGACCGGGGCCACATCTGTCACACAGTACACGGCCACTGTACACTCTCCGGCGCCCTTCACAGACCGGGGTCGCGTCTGTCACACAGTACACGGTCACTGTACACTCCGGCGCCCTTCACAGACCGGGGTCGCGTCTGTCACACAGTACACGGCCACGATGCACTCTCCGGCGCCCTTCACAGACCGGGGTCGCGTCTGTCACACAGTACACGGCCACTGTACACTCTCCGGCGCCCTTCACAGGCCGGGGTCGCGTCTGTCACACAGTACACGGCCACTGTACACTCTCCGGCGCCCTTCACAGACCGGGGTCGCGTCTGTCACACAGTACACGGCCACTGTACACTCTCCGGCGCCCTTCACAGACCGGGGCCACATCTGTCACACAGTACACGGCCACTGTACACTCTCCGGCGCCCTTCACAGACCGGGGCCACATCTGTCACACAGTACACGGCCACTGTACACTCTCCGGCGCCCTTCACAGACCGGGGTCGTGTCTGTCACACAGTACACGGCCACTGTACACTCTCCGGCGCCCTTCACAGACCGGGGTCGCGTCTGTCACACAGTACACGGTCACTGTACACTCTCCGGCGCCCTTCACAGGCCGGGGCCACATCTGTCACACAGTACACGGTCACTGTACACTCTCCGGCGTCCTTCACAGACCGGGGTCGCGTCTGTCACACAGTACACGGTCATTGTACACTCTCCGGCGCCCTTCACAGGCCGGGGTCGCGTCTGTCACACAGTACACGGCCACTGTACACTCTCCGGCGCCCTTCACAGACCGGGGTCGCGTCTGTCACACAGTACACGGTCACTGTACACTCTCCGGCGCCCTTCACAGACCGGGGTCGCGTCTGTCACACATTACACGGTCACTGTACACTCTCCGGCGCCCTTCACAGGCCGGGGCCACATCTGTCACACAGTACACGGCCACTGTACACTCTCCGGCGCCCTTCACAGACCGGGGTCGCGTCTGTCACACAGTACACGGCCACTGTACACTCTCCGGCGCCCTTCACAGACCGGGGTCGCGTCTATCACACAGTACACGGTCACTGTACACTCTCCGGCGCCCTTCACAGACCGGGGTCGCGTCTGTCACACAGTACACGGTCACTGTACACTCTCCGGCGCCCTTCACAGACCGGGGTCGCGTCTGTCACACAGTACACGGCCACTGTACACTCTCCGGCGCCCTTCACAGGCCGGGGTCGCGTCTGTCACACAGTACACGGTCACTGTACACTCTCCGGCGCCCTTCACAGACCGGGGTCGCGTCTGTCACACAGTACACGGCCACTGTACACTCTCTGGCGCCCTTCACAGGCCGGGGTCGCGTCTGTCACACAGTACACGGCCATTGTACACTCTCCGGCAGCACGGCCATCGTCACATATATAATGAGGACCCAGGCAACGGCTAAACAACACAAGCTAGATCCAAACAAAATGCTAAATATGTGCATTGCAGCGCTCTCCGACGGTTCTGACATTTTCAGTATCTTCATGGAACAGTGGATCCATACACCTAATGCAAATCAACTCTGAGATTGATAATGCAACAGGCATTTCATCGAATAAAAAAAAAAAAAAAAAAAAAAGGTGGGGGGGGGTTGAGAAAAAAAGAAGGGTTATAAAAAAAAAAAGAGAGGGTGGCCCCCCCCCCCCCCCCCCCCCACAACAACAAAACAAAAAAAAAAAAAAAAAAAAAAAAAAAAAAAAAAAACCCCCCCCCCCAACCCCCCCCCCGCCCGGCCCTCCCCCCCCCCCCCGCGGGGCCCGCCCCAAAACAAAAACCCCGGGGGGGGGGGGGGAAAAAGAAGGGGGGGAAACAGGGCGGGGACAAGAGGGGAAAGAAAAGGAAAAAAAAAAAAAAAAAAAAAAAAGGAGGGGGGAATATTGCATCCTTGGGGAGGGGTTTTCGGGCAGTGAATATCAGTCAGTGTGTCGTTACGGTTGATTGCATGCGCATATGGGGCGCAAAGTAGCACGTAGTGACAAATGCATGAATGATAATGGCTTTACCAACTATTGCACCCACTGCGAGAAGTCCCAAACAGTGCAATATATTGGAATACTGGATGTTGTGGCATACAGTTTTAGAACTTGATAGGTATGAAATTGGACGGCTGCATAACCATAACCATAACCAGTTAAATTGAAACAATTCCAAAATTTAACAAAATGACGTTTTTCAAAGAAAAAATGATTGATCAGTTTTCATTATAGTTGGTAATCAGCACCTGATCAGCTTTCGAATGGTATGGGCGCCAAATGACCCCGTACTCGGCGCGCCCTTAAACCCAAGTAATCGGTCAATAGCTTTCGAATGGTATGTATCTCGTCTTTCGATATTCCCGAGCCCTTCCAACGAGCCGTACTGGGCGGTGCGACCTCACCGGAACCGTGCCTGGCCCTGCCTGGCCGTACGTCCCCACCGGAACTATTCCTGGCCGTACGTCCCCACCGGAACCGTGTCGCACCGTACGTCCCCACCGGAACCGTGCCGGGCCCTGCCTGGCCCTGCCTGGCCGTACGTCCCCACCGGAACCGTGTCGCACCGTACGTCCCCACCGGAACCGTGTCGCAACGTACGTCCCCACCGGAACCGTGTCGCAATGTGCGTCCCCACCGGAACCGTGTCGCAACGTACGTCCCCACCGGAACCGTGTCGCACCGTACGTCCCCACCGGAACCGTGTCGCAACGTACGTCCCCACCGGAACCGTACCTGGCCGTACGTCCCCACCGGAACCGTGTCGCACCGTACGTCCCCACCGGAACCGCGTCGCACCGTACGTCCCCACCGGAACCGTGTCGCAACGTACGTCCCCACCGGAACCGCGTCGCACCGTACGTCCCCACCGGAACCGTGTCGGGCCGTACGTCCCCACCGGAACCGTGTCGCAACGTACGTCCCCACCGGAACCGTGTCGCAACATACGTCCCCACCGGAACGTCCCCACCGCAAAATCGAGCGTAATCCCAGCTCTAAAAATTCCGGTTTTACACCCATGCTGAAACGATACATATCGGCGACGATACTTTCGAAGAATGGTTTTTATCGTTTAATGTATTGGGAATAAAATATACGACGACCGAACTTTTTCCGAGTAAAAATATAGGATTATGACCGCTCTTGAGCTAAATTACAACCGTGTGCATCAGTATATGCCTCTGGAAGGGCGCTGCCCTGATGAGTTTGTGCTGCTGAGCTGCGTTCCCGTGGGGCCCAGACGAGTCCGCCTCCGCTGCGGTGTGCGTTGCTGGTGTCGGCAAGCGCCTGCTGTGTCCTGCGGAGATCGTCCGCACGCCTGTGGTCACCAACAATGTCGCCTCGACAGGCGTTGCCCGGTGTGCGAGGATTCTTCATCGCCAAGGATGTCGTGGGATCAAACGGATTTAGAGACGAAGGCTGTGCGGAGGAGGTAAGTCGAGACTCGTGTTCACACGTACGTTGATATCGGTTCACGCCTGCGATCTTGCCTTTTACACGAGTAGACAAAGACAACGAATGCTTGAGCGGACGAGGGATTATTCGCCACGCTTCATACGGCTGCATTGTGCCACTGGGCCTAATGATGCCATAAGGCGAGTGTCATCACGAATTCAAAGTGTACAGTTAGATACAAAAGTAACTGGGTGTGATATTATTGAGCAATCTGCAGCGAGAATGTTTGGCTCTATTGCTTAACGGGCGCCTGAAGCCGCTTCCGCATCCGCAGGAGTTTTCCTCACCGCTTTTTATCGGACTATGATAGAGCTCCGGCACTTCGGGACTTTTACTCAAGTTATTTTGAACGCATTATACAAAAGGATAATTTTGGAGATGGTTCCATGCAGAGATTCCGGAGGACATGTCTGACCAATCTTTACAGTTTGTTGAACTTTCAAAGCCTCGGTTATTTGGACGATATGTTCCTAAGTATTAACTCATAATGATTATCCTAACGGGCAGAACACGCCTTTTTTCACAGACATTTACTTTGAATTCTTGCTGGAATAGCTTTATGACCAGGGTTCTATTACTAAGTAGAGCTTGCCGAGTGAACCTTAGAACCACCACCCGATCCGTGAATTCCAGTGGAACGGCATAATTCTGACCGAGAGATTAGCTTGCCGTCCATGCACGGACACGGCCGCCGATGCTGAAGATGTTGCGTTGTTAAGTATGTACATGAATGGCGGAAGCGGTTCCAGGACAAGAAAGTGGAGGGTTTTGTTGTGCTTTTCACCGTGATAATAAAGGAAGCCCCTGCCACACCATCACATCATGGTCGATTTCTTGCGATAGTCAAGTGACATATCTATATGGGATATAGGGGGCATATTTGTATTATATAGGGATATAATAATTTATCGGTATAGGCGGATCAAGGTTAGCCTTGTAGGAGAGCCATATATAATGGGTATGCTTAGGCAAAGGGAGTGGCTTGTCATAGTGACATTTGAGACTAGGCGAGTCTGGCTGTCCCTACGGTATCATAGTGCTTGTAATTTTACGCATGTTTTATGCATTGGCTGGCAAACAAAATTCGGGTGCATGTGGATCTGTGGTAAGGAAATAAAGCGGATATCCCGTTTTTATGTAAATGGCGGCGCCTATTGTATGATTTATCAACTGTGGAACAGCATTCGGTATCATATTACTAAAGTCTTCTTGTTTATTAACCCGCGCCGTCTCGAGGGAGGTCGTTGACGACCCCCTAGGGTTTTCCGCGAACTGAAAGAACGGGGCGCGGCAGCACGCGGACATTTGGCGTACTTTTCCCACATCAATTTGACGTGCTATGCCAAGACTTTTAAGTTAGGTCATCTAGAGTCAACGAGTTAGTCAAGGTGAAGTGAGGTCACCTCCAAAAAACCAGTCGTCACGCTTTAACGGATAAAGACATTTGAATGGAACTTTCGGCGTGTGCTTATCTTTAGGGATGCAACAAAGCGCACCAGAGGAATTTTTCATTTTTCGTTTTCTATTACTTATTCGGTTTTTGTCTGTCCATTAGAATTAAAATGGAAGATTCTGGCTAAAGTAAGCATTTTTATTTGAGCAAGTTACCTTCGAACAACATTTTTTTCGGTCCGGTCTACCTATTAGAAAAGGAAAATGAAAGAAAATTAGAAAATTCAAGGTTTTGAAGTTTCAAAAGTATAATGTTGATTTTTGGGTGGCCAAACATTTCATGGTCCTGGTCGATTTCGCTTTCCTTTTCTGATTCCAAATAATTTTTGTCTTCAAATCTCAAAGATACGAACATGACATCCCAGAGACACCAACACGATGTAAGTCGTGAAACTCCAGGGTCCCTAGGGACGTCACTTGGGGGGGATTCGGGGGTGGTGTCTGACCCTACTCGTCGAGCGCTTTTCGATGCTGCCTATTTCGTTTCCGTGCGGCGCTTAGTTTGAAGATTAGAGGGGTTCTCCATCGACCCCCCCCCCCGGGACGGGGTGTGAGGATCTGACAGGAGAGACCGGGTTTATACAAATTGAGGTGATTACAAAGCGACTTTTCGCTGCCCAAAACTAATTACCAAATTTTGGTTAACCCAGATACGCCTATTATTTGTAACTTAACGTTCCTTATCCCACAATTAAAGGTGCTATAAATTTAGAGTGGATTGGTAGTAATTGGACCCGAAAATAACATTCGCTCTAAGAGCTATAGTGGAACATAAATTGGCATTACCTTCTTATTTTTAGCATCCTGCATCTGCCGTTTTGAAAACTTCCCAAGTTATCTTTTCCTAAAATGTAGTTAATGATAAGCGATTTCCAGCGACATTTTGTAATTGGGCTATTGGTTGGCTAGATCTCAGAGGTGGCCGAATAAGTCCCCCCCCCATTGCAGTGGAATCATTTTGCATGCCTTATACATTAAGTGTAAATGGTGAGGAAGCGATTCGGTATATTTCGGTGTCGTCATAACAATCCAGGCCCGTTGACCTTGTACGAGACCCTTGCATTGGTATGCTTCTGCCGTCGTCTTTGGCTGCAGCTATGTCGAGTTGTACACCAGCGTTTCATCTGTGGCTGCAGCTATGTCGAGTTGTACACCAGTGTTTCGACTATGGCTGCAGCTATGTCGAGTTGTACACCACCGTTTCGTCTATGGCTGCAGCTGTGTCGAGTTGTACACCACAGTTTCGTCTTTGGCTGCAGCTATGTCGAGTTGTACACCAGCGTTTCGTCTATGGCTGCAGCTATGTCGAGTTGTACACCACCGTTTCGTCTATGGCTGCAGCTGCGTCGAGTTGTACACCACAGTTCCGTCTTTGGCTGCAGCTATGTCGAGTTGTACACCAGCGTTTCTTGTGTAGCGGCAGCTTTGTCGAGTTGTACACCAGCGTTTCGTCTGTAGCGGCAGCTGTGTCGAGTTGTACACCAGCGTTTCATGTGTAGCGGCAGCTGTGTCGAGTTGTACACCAGCGTTTCTTGTGTAGCGGCAATTGTGTCGAGTTGTACACCAGCGTTTCGTCTGTAGCAGCAGCTTTGTCGAGTTGTACACCAGCGTTTCATCTGTGGCTGCAGCTATGTCGAGTTGTACACCAGCGTTTCTTGTGTAGCGGCAGCTGTGTCGAGTTGTACACCAGCGTTTCGTCTGTAGCGGCAGCTGTTCGCGGCCGACAAGGTGCAGTACTGCGGCCAGTCGCTGGCACTCGTGGTCGCCGACAACTTCGAGATAGCGCGCAGGGCCACCGCCTTGGTCGAGGTCGAGTACGAGCAGGTGGAGACGCCGGTCCTCACCATCAAGCAGGCCTTGGCACTGGGTCAAAAAGTCGGGTCTGACACAGCGGAGCTGAGGACGGGGAACGCGGATGGTGGGTGGCCTGTGCCTGTGGTGCTGGTGGGTGACCTGTGCTGGCGGTGCTGTCCGGTGACCTTTGCTGGCGGTGCCGATGGATGGCCCATGCTTGGGGACGGATGGGTGATGGGTGACCTGTGTTCATAGTGCTGATGGACAGCCTGTGCTCATGGTGATGACGGATATAATATGTTATGGTTGGTGCTCTGTGGTGTTCTGTGCTCGTGATGCCGATGAATGCCCCATGCCCCGTGGTGTTGATGGGTAATGTGATCATAGTGCCGATGAATGCCCTGTGCCCCGTGGTGTTGATGGGTGGCACGTGCTCATGATGAATGTTGTTAACGGGCTGCACTGTGTTCTGCCGGCTGTGAACACCCTTGAATAACTAGAACTTCATCCAGTCGAATCGTCAATCCAGCGGTCAACTTATCCATTCACGATCGATTTCCTCCTCCAGCGCCACGCTCATCTCCGTGCCCACACCATCCTGCTGACCGGCCGCCACGCCCGTGCCCGCTCAGCGTCCCCCTTGCGCCAGTTTACCTCTATGACGGTCCGGTGTCCTTCTGGCTAACCCCTCCCCCCCCAACCGATCTCCAGAGGCGATTGCCGCGGCGCCGCGCAAGTTGGCCGGGGAGCTGCAGCTGGGCGGCCAGTACCACTTCACCATGGAGACGCAGACGGTGCGCGTGGTGCCCTGCGAGGACGACCAGCTGACCGTGTACAGCTCCACGCAGGACATGCTGAACACACAGTCGGCCGTGGCGCGCGTGGTCGCCATGCCGCACCACAAGTACGTCACTGGCTGCCGGCCGCCCGGCGCGCGCCGAAGCTCCAGGTGTTTGGTGCCGGAAGTCCAGGCGTTCGGACCGAAACCCCATTTGTTCAGTGCCCGAACTCCAGGTGTTCGATGCCCGAGCTCCGGGTGTTCGATGCCGGTACCACAGGTATACTTTATGGGCCTGTCGGGTCCGTACATGTAAAAGCATTTGGCGTTGCGATGACCGTGATGGGCCTGGCTTGCTGAGCTGTCGCCCTGTCCGTCTATCACGGATGGCACACGGCAGGAATGCCGCCAGGACCGTGGAAAGAACCATTAGGAAATTCGTGAAGATCAGGAACCGACATAATGTTGAGCAAGGGGTTGAGATCATTGATCTTTGCCACATCATTTAACCCCGAATGCTGTCATTTTCGACACAATCACCGCTAAATTGAGTTTTCCCCGCATTATACGGTAAAACAACTGAAATTGACCCGACTTCCGGTCAGTAATCTCGACAATAATGAAAATTGACACCTTGACTAAGATTGACAGGGTTCTCTAGAGCCCCAACCTTTCCTCGCCCCTGCGAATGTTGAGCTGGAATTCCGCGTAGCGTCGAAGTGGCTGCAAATACGACATATATCCGCTGTCTTTTGTGACACTTTCGTTGAATGAAATGTTACAAAAATAAGTTGTTTCTCGTGCGTCGTTACTCTTCGCCCGCCACAAATTTGCATGGTAGATTTTGGTATACCAATCCGTAACCGATCGCCTCTGGAGATTGGTTGGGGGGGGGGGGTTAGCCAGAAGGACACCGGACCGTCATAGAGGTAAACTGGCGCAAGGGGGACGCTGAGCGAGCACGGGTGTGGCGGCCGGTCAGCAGCATACCAAAAACGAACCAACCAGAATAGTTTGCGTTGGAAGTTGGCCACACTGATAATAATGCTGAGTGGCCAGTTACAAGTGTTATCTGAGCAAAATGTTATCTCTTTTAAGTGAGTATTTTCCAACGATAGTTTGCGCGGCGTTCGCCACAACCGCTTCGCCGCAATCCTCGCTCGTATCGTATGTAGGACTTGACGACACTGTGTGCGTTTCAGGATCAACATGGTAGTTCGGCGGCTCGGCGGAGGACTCGGCGCCAAGCTGGAGTACTCGTCCAACGTGGCGGCGTCCGCCGCCCTTGCGGCCGTCAAGCTTAACAAACCCGTGCGCATCGTGCTGGACATCGAGACCAACATGGAGATGTTCGGCGGCCGTCTGCCGTTCCTGATCGAATACACGGTGGGGTTCGTACCGCATGGCGCGGCTCATCCCGTGTCCCACAGCTCATCCCCGCCCCACAGCTAAGCTGGCACCACGCGGCGGAGACGCCTTAGACGTTTGTTTTGTGTCGACTGCCGTCATCAGCTTTCTCAGAGACTGACTGATACGGCTATGGGTGGAGAATGTCGTCAGAAATTATGTGAATATCACCAGATATGTGAATGTCGTCAGACATGTGAATGTCATCAGACATTGATGTGACCCGGGCCACATCAATGCTGCTGATGTTAAGCGTAGCGCCTGTGGAAATTGGTTGTGATTAATGGTATGGAAACGCCATTTGTCCCGCCGACGTTTAATGCGATTCTGCACACATTGATGCATCTCTGAACTTGTGAGTGCCCATATGAACTGAACTTGTTCTCTGAATTTGCGCGTCAGAGGGCGCGTGGACCGGTGCATATGTGAACCTGCACTGGACAATGGCTGTCAAATGTTAGAAGGTATTGTTCGACTTGGAGATAAAAAGGGCCTAAAGTACAATACAAATATTCGGCTGCAAGCCGTCTTCAGGAGCTGAAGACGGTTTCCAGCCGAAAGCCTTGCATTATACATTAGGCCCTTTTTATCCCAGGGTTATACAACGTATTGGCATGTTACCGACCACTTTCGTGATTATAATAAATTCCATGTCAGTCATCCTCCAAGTTATGCCAAGATTAAAACTAGCCAAGTGAGCGAAATTAATTCAACCGTTCAAAAAAGGTTTTCGAAACTTTGATGGGGATGCATGGATTTGACCATTTAACTAGTGGCGTAGTCAGTTGCCGCCACCACAAACTTCTGCGCTGTTTTAAAAGCAATATAGCGGACTATTGTTAACTCGGCACAATTGCATCAAGTTAACCCGAGTCTCAAGTCTCTCCGGTCAGTTCCTCACACCCCGTCTCGGGGGGGGGCGGATAGTAACCCCCTCTAAAATCAAAACTAAGCATCGCACGAAAACGAAAGAGGTGTCATCGGAAAGCGCTCGACGGGTAGGGTCGGGATCGCCCCCAAAAAACAATTTTCCCCCAAAAGTGACATCACCAGCGGGACTAGATTTTCACGACTTTTCAAGACTTACATTATGTTTTTTGGCTCTGGGGGGTTCATTTTGGGGATATGAAAAAACACAATTTATTTGGAATGAGAAAGGGACAGCAAAATCTACCAGGGCCATACAATTTTGGACCCCCAAATTATATACATATTTTTTGCATTTTAAAATTTTGAGTTTTCAAGTTTTCTTTAATTTTCCTTTTCCAATGGGTAGAGCGACCGAGAAACATTGGCAGTCAACTTGCCCTTATAAAAATGATTACTTTAGCTGGAATCTTCTATTTGATCTGCAATTGGCAAATATGCAAAATCTATATGTAATCAAAAACGAAAAAAGAAGAAAAATTCCACTCGTACGTTTTGTTGCATCCCTAAAGATAAGCAAACGCTGAAAGTTTCGTTGGAATATCTGTATCTGTTAAAGCGTGACGACTGGTTGAACCTTTTTGGAGGTGACCTCACTTGACCTTGACTAACTCGTTGACCGTAGATGACCTGACTTCAAAATTGTACAACAGCATGCCAAATTGATGTGGGAAAAGGTATGCCA
This sequence comes from Imbricaverruca yamaguchii, assembly GCA_034440575.1. Taxonomy (NCBI): domain Eukaryota; kingdom Metazoa; phylum Arthropoda; class Thecostraca; family Neoverrucidae; genus Imbricaverruca; species Imbricaverruca yamaguchii. The sequence continues at coordinate 510,044 of JAOTOL010001589.1, forward strand.
AATTTGGGCGCGCTGCTGCCCGCCGTTCGTCCACTATCCGCGAAAAACCTGAGGGGGCGGTTGAAGACCCCCGAGACGGGACGGGTTAATGAATTAGTGATGTTACAAGTCATAGCAACTTTTCAAGTAGCTGTTGGAAGTTCTCACCGGTGATCGCCACCACCCCAAACATTATCCTCTGAGTGATGGATTCGCCGGATGTTTTTTACACGTGTTTGGTGCATTGTGTCCTGCATCTTCGCTCCGACGTCGATCCACTGACACATCACGGTTATGCGAAGGTGGAGACGGTGAGGGGTGCGGGAGGGGAGACCGACATGGCCGTCGGATCTCCTCAGCCATGGCTGGACGAGACCGGAGTTCTGAAGAGTTTCCAGATGCGATACCTCTGTCTCCTCAGGCAGGGGTGGACGACACCGGAGTTCTGAAGGGTCTCCAGATGCGATACCTCTGTCTCCTCAGGCAGGGGTGGACGACACCGGAGTTCTGAAGGGTCTCCAGATGCGATTCCTGTGCAACATAGGCTACGAGTCCCCGGCCGCCACCGGCTTCGTGGCCGTGTCTACAGCGCAAAACGTGTACGAGGCCTCCAACTGGCACCTGGTGCCGGGCTCCGTCAAGACCAATCTGGCACCCAATACGTGGTGTCGTGCGCCAGGTACGTGCCGGCGGCCCGTGCTAAGTAGGGTCAGGTTGGGTCAGACTGAAAGTCCTGGTTGCCGTCAAGTACTCCGATTCAAGCTGTTGCCCACGAAAAAGTGGCAATTATTAGCCCTACACCGGTTTGTTTTTGTTTGGTTCTTTAGTGTTATATGATGTTTGGATATTATCTCATCAGATAGCGGAATAGTCGAAAGGAAGTGGCGTTTCCATAGCAACGGCTGCCATGTGGCGTTCACTTCGTGAAGTGATCTGCTCGCTCCATGTGTGCTGCACGCATGGCTTAACGAATGGTGTTGAAATGCCTCATGTCAACATTTCTGAAAATAGATATTATTAAGCTTCGGTCAGACACCCTACTTCTTAACCTCCATGGGCCATAGGAAGCATAGGTTCCTGGCCGGCCTGCTATTAAGTTGCTTGCAACTGTTATCGATGTGATCATGTCCGGTGATTGCCTTCACCTATTTAGAACGCATTGACATGTCATGTAGCTGTTCTTATGCCATTAACATAAAGACTATGTCAATAATAAGGTAAGGCTAGCAAGGAAATGCTTGAAAGGTTTTGGCTGAGAAATTGAGAATTAATTTGATAGAAGCAGAACAGTTTGCATCGTGCCAAGCAGCATCGGTGCCTTGATCACCGGCGACTGATTTGGATGCAGGGAATAATATGTCTACAAGCTGAACTAAGCACAATGTGGATGATTGCTACGGTTGCGTGACGAACACGCCAGTGAGCTTCGTTCTAATACCTGGTCGGTGCGTTTCGTGGCGTCGGCCTGATGGGAAGGGGAAGGGAGGTATTTTAGAGGTGTGCTTGGGCATAGAGGTCATATGCGCCGTCTTTAAAGAGTGTTTTGCAAGTAAAGCTCAGGCAGGTGTGAAGACGGGCAGCACGTTTCAGTTTCCACATGGAGCAGACTGCAGCCGAGTCGTACCAAGATTGCCGCGCGTCTAGCCTGCCGCCCGGCATCTTCAGTTGACAGTGGGATGTAGGCTAGGCAGATGTGAATAAATGCCGAGACCTGCCACTCACTAAAATCAGGGGGAAAATTGCCTCGGTCTGATCTAGTGTGTGACAGGCAGTGCAGTGTGCCCAAATTTCGACCTATCGGCAGGCACGCCACAGGGTATAGCCGGCATCGAGAACGTCATGCAGCGTATCGCGTTCGAGCTCGAGATGGACCCGTGGGAGGTGCGCAAGGCGAACTTCTTCACGCCCGCCACAGAGTTCGTGTGAGTGCAGGCCTGGACTGGACGACGCGCGAAATGTCTGTCCTGTATGTCCGTCTGTCTGCCCTCCTTTGTGTCAGTCTGTTGCCAGTGAGAGACATGCTCGTCCAGTCCAAGAATGTGAAAACTGTCTGTTCCTGAATGTTTCCGCTCCGAACATTATCTTTTCCGGAAAATTATCCTATCATTTCGAGGTTGAATGGTACTGTTTGACAATCAATATATCTGTGCTTGCTGAGATCGCCTCCTACACATTTAAATAAAACATTGATTGCAGTTCAGGTTTCAGGTTGTTCTTCGCATTGTGCACAGCCAGTTCGCCAGACACAAGACTTGAATCCTATTCACATGATCACGCGTGACTCACGTTTGACGTACGTAGCCCAGGCAGTACTTGAATGCCAGTTACTAACAGACACAGATATCACAGATTTGAAGAACAAATATCCTCCATATTCAATTACCCAAAAGTTTTCTTCTCTACGTCCATGATTCCAAAGTATAAATCCACTCCAACCGAAGAGACAATGAGAGAAGGATGAAATGCGAGTTAAAAGATGAAGTACGTAGGAAGGCTTAAGTGTGAGAGGGACCTTATCACCTACTACACAACGTTAAGTGTTTTCAGTTTCCAGACGTAATTAAACAAATGTAAAATCACGACACTTGAAACGCTTGTGGCCAGACCAAGAACCTCCACCTTCGATTGAAGAGAATTCCTTTTTTCTTGACGGTAGCTGTTGCTAGGAGAACCTGTCGAGATGTTGGTTTATGTGGCTATGGGTTGTGCACTACTGCACTATGGCAGTAGTGCATAACCTAGGAACAATGAGTTTGTACCTAACATGTGCCGTCTAGTGAGTAGTACTGTTCATTCTTATATTGTGATTTGTCACCATCTCCCCAGTCTCAGTAAGGGCTTGGGCAGCGAACACGCCATCTTCACCAAGATGGTGGACGAGATGTTTGCCGAGGCCGACATTGCAGCGCGGAAGTCCGACATCCGCACCTTCAATGAGGTAGGAAGAAAAGGATTCAAACGGTAGCTGTTGTCGTCTGCCCGACCCTTTTACCTGGTCATCTTACTTCGGCAAGTGTGCACGAGAAACAGCCATTTCTTGGTGCTCTAGGTGCCCTAAATTTGCATCCTTCCTCTCTCTATGTCCAATCATAAGCTCTGTTATTGTGAGCCGTTGCCCTGCAGAGCTGCGGCCAGCTGTGTTCGCTGTCGGCTGACGCTGCTCACGTTCGCAGACTAACCGCTGGCGGAAGCGGGCGCTGACTTTGGTACCCATGAGGTATACGGTACACCTGTGGGCCAAGTACCCGACCTTGGTCTCAATCTACGACGCGGACGGCACGGTGGCTGTGTCGACGGGCGGCATAGAGATGGGCCAAGGACTCAACACCAAGGTATGACGCACTGCTCTTGTATAGAGGCGGGCCAGGGTTTCAACTATGACACACTGTTGTAACATGGAGGTGGGCAGGAAGTGCATTGCGAATGTATGACGCGCATGATTCGTGTGTATGAAGGTATGACGCGTAGGCAAGTATGGCGCGCTATTGTTCCCTGAAGATGGGCGGGTACAACACCAACACCAAATGTACAACCAGAGCAGGGATGAACTGGGTGATAATCCCCGCTCTCACCACCGCTTGAAGTGGCAGGAATGACAACCGTGAAGCACCAATTGTTTGACAGGTTAAGGCAAGTGCTCCTGAACATTCAAATTTACACTTACTCTTGTTGAAAAAAGGTGACAAGAGGAGGGCCAATTTCCTCCGGGGTCGTCCCGCTGAAGCGGGAGGGGAAGAAGGGACACGAACATCCCATCCCTTGGTCAATTCTGGGCCCGCTCGAGCTAAACATCAAAGCTTGAATGCACTTACGTCCTTGGTGCACGATGGAGGCATGATTTCGCTACTGTGGAAGAATGTGTCAGGGACTTATTGACTTAACAACAAAAAAACACTGGGATGTGTCGGGAAAACAGCTGTTTTGCATTGACAAAGACTTCAGTACAGACCACAGACCACAGACCACCGACCACTGACGATGCTGCGCCATCGCCTATACCGCCAGGTGGCCCAGGTGGTGGCGCACGAACTGGGCATCACCTTGGACATGGTGTCAGTGAAGCCGTCCAACAGCGTCATCAGCCCCAACTCGTCCCCAACCGGCGGCAGCATCGGCAGCGAAATGTCCTGCATGGTCAGTCGCCAACTTAGTCCATCCGATGGGAATATTGTATCGTACTGAGTTGGCAGTTCTATCGTACCAGGCATTCCTGGTGCAGGTGGATGCTTTTGATGTAGCTCTGTGCTCTGAGCGAGTAGCAGGCTTTTGTAGGGGACAAAGCCACGTGCGGATACATGTACACAGTTAGGCCACAATGACCACGACCAGACTACATCCAGCCGATCCATCCGGAATTCACGGTGCTGTGCGGTACGCTTGGTCATGCTGAATACGACTCCAATTTGTCATTTAGCTCGCTATTCCGTGTGATCTGCTACCCAGACTGTATGGCTCGAAGCCCATGTGCATGCACAGCATCTATCTATATATATATATATGTGTATATATATATATATATATATATATATATATATATATATATATATATATATATATATATATATGCTGATGTGGCATTCTGGTGACTGCAGGCTGCTCTGGAGGCGTGTCAGGAGCTCAAGTCGCGGCTGCTGCCGTTCCGAGGTGACGACAAGTCGTGGCAGAAGGTGGTCAGTGACGCGAGCCGCGCGCATGTCAACCTCACCGCCCACGCCCAGTAAGGACACCCCGGCCGCAGTGCAGTGTGCCGGTGGCGAGCTGCACACGCCGCCAGCCAGTTCTGAAGCGGCCACTGCTGAGCCGAGTGTCGGCTTGCGTGGTTCCGACCACAGGGTGGCATGGACTTCTCGCCGTACATCTGTTGTACTTTGCAATCATCGGAGGATTAATGTTGGCTTTAATTGGCTTTTAGTGTCAAGTTTGTAATGCCTTGTTTGGTTCAACATTGTTTTTGTTCGTAACGCTAGCTTGACCGCAAGCGAAACCGCGATGACCAGATGCGTATGTTGCGCTCATGTCATTGGCGACTCCCGAGTCCCCAGATTACCAACGCCTCATGTGATTCAGGTCGTTGACTTGTCGCGCTATTGTGTTCCGCTTCATCATTTAGTTGTTGAGCCCACTCGCCGTGGTACGCCCAGCCTACTGATCAATTCCGTGACTCTCATGTGGTTAACTTTCCCGTTAGCCATGTATCACTGTCCAATTTGTTTGCCTCCTGTAATGCAAGGGCCCCTACTCCACTGTTGCTCTGAGTAGCGACCCCGTACTTCCTGTGGTGTTGCGGGTTACTGGGCTCTCCAGCAAACCTCGCCAGGTATTAACCTCTCCCGCTACCTTTGGCTGCGTCTCATGTGTCCCTTACCACCCCATCCCCGTTCCAAGGTCCCTTGACCAGGAGCCAGATCGCTCTTGAGCTTCCATCACTCACCTCACCCCCTGGTTCCCAGTCCCGTGACCAGGGCGGATGAGCTCAGCCACCCCCGCCACAGAAGCCTAAGGCCGGCGACGTTCTGTGTCGCCAGGTCTCGCCACAGAGGCCTGAGGCCGGCGACGTTCTGTGCCGCTAGGTCTCGCCATGGAGGCCTGAGGCCGGCGACGTTCTGTGTCGTCAGGTCTCGCCACAGAGGCCTGAGGCCGGCGACGTTCTGTGTCGTCAGGTCTCGCCACAGAGGCCTGAGGCCGGCGACGTTCTGTGCCGCTAGGTCTCGCCATGGAGGCCTGAGGCCGGCGACGTTCTGTGTCGCCAGGTCTCGCCATGGAGGCCTGAGGCCGGCGACGTTCTGTGTCGCCAGGTCTCGCCATGGAGGCCTGAGGCCGGCGACGTTCTGTGTTGCTAGGTCTCGCCACAGAGGCCTGAGGCCGGCGACGTTCTGTGCCGCCAGGTCTCGCCACAGAGGCCTGAGGCCGGCGACGTTCTGTGTTGCCAGGTCTCGCCGCAGAGGCCTGAGGCCGGCGACGTTCTGTGCCGCCAGGTCTCGCCACCAGCCGGAGACTTACCCGGTGTTCGGCCTGACCGCTGTCGAGCTGGAGCTGGACGTGCTCACCGGCGAGAACTGCCTGCGCCGCGTCGACCTGTACGAGGACGCCGGCAAGGTGCTGTCGCCGCTGGTCGACGTCGGCCAGGTCGAGGGCGCCTTCGTCATGGGCATGGGCCTCTTCATGACAGAGCGGCATCGCTTCAACGCGGAGACCGGCCGACGTCTGACCAACCGCACCTGGGTACGTGGCGCGACATCCGTCCGCACGAGGTCGTCCGATACCACCCCTCTCTGTACCTGGGTACGTGGCACACTGTATCCGTCCGCACGGAGGCGTCCGATACTACCCCTCTTGGTACCTGGGTACGTGGCACACTATCCGTCCGCATTGGGGCATCCGGTACCATCCCTCTCGGTACCTGTGGTGGGTGGGTGGGTGGGGGGTGTGGGGGTGTAGGGGTGTGTGCATCTCGATTCCCCATGTGCAGCCAAGGCATGAGAACATACCCACTGTTCTTGTGCTCGTAGGACACGATGGTCTGCGATGCATGCCTGCTGGATTCTTTTTTTCTTGGATTCATTTCATGTGCACAGTTTAAGTGACCGTTAGGCCCAAGTATCGATTCACCAGCTTCGTGACTTCACGGATGTGAAGCCATGACAAGCGTATGTAATGTAGACAGAGCAAGTGGATAATATTTGTTCCAAGTGTGCTTGCGTACACTAGGCGACTGTAGCAGTGGTGTTCTTTATCTGTCGTTTTAATGCATTGCTGATTATTCTCAGAATTATTATGTACCTACGGTGAAGGATATCCCGCGTGACTTCCGCATCAAATTCCTGGACAACAACGAGAACAGCATCGGCGTGTACAACTCTAAAAGTATGTTCGTTGCGTGAGCAGCACGTGGACAGTTTTGGTCGGGACATCAGTGTACAACGCAGTCGTGCGCTGTGTTGGTGTACATTGTACTGGTATCGTTGCTTGATTACTGATGGGTAGGTGCATTGCAGCAAGCTAATACTACCGTCAATTACCAACGAGGGTTGTTATATTCAATATTCCATATTCAATGAGCATGTCATAGCTACTACTACCACTACCACGAAGTAGCGATGGTACTGTCAGCATGGTACTGTCAGCACGGCGTAGCAATAACAGTGTGATACTTCACGACGTGCAGCATATTGCAGTGCATGCGATATTAACCTGCGCTGTCTCGGTGGGGGGGGGGGGGAGTCTTCAACCACCACCTCGGGTTTTTCGCGGATAGTGAACGAACGGCGCGGGGTAGCGCGTCGAAATTTGGCATGCCTTTTTCCACATCAATTTGGCATGTTATGTCAAACATTTGAAGTCAGGTCATCTAGGGTCAACGAGTTTGTCTAGTTCAAGTGAGGTCACCTCCAAATAAGTTCAACCCGTCGTCACGCTTTAACGGGTACATATGTTTTAATGAAACTTTCAGCGTTTGCTTATCTTTTGTGATGCAACGAAACGTACGAGGCGAATTTTGCATTTTTCCGTTTTTGACTACTTATTAATTTTGCGTATTTGCCTATTAGAGTTAAAATCGAATATGATGGCTAAAGTAAGCTCTTTTTGTTAGAGCAAGTTGACTTCAAATGACGTTTCTCGGTCTGGTCTACCCATTAGAGGAGGAAAATTAAAGAACTTTTACTCAAAATATGGAACTTTAAAAAGAAAGTAATTTTGAATTTTGGGTGGCCAAAAATGTTATAGCCCTGGTCGATTTCGCTGCCATTTTCTGATTCAACAGAACTTGTTTTCTCAAATATCCACAAGATGAACTCCCCACAACCAAAAACAATGTAAGTCGGAAAAGTCGTGAGAATTTAGGCCCCCTAGTGACGTCACTTTTGGGGGAATTGTTTTCTGGGGTGGACCTGGAGCCTACTCGTCGAGCGCTTTCCGATGACACCTCTTTCATTTTCGTATGACGCTTAGTTTGGATATTGTTGTTTATTGTTTATTGGTTGGTTCACGACACACTTTAAGCCCAATCACGGCTAATGGCGCCGCCCACACTGTTTCGCCGGTGGGCCGCGGGATTGGGAAATGTCCTGAGTGGCGCTAGAGTCGAACCCGGGACCTTTGGCACTAGTTTGGATATTAGATGGGGGGATTGCTATCCGCCCCCTCCCCTCCCCCAGAGACGGAGTGTGAGGATCAGACCGTAGGGTTAAAATCACAATACAGCACAGTTAAGGCGGGCAATATAATATGCCGGCTCCACTAATCCGATCCCACTCGTCTGGAGAGCATCTCGTCTGCGTACTGTCGTGATCGCAATGTATGATGTCATGTCATCATGACTCGTTTGCCAGTACCGTCCCCTGTCCGTTCCTTGTACGCTGCCCTGTCCAGCGCCCAGTAATATCCCCTGCCACGTCTGATGTCCAGTCCCCTGGCTCTCTGTCCGTGTTTTGCGCCGTCCCCTGCCATATCCCATATCGCGCTCAGTCACGTCCCCTGCCACGTCCGGTGCCCAGTTCCATGTCACTTCCCCGGGCCACCCTGTCCTAAGGTCCCCGTGCCACTGCCCGTGCCCGGTTTATTAGTAAGGTTCGAGTTGCGAGCTTATCTCCTGTTTCGGAGGTCCGGAGCGTTGACACTGGTGGCTGTGTTCCAGACGTGCGATTTTCTGCCCTGAAGATAGTTTCATGGTGGACGCAAGGAGCTATTGAGCATAGATCTCTTCCCGTTGGGCCGACGCAAGTCACATGTGGTTTACATGGGCAGAATGTTTTTCTCGATGCACCCCAAATCCTAACGAAGAACTATTTCTAGTATTCCTATTAATATCCGGACGATGACAGCGATTGGGTGAAAACGTATCACATTATGCCGTGTTGTGAATGACCGGGGTATTGCTGTGACGGCGGTGTAGTGTGGCCCCTGGCCATGGCCAGTGTGTGTTGTGGGTGGGCGGTGTATTGCTGTGACGGCGGTGTGGTGTGGCCCCTGGCCATGGCCAGTGTGTGTTGTGGGTGGGCGGGGTATTGCTGTGACGGCGGTGTGGTGTGGCCCCTGGCCATGACCAGTGTGTGTTGTGGGTGGGCGGTGTATTGCTGTGACGACGGTGTGGTGTGGTCCCTGGCCATGGCCAGTGTGTGTTGTGGGTGGGCGGTGTATTGATGTGACGGCGGTGTGGTGTGGCCCCTGGCCATGGCCAGTGTGTGTTGTGGGTGGGCGGGGTATTGATGTGACGGCGGTGTGGTGTGGCCCCTGGCCGTGGCCAGTGTGTGTTGTGGGTGGGCGGGGTATTGATGTGACGGCGGTGTGGTGTGGCCCCTGGCCATGGCCAGTGTGTGTTGTGGGTGGGCGGTGTATTGATGTGACGACGGTGTGGTGTGGCCCCTGGCCATGGCCAGGTGTGTTGTGGGTGGGCGGGGTATTGTGTGACGACGGTGTGGTGTGGCCCCTGGCCATGGCCAGTGTGTGTTGTGGGTGGGCGGTGTATTGATGTGACGGCGGTGTGGTGTGGCCCCTGGCCATGGCCAGTGTGTGTTGTGGGTGGGCGGTGTATTGATGTGACGGCGGTGTGGTGTGGCCCCTGGCCATGGCCAGTGTGTGTTGTGGGTGGGCGGTGTATTGCTGTGACGGCGGTGTGGTGTGGCCCCTGGCCATGGCCAGTGTGTGTTGTGGGTGGGCGGTGTATTGATGTGACGGCGGCGTGGTGTGGCCTCTGGCCGTGACCAGTGTGTATTGTGGGTGGGCGGAGTATTGATGTGACGACGGTGTGGCGTGGCCTCCTGGCCGTGGCCAGTGTGTGTTGTGGGTGGGCGGGGTATTGATGTGACGGCGGTGTGGTGTGGCCCCTGGCAGTGACCAGTGTGTGTTGTGGGTGGGCGGGGTATTGATGTGACGGCGGTGTGGTGTGGCCCCTGGCAGTGACCAGTGTGTGTTGTGGGTGGGCGGGGTATTGATGTGACGGCGGTGTGGTGTGGCCCCTGGCCGTGGCCAGTGTGTGTTGTGGGTGGGCGGTGTATTGATGTGACGGCGGTGTGGTGTGGCCCCTGGCAGTGACCAGTGTGTGTTGTGGGTGGGCGGGGTATTGCTGTGACGGCGGTGTGGTCGGTTGCAGCCACCGGAGAGCCGCCCCTGGCCATGACCAGTGTGTGCTTGTTCGCACTGCAAGAGGCCGTGCTGGCGGCGCGTCGTGACGCCGGCCTTTCACATGACATAACTAGGTTGGACATCATCAAACCGGTAGTACGAGCAAAGCTAATCATAAAGCCGTTTTTCGCGCTCTGCACTTAATGACGAAAAACCAGTACCCACACCATATCATTCGGGACAAATTGCCAGACCAAGGTGTTGTCACTCCCCAGTGTATGGCTCGCTTCCTTCCTTAAGTCCATCTACGACCAGCGGCGCCTTGTCGTTTGCTATTTCCGTGTGCACTTCTTGCAAGAGCATTAGATACACCTAACGATATTTCTGCTTTCAATTTTGTCTCTGAAGGCGTTACCTTAGACTGGGGTATGTGGGTGTGTTTTGTTTAGTTCAAAACTTTAACCTGCAGAACTCGTCAAACTCGAAAACTGATTTCGAATTGGAGCCTTTCAGTTAGGTGTAGGTGCGGCTGAATTTTGAGCTGCCGACTTCCAGAAATTTTCAACACATGATTTATATATTAAATTAGAAGTTGTTGGCGATCGATGCCAACGTATTCTGCAGCGCTGACCCTCATCAACTTCAGACTCGCTCACTGCAGTTGTGCGGCACTTCCAGGTCGGCGTGAGCGCCAAATGTTCACGTTCGCTGTTGCTCTCGTGCTCCAAGCACCGGCAATCGAACAACGATTTCGAAGTATGACTGCGGCTATCCACGATGTGCGATGTGCGCAGAGCGGGCCGAACAGCAGCTGACCGACGTCTGTGTCGCCCCGCAGACGGTCCCGGCACCGTCGAGAGGGCCCAGGTGGCGTGCGGAACGTCGCCGGACATGCTCGTCATCGCCTGATGACGTCACCCGGCACCTGTCGTCCCGTGGCTGGGTCTCCGGGCACGTTCGACATCAGTTGATGACGTCGCCCGGAACGTGTCGTCCCCTGACGAGGTCTCCGGGCACGTTCGGCATCATTTGATGACATCACCCGGCACCTGTCGTCCCGTGGCGGGTCTCCGGGCACGTTCGACATCAGTTGATGATGTCGCCCGGCACGTGTCTTCCCCTGACGAGGTCTCCGGGCACGTTCGACATCAGTTGATGACGTCGCCAGGAACGTGTCGTCCCCTGGACAGATTTATTTTGGTGGCATGAGCTCCTTCGAAAGAAGACGCTTACGTTAGGTGTACTATCGTCATGTATTAATTTCGATTCCATTGCCGGCCATATAACCAAGGACAAGACCTAAAGCGAAATTTATCCATCAGTATGTCAATCCACAACACACAGTATTCAATTTTAACAAATGTTTCCACCGAAAGGCCGAACAGCAACCACGAAAACCGTCCGACAAACGAGTCAGACGGCAGAACGCGCCAGACAACTTGAAATATTTCAAGTTGTCTGTCGCGCAGACGTAGTCGGCGTCGACAAGGCTACTTTAAATCATATTCCCTATTGCCAATACCTTGCGTGACGTCATCTATTTATGTTGTGACGTCCTAGGCTCCGGAGGCGGGTTCTGGTCGATTCTGCTCGAGCGAAACCCGCCTGCTCCGTGTCCTGCGCAGTCTTGCTAACATCACGATTCTTCCTGGATTCTGCCTGGTTTCCGCCGCATGTAAACAGGCCTTAACAGTACATGCTTGTTAATATATTTCTTGGTCTGCACTACATTATCGCCACAGTATCCGCTGAAATGTCATGTTCTCATGATCTATGCTCAGATGTGTTTTTATTGACATGGTTTTTTGGTCTACGTCGGGTAGGGTGTCGGATAGTTTCAAGTTAAGCCACGATAACATTGGTTCCCGTGCATGGACATCCAGCTCGTCAATATTATACCAGGATTTGGCTTACTGTACTTCTTGGAGTCTTCCTGCTGTCTTTAAAATAAAATAGTTTCTCTGACCGCAGTTGGTTGCTGGTTTTTAAGGCACGTCAGATGAACCCATCACTTGCCTACGGTAGGAGATCTCATAACCTCGACACTTTTTTTAAAGAATCGATTCGAATGCCAATAATTATGTTGGAAGTAATTGAAGGATACCAAAATTTGCAACTTTAAACTTGTTTGGATAGTTTCGGGAGTGCCGTATCCATGTAGGCCTCACGTTTTGCGGAGTCACATTTAGTGGTTAGTATTAGCAGGTTGTTGTTTAATGGTCTGACTGGAATTCAACTGGAAGTATGCTATGCTGACTTTTCATTTGTGCAGAAGAGACGGGGAGAGACGAGGAGCTGTTCGGCCAGAGCCAGACCCCGTTCTGGCTGCAGCCAGCTGCTACATTTCAAGTGCAGGCCTGCGCTGCCCACCAGGTCACACGTGCTCAAGTTATACTCTCTCCGATTCGTTGACCGGACGTCTGGCAAAATGCCCAAGTCGAAGATCTAGCTGTTCCAGCTCGTCATCCTTGAGTTGAAGACATTTTGGGGTATATTTAGCATCGAAATCGTCACAGACAAGAACCAGAAGGCCAATGTGCAGAGGCTGCTCGCCGGGTACCAGACCATGAATAAGGACAGCTTGCCAGCCAAACACACCGTGATGGCTCACATCAAGAGCAAGAAGTTGGAGGCCAGCTTGATGAAGCTGTTTGGCTGTGCTGTCTGACTCCAACCAGGTGGAGGTGGTACTGAGGAAGTATCACCCACTGGAAGATCTGTCCATGGAGGACATGTAGTTCCGGGGGAACCAGAGGTTCGCCAGGCTAAGTAAGACGTCGGGTAAGGACGTCTATACAGATGAAGTGAAAGCGAAATGGAAGAAACAGTAGAGTGAGAAAAAAGATCGGCAAGGAGAACAAAAATAAGGAAGCAGATAAACGTACAATTGAAGCTAACGGAGAAGATAAGTAATTTGAGTATACTTTTGACCATAACTTCGAGGTACTAAAGTCTGGCAAGAACCACAAGAGGAGAGATGAATTAAACCTCGTGACCTCCAAGACGCCCTGGAATGATTACTTCGTAGCCTCCACCCTCGAGGAACGGAATATTGACAGAAATCAGGCCGTGTAGTATATTCAATATTTTAGCCACATCCGGTGAAGTGAACTGCGAGGAGACCGACCTCAACAGGCTGGTCGTCAATCCCATCACACTGTTGGTAATATTCAGTCTGCCGAAGATGGACGGAACCAAGGGATCATTGAAGGTATCTTAGGGATCTGGAAAATGAGTGTCTCGCTCTCCTTGTGCTTCCTGCACGACTTTAGCGGCTCGAAATCAGGATCAAAATGATATATCTCAAAATATTTATTCTCGTTAGCTTCAGTTGTACGTTTCTTCGCGTCCTTCTTTATGTTCTGTTCCTTATCGATCTGATTTTCCCGCTTTTCTGTTCCCTCAGCTTTGTTTTTACTTTTATGCATAGACCTTGTCTGTTCGACATCCAGCATAGCCTCCGGTCGCATTCTCTGGCCCTCCAGGAACTTCATGTCCTGCATCACTTGGTCCTTCCTCAGCACCCCCTACGCCTGGAGAGGCACACCCAAACAGCTTCATCAAGTTGGTCTCCCAATACTTCCTCTTGGTGTCGGTCATCACAGTTTGTCTGGCTGTCAGTTTGTCTGATGGTCTAGTACTCGGTGAGCAGCCTCTCCACCTTGGTCTTCAGGTTCCTGTCGGCGGCGGTATCGATGTTGCCCGCGCTCTGCAGCCTCTTCACCTCAATGCTGAAGAACTGAAACAGCTCGTTCGGTCGGTATTGAATACGCGGATTTTAAAACGATAATCCACAGGTATCCACAGATGGTGGAAGTTGTTCGTTTTGTTGTTTACCAATCATTCATATTCCAGTCAATTCTAAAATTATTCTAAGACTCGGGGTATTTTAAAGCTCGCTATATATAGACACATTGCTTCAGCTATCGTAGCAGCCACTGAACTTCGCAAGGCCGTCTTCCACTCGTGGGAACCATGCGCTATCGATCACATTCGTAACTGGCGATATGTTTTATGCGGGAAAAACTGATATTAACCCTTCCACGGGCGGCGAAGGTAGCTTAATTCACCCACCGTTAATCTACTCGCGCCATGATATTGTTTGATATGACTGCGGTGCGGTTAGCGAAAGACTGCTAAGATATATAGTACCGTATGCTGCATCAATTTCGAACGTACATGATATTTTAGGTCAGGGTCATCTCAGGTCTCCGGAGGAAGCGGTTTTTAGTTACAGCATGTCGGACTGGAGCACGTATGAAAAGGATGCTCTTAACGTAGGCTTTGACACTGTTGTGGGTCGATCTCGTCACAGTTTTCAACAGACTTTCAACCGACTTTGTTCTCGTGACTTTTACTTACAAGTGACACTGAGGTAATCAAGTGCCATAGATCATGTCACAGGCAAGTATGTGTTGCTGACTTGGTTGGCAATGGTTTTCCTCAGAGACGTCCTAGTGTAGTTCTAGTCCGGCAGGTAACTGCTTATAGGAGTTGACCAATGTTTAAGCTTAATAGGCGAAAAATATGCTCATTGTGCATGTTTTCGGTGGTGTAGCCAGGATTTTCTTACGGAGGGTCAATCAAGAAGAATATATGAACAAGCGGAAAGAAGTGTGGGCACGCGAAGCGCGCCCGAATATTTTTTTCGGGTTTTGTGCAGTTAAAATCTAAATTTCCCATTTCATCCAGTGTATTTTTGGTTGTTGGTGTGGGGAAATTGAGGCTCCGCCAACCCCCACCCCTGCCCATTGACTGCGCATCTACATGGTTGTGCGAGGATAGTTAGCGGAATGGGCACCAAAGTTACCTCGGTAACCTAGAGCAAAAATGCTACTTATAAACGTATCATGATCGTTGGTCAAATCAAAACGGCAAGGTAGGCATCTCATTCATAATACCACGCCAGGGATAGTTAGACTTTGCTACTTCTTTGAAGGTAGTTGTCTGCTCTATCCAAGGGTCGGTTGGGCCCTTCATAAAATTGCATTTTCGGCATGTGGAAATTTTGTCACTTCTTTAGCATCATTTGAATTTATAAATTTTAGAATACCCTCCTCCCCCACCCCAAGTAATTTGTGAGGCTCCGTTCCCAAGATCAGCTTCACGTTGCTATTGCAGTTGATCTCGCTTTTGGATTATGGGGCATATGCGATAACTTGGAGCTTAGCTGCAGCAAAACTTGACCGGCCCTCGGATGTGTATTTTCTGGAGTGTTCCTATGTGGTTAGTCCCGTACTTGGGGCAGCCGGTAGAGGTAGAGACAGTTACGCTCTGTTACTACAGCAGTGAACACAGTTTTCAAATATTTCTTGCTCTATTATATCAAATACGTCCATATTTAATAAATCCACGATGACCGCAAATATTTCTGTAGGTATATTTATCACAAAGTTGGGATTGGAACATCAATGCACACGGGCAACAGTGTTGGCGGACAATATTGCACACGAACGACAACGTGAGTCAGTTGCCATGGTAACTTACACATGTTCCCGGAAAACAAGACAATGGGGCTATCCAAGACAAACTAGGGCATCGTCACTGGTTTCCAAAGCAATGTAGTTTCTTCACGGACGCTATCGGATTGTATACATGGCACCAATAAACATGGAGCTCTGCTCCAACTACTGCTGGTAGGCAGTACACAAACCTGGCGCTGTGTGAACAGTCATGGCGCAGAGACGTCGTTCAGCGCTGCGCTATTGCAGACAGGAGGCAGCTGATCTGCTGCTCTGTCACCTGCTGTCGCTCAATTCCTCGCGGAAGACAGCCGAATGCACTCCGGACGTCGCGCACGCGCACGCCGAGACTAACTGCGGTCAGGTCGAGTAGAGATGCGTGTGGAGCGTGGTCGGGAATACTTCGCGTGCTGTTTTGTCAGCCACTAGTTCGGTGACGTCGTTTGGCCAGATACCTCCGACAGGCGTCCGTCCGACCGACCAGCACCGGCAGAGCCGACGCTGCTGCCCGCTGGGCCAGATACCTCCGACAGGCGTCCGTCCGACCGACCAGCACCGGCAGAGCCGACGCTGCTGCCCGCTGGGCCAGACACCTCCGACAGGCGTCCGTCCAACCGACCAGCACCGGCAGAGCCGACGCTGCTGCTCGCCGTCCGGTGACGCCGCTGCCAGCGAGGCGCAAATGTCTGCGACTGTCGCACGCTCAGCACACGCCCGCTCTTACCACACGCTAGGCGTGATGGCCACCGCCGCCGCCCCAACGACCACATCGGCATTACAGTCTCAGACAAACGTCCGGGCAACACTAAGCGGCACGCAGGCCGAATATCATCTCGGCTTCCCACCCACCGTACCACAGTACAAACACGTCAATAAAGCTAACCGTAGCTGCCGGACGCCTCCCAGATGAAGTGTGACACTCTGGTTCGTCTAAACCTCGAAATCTCTAATCTCGCGAACACGAATGCCAATCTAGAGAGCACCATTCTAGTCTTATGAAGCATATTTTCGGGACGTAATGGCAGATGCCGCGGCGGGACGAGGAATTTTGCGGCCCGCGCTTTGTGTGTACAGGATTAACGAACCTAAGTGATTAAGGAGGCGAGTGGATCTCATGGACGTATCAGACTTGTGGCGCAGCCTGGGCCCCTCTCGTTAGACCCACCCCCGCTCAGACTACACGGGTTTGTGCTTGGAAGCCCGAGTCCATCCATCTAATTAGCTCATTTAGCTGCTCAGTGTCTACGCCGTTCTCACCAGGGGAATCCTACCGAAAGGTCTGCCTCGCTACGGTAACCATCCAAAAGCAAGCTATTGGCGTTTGTAGACTGCGTTGGTGAAATGTCTTGCAACATTCAGGAAGTTTCGGTTGCAATGAGATAAAGTTTTGGATGCGTTTCAATGAAGTTCGTATTATAATTATTGAATTTATATTCGATGAAGTTCATATTATAAATTCGTCTGACCATGTGTGGCTAAACGGTAATGAATGTGTTTGGGCAACAGCACGCGCCCCTCCCCTCGCTACTTGCGAGCCATACATCCTCACGTCTCCAGTGTCCAGCAGTAGCAGTTCGTCAGCACCAGTTCCGGTCCCCGACACCACCATGGTTGCACTGCGGCGCCCCAGCCTCCGATCAGTTCGGACTGTGATCAGCACCAAGCTCCGTTCCAACGTGTCGTGATCGCGTACGTGTGGCTGAAAACGACCGCGATCGTAACAGTGAACCAGAAAGAAAGGATGCTAAGAAGAACCTAGGAAAATGAAACGAACACCGCTCGGGATGTAGTTATTGATCATTGGTGAACTGCTACTGTTTGGGATGATGAAGGATTCGGGGTATATCACAAACCCGTAATTTGAATGGGTAGTAATTAAACATGATTGCATGACAATAACGTGACAATAAGAAGTGATGACCGCTGAACTGCACCGCAGTGAGAGTGGTGGTGGAGGTTGGCGAAACGGTGTGGTTGGCCTGCTGCTGTCTGGTTTCACGTTCTGCTTTTCGATGTTAACTTGACAGCTTAGCAATATGCAACAAATTCGGGATTTTTGGTTTTGTTTTGCTTTCTTCTCCCACCAGCAGCGGATGATGAACATTTATGGTTACACTACTGGCAACGAAAACAAGAGCTACGGTAACAATGAGATCAACAATATGCCTGAGCGTATGAACAGGAGATGGGTGGGGGATTGGGGCTCTATCCAACTCGACAAGATGTTATAAATAGCTCTATAGAGTTGCATGGAATGACACGAATCCAAATTGACTAATCCGAACTCCTTCGTATGCCCCGGAGAGCAAACCTCGGCGGCCGTGAGCCACATTTCGACCTGGCCGGGACAGACGGCCGGAACGCAAGTGGCCGGGACTGCCCTGGAGATTATCTCACGTGGCTCTCCGACCACCCTCCACTGACACACACACAACACACACACACACACACGCGCGCGCACACGCACACACAGTAGGCAGTGTAGACCTCGCTACCCCGTCTCGCACGCGCTCGTCAACTCGCACCGAACGAGCCGCCAGGACTACAGCACAGGCCGAGATCACAGGCGGACTGCGACGGTTCGCCGCGCCTCCTCGAATTGCACCTGGCCCGGGACAGTCGGCTGCTCTGCAGACTCGACCGTGCTCTACTAACGTACGACGACGTGGTGCGGCTGTATCGCATCGGCCGGCAGCCCGCCTCCGCGACAGCGGCGCGCGGACACGCCGGCGGCGGCCTGTCGCCCCGGCAGTGCCGCCCCCAGCCTGTCGGCGCGGCCTGTCGCCCCGGCAGTGCCGCCCCCAGCCTGTCGGCGCGGCCTGTCGCCCCGGCAGTGCCGCCCCCAGCCTGTCGGCGCGGCCGCTACTCGCAGCCGATGGCCTTCAGCTCTGTGAAGACGTCGGTGAAGAACCTGGGGTCCGAGTTGATGCTGAGCATGTCGGCGCTGAGGCGAGTGATCAGGTCGACACAGCGGTCCCAGAACTTGTCGCGGTCGGACTCCACCACGAACGGCTTCAGCGGGTACGAGATCTGACGGGTGGAGAGCCGTGGTCACTGCGGGCACTGGGCGAGGGCATGCAGATTCGTCGCTGGTAGGTTTGGTGGCGCGCATTCTGTCGTTCGAAAGTGCAACATAATTCCAGCGTGCGAAGCTGTGTGGGTATTTACAAGGTGGTCGTGTTGCCGGCAGATCAATGTCAGGAAAGTCGGTGGACACGCGTCCCTGGTGATGCGCTTATATCAATAGAGCCGAGGCCAGATCTCGTCTTGAATGGCAAGGATATTTTTCCAGATGAGTTCCGAGAAAGGGCTTTGGAGCACGTATCGACGTTTTGTGGCCACTGTGCGAACACTTTTGCTGATGGGTAGAAAGGTAGATGCTGGGGTTGGATGCGCTTTTGTGAACGACACGGCTTTTGGCTCGTTCAGGTTGCCGAGATTTGCATGCTGGTACTCATCCGAGCGGGCGGCAAATTGCCAGACGCCGGCATTCATAGAGGTAGCGGAGATGAGGAAACTCATTAAGTTGCTTCCGCCTGGTGGAGCAGCCTTCTGACACTAAATACATAAAATCCCACGCACCAGTCAGTGCAGGGTATTGTAAGACGCCCTACACTTTTAATGAAGTGGGGACGGCCGGCCCACTCTTGCCGGTTTCCGGGTCCCATGGGTACTGCAGATGATAAGCCCGCCCACGGTGCTGCCAGACGAGCGACGCAGCTCCCTTTAGCACATGTTTAATCCGGGTCAAGGACTTGGGCCCAGGAATATCAATGATTATGTTCAAGTGGTAAGCCAGCTACAATGAACTTGTTTCTAGCAAGTCACGCGAACTTAGACTCTCCGTCGGCCAGTGTGATGTGTCAAAAGAAACTGACAATCGGCCACACTCTCCTCCATAAATCACGTCACAGCGCAATAGGCCGGGATGACTGCATGATTCGTGTGTAGTTGTGGCTCTGTTTGAAAGCAAAATATATATATATGGAAGATAATTGACGGGTGTTTGGCTGTGTTTTTTCTTCTAATGTTCACCTAGAAGACTTCATGGCCATGACAACCTGCTTTGAATCACCAGGTTTTATGCCTACGTGTCCTTATGTCCTTCCGTAGGGAGGCTCCAAAAATAGGGATCGCTCACCTCTACGCCCAAGAGTAACCCCAGGAAACATAATACGCCGAGGAAACCGATGAAGCACGACAACCAAGTAGCAAGAAAACCAAAAAGAAAGAAGGCCAAGAAGCAAGAAAACACAAATTATAGGCACACCCGACGAGCACACCTGCGACTCGAGAAGGACATCCCCCAGCCATAAATCACCAATTTATCCTCGTCTCCCAACTAACCGTGACCCTCCGGAGGAAACAGAACCCCACACCTCTGGGCAATTGCAGCTTTCAGTAAGGAGGGACATGCTGGCGTTGGGGCGGGCCAAACCCCAACACCATGACTCCCACGCCGACGTCTAGCACCCACTCGGCACACGGCACCTACCTAGTAGGCACCTACACCGAACCTCAGTGCGCCATCGCACGAGACTCTCTCCTCACTTTCGCACAAACACCACGCCACATTCTGACCACATTCTACCATGTCTCACCATTACTCGGCACACTACCCACATCACAGTGCGCACTCAGAACAGCCACACCCACACACTACACGCCACGAGCACTTACAACAATTAGCGCTGTTCGTTCACACTGCACCGCCCATTCAACACCAACCGGAGCCCACATTATCGCTCCAGAGTTGGATAGGATACTGCACTCGCTAACGAACACTCGTGCTACACTCGCCAACATCGCAGCACTGCTCACCGCCACAGTCCTCGACGCCACAGCCACAATAGACCACATCAGTCGGAAAGCAAAACCCACACATCATAGTACTGATTTTGAACACACACCAGCTCCCACCAAACGTACACATGCACGACAAATAGTACGAGGTACGTCGTCGCTCGCCTCTCCCACTCCGCTGCTACCGCTGCTCACGCTACGGCCACGGTGAACGTGCGTGCACGTCGCCAGAACCACGATGCCGCCGGTGTGCAACACCGCTCAACGCCCGACTAAACATCGATCGACGGGAGATATGCAGCCTGTGATCCAGCCGACGACTCCGACTGCCACAAATGGGCATTCGAGAGGGAGGTGTGCCGTCATGCGGTAACCCAGAGTGTGCCATACACCACAACACGAGAACGCCTGCATTTCACAAACCGCAACAACGCCACACACCCAAGTCTCACCCTCCCAAACTGCGCCCACTGTCCGGCGCAGCCACGCAGCTGCGGCCTCCTCACCTCCGGAATCCCCATCCTAGCAACCCGCCAGCTTTAAAAAAAAGTAAAGGTGGCATTGGAACTCTGAAAGTTCCAATGCCACCTCAGCCACAAGACTGTCCACAAGCACACTGTCACAGTCTCCTGCCAGACCGACCCCAGGCCGACCCCCACACCACCTACCACCTAGTCCTCCCAAAACATCGTCAGATTCCTCCATTCGGACCGAGCCTACCACGTCTTCCGAGTGCACCCAGTCCGAGCCCATCACATCTGCCAAGTCTAATCAGACCGAACCCACAATCCCAACCCAATCAATCCCGACTGAACCCACCTCACCTCCAAAGCGCAAAACCCGCACCCATCGCCACACAATCCAATCACTGCCCAGAGACCGAATTACCAGAGCCTGGCAACCAGTTCAATGATCAGGTTATTAATATATTCAAATTAAGAGTTTAAAGCATAATTCATCCAGCACAAAAAGCATTACTAACTGCGCTGTAATGAACACATTTTCGAGATTCATACTCAAATGTTAACATAATCTCAGATTACGTTTGCCATGTCGACAGCGTAAACGGTCAACTTCGGTCATACTCGGCCATACTCATTACGAGCAGCATACCTCATTGTCGAGTAACGGTAAATTATCCCCTGAACTACGTAGTGGTCAGCCTCAAAATCGGTCATAGCCAAACTACAAACATCTCACTATACCTACATTTCAGTCAGCTGCAACCCCTACCACAACTACTTCAGGCTCATTCACCAGCTATTATGAAATCCTTTAACGCTAACCACCCCTCCTGGGGAAGTAGTCAGGCGGACACGAGTGGCCGTTAAATTCACCAGCATATATCAGACCACACCTTAGTTCTAATCACAGGGGCCACCACTCGCCACAGCCAGACCTTAGAAGTTTCGGACGGTAGCATTGGTTTTAAGATAAACATTCGTCAACTCTCCCTCGCTTTAGCTATAAATGACCTTGCGGAGGATAAAATAAATAACTATCAACATCCGCGAAACGTTTCCCCGCCCACTCCCCAGCTTCACCGACTCAACACCACATACACCATAACGCAATACTCCTGGTAAATGTACACTTGCCTTACTGACTTACTCGCAAAACCCACTTATTATAAAGGCGGCGCAGTGACCTATGGTCCGCCACGCCTCTAAGCCCACTTCTCCTTTTATACCTAAAGCATGCACGGCTCGAAAATGGCATGAAAAAAGTTTTTTTTGGGTGAATCCATCTCTCAGTACTGGCATTAAAGCTGATAAACTTCTGTCAGTGAAGTCCCACCAATCTGGGTGTCCAGTAGCCAAACGATTTGTACCCAGTGCATGATATCGTTCGCGAAGTCAGTGCCTCATTATGATGTACTGGCACATATCGGACTGACTATGCCTCTAGTTCCACAGAAGTACTGCACGACTGTAAACTAAGGCGGAAAACAGCTAAATTTGCTACCTATATGTAGTTTAATGCTCAGAGGCATTCCAATCCCAGTATCAACGAACGCGCTTACACCAATACAACAAATTCGATCGCCACGACCAGAATGGTTAATTTTCTTGCTCCATGGGGAATTATGGAAACGGTTAGTTTACAGAATGCCTACTGTGCTTGCAGTGGCGTAGCCAGAATCTTCTTACGGGGCGGGGGCCCGAACAAAAATAATGCAACGAAGCAGAACGCTTTCGGCGCTCGAAGTTCGCCGACAATTTTTGGTTTCGGCGGGGAATATCTCACAATGCCTTGTTTGATCTGGTGCATTTTGGTTGCTAATGAGGTGGCGAAGCCCCCCCCCCTCCCATTGGCTGCACCTCTGTTTGGATGTCGTGCTCCCGGATATGAATCTGTCTGACAGATAACGGTATTTCGGAGCACTCTGAAGTCAGGATTTAAGCAATCAAGGCTGTTTGGATGGAACATGTTTCCATAGTGTGATTTCAGCTGTTCTAGGGAGCACATCGCACAGGGGAGGGTGGAGCTGGTCCGGATGGCGGGCAGATATAGATATACCCATGTTCTGTCGAATGTATGGAAGCGACGCCAGCCTCCTCGACACATTTCAGCACGTCTTGGTCCTGGGCTGTGCGCGACGTCTTATTCAGGTACGGTGGGTCGTGTAGAGTGAGTGCTCCCTCCGCTTTAGCAACCTCTGATGCTATTTTCCACTTCACTTTTGAATGCAATTAATGCGCAACCAGATAACCGCTCGCTTGAATCTTGTATATTTGTTGAGGGTGATCTATAGTGACACATTATCACTACGCATTTGCCCACCCGAGTACATCATTCCGAGTGACTGGACTTCTATTTCAAAACGGCAGCGTGGGGCTGGTTGATACTTTTCTTGTTTGTTCTGGGGCCGTTTTCATTGACTCGAAAATAGTGAACTGAAAAACTGCAAGCAAAACGTTACTGAACGGCGCCGAATTAAACGTTAGAATGTAGTTTTCGGGAAGGCAGAGAACAGTGGTGGCTGAAAATTCCTCAACCATTAGATGACTTTACTCTGACTAGGAAAAGTGCGCATTCACTATATTTCAATACATCATTCTCTATGTGGAGAACACAAGCATCATGTTTAAAGGAACCATGTTTGTTGGGCATAAAACTAAAAGATATTGACTTGTTGCCCGTGCCCAAATTTCCCATCATCTTCCCTCAGCGTACCCCACCAGTGGGGCAGGTTCGGACATTGAGGCATGTCCATCTACCGAACCATTGTGGTAAACTTTGGCGATTGAGGTAAATCTATCTTCCAACCATTTTGGTAAATTTGCACGATCCAGGCAAGTCTATTTACCCACTCATTGCAGTAACTTCAGTGTCTATTTACTTAACTCTATTTACCCGCTCATGGAGTCCATTTGCCCAACCATAGCGGCAAATTTTCAAACTTCCTCGTAGTTATAAGTGACGCATATGTAGTCGAGAGATGTAGCCACCTAATGCAGTACACACCTTTTCTGAAACGCAATGCACCAGCGTGGCAGTACTTTCTGAAAATATCCGACCCATCCGCACATGCTCCTACTTTGTTAAGTACACTTCTCTTGAAGAGAAGTTCATTTGCCCTTAAAAAAAAAAAACATGCATTTATTATTCGACCGATTACACCATTGTTCGTGCAAAGCATACAATACAATGTAATGAACATGCCGGCTCTTCGCTCACCTCATTCCCCATGTAGGAGTATGCCAGGTATAGACAGGTTAGCACGACAGCCTGCAGCTCCTGCTCTGACGTCAGCTCTGGCGTCACCACCTCTCGCACCAGTAGGTAGATGAAGACCACGTTGGCAGGGTTAACGAAGGAAATGTCCTGCAATATAGACGAACACAGTGCAAGCACTAAGTATTTACCAGCCTCTAACACGCTATTTTGTTATACTAGAAACTGATACTTTGGACATTTGATAACATGCAAAATAGTTGTCGTCAGTGAGAGTTACGTAAGAAAACATGGAGGGAAAATGATGTTAGGTCATGCCATTGGATGAGAAATTGGTAGTGAGCATTGCGTCGAAATATTTTACGGGCAGAATTCCCTTTCTAATTATAATAATATCCCTGATTTGCATGTTTTAGCCGAGGCGAAGCCTCTATTGCTGGTGCACTTGCGTCGACGTTCATCTTCATAATCAAACATAGCTGTGAGTGGTCACAACAGAAATTGCATGCATGCATGAACATGCATTGTCACAACAGAACTTTGGGCGTCGTAAACATGTGCCGTTGGGTCAGCCCCGACTTGCAGCAAGGCAGCCCTCGGTGATCGCGTGCCGACACACCAATGTTCGGAGATGGAGGGGAGCAGCCCTCGATGGTCGTGTGCCGACACACCAATGTTCGGAGATGGAGGGGAGCAGCCCTCGATGGTCGTGTGCCGACACACCAATGTCCGGAGATGGAGGGGAGCAGCCCTCGATGGTCGTGCGCCGACACACCAATGTCCGGAGATGGAGGGGAGCAGCCCTCGATGGTCGTGTGCCGACACACCAATGTCCGGAGATGGAGGGGAGCAGCCCTCGATGGTCGGAGATGGAGGGGAGCAGCCCTCGATGGTCGTGTGCCGACACACCAATGTCCGGAGATGGAGGGGAGCAGCCCTCGATGGTCGTGTGCCGACACACCAATGTTCGGAGATGGAGGGGAGCAGCCCTCGATGGTCGTGTGCCGACACACCAATGTTCGGAGATGGAGGGGAGCAGCCCTCGATGGTCGCGTGCCGACACACCAATGTTCGGAGATGGAGGGGAGCAGCCCTCGATGGTCGTGTGCCGACACACCAATGTTCGGAGATGGAGGGGAGCAGCCCTCAGTGGTCGTGTGCCGACACACCAATGTTCGGAGATGGAGGGGAGCAGCCCTCGATGGTCGTATGCCGACACACCAATGTTCGGAGATGGAGGGGAGCAGCCCTCGATGGTCGGAGATGGAGGGGAGCAGCCCTCGGTGTTCGGAGATGGAGGGGAGCAGCCATCGGTGGTCGCGTGCCGACACACCAATGTTCGGAGATGGAGGGGAGCAGCCATCGGTAGTCTCGTGCCGACACACCAATGTTCGGAGATGGAGGGGAGCAGCCCTCGGTGGTCGTATGCCGACACACCAATGTTCGGAGATGGAGGGGAGCAGCCCTCGGTGTTCGGAGATGGAGGGGAGCAGCCATCGGTGGTCGGAGATGGAGGGGAGCAGCCATCGGTGGTCGTGTGCCGACACACCAATGTTCGGAGATGGAGGGGAGCAGCCCTCGGTGGTCGTGTGCCGACACACCAATGTTCGGAGATGGAGGGGAGCAGCCCTCGATGGTCGTGTGCCGACACACCAATGTTCGGAGATGGAGGGGAGCAGCCCTCAGTGGTCGTGTGCCGACACACCAATGTTCGGAGATGGAGGGGAGCAGCCCTCGGTGTTCGGAGATGGAGGGGAGCAGCCCTCGGTGTTCGGAGATGGAGGGGAGCAGCCCTCGGTAGTCTCGTGCCGACACACCAATGTTCGGAGATGGAGGGGAGCAGCCCTCGATGGTCGTGTGCCGACACACCAATGTTCGGAGATGGAGGGGAGCAGCCCTCGGTGGTCGTGTGCCGACACACCAATGTTCGGAGATGGAGGGGAGCAGCCCTCGATGGTCGTGTGCCGACACACCAATGTTCGGAGATGGAGGGGAGCAGCCCTCGATGGTCGGAGATGGAGGGGAGCAGCCCTCGATGGTCGAAGATGGAGGGGAGCAGCCCTCGATGGTAGAAGATGGAGGGGAGCAGCCCTCGATGGTAGAAGATGGAGGGGAGCAGCCCTCGATGGTAGAAGATGGAGGGGAGCAGCCCTCGATGGTAGAAGATGGAGGGGAGCAGCCCTCGATGGTAGAAGATGGAGGGGAGCAGCCCTCGATGGTAGAAGATGGAGGGGAGCAGCCCTCGATGGTAGAAGATGGAGGGGAGCAGCCCTCGGTGGTCGGAGATGGGGGGAGCAGCCCTCGATGGTCGGAGGTGGAGGGGAGCAGCCCTCGATGGTAAAAGATGGAGGGGAGCAGCCCTCGATGGTAGAAGATGGAGGGGAGCAGCCCTCGGTGGTCGGAGATGAATGGGAGCAGCCATCGGTGGTCTCGTGCCGACACACCAATGTCCGGAGATGGAGGGAGCAGCCCTCGGTGGTCGAAGATAAATGGGAGCAGCCATCGGTGGTCTCGTGCCGACACACCAACGTCCGGAGATTGAGGGGAGCAACCCTTGGTAGTCTCGTGCCGACAAACCAATGTCTGGAGATGGAGGAGAGCAGCCCTCGGTGGTCGGAGATGGAGGGGAGCAGCCATCGGTGGTCGGAGATGGAGGGGAGCAGCCATCGGTGGTCGGAGATGGAGGGGAGCAGCCATCGGTGGTCGGAGATGGAGGGGAGTAGCCATCGGTGGTCTCGTGCCGACACACCAATGTCCGGAGATGGAGGGGAGCAACCCTTGGTGGTCTCGTGCCGACAAACCAATGTCTGGAGATGGAGGAGAGCAGCCCTTGGTGGTCGGAGATGGAGGGGAGCAGCCATCGATGGTCGGAGATGGAGGGGAGCAGCCATCGATGGTCGGAGATGGAGGGGAGTAGCCATCGGTGGTCGGAGATGAATGGGAGCAGCCCTCGGTGGTCACGCGGTATATTGGTAATATATTGGTATGGAAAAATAGCATACATTGATACAAAAAGAAATATGCTCAAGTGCATCCTAACCCAAAGCAATGCAAATTTGCATCAGACGGTAAAGTTGATAGGCACTGAACAATATTCATCTTCCATCCCTTTCATTCTTTTAATAAAATCCAATCATCACACTCGAAACCACATAGTTTCTTGTATCCTAATATCTCGTCACCAGACCGCAGTCCTCACCTGCTATCCATGCAGCAGACTGGAGCACTCGCCTGCCATCTCTATACGACACTGCAGTCCTCACCTGCCATCACTGTAGCAGCAGCCTGCAGTCCTCACCTGTCATCCCTGCAGCAGCAGCTTGCAGTCTTCAGCTGATATCCCTGCAGCAGCAGCCTGCGGTGCTCACCTGCCATCTCCACAGCAGCCGTCTGCAGTGCTCACCTGCCATCCATGCAGCAGCTGACTGCAGTGCTCACCTGCCACCCATGCAGCAGCTGGCTGCAGTGCTCACCTGCCATCCATGCAGCAGCACCCTGCAGTCCTCGCTTGTCATCCCTGTAGCAGCTGGCTGCAGTACTCACCTACCATCCCAGCAGCAGCTGGCTGCAGTGCTCACCTGCCATCCCTGCAGCAGCAGACTGCGGTCGACCGTCCGCAGCCACATGATGGCGTCACCCGGCTGAAAGTCCGTCAGGTGAGCGCACCGGCGTGCCAGGAACGCGCCCAGGCACCGGAGTAGCTCTGACGTGGACGCCTGGATGACGGTGCGCTTGCCGCCGCCGCCGCCGGCCTGGCCGACGCCGGCGTGGTTGGCGGTGTTGGCGGTCTGCGTGAGCACGGCTCGCGGCAGTCGGTCGGCGCGGGTGACGCCGCCGCCGGCGCGACACACCACATCCAGCCGACCGGCGGCCGGCGGAGCGCGCACGCTGTAGCAGCACATCGGCTTCTGGATGTTGCGGTTGCTGTCCACCAGCGGGTGGACGGCGTCGAGCGGCTGGCGCAGCGTGAGGATGCCGCGCGCGCGCGCCGCGCCCGGCTCGGGCGGCTTCTTCTTGGCGCCGGTGGCGATGCGCTTCCAGCTGAGCGCCTGGATGAGACTGTGATGGCGACGACAGGAGGCGGTGCGCTCGGCGGCCGGCACGTCCAGCAGCACGCCGGCGTTCTCGCGGCCGGTGTCTCGGCCGCGCCGCGTCACCTGGTACATGGTGTCGTAGGAGGGGCGACCCGGGTAGGCGCCGCCGCCGCCGCCGCCGTACTTGTCCTGCGGGCTGAGCGAGAGCACCGTGCCCATCGCGGCGCCGTCCGGCCTGTTGGCGACGCTGGCGCACGGGTCCGAGCTCGGACGACGGCTGAGCCTCCGCGCTGGCCCGGCACTGACCCGAGACGGCGGCCGACCTCGGCGCGGACCTGACCCGGGACGATTACTGACCTCGGGGCCAGGTGGCTCCGCACAGCGCTGACCTCAGGCGAGCCTGGTGACGGCGGAGACCGGAGGATGACCTCACGGTCGACACGACACCATTGCCCGCGCTGACCTGCCCTTGGCGTGACCGGTCACTGGGTCCAACTTGCGCCACTGGTTCGAGATCACAGTCGGCGCTGAGAACACGGAAATGGCCGCCGGCGTCGCCCCAAATGCACTCCGGCGCAGACGAGTCGCGTACCTCATCGATTGACCGGTAGGCGCCGACGCACTAGCCAGTCGTCATGGCAACGGAGGGTGGCTAGACTTGAGTCGCCGTCGGCATCGATTTTGCAACGGCAGCGACTGGCGCGTAGAGAGGCCGACAGCCGATCCGATTGCACGCTCTGCGACAGATGAGGTGCTCTCGAAAGGGACGCAGCCGAACATGAGGAAGGAGGAAGAACGAGACAAGGTAGGGAGGGACAGAGAAAGGGAGGGTTCATGAAACGCTTGCGTGAGTGGATGGATGAGTGCTATTAGCAATACCACTGACGATGTTGACGGCGATAGTGAGGTAGAGATGAAGAGAGATGGGAGAGAAGGGATATAAGACATGCAGATAATGCAGAGAAGAAGAAGATTCAGAGTAAGGTATGAACAGAGACGGGTGAATGGGAAGAGAAAGAGAGAGAGAGAGAGAGAGAGAGAGAGAGAGAGAGAGAGAGAGAGAGAGAGAGTGAGAGAGTGATAGAAAGAGATAGTGAAAGAGTGAGTGAGGGAGAGTAGGATGGCAAGGGAAGATGGCAAGATAATGAGTGATAAAGAGAGAGAGAGAAAGTTCAAAATTACGCACAGCCCAGGCATACTGCAAGCTGCTTCTCCGACTCAATCTTATTCCATACAGCGAAATCAGTTACATACGAGGTTCAAAGTGTCCGGTTAGTCGACATTAATGTACCGATCGCAATGAGATCTGCCAATGGTGTAGTTGTACATCTTTGCGGAAATGCACCCCTAAAGCATACATGAATCCAAGAGCGTAACTTCGACCTCCAATGGCAATGAGATCTCCATATCAAATACAAATTTCGTGTGGAATTGCATGCTGACATTTCGCATTTATATATGGCGTTTAGGTCACACAAAGAATATGTGTTGTATTAAGTGTTACTTAGCGATATCAAGCACCACATAGCGCCATCAACCTCATGCACAATGCACCAAATATGTAGAACCCGTAGGTATTGTTATAATCCAGCCCTTCAAAAACCAGTCCCAGTAGGCACTTCTGAAACCATCCGATGTGCTCTTTTTCAAACTACTTCCATCACGATCCTTCATTTTTTTCCACCCAGATGACGCGCAGGAGAACCATACATAACGATATTCGATTACATCAGCGATTTGAGTTCTAATCGTAGCATCTGTAGGGTGGTAGTAGAAAAGAATACTCAGCCTTATAAGGAAAAAATCAACACCCTAAATGTTCCTAAAATCGTTTGGCGGTTTTGGGAGAACCGACCAAATCACTTATTTAGAACGTACTATTACAATGCTATGTTATGAATGGTTGTCGAAACACCACGCACGTTTGATAAGAACCTTCTCAAGTTGCGACACTAGTTTCGGCACTCGTGCCCTCGCATGGTAGTGAACTTAGTATTATTGAACAACTTTATTAGGACCCTTTTATTGGGTGAAGGTTAGGAACGAACGGGAAAAATGGCTAATGTTCGCGTCAACCTATGTATTGCACAGTTTAAAAATGTCTACAAGTGACAACTGGTGCCTTGACAATCCTCACCATGGCGCATGACGGGCAATGAGGTGGACAGAACATTTATCAAGCAAACGGAAGTGGCGCGCCGGCAGTGGCACCCAAGCATCGACACAGCCCTGTGACCGAGTGTGATGCAAGCAGATATGTCTATCCTATCACACATTTGAAAAATGTCGCGCCAGAGGCGGCATCGCCTGGGCAACGACACTACAACCCTGCATTACTGACAGGTAGTACCTACGATCCGCCTGATCACTAGCACAACGAACTGGTACGACAACGAAGAAGCCAACGCAACAACGAACGTGGTGCCAACTTTTGACTATACGTTGAATGCAATCTGCCTGCTAAATTTGGAGATTTTCCCAAATCCGCATTTGCTATTGTAGGGAGCATATCCAGGGGGTCATGGGGCCCAGAGGGGCCGTTGGACGCGTTGCATTTAACATAGAACGTGACGAAGCACACAATAAATTTGCTGCTTCGGTGGTATTCGGGTGACCGAGAGGAAGTCCCAGTGCCGACAATTGAAGGGCCACTGAGCCGACATCAGGGGCTCCTGAACCCACATGACGGGCTCCTGGATCGATGAGCTGGGCTGGTGGAGATGGTCCCGGGCCGATGAAGAGGGCCTCGAGTCGACGTAGAGTTATCATGAGCTGACTTTGAGGACCCAGATCTGGGCCAACGCGAGGGGCCTCCAGGCCCACGGAGGGAGCCCCGGGTAACTGGAAGGACTTCCGAGCTGACGGCGATGGTGCCGCCAGTAGAGAGGCTGCCTGAGCCAATGAAGAAGACTCTTCAGACGACAGAATATGGTCACTGAGCCGACGGAGTGGGTCCCTAGTAGCCGGAGAGGAACCCGAGTCCATATGAAGCGTCTCTTAGCCCACCGGCGCACACAGGATTTTCCTAAGAGGGTGCACTCATTTCTTAAAAGTGCCGGGTTGATAAACCTGGTTCCCTGTCAATGATATAGGCCCGTGACTACTCAGGAGGCCCATTGACTACTCAGAGCGCCTCCTCGTTGGCTCAGGGGCCCTCTTTGCTTGCCAGGGTCCCCTCTGTCAAGTCGAAGGTCAGTGACGGATCTAAGGGAAATGGGTGAGGGCCGCTTTTCCCTCTTGGAATCCGAAAGTTTCTCAGACTTGAGAAAATACCGCTCTTGAGTGAAGCGTCCGTGTGCTTCCAACGCTCGATACTTTTGAAGCGAAAGCAACCCTTCCGCTTGGAATGTGAGCCCCTCTCCCAGACCACTTTAATTTTTTGGCGACGAGACAACCCGCTGAGAAAAAAGAATGGTGCAATTTCTCTTCGAGAGAAATTATGGCTGGAGTAGACCTACGCTCTATCACACCTTTTGCAAATATTCTACACATCTTCTATTTCTTGTAGATTTCCTGCACACCATCGAATTTGTATAGGTTTCTACATGTAGATCTGATGCACGTTCGCTGTTTTTGTAGATCTTCTCCATGTCGATCCTTATGAGCGTAGATCTTATGAACATTCCATTGTGTCTGTGGATCTCTTGCACACTCCCCCTTTTGTAGACCTCCTTGACGTAGATCTTATGAACGTAGATATTATGCACGTAATTATAACGTGAGCGTTTAATTCCCCTTCCTCTCATGCACGTTGTTGGCGGGGAAACTAGGGAAATTTTCCACCAGCTTTTCAGCTGGATCTAGTCGGAAACCCCTTGCCATCAGCACGGACGTGAAATGCTCTTGACAGAATATGCTTTTGGCACGTGTTGCGGAAGTTCGGCGGTCCATATGCGATTGAAATTGTCTCCATGTCGGGGAGTTGGCAGCGCCCGGACCCTCCAAGCGCCCCTCTGGAATTTCAAGGACGCCTCTGGATCAGCTGAAGCATTTCTGGACGTGCAGACGAGTGCTGCAACATAGTATTCTCAAATGCTCGCAAACTCCTTTGCTCCCCAGTGATCGTTGTATTCGAATCTCAGCGTCATTATGAAGTTAAAGTTGCTCTTTAGTATTCCATTATTGGCGCACCATAAAAGTTGCACCCTCGGGTTTTCTGTCGCTCTTATCTCATTCAATGCTCAATTCCAAGGGTGCTTTTTCTGAGCTTGCCCACTTTTCTGTGAACCCATCCTCAATACTAAAATATGGCCTAGAAGTGTGCTGACATCCTACTAATATTCTTCGCTTTGCATTTCATGCCACTTTTGTGCATATTACGTACACGCTTCGTCTCCAAATGAAGGTCAGCTTTGCTTCCGTTTTTAAGTATTTTCAAGAAAACGTCTTCGCAGCAAGGCAAAGTTATCATTCGTGAAAATAGGTACTTCAATTGTCTACAGGGGGTTGCAAGATTCGTTTTTCCAAAATATAAATATAAATTTGACACGAACTTTGGCACGACAGAAGCCATAACAATGTCCCATGTTAAGTAAGTGGGGCATTTACTGTTTCCCGCCTTTTGGTTCCATCGCGAATTTGACTAGGGAACCTGCACTACTGAAATAGATGGACAGGTATCTTTAACCTTGGCTTCAGTGAAGTGACTGTTCAGGTCAGCAGGTCATGGCACAACCACGTGCGCTGTAACAGGTGACACCTTGATCAGGCCTAGATGGAACGAAAAACAAACCGAGGACCTAATTTCGAATGTATCCGTAACAAAATGCTGGGCCACTTGTCACGCGGCGGTGACCTGGCCCGGGACACCTCCACGGAGGGGAAGCCAGCTTTTGCGCACGTACCAATATAGGTGGCGCTGCATGCAGGGATCTCGACGGTCTACCTCCGTCTGGAACGGAACACAGATAAACACTCAGATATTGGGCCTCACAGCGTAGCTGCAGTGAACCACGTAGTGCAACTCTTCCTCGCTTGGACTAGACGTTTAAGTGCATTATTCGTCTCACTGAGCTGTAAAAAGCCAACTGCAGTGGCAGCCTCGTCCCACTCCTCCCGGTACTTCGCCACAGGCTTTCTTAAGCGACGGCCAACAATGCTTACTGCAACCGAGTTATTTTTAGAATGGGAACTCGGGTTTATTAGGCAAGACTCGGGTGCGGATACCCCTTGAACATCCCTAATAGGAGGAATCCTCGTGAACTCTTTCATGCCCATGCCTGTCGGCTCGTTTGGAGCTTTGAAGAAAAAGTGCACGAGGAGTGGGTGACAGGGGGAACTATTAACTTAATGTTGGTGGCACGAAATAACATCGGAGAGCTTGCCCATAGGGTACAGTGAAAAAAACAAAAAACATTCCGTGAAGGAAGGGAAGAAGGCTAGCGTGCACATCTGAGGGCTGCAGTCCCCTCAAAAAGATGAGGAACCCCCATGTATACCTATAGGTGACGTCACGCTTCCAGTCATGGCATCACCTTAGCTTCATAACGACACCACCAGCTGTGGTAAGCGGGTCATAGTGTCGGAACCAGGTTACAGTGTGACGACACCACCAGCTGTGGTAAGCGGGTCATAGTGCCGGACCCAGGTGACAGTGTGACGACACCACCAGCTGTGGTAAGCGGGTCATAGTGCCGGACCCAGGTGACAGTGTGACGACACCACCAGCAGTGGTAAGCGGGTCATAGTGCCGGAACCAGGTGACAGTGTGGCAACACCACCAGCTGTGGTACACCGGCCATCGTTCCGGACCCAGGTGATACTGGTGCAACGCCACCTGTGATAACTCCACCGACGGTGGCACACCAGCGCAGGCCATGTGCCGGTCAGCGGCACCCCTCTCCTAGCGCGGCCTGGCTCTGTGTGCTGGATGGCGCCGGTGTGGCGGCGGCCACTCTGCTCCGCTGACCGTGCGGCCCAGCTGTCCAGCCAGATGGTGACCTGATCACCTCTCAATACCACGGTCACGCTTACGTCGACATACACCGGTCGGCACGCCCGGACCACTATCGGCGCAACGCGCATTATTTTCCACTACGCATTACTCCCGCCCGTAACTCGCATTATTTTCCACTACGCGCTGGCGGCTACAGCGCAGTACGAGTGTTCCCCAATAGCGAGTCAGCGTCAGCCTAGTTCTTCCTGCGGACCATTGTTGTCTTGCGTCAGCTCGGCTCCGCGTCAAGTGCCTAAAGCGGCGCTTGTGCACACGTGCACTGCAGGTAGGGGGTTGTTTATCGGCGACATCGTGAGCGTAGCAGCGGCCCGGTACTCGGCCAGCGTCACGAACTGCCTGGATGGATTGCATGGCTGAATCCCCATGTGCGACTCGGCACCAGGCTGCGAGGCGACTGACTACACCTTCCGGGACCGCGTCACAGATTTCGGCGCAGTTCGGGCGTGTTGGTGACGTCGCCGGTCTTCCGCAGAGCATGCACACGGCGAGAAGCGGCATTGGCGGCCGACCTGAGCGTGACGGCGGTGCCCGCACCACCACCAGCAGTCGTCACAATAAATACCACGCATCTCAGCTGACAACCTGAGCATGTGCCCGTGCTAGGTTAATGACGAGTGATGCCATGCTGTCTTAGTGCCATCTGCGCGTTCCGGCCCTTACCGAAGTTAGTAGACGGCACTTCCTCCTACGACGTACACAATCTACTAAACCGAAAGGTCTTCATGTTAAAGAGCCATTTTTTGGGCACCGGATCTCGGGAACCATTCCATTCATTCCGATTGTTCACCACGCTAAAATTCGACAACTTCTCTCTCCAAGCTCTCGGTGCGATTTTGTTCTCGGAAAAAAAATACTCGCGGATTGCTTGGGCGTACACACTGAAAACCTTCCCTCAATTTTGGGTATGCTGTCCCCGTCTAATGTATTGCCGTGTTTCGGCGTATTGACGACGTGCGAAGACGAGTTCAAATCCCATTGTAACGGGTTAATTTTTTTTGCAATTTGCGATGGAGTTTTGAAAAGCATTTAGTCTTGCTGAGCATACAGATATGCCAATTCGTACGTACTATCTACAAAGCTGCATTGTTCTGGTATTGGTTGGGTTACATTACATTTGTTGCATCTAAATTCGATAGCTCAGTAAACAACATGGCATTGGCGCCGATGGAACAAATACTCTATAGAATGCAATGTAGCCCAGCTCTGCTTTTCCTTTGCAAGAAACAAAAGCTAACAATGTCACAATTCCGATCAAAATCATCCGGTGATTTCAGAATCCAAAATCATATTTCACAATCTTGTAACAACCTTTTGTATCAGCTAAGAATCTCCTTTATTAGAATGTATGAAGTGTTTAAAATGACATGATTTCAAAGCATCCCATCAATGAATTTCCAAAGCCATCGACAATAATACTGCCATGGGTGCAGAGGTAGCTCACTAACATGGCTGGAGAGGTTCGAAAATGACTGGTGAGGCCCAATGTGTGGACGCAATGAGTGCTGGAAATTTGGTTGATGGGGCTCACCCAATAGAATCCCATGCTAAGAAGGCTAGAATTTGGCTGGGTTAAGGCAAAGTTAGCGGGCCCAGAGTCCACCAAGAGCATAGGAGGCTCCACCCTGTTCACTACTTCAACTGTAGGTGGAAAAAATTACTTTGAGTTACATGTACTTGAAATACCATCATTAGCATGAATAAAAAATTAATGGCTTTGATAAGACTTACATAAATGGCATTATCACACATTTTCATCATATTTACATTACATTTACATTACATTTACATTACATTTACATTACATTTACATTACATTTACATTACATTTACATTACATTTACATTACATTTACATTATATTTACATTACATTTACATTACATTTACATTACATTTACATTACATTTACATTACATTTACATTACATTTACATTACATTTACATTACATTTACATTACATTTACATTACATTTACATTACATTTACATTACATCTACATTGCATTTACATTACATTTACATTACATTTACATTACATTTACATTACATTTACATTACATTTACATTACATTTACATTACATTTACATTACATTTACATTACATTTACATTACATTGGTTCTTCCCTCCACAGAATTAATAGAAATTATGAGTGGAGAATTGTATTCTTTTAGAGGTACAGGTTCACTCTCAAGCCTTACCAAGCACCTTCCACCTCCCTTCCCCCTACCTGGGGTATGTTCGGTCGAATTCCAAAGCTGCGGGCGGATGAATTGTTATACGGCCACATGGCTTCAGGCTTCCATTTATGAATGCAAAGCTAAAGTAATTTATGATGCGATATGCTTGACAAGATACATTGATAAAGCCAGACATTGGCAGTCATATATTATTGGGCTGAACACAAGATCCCAGAATACCACTGATCACGCTGCCGATTTGTCACCCGGGACGAGTGACACGTGTCGACTGCGGTGAGAGGTGTCGTACGGTAGGCTCCCACGCACGGAAATATTGCCACAAACGCCTCCATTTGGACCCAGATTCAGTGTAGTATTTAAAGTAATTAAAGCATTTGAGTGTAGTATTTAAAGACAACCAATGTGATGGAAGCTGGAAAATCTCACTACAATAGGAGCATATCTGGCTTGGTGTGAAGAAAAAAAATTGAACTTCATGTGCTGTATTACAACGCAAAATGCTGCGTTACAGCGTAAAATGCTGTTGAATGTCTTCCGCAGGCGGAATGACTCACTATCTACTTTTCTTCTGCAACGATTAAGAACACTGAAAGCAAGATATTGCGATATCAATTGGTTAGAAAATCAATTTTAAACCAGCACATCTGAGTGAAGAAGTTCGAACGCGAAACGCAACAACACAAAGGCTATTCCGGTTCAGATGTGTGAATGTTTGGGCGATAAGAGCAGGTATGGACGACTCAGAGAATTCTTTTCTACCATGCACACGGGAGTAGATTCGCCCAGGCCTCGCACTCGGGTGTAGACATACGCACTGGAACAGATACGCCAGGGCCTCGCCCTCAGGGGTAGACATATACACTGGAACAGATACGCCAGGTCCTCGCCCTCAGGGGTAGACATATACACTGGAACAGATACGCCAGGGCCTCGCCCTCAGGGGTAGACATATACACTGGAACAGATACGCCGGGGCCTCGCCCTCAGGGGTAGACATACGCACTGGAACAGATACGCCGGGGCCTCGCCCTCAGGGGTAGACATATACACTGGAACAGATACGCCGGGGCTTCGCCCTCAGGGGTAGACATATACACTGGAACAGATACGCCAGGGCCTCACCCTCAGGGGTAGACATATACACTGGAACAGATACGCCCGGACCTCGCCCTCAGGAGTAGACATATACACTGGAACAGATACGCCAGGTCCTCGCCCTCAGGGGTAGACATATACACTGGAACAGATACGCCAGGGCCTCGCCCTCAGGGGTAGACATATACACTGGAACAGATACGCCAGGTCCTCGCCCTCAGGGGTAGACATATACACTGGAACAGATACGCCAGGGCCTCGCCCTCAGGGGTAGACGTATACACTGGAACAGATACGCCAGGGCCTCGCCCTCAGGAGTAGACATATACACTGGAACAGATACGCCCGGACCTCGCCCTCAGGAGTAGACATATACACGGAAGCAGACTCACTCGGACTTCGAGCCCAGAAGTAAGTATGTACCTGGGATCACACTCGCCCGCAGCACAAGTTCACCTGAGCGACTCGGCTTGGCTGGACCTTACGCTTTTGAAAACGAGAACTTGCTGTTTTATTCCAGCGTCTATTTCTAATTTCTGCATTCAGGGTTAGATAGCCTGTTTACCACTCTTCATGCACATATTCCCTCGCTAATTGATCTTGATCTTTGTTTAAGGAAATTAACTTCCGGCGGCATCTCTACGCGCAACCAACTTATAACAGCAATTCATGTTGTAATACAGCATTTAAAGTTATAAATTTCTTACTCACAGCCAGGTCTGTTCTTTTCATTTACATATTTTCATCACAATCCTTCTCCTCAAGTACGCCGAATCGCTGTGGAAAGAAATGACTTTGTGACTTTGCGATGAGCCTGTGACTGTCATACACGGTCATATGTCATATGGCCGTGTCATACATTGTGAACTTGCGAGCGTGTGAAGTAGACGCTGAAGTGAATACGGCTCGGGAGCATCTGACTCTCGGAAACAACGTGTTGTGGTGGAAGGTACCATGCGTAAATAGCGTGTTCTGGCGGTCCCAAGTAATTGGCTGAAGCGAGAAGGAATTGCCACTTTCGGCTAGACTGATGGATCATAAACCTGGTGGTGTTTACCATCATGGCGCGCAGCCTCTCATATCAGGCCTGGTAACTGACATGTCATGTAGTGTGTATGGCCGAGTAGCCTTTCTAGGCATGCATTTTATGATTGTTGTACTGACACACGCACAAGCACAAGAGCACAAGCGCAATTACACACACACACACGCACACACACACACACACACACACACACACACACACACACACACACACACACACACACACACACACACACACACATAAACAAACATATATACATACACACACACACACACATGCACACACAAAATGTCACAACTGGTTCAAAGTAAGCCGAGAGAGTCCTCATGGATATCATCTATGCCTGAGTTCATGAGTGCAACCATTGGGGGGGGGGGGCTGGGGAGACATGTCTCCCTCTAAAAAGTGGCCATTTGTCCCCCTCAATTTTTTCCGCGTCCCCCAAGCCTCAGCTATCTCAGTATCATCGCTTCAAAATTATATTTAGTCATTTATGAAGTGAAAACATATATGCAAGAGAATCACCAAAAATCCTAAAAGCCGATCTAGCCAATCAGCGGGCTTCACAGGCTATCTGTCGTCACAAAATATCCGAATGGAAAATCAGCAAACGTTAATAGTGTCTGCTCCCAGCCAATTGTTGAATAACATGAACCTTGACCATCTTCTGTTTTCGCTTGGGTGGAAAATTGTGCTCTGCTAGGCAACAAGTTTGCATTATAGCAGGGCTTTATGCGTCTTAGGTTGCATTCCCCTGCTCATATATTGCTATACCTTGAACAAATGTGACTCTGGGTCTACTTGGGTACCTTGAAGACTTTTGAGGAAAGTCACGGGCTGCCTTAAGCATCTACGTCAAGTTAACGTCGTATTCGTATTCATATTCAGCGACGAGTTCGCAAGAGACGTATTTATATTTGCATCGGCATTCAGCGACGGCTTTATGCTAGTTCGAATCAATTGCCATAAATGCTTCTGCCTGTACTGAATACGTTGGAAGGAACTACACAGGTCTCACATTACCACTTGAACGGTCAAGGTTCAGCGCAAACCGGCTTCTTCCGTCGTCTCCCTTTTTCACCAAAACCTGCCCAAATCTGGTATCATGCAATAGTCTGTAGTGAACCATCATGCAATATTTCAAATCGGTACATGTCAAGATCAAACTTCTAGGTTAAAGGTTAGTTTGATTTATTAGATGGCGATATTGAAGCGATATCGACCGAACGCAAAATTCGGCTACATTCGCCTCAAGCCATCAAATGAGCGTCATTCGACGTAGCTTGCTATGAAGTATTAGGAAGCTAAGCAATCAATTTTTTTAAGGACAAAGGCCAAGCTGATTCTTCGAACGCCTATTTTCCAATTTTCTCTCAAATCTATTCACATCTGGTATCAAGCAATAATCAGTGGTTATCACTCGACTAACATTTCAAATCGGGACAGGTCAAGGTCACAGGTTTGACTGAGTTCTTCGATGTCCTCGCGTTTCGTCGCTATGGCTTCAATTTGCAGAACATGGATGTCATTCGTGTTGTGTCATTCATGCTGTCTTGTTGTGCAGTATCAGGAAGTTCATATTTAGAAATGATCTTGACGGATCAAAATTCAAGCTGATTTCTTCGGTCGCCTCACCTTTTTTGTGGATTTTGCCCGAGCCTACCCAGATCCACTATCAAGTGAGAGTCCATGGTGAACCCTCGAGTAACATTTTTAAACCGGGATATGTCAAGGTCAAACCTAAAGGTCAAAGGCTAGTTTGAATTTTTCGAAGTCCTCGCGAATCGTGGCTATGGGTTTAATCTGCATCAAATGGGTGTCACTCGACGTGGATTCTGCCGTATTATAATGATATAAATATAACTAATTTCTTTGGTCAAAGGTCAAACCGATTTCTTTGGTCGCCACTTATTTTTTATTCGCCCTAGCCTACTTGCATCTGGTGCCAACCAACAGCCCCTGGTGCACCTCAAGTAGCATTTCAAACCGGGACATGTCTATGTCAAACCACAAGACCGAAGGTTAGCTTCAATGGTTTGAAGTTCTCGCAGTTATCGCTATATCTTTCATTTTCATCAAGTGGAGTCATTTGACGTGCCGTGTCCTACTCTATCAAACGGTTCAGAATTCACATTTATTTTCAAAGTAAAAAATCGAGCTCATTTCTTCGGTCGCCCCACGTTTCTTCGTTTCTCCATAAGCTACCCATGCTTGGCAAGCTACCCATGCTTGGGATCAAGAGATAGCCCGTGGGAAACCCTGGAGCAACATTTCAACCCGGGACATGTCAGATCAAGCCTCAAGGTCGAAGATTAGTTTAATTGTCAGAGTCCTTGTATTTCCTGGTTATGATTTCAATTTGC
This sequence comes from Imbricaverruca yamaguchii, assembly GCA_034440575.1. NCBI lineage: Eukaryota > Metazoa > Arthropoda > Thecostraca > Neoverrucidae > Imbricaverruca > Imbricaverruca yamaguchii. The sequence continues at coordinate 550,718 of JAOTOL010001589.1, forward strand.
ATTATGTGGGTGTCATTCAACGTGGCTTGCCATACGGTATCAGAATGTTGAGATATCGAAATAATTTCAAAGGTGTCGAAGATCCGGCCTGCTTACAATGATTGAGTGTAATAGGAATAGGAGGGTCACATATATTTTTGTTTGCAGCCTTTGTGATAGCAAGCACTCGTATCCTATATGACTAGGGGCTCCCCAAAAAATCAGTCATAACCTTCTCGGACGGTGCTCTCTCATCGCTGGTTTTTAATTCACGCTGCCACATTGCTGTTCTGGACGTATAAAATATACATCTTTTTTCAGTTTGTTCGCTTTCCTCAGTGGTTCAACGGAAGTTGTCAAACTTGCAAGAGAAGCCACACGTGAATGCGAAAAATTGTATAACTAACCTGAGTGCATAATCGCGAGAGAGCAAAGTTGTAATCAGGGGTAGATCCAGGAATTGTCATGTGGGCACCTGTCTGGAGGGGCCCAATTTCTTTCGAGCGGCGTCACTGTGAAAGCACCTGAAGGGTGCTGCAAAATTTGAGGGGGCGGGATGCACTCGGCCCTACTCTAAGGGACGCCTTTCCTTCCAAGGGTGTGCCTTTTTATTTCGTATAGGGCCTCAGGCTGAACAATTCGAGCGGATACACTGGAATCTTTTCAGAAGGATTCATTTTATTGGCCTGAGGGACGCCACCTTCTACGTGGAGGGGGAGGGGTACATGCCCTCAGTTCCAGACCCTTTAACCTCCCTGATTGTCATTGCATCAAAATGTGTCCCCGTAAAACAGGAAAGCTGGGAAAGGAAATTGCATGTTCATATTTGCTACCATAAAACCATCGTCCAATATTGTATGTTTTTCCTGCTAAAAGAGGGCAACGTAATACTTACAGCATTGTTCTATGGTGATCGTGAAATGTGGTCCAGCACTTACGACATATAACTAGACGTTCATAGGTTGCGATAAGTAGTGAAGCTCGCTAATTTTCGTGGAACATTTAGTACCCAACATATCATTTTTAACAATGATAAATCTGAAAAAAATGAAATGCACTTAACACTGAATTGAAGTGTCCGAAAATGGCATTGAAAAAGAAGTGGCTGAAATCCGAGGATTTTTTTTTCCGGGGAGGGGGAGGGAAGGCGCGGCTAGGTCCCTCTATCCTGTTCAAACTTACCACATCCCGGGTTTGTCCCCCCCCCAATTTCGAATGAGTGGTTTCACCCATGCCTGAGTTGATTGTGAAGTTGCAACACATTTCCTATACTGTAAGGGTAAAGCCTCCACTGCTCGACACCTTGCACACAAAATCACGCACTCCGCCTCATCACCGGAGCACTCCGCACCACACCTATCAGCCAGTCTCCTGGCTGAGATCAGCCTCCCTGGCCTATAACACTGCACTGCGCACCACACCTATCAGCCAGTCTCCTGGCTGAGATCAGCCTCCCTGGCCTATAACACTGCACTCGGCACGACACCTATCAGCCAGTCTGCTGGCTGAGATCCGCCTCCCTAGCCTATAACACTGCACTCCGCACGACACCTATCAGCCAGTCTCCTGGCTGAGACCAACCTCCCTAGCCTATAACACTGCACTCGGCACGACACCTATCAGCCAGTCTGCTGGCTGAGATCAGCCTCCCTGGCCTATAACACTGCACTCGGCACGACACCTATCAGCCAGTCTGCTGGCTGAGATCAGCCTCCCTAGCCTATAACACTGCAGAACACTACAACTCGTTAGATATCATCACTTCAGGACAACAACACAACTAAATCACCCCTCCAATCTCGTATGGTATAAACCTGCAGCACGACGTTCCCCCCCCCCCCCAAAAAAAAAAAAATGCCGCGTTGCTAATCATTTGAAGCAGGTTCTCTCATCCACACTAAAATTTCCCGAAGTAACCCCTGATCGAATCCCCCTCCTCCAATTTTGGCACTTGAATCACCCCAAACTCGAGTATCACTTTCGGCACGACATAAACCTGATTAACCCCATGGGCATTCAAGTCCATTTTCTATCATCAAGAGATCCACCCACGTTACACTTCCTTCTACACGGACGGCTCACGTACCAGTAGTGGTGCGGGTGCCGCCTGATAGGATGGGTCTGACACCGGCCAAATCAAATTAACATTACACCATTCGGTATACACAGCAGAATTAGTAGCCATACGCACTTTCCCCCAAAAAACATTATCACCCGACGCATCACTACCACGACCACAATCTGCACTGACTCACGATCCTCCATTGACGCCCTCGCAGCCATACACAGCACCACACTCCCCACACTCCACGCCATCCGACACCTCTTCCATAACTATCACGTACACCTTCAGTTTACCCTTCTCTGGATCCCTGGCTTCACGAGTATCCTGGGCAACGAGCATGCGGACAACCTAGCGTAAGCGGCGATGAACCTCCCACATCATAATCATACCCAGTACCGCCTGGTGATATTCTTACACTAACCAATATGTTATTTCATAAATATGTACAGGCCTGCTAGCCACACGATACCACACACCTACACACCATTAAGCCTACACTGTCTAATTGGCTCTCTTTCCACCAGCACTCCCGTTTGTATGAAGCATTACTTGTCAAACTTCGCCTTGGACACACGAACTTAGCACACAATTATATTTTTCATGGATCACGTCGTCCCCCAAATTGCACCACATGTCGTGTTCGCCTCAATGTCGCCCATATATTACTTACATGTACGGCATATGTTCCTTATCGCCGCGCTCTTCTCCAATATTTCAACCGCAACCATCAACACATTTCGCTCCGGGCGCTCCTTGAAAATGATCACCCGGCACTATGCATTATGCTTAACAGCTATTAATACACATACTTAATCCACGCACTTATTTCCGGACTTAGACATATATATATGTATATATATATATATATATATTATAATCATTAATGAAATAAATTTCGACCCGCACTACTTAAGATTCTCATTCATTTCCTTCGCCCATTCAACTGATATTGCGACCCGACACTCCTGTTTCGGGCTGTCCGAAACTAGATCCTTGGATTTATGTGTTTTGCTTTTCTTGCTGTCGGAGCTATTTCAGATGGCCCTTTGGTATAACTGCGCCATGTGCATCCTGTAATTATATATGCCGTAGATATGCTGTCACGTAACAGTAATTATATTATGCGCATAAAAATGTATAAATTGAGCATTTCGCCTAATATATCTGAATTAGTTGGTGCCAATGATATCACATGTTTTGGATGTACGCGTACTCGAATACTCCTATGATGCACAGAGCTTTGGCTACGAGGCCCAAGTTCAAAATATGTGTTTGATTTGATACATCTGAATCACAAATCGTAGTTGTTGTGTTGGAATATACCGCGTGCTATATAAATGGGCTGGCTTACCTCCACTAATTGACCGTTCATATTTCAATTTGGTTTTGTTTTCGTTTTGTTTGGTTCATGACTCCACGCTCAATGACTCGTGATGCCAGGACGCACTGCGTACTTGCTGGACTTCACACATCTTGCTTTGCAAAATTTTGAAATTCTAAAATGGCATAAGTGTGCACTACAAAGTGATAAGTTGGTTATAACTAAACGGAAGGTAGTCGAATAATTGCATTCTTTAGTAACAATTTTGCATGCCTCCTAAGAATTATAATGCGAAATTAAAAGACATTATTAAACTAGATATTCAGCATAACTTTGATGAAGAAATAGTCGGTTGTCATCAGGTTTCTTTCAATGTGCCCGAGACACTCAATGCGACAAACTATTTTAATATCATTAACATCAATGCTAGATCCACAAAAATGAATTTCATGATATTGAACACTTTGTTAGCAGTTGTGATGTGGAATGGTAAGTTATCTGTATTTAAAAGACATGGCTGGCAGATGAATTAGAACGATTCTTACATCTTAGCAATCAGACAATTTATTTGCATCTCATCGTAAACATGGGGAAAGGGGTCGTATGTGCATATTGTATTCTTCAAATGTATGTTTATCTTGCTTAGACCTCTTACTCGAAATCTGTAATTATCTGTCTTAGATATTTTTCACCTAAGCGCATCAAGTAACATGAAAACTATGCAACGCTTTCACGTTTCATTCTCAGGCGCAAACTATAGGTTGTTTTCATTAGCAAGTGCAGCACCAAAACATGGAACACAATCATTCCCAGCTTATTCAGGAACATAGATAAAGTTCCACATTACAAATCAACACTAAAGAAGAAATGTGTGAGGGGCTATTTATGTTGTTGATCAATATCAAGGGCTTCGTGTTACCTAATAAATGAATAGATGGCCAACAGTAGCAATACTTGTTCTTATTTGTAGCTTATTCTTTCTTGCATTTGACTTTGTCGCTTTGTGTTCCCTCGTTTCTTCTCTTCCGATTTTCTATTCACAGCTTTTGTGATATTCCGCCGTTTTATTATGCTTAGTGTAGCTGCCACTATATTTTGGCAATTTACTGTTCCATGATAGTTATTTTAGATAGTTAGATAGATAGATAGTTAGTTAGATAGATAGTTATAGAATGGCAATTACTTAGCTACACTAATACCCTCAAATAGTCAGTTCTGGGACCCTGGCTGATAGTGCCGGTTCGGCACCGGTTGCTTGGGTCTCTGAATGTATGCACGCTTTACTCATTATGGTGGCAAGCTGTCCTTGTAAAAAAAAAAACACAAAAAGAGCGGAAAGTGGTTTGACCTAACTTGATCTGCACCCCACCTGTATATGCAAAAAGGAATAATAACGTATTGAGGTCACATGGGTAAGGAAGGACACCCCTGCCTACCTATAATGAGTATTAGTAATACAAAACAGTATTTTTCATAATTTCTCTCACACACAATCCCTCATCGCCGAACAATTGGCTTCAGACGTAGGTTTCTGGAGACGAATGTGGGATTCTTACCGTGTTTGTCAATGTCGCACTGTACATCAATGTATTCCGCACGCTGAATGGCATGTTGCAAAAATTGGAGTTCTGGTGAACCTGGGGGAGGGTCTATTAGGGCCAAAGTTCCCAACCGTGCCATTCAGCATGGCTGTGATTTCTGAGAAGAAAATGGGCGCATACTAGAGGATTACTAGAAAACCAGACTCATAATACGCCAAAAATGATGTTGAAAACGATTCTTACACCCATAGCTATCTCATTTCGGCGAGTTTGAAAACAAAATGCAAATGGAAGGATAACCAGGAAGGCAAAATAGCATGAAGCCAGAAAGATACATCACTAAAAACATCGGGATGTAATGCCATTCTGGAAATACTGTCATACGTACAGGTTTGAACCATAAAGCAATTGTGTAGTCAAGCGCAGCTCCATACAAAAGGAAAACCATTTCAAAATATTTTCCTCGTTGGACGAAGTCAGAATCCAACTCACCTTGTTCAACTTGAGTGGGGGGGGGGTACGTGCTGAATTGAGCTGCTTTATATTTTTTCCCAAGCAATTATAGATAGATGTTCGCGCATATCACGCATATCATGAAAGAGATAGGATGCACCAGAATATCCGGACGCAACCCCCGGCGCCGCATTCATCTATGATTCACGTTCATTTCTGTCCACGATCTCCGGTGTTGGATGCATTTGGCGCTATTGTGATGGTTCGCATTTGGCAATAAGAGGGATCGACAGATCAGGTTAGGACAATGCATTCGCACCGCCAAGGCCAAACAATCCGACCATTTGTTTTGAAAATATCTGGGATGATAACTAGGCTATAAAAGATACCTAAACGTTTTACATATGGATGCATAGGTTTTTGACTAACGACAAACAAAATAGTTTTGGTCACCTCAGATCAGGTTGCTAGGTCAGGTCAAGGTAAAGGCTATATTTTGTTTCCAAGCATAACAGCTTACTAAACACAGCACAAAGCGCGGACTATATGTGAATTAACACATTTTCTCCTAATAGTGTGTAGTTTCTGGTCGCTATCAGGCCAGGTCCCGAAGGCAAGACCCAAAACGTGCATCTACCCGCGCAAAAATACTGCCCAGACGGTACTGGTCGTCCTTTTCTACGCAGCACAGTGATATTACGTGCTCTTTCGTATTAAACATTCCGGAGTCAATTCTGTCGGGGCCGACCGAACCTGGCGCAGCCAGAGTTTATCAACAGTACTTCAGCACACTGCACGACCGAGAGCGCACAACACGGCGCGCTGCGCCCGTGACTATCTGGCGCTGTCAATCTATAGATCGACCTCTAGTCTGACCTAGAGCCGGTTTGGGGCCCGACTCGACCGAACGGCGTCACTGCGCTCCTGTGAACGGGCCGACGAGTTGAACGCTCACACCACTCGAGACATTTCCCAATGCCGCGGCCCACCGGCGAAACAGCGTGGGCGGCGCCACCAGCCGTGGTCGTGCATAAAGTGCGTCGTGAAACACCCGTGAAGAACAATAATAACTATAGTAAACAGGCCAGAGTGGGTCCGGCGCGCGAGGCAGCCGGCGGCCGCCGCCGCCGCCGCCGCCCGCCCGCCCGCTGACGACACCGGCGGCCGGCGGCGGCTCTCGAACGTCCGTCAGTCACGCCAGTGTCACGTGGCGACGCGCGTGCACATATAAAGCGGCCAGCGCCGCAGTCACGGCTAGGAGACGATCTCGGTGGCGGCCGTACGGTGCGAGTGTGACGTCAGTGTGCAACAGTGCAGGCGGTGTCGCCCAGTGACAGCGATGAGTCTCGGTGAGTGACACCAGTGACACCATCACCGTTCAGTGGCTGGTGCCGGCCCACCTCGTCATCGCTGCAGACTGAGAGTTTTCTGTTCAAGTATCCTGTTGCGTGGCAGCACGATGGAAAACTGAACACGGCGAGCTGGCGTACAGTTGGAGTTCGCTGTAGTTGTGTGTGTGTGTGCACAATGCGAACGCGAGCACAACGCGTTGAAGCTGCCACGCTTATTTAGTAGTTAATTTAGTACACGCCTTGTTAACCGATACAAATTAAAGAGCAGCCTCAATGGATTGCATGCCATATTGAAAGAAATAGGAAAGCCGGATGAGGTCAGATCAAAACTGTAGAAAAAAAATGAATTGTGCTGTCATAACCTACAATGAATTAGGATGGCCATGCTTCGGATCTTGTCACATGCATTGAAATGCAACATAATACACAGGGTCATTCAAACTAATCGGACGGATTTCAATCGACTGCAAGGATTTTATTTTTATATTTGGACATATCGGCACGTACATTCATGGGGACGGTACCCAATACGTACTGCTTTATAACACACTCCCATAAGCAGTCATGTGGTTGTCGTGCATAAGTTCCCGATGGCTACCCTTTCACTCCAAGCACAGCGGTCCTGTTCCGGCTCGCTTCCATCGCAGCACGACACGTTGTTGCTACATATACGTCACGCATACGATACGTCAGTGTACAACAGTGCATGGTGTGCACTGCCCGTGTACGTGCCATCGTGCACGTGTACTTCAGATGCCACGTCTTGAATTTTCCCACCGACGCATCCGCTGTTGCTGGCACCAGCAGCGAAACAAGTCACCCCTCCCCTTTTAGAAAGCGATGAGAAAATGATCAACGAAATGAGCGCGAATCATAAGCTGGACGTGTCTGTGTTCTGCTGAAGCCGCCTTTCTGTATTGCAGTTGATTGGACCATGTTTCGTGACGCATAGTCCGAACCCTCCAGTGTGCCTTGGCACAAGGCGAGGATCTCGACATTTTGGCTTAGTCGCCTATGTTTACGGCCGTAGCGCAGCTACCCAGATGCAATGTCATAAAATTCAGATACTTATGTGAAAACGAAGACAAGCCTGCTTTGATATACTGCGAACAACGTTGACTTCCTGAATTGCATTTCATGAAGGTTTGCACCAAACGCTGGCCTTTTTCAACATGCCGAGTTCCTGACTTCTATGCCATCATAATTTTGCCAAAATATGTCATCCCAACTTTGCCAAAATATGTTAAAAATATTAACATCATATTTTGCTGTCATATTCCCGAATCATTTCCATATCAAAGCGGGCTTCAACTTCTTCACCGCCAACTCTCTACTCTGCGACAAAATCAATATTATACTGACACTGCTCCGGTCCGTGTGTACAGCCAGAGGAGCAGCAAGGGGAATGTTATACTGACACTGCTCCGGTCCGTGTGTACAGCCAGAGTCGCAGCAAGAGGGTCGCCCTCTCGAGCAACCAAAAATACGATTGAAGGACTTTTCAGGTTTTCAACACGCAAAACCCTAAATTTTCGCGGAAAGCATTCTCTGTTTCATTGTATATGTTTTTCTCGGTCGGCTTCCCCCTCCCCTCCCCTTCATAAATACCTGACGGCGCTACTGTGCACACCTCCCGGCTAAGTGTTAAGGGCACTGACGCGACATGAAGTCGAAACAGCCGGACACCGGCCCACGTGTGCCGATGACCAGTTGCAGACGTAACGCGCTGACCCATTTGGCTCGGCCGACCACCTTGACCTTGGCCCATCAGATAGCTGGCGGCGCCAGACACGATTGCCTTACCGCACGTCTGGAAGTCTCTTGTGCGCGCGCCGGCGGGACGTCGGCGATTCAGCTGTGATAAATTTTTGAAAGTCACCATTTCGATGTGAAAAAGCATTAACCCGCGCCGTCTCTCCGGTCAGATCCTCACACCCCGTCTCGGGGGGGGGGGGCGGATAGTAACACCACTCTAAAATCCAAACTAAACGTCGCACGAAAACGAAAGAGGTGTTATCGGAAAGCGCTCGACGAGTCGGGTCCGGATCCGCCCCGTCCAAAATAATGTCCCCCCAAAAGTGAAGTCATCAGGGGGCTAGAAGTTCACGACTTTTCAAGACTTACATTACGTTTTTGGCTCTGGGGAGTTCATTTTGGGGATATATGAGATAACAAATATTTGGAATAAGAAAAGAACAGCGAAATCGACCACGACCATACAATTTTTGGCCCTTCCCAATTTTTTTATTGCAAAATTTTGAGTTTTCAAATTATCTTGAATTTTCCTTTTCCAATAGGTAGAGCAGACAGAGAAACATTGTTGGAAGTCAACTTGCACTAATAAAAAATGCTTACTTTAGCCAGAAGCTTCTATTTGAACTGCATTTGGCAAATATGCAAAATTTATATGTAGTCAAAACGAAAACACAAATTAAAAATTCCACTCGTACGTTTTCTTGCATCCCTAAAGAAAAGCAAACACTGAAAGTTTCATTAAAATACTTGTATCCGTTAAAGGGTGACGACTGGTTGAACTTTTTTGGAGGTGAACTCACTTGGCCTAGACTAACTCGTTGACTCTAGATGACCAGACTTCAAAATTTTGAAACAGCGTGCCAAATTCATGTGGGAAAAGTTATGCCGAATTTAAGCGCGCTGCCGCGCGCCTTTCGTCCACTATCCGCGGAAAACCTGAGGGGGTGGTTGAAGACCCCCGAGACGGGACGGGATGGGTTAAGCTAACTTTCAACTTCACTTTAAACAAGAATAAAATGAGAAGAAAAAAACGGCAAAAGGCAACATCCATCTCCACCTCCATCTCACTAGCCGACAACATCCACAAACGTCTTCACAACTCTGATGGAAATTCACCAAAGTGATGGCTTGTGAAAGCCTAATTAACTACCCTTGCTAATGCAGTGAAGCTGAATGCTCACGGCTTGAGGGGAGGCTGAGAAGATATCACTCCCATTGGCGAAGTTGGGAAATCAGCATTGTTCTCCGAAATGCAGTTGAAAGTATGCACCCAGTTGGCTGCATGCTTGTTGACATGAAATGTTTTTTGCTTTGCTGCTCTTGGTTATGCCATGCCGTTTTGCCGATTAGAGAAGTAATATGCTCGAGTCACTCTTTGGCATGATATCTACCTGGCTATGGTACACACAGTGGATGCGAGGTCGTTCTTTCACTAATGCACACCGTTTATTACGCTCTATGATAACTGGAGGATGAAGGTGTGTATCAGAGCGAGGGAGAGAGAGAGACAGCTATCTATATCTCTATCTAGCTAGCTATCTAGTTATCTATATCTCTATATAGCTAGCTATCTAGCTATCTATATCTATATCTAGCTAGCTATCTAGCTATCTAGCTATCTATATCTCTATCTAGCTAGCTATCTAGCTATCTACATCTCTATCTAGCTAGCTATCTAGCTATCTATGTCTCTGTCTAGCTAGCTATCTAGCTATTTATATTTATATTTAGCTAGCTATCTAGCTATCTATATATACCTCTAGTGCACGTGCCACGTGCACTGCAGAGCTTTGGGATCGTCTTGGCTACCTAGGGATGTTTGTTACGTGTCGATCCGACTGTGATTGCCAAAATATGCCCGGTACATTCGAGCCGTCCGGCATATCGATGTTGGTTAAAAACCTACACTACAAATTACAATTTCCCGTGTTATTCCAATGAGAGCCGGTCGAAATGGCGTCAGCCCACTCCCCCACAAATCAACGACCTCTCGCGTGCTATGCACCGATCCGACCGCAACGAAGCCGTCATTAATGGATAGGTAACACTGAGTGTTTTCACGTGTCTCTCGCGGCCCAATAGACGCCATGTGAATGCCGGCACGCGTAGAAACATGCAACGCACATTTTCTGTCAATCGCGATCGTCGAGTTCGATCTGCTGTCGACTTTGAGCCCTGAGTTAAAGCAAGGGAGGTTTATCCGCACTTAAAGCTTGTGCCACGTGTTCACTGTCGATGCCCCGGTGGCGACACTTGCAAAATATGTCGCCTCGGTCTGTAGTCTACCGATCCTATCCCAGAAAACGCTACCGTCGTACCCACCACCGTTTGGCCTCTACCAGACGTCGAACGAATGTCCCTCCTGCTCCAGATTCACGGCCTGAGTCTATGGTGACAATATCACGTGCCACGTGAACCACGTGTCTACGTGCCTAAAGATTTCAACACCACGGCTGGCTGGCCATTCGCTATTGTAACTTGCACACCATTTCCTCATTTGGTTTGCCCGTAGCAGCCGTTTGTACTTCTCACGTGGGCGACATTCGCTCGTGTCACATGGCGCACGTGTGATCCACGTGTCTGATATTTTTCGGCCACCTATAGAGCCAGACGACCAAGTGTTGTCGCGACTTTCGCACTCTTGGCTCATCTGGCTTACCCGCTGGTGCTATTTGCAATGTTCGCCCAGCCTGGGCGTATGGCGGACAGTCGCAAATGACAGCTCCCACAACACGCACGTGCACCATTACGACAAAAAAAGGATTTATCCACCGGTTCCAGATGTGTGCCAAATTTTACCGTTCTATCTCCAGCAGTTTCGGCACACGAGCCATTTCTAAAAGCGAGGTGGTGGTGGTCGTCGTCGTTGGACGCTACATCTTTTATATTATATATAACAAATATTGGGAATCAGAATATTGAGAATACTGCCGCGCGAACAAATATTGGGAATATTGCAGCGCGACGTTAGTTCACTATCCGCGAAAAACCTGGGAGTGGTCTTCAACGACCCGGTGGGCGGGGGGGGTCGTTAGCGACCCCCCCCCCCCGGGACGGCGTGGGTTAAAGGGAGCCAACATGTGCATATAGCTGCTACCATTAGTCTTCCAAACAGATGAAGATCCCTTTCGGGAGGTCGGGACAATGCGCTGGGTGTGGCGCGTCCCAAAGAACGCCGAGCCGACCATGTGATGGACCATGTTCTTCTTCTCCTCCTTCTCCTCTTTCCCGTTATTATCCTTCTCCTTCTCCTGCTCCTTCTTCGCCGTCTCCTTCTCCTTCTACTCCTCCTCCTTCTCCATCTCCGCCACCTCAGCTTCAACCTCATTCTCCTCATCCTCCTCGTCCTCCTCGTCCACCTCATCCTGAGCTCTCGCTCCTTTGTGACATATCTGAGTCCATTGCACCCGGCCATATCGTGATCCCTGCAAGGTCAAGGTCACGCGTGGCGGCCGACGCCGACGTCAACACTTGCGATCTAAACCACACTTGTGGACTCTACGACGGTTTCGTCAGAACAGGCAGAACAGACCCCGGGAATCGGCGCGTTATTACGCGCCAGGCGGCCCGAATGGCGGAAGCCGGGCAGCTGGCGCTCGTGACGTCATGGGGTGCCATGTGGTGCCATGTGGCAGCCTTCCACTGCAGTCCAGGGGTCGGCGACACCGTCACGCTTGCTCCTGCCGTGTGACTCACGATGCCGCCAAGACGCACACCGAGTGTGGGTGTGCCCTTGGCGACAGAGGTGGTGACCTGATTTGGTGCGGCAGCTGGCCGGATCACAGCCCTGTTTTGCCCGTAATTTGGCCACGTGGTGAGCTCGTGTTCCGAGTGCCGTCTGAGTCAGACAGAGCCGTACACAACTGCCGCGGCGCTGCAACCCACACTTGCCGCCAAACACAGCAGCTGAGTTGAACAGTGGCGCAATTCGCGATCATTCGGTCACGCCCGTGGATCCCACTTCCCGCATTATGTATGAAGTCAGCTTGCTTGGGGCCATGATTCTGATCTTGGGTGTGTGGCGGCGGCGGAGGCGGCCGTCGGCCAGCGCCAAGTGGGTTGGTGGCCTCGTGTCGGGTCACGCGGCCGCGGCATCCTGCTATTGGTGCAAATGCTTGGTGTTGATATGTGATTGGTGGAAATGGCTGTATGGCTGGCCGGTCGACAGTAGTCGGGTGGTGCAGATATGACGGCGGCCGGTCTGCGGCAGGAACGAAGGATTCGTGCTGCCACCTAGGCTTGACCTGGGATACCAGGGAGAGGTGTGGAACGGTTGACAGACCATAATGCAGGACGTGCTGGCGACCGGCGGCTGCGCCCGGGGGCGATCGGTGCTGACACGGAGGCGGCGGGAGCCAGACGGTTTTCGATGGAAGCAATGTCCCGCGTTTGCACATACGCAGCGAGAACCCCAACAACCTTTGCCAGCCGTGTACCTTTTAATCTCCCTGATAGTTTCCAGATGTGCTGTTGGCTAAGCAGTTCGAACACATGCATACGGTGTGAGATGGTACATACATACTGTCAGCCGCACACAAGACAACACCTTTGGTGAACGTGGCGCAATACACGGTTGAAACAATTTCAAGCTAGATTTGATCCGTGGTGTGATACCATTCGCAAATGGTTGAGCGTAAAACGTGGGTGGTAGTCCGAAGCTTGCAACGTATGTGGTTCTTCAAAGAAAAGACATAGAAGAAGAAAAAGGGAAAATGCCTGCATATAAAATGGTAATTTGTTGCCTTTCCTTAAATTGACAACCAATGGCCTTAACCAGCTCATAGATTCGCATCGAAGTGCTGTCATTAATACAAAAACAAAAAAGACAGGCTCGTCTTCATCATAGGAGGGCTATTCTAATGACAAAGCGCAAATGTACTTTGTGGGAGAACAGCAGGGGCACACTAACCTTACAATTTTCGTTTCAGTTTTTAATTAATAAAACCGTTTTCATTGTATAAAGAATGTTGCGTTATGTATTCATTGCCACGACATAGTTGATTCTGCCTAGTTTCAGTTTGTCCTGTTTCCCTGCATCATAGTGAACAAAACGTGACGTCATCGCCTTCAGTGTACTGCGACGGAAGAAACGCAGATTATTCCATAGGCGGAGCCAGGGCGGGGTCCGCCCCTCCCCCTTACCAACCAAAGGTAGACTAAAATGAACAATAAATTTCGATATTCTCATAACTCAGTATGACAAAAATCACCGTGCACAACCGACCGAATGCGCTGTATGTTTAATGACATTTTTGGGTCGCCCCAACCACGTAATAAGGTTTTGGATGCGACACTCACTCAACTACCCTACCGTAGATACCCCAAAACAAGGGTGTCTATCCCCATGGGTAACGCAGGCGTATTTTTCACTCTGCAACTCGGGCATTACGGTAGTTACATAATATCACGAATGGAAGACTACATCTGACGTGTGGCTGTTTACAACCTGCTCGGTGTACCAGTCGTGTTCGCCGAGGCAGGAGGCTCCAGCGGCGGGTTCTGAGAACTGCTCTGCCACCTGCAGCGCTGCCGAATGATCCACGAGCTGCTGCAGCACGTCGCGCGGTCCGGTGCATCACGGTGACGCCGATCGCGGCGTGTGACGTCACCAGGGCACTTTCCATCGTTTGCGTCCAGTGGCGCAGTCAGGATCGTCTTAGGGGAGGGGCATACAAAATGTCATGCAAAACGAACGCTTCCAGCGTATGCGAAGTGAGATCCCTGCCAGGCTCACTCAGCACATCCACCTAATAATATGGGCGGGCGACCGCAGCCGTACTCATTACTCTTAACGTCACGCACCAGTCACGTGCACGGTCGCCACACCAATCACACGGCGGTAGCAGTGGCGTGGCCCCGCCCACCGCCGCCGTTGACGTCGCCTTCCCTGCCCGGCAGAAAAGCACGACAGCAGTCCGAAGATGAAGGAGGCCATCATGTCGTCGGCCGCGATGATAGTCGTCTCCAACCGACTGCCGTTCGTCCTGGTCGCGTCCGACAAAGGCACCATGCACAGGAAGCAGTGGTCAGTGCACAACCTGGGTGAAATCGCTCGGGTGGATGGTACATATAATAGCGCTCTTTGCTCCAGGTGTGTGGCACTTTACATGGCTCCTGACACACTCAAATGCAAGTACAGAGTACTGAAAATACAGAACGCAAAGGTGCACATGCAGAAATACACATACATTTCCTGAGGTAGGCGTACGCATATCAGTTTTGTCTTACCGTTAGGCCCTTATAACTAGCTTCTTTCATTCATGCCCTGATTTTCTTGCCCTGATTTTCAAGAAGGAATGTCGGTCTTGCATTGTCGCACCTGGCGTTTCAACCGGTTGTTCATGGCCACACAGCGGACTGTCGCCCTGTTCTGATATACTGTGCCGCAATCATTATTCACAGGCACATGCACAGGCACGAGCACGACTTGCAGCCACTTATTCAGGAGCCTATCTGTTGCTGGTAAGCCGGCGGTGGGCATGACCGCATCACACCTGCAAACAATTGTAGCTAATTGTCATTGAAAGGTTAAACCTCCGGACCGGGCACACAAATCGAGAGGATGAGAAAGAGCGAGACAGGGACAGGGAGACAGGGACAGAGAGATTGATTCAACCTCCAAGGGTGGATCCACCTTGATTGAGGGTCAGATGGTGAAAGTGTGAGGGGAAGGAGATGGAGATGGAGAAGGAGAGGAAGGGGTAGAGGGAGGGGAATGGGAGATGGAGAGGGAGAGTGCGAGGGAGAGAGAGTGGGAAAGGGAGAATGATAGGGATATGGAAAGGAAGATGGAGAGGGAGAGAATGTGGGGATGGAGAGGGAAAGGGAGAGGGAGAGGAAGAGGGAGAGAGAGAGGTGGAGAAGTAGGCAGAGAAAGAAGAAAGATAAATAGACAGAGAAAAGTAAATTGACAGAGAAAGATAAAGAGACAGAGAAAGATAAATAGACAGAGAAAGATAGACAGATAAAGATAAATACACAGACATGGAGACATAAAAAACCAATGAGAAATGGTGTGGTCGCATGCACGAGCGAGTGACTGAATGAGTAGGAGTACGAGTGAGAATGGAGAGAGGGAGAGAGGCAGTGGAGAGAAAGAAAGTAACTGGAGAGATGTGATAAAAAGTAGCATATTTATTGGCGAATGACAACTTTTGACCATTGTTGCCCAATATATTTGGCCGGTTGTCAGTGCCGTCTGATAGAGGCAGATGTTCAGCGGACGTTTGCCCACTCCAACGACGTGTGCACTTCGCTGTTTCTCGTCCGCGCCCAGCCGACCGATATCTAACATGTAACCTGTGACGGTGCATCTGTGACCTGTACCTGTGCGCCTGCAGCGCGGGCGGCCTGGTCACGGCCGTGGCGCCGGTGGTGGTCGAGAGCGGCGGCCTCTGGGTCGGTTGGCCGGGCCTGCACCTCGACGACCCAGACGCAGCCATCCCGGAGTCCGACCCGGACGACTCGTCGCCCACGGCCGGTCTCAAGTCCAGCCAGGTACGTGGGCACCGCGCACAGGTGCCGCCGACGTGTGCTGACAGCTCGGTCTGTGGCTTCAACTTCGGCGCTAATACTGAGCTTCAGCCACATGGTTGGGTCCGGCAGTTCAGTCAAACAGGACTCAGTGGGGGGAGGGGGGGAGGGGGTGTCCGGGATCTGCTCCGCGCGCTCGACCGCGTCTCAGGGATCCTGGTCAACGGGCCATGGGCATGGCTTGCAGGTGGACGTGGGAGGCAGGCCTGAAAGGACACATTTCCGAACGTGGGCTCTGGGTCCGCCTGATGCTTTGTCGGGTTTTCTATGCCACTGTTGGAGTAAGAACAACCGAAAAGCGGCGTAGGCTGACAATTTTAACGATGTTGGCACGAATTTCTGTAGTGGAAAAATTGTTTGCAAGTACTCGTCACCCAGTCAGCCGCCGGGGAATAATCACACACTATTGGGTGATCACTTTTATCCAAAGCAAATATTCCGCTCCTTATGCTGCACTTGTCACATGGAACAGGCTGCTTCAGGAGCTCCCAAGCTCATTGGTTAGGCCTCCGCGTGTTATCAGGATCGCTGTTGGCGTTGGGACCATTTACTTAGGTATGAGGTTGTCAACAAACCAGCTGGATTTCGCTGAATTGGACCGAGAAGTCAACGTATCCAATCGGCCCAGAGCCTGGTTAATGTTCACATTCGTACATCGATGCTGACTGACATTATTATGCTGTGCCTACATATCAGGGTATTCTGTTGTTAGTCTGAAAATACGAAGCTGTCTACTTAATGTTCTGTAGACAGTTTCGTCTGGCCCACCATGAGTTTCCCATGGCCTCGGTCAATGGGGCATCGGCAAAATCCTCCACAAACCTGCTGAGCTCAAAATCCGTCCAAATCTTCCCTTATAGCCTCTGATACTGCCGCCAGCGGTTTCAGGAGAATATCGTCGGCCCGCATGGTCTCAACGCATTATTAACAGTGCAAGGCGGATGCAACGGGGTGGACACTGGGGGCATGTGCTTCCCCGTGGAATGGCGGGGCTCCGCCGAGAAATGGCGCCCTTTCGGGGGCTAAAGTGCATCCCCACTCTTCCACGCTGAACATATCTTTTTTCAGCTAAAGATGCCAACTTTGGAGGGATAGGCGCCCCCCAGACGAAAAGGTACCTTCTTGAGAATAAAGGCCCACTACGGTATACTTGAGTGCACCCCTAGCTCAGCAAATTTTCAGCCAAAGACGCCACTCCATGGAGTTTCAAAGTGGCACCCTTCGAATGAAATGACGCCCCTTCCTGAGGAATGCTTCTCCACATGAAAGCATTCCTCCACATGGGACCCTTCACCGGCCATACACATTTATCAGGGGCCCATTGAAACCCAATCAAAATGCAGCGAAGCGCGCCTTGTGGCTTTAGCCTGGGCGCGTCTGTACTGCCGCCACGGCTGTGCCTCATAATCAGACCGGGAATCGAATACTGACGCGTGCGTGCTGTTACCCACCCACAGGGACCGGGAGCAATGCTGCGAGTATAAACATTTTGTCGTGGCCCCCGGAGGTCAGAGCAGAGTGGCAGGCCTGTGCTGCGCTATTCTGGCGGCGACCGGGCCGCGCCCTGCTGCATCAGCCCTGTCCGGCGACGGTGGCGTCTGGCGGGGGGTCTGGCTGGTGGTGTGTCCGGCTCTGCGTACTGACAAACCACAGCTGGGCTACAAACCACAGCTGGACTGGGACGCGCCTGACTACCGCACCGGCTGCCGCCGGAGCCCGTTCGGGGACGCTGAGCCGGAGTTGGCGGGCGCTTCATCAAGTGCGCTCCTGCAGCTTGATCTGAAGGGCGTGATTTCAGCCAAGGCCACCAAGAGAAGATTTATGTATGCCTGTTGGGCGCTTGTATAATTGCTTTCGCCCAGCACCAGTGTGACTTTGCCAGTGGTTTGAATCGAGCGGAGGGTATGCGAGAACGTGCTGAGCAGCCCAGGATGCCACATCGATTTAGCGTTCTGGCAATAATAAGCTAACTATTCATCCGGGATTGCCATGGTCCTCCAGCCGACTTCTCAGAATTGAGCTGACTAAATCAAATATGCCTCTTCATGGTTAAGTTTAACAAAAAGAATACCGTGGTTGTGGTGATGACGAAGGCGCTCGAAGCTGGAGCACACAGGATTTTGCTCAAGCAGGAACTTGTACAGGAAACAGATCAAAGAATGGAGGGATGTTCCCGCAGGCTTCAGAGGGCCACCGGCGGATTTCTGAGTAAGAATCATTTTCGAATCGCACTGAATGCCTCTTCAGAGTTTTAGGGACCGCTTTCACGACTTCATAGCACTCTAGGGCTAGTGGCCGACCCAGGTCTTGCTGTAAGGCGAGGAGGAAGTATAGATTTTCCAATGGTCCCCCGAACAAAATAAGAGCCTACAAAAAAAACTGCATGTCGGAACCATGAAGTACTTGCAAGACAAAGCAGACTTGGCGGACTCTTGGGATCGCTCAGTGGCTAAACTAGTGGCGCACAGGGCTAAGTGGCGTACAGGGCCTCGACTCCGAAGGTAATCCCGAGCTCCGACCACTGACTTCCGGAAGTGGGCACTTCTGAAACTACCTTGATATCGGAAGAGTACCTACCCTACCTCGGAGACTCAGGAATTGAGCTTCGTATACTTGAAGGCCCGTAATACCCTTGGCAAATATATAGACATGCAGCGAGGTATCGAGGTGCCTAGGTATTCCACAATGTACCCAACGTGGCCGAAATATAACTCTTGACGGCAACTACCCATCAAAATTTGAACAGTTCACAAGTCGCCGCAAGGTAGGGACTCGGAAAGCATCGTAGGCACCAGGTAATTATTCTTGTCAGGGGTGTTGCAGCGATAAAAAACACATTTATAGTTCGCCAATTCATTAATGCCGATCGTCACAAAAACGTGGGCTGGTCTGAATCGTTGTGCCAAGGCACCATAGCATTCTGTGGTGTCTTGGGATAATGTCTGAGCATTCAACCTGACGCACCTCCCCAGCACCCTTTGCCCCAACTGGCTGTCGGTGACGTCACGAATTTATGCATTCCGAGCGAGGAATCGGCGAGTGACGAGGTACATTCGTGGCAATCTCTTATTTCAGCAACATATCAGGACCATAATGCTCTATTGCATCTTGATCACAACATAATTATCCCTTGAAGAGCATGCTGCGGTTTCGAACAAAGCGTCCTGGCTGGCCGATAATGCACGTGATGACGTACGTGATGCCGTACAAATGACGTATGTTCGGGGTCCATTAGCCAGGACCATTCCGCAGTGAGTGGCCGGTGGACCCAGGGAGTGGCCGGCTACGCGCGCCCTACGCACTAACGCCGCAAACGGGCGCTGACACGCAGTCTGCTGACCGGCCGACCTGACCTGATCGTCTGACCGGCCGACCTGACCTGACCGTCTGACCGGCCGACCGTCCTCAGGTGCTGCAGGTGAACATCGACAAGGACGTGTTCAACGGCTACTACAACGGCTGCTGCAATGGCACCTTCTGGCCACTGTTCCACTCGATGCCGGACCGGGCCATATTCAAGGCCAACCACTGGCAGGTGGGCCCGGGGCCGCGTCCGGCTCGCGACCGACGGCCGGGGTGCTGTTCTGCCGCTCTCTGGGTGTTCGCTAGAGAAAACTATTCTGCAGTCACCCAGAAAAGAGCAAATCGTAGTTTAGGGGTGCATCGATTGCATAGGTCATAGATAAAACTATTCCATAGCCACTAAAAAAAATGAGCAAATCGTAATTTTGGGGTGCATCGACTGCATGGGTCATATAGCAAAAAAGAGCAAATAGCAACCTTCCGCTGTCCTCGGGACACGGCGCCTATGCAAGACGTTACTGTTCAGCACGCGCATGCATGCTCTTTGTTCGGCCGCTGTGTCGCACCGTGTCCCTTCCTGACCACTCGATGGGCGCCGCACTGAGCGCACGTGCACCACACAACAACGCGTGCGCGGGGCCGGCCCTGACGACGGTCCGGAAGTCGGCTCGGTGGCGTGATGGTAATGTAAGCACGATATGCATCTGGAACTGCGTCACCACAGCAAAAAAGAAGAAGATAATCTGGCTGCAAAACACCCGCGGAGTGGTTGCACATTGCCACAGTTATTTGCGACGTTGCGTTAAACGATGCAGTTCGAGGTGAGGCGTCCTGTTCTGATTGCAAGTTGCCTCCGCTGCTGTTTGATAAGGGTTTCTTTCGTACTCCTTAGATAATTTTCGATGTAAAAGGTCCTTGAAGGACTGTTGCAAAGTGCAAAGTGCATGCCATGATCTCATGCTAATTTGTCCGTGGTGAGCAATCTTAAAGTTTTATGCCATATTTAGAAACCGTTGTCATCAGGAATTGTGTAGCCAGAGTGCCCAGCCGCACCGATCTATCACTAGTTTAATCACAGTTCAGTAACAAGTCTATTGTCATATAGCGCCAGTCACCAGTCTATTTGTAGCCAGTATCACCAGTCTGTTTGTATAGGCATGGTAAACAATCGCATTATCTTCCAGCAGGCCGCTCCCAGTTTCATCGTTCAGTGTGGTGACGTATAAAGAAAAGAAGCCGTTGAAGTAACTATCACGATATATTTATGCGAAGGATTCTTATTCTTATTCTGCCAAGACGTCTTATCCATATTTTGTCAAGACTTCATATTCTTCTTACTGTTTAAGCCACACAATTCCAAATTCGATTATGGCTTTTCATCGCATACAGTATGACCTTTTTGGTTTGGTGTGGGTATATGGCCATTGGGTCAGTTGCGCATCTGCATTCATTGCCAAGATTAAGTTAAAAGGTCAATGATATTCCAGGTCAGTCTGAGTTAACACGGTGATACATTCCTCATGACATCGGGTAGAATATACCACTTTCTGAACACTGAATCGACATCCCTCCCAAAGAAGTCTAGACACCGCATGCTCTTGGGGTGTGGTTATGCAGCATTCGTGACTCATGTCTAAAGGCTATGATGTGGTCTGCTGAACAACGACAGTTGATAGTCAAAGCACTGCTATTGTTATCGTTAATATAGGTAACCGCATATTATGTATCTCAACACACAAAAAAAACAAATGCAAGCACACTATTGGCTCAAAATTGAGTTTGAATTGTCTTGATGGATATTTTAAATGACATTGCTCCTATAACAAAATTCGGTATCATGCGACACTCGTTTCGACATTTCGCACCTAATAAAAAAATTATTTTAACACTGGGTCAACATGCCGAATCACCACCAGAATGCTGCGCCGTGCTAATGTTCGGCACTGTTGGTTGCCGGTAGCACAAAGCTGAATATGATAATATGAAAATAACATTTGCGGGAGAGGATTGGACACAAAACTATTCAACAATGTAAATGCAAAACGTTCTGTCACATAATGCAGTTGTCGCAGTATTCTTGAAGTGGAACCGTGACTGTTTATAATGTACGGCCTCAACCATTTTCGAACTTTGAAAATGGTACGTTTCACTTTTTGACAATGACTGAGTCATCGTTTTCGGTACTCTCTTCTGGATAGCGCTATTTCGTTTCACCCGAGTGATCGGTGAAGTGAGCGCCTCGTGTTGTCAGCCGACACGCCGCACGTGCCGTGCCCACCCGTGAGGTGACGGCCAGCCATTCCCTGCCGCAGGACTACAAGAAGGCCAACAAGTTGTTCGCGGAGAAAACCGTGCAGGCCCTGGAGCGTATGCACGCCGACAAGGGTGCCATCCTGGAGGGCGAGCAGCCGCTGGTCTGGATACACGACTACCACCTGATGCTGGCTGCCAACACCATTAGACAGGTGTGTGACGCCATCCACCAGTACAGCGCCGGCTTGTACATCATCCGGCCGTACCACACAGACTTGTTCATGTACATCATCCGGCCGTACCACGCAGACTTGTTCATGTACGTCATCCGGCCGTACCACGCAGACTTGTTCATGTACGTCATCCGGCCGTACCACGCAGACTTGTTCATTACGACACGCAGACTTGTTCATGTAGATCCGGCCGTACCACGCAGACTTGTTCTGTACGATCGGCCGTACCACGCAGACTTGTTCATGTACGTATCCGGCCGTACCACGAGATTGTTCATTACATCCGGCCGTACCACGAACTTGTTTGTACGTATGGCCGTACCACGCAGACTTGTTCATGTACGCATCCGGCCGTACCACGCAGACTTGTTCATGTACGATCCGGCCGTACACGCGACTTGTTTGTACGCATCCGGCCGTACCACGGACTTGTTATGTACGTCATCGGCCGTACCACGCAGACTTGTTCATGTACTATCGGCCGTACACGCAGACTTGTTCATGTACGTCATCCGGCCGTACCACGCAGACTTGTTCATGTACGTCATCCGGCCGTACCACGCAGACTTGTTCATGTACGTCATCCGGCCGTACCACGCAGACTTGTTCATGTACATCATCCGGCCGTACCACGCAGACTTGTTCATGTACGTCATCCGGCCGTACCACGCAGACTTGTTCATGTACGCACGGGTGTTAATTTCTGATAATTATTGGAGGGGATCGAAATACATGAAGGCAATGGGCGAGACCAAATCGATTGGGGGCACCGACTCCATAGAGTTCCATGTTAAAAGTTTAAATGATTTAAATTGGGGGAGGGGGCAAAGCCAACATTAAGGGGGACAGTTTCTCCATCAAAAGTACATAAAACCGTACCGTTATCCAGCCATACCGCGCCGACTCACCTCTGCACCATTGCGGTCCGCCTACCCGCGCATGGGACACGTTCACTGTTACACTTGTTCGGTCTGCCTACCCGCGCACGGGACACGTTCACTGTTACACTTGTTCGGTCTGCCTACCCGCGCACGGGACACGTTCGTTCGCACCCCCACGGAAGCACGTAACTTGTTCGTTGCTACCCGCCGGGACACGTTCTGTTAACTTGTTCGGCGCCTACCCGCGCACGGGACACGTTTACTGTTACACTTGTTCGGCCTGCCTACCCGCGCACGGGACAAGTCCACTGTTACACTTGTTCGGTCTGCCTACCCGCGCACGGGACACGTTCACTGTTACACTTGTTCGGTCTGCCTACCCGCGCATGGGACACGTTCACTGTTACACTTGTTCGGTCTGCCTACCCGCGCACGGGACACGTCCACTGTTACACTTGTTCGGTCTGCCTACCCGCGCACGGGACACGTCCACTGTTACACTTGTTCGGTCTGCCTACCCGCGCATGGGACACGTTCACTGTTACACTTGTTCGTCTGCCTACCCGCGCATGGGACACGTCACTGTTCCGCTACCCGCGCACGGGACACGTCACTGTTAACTTTTCGTCTGCCTACCCCGCACGGGCCCACTTCCTGTTCGGCCTGCCTACCCGCGCACGGGACACGTTCACTGTTACACTTGTTCGGTCTGCCTATCGCCACACTAAGAAATGTGTTGCATTTTGTGTTCTGGTGGATTACCCGCCACGGGGAGGGCATCGTGCCACTTTTATGCATAGGCATGGGCATAGTGCGGAGTAAATGGTAAATGGATGGCAACAAGAGGCTTAGAATGTTTATCTAACGGCACCGCATACATATGTTTTACAGACAAAACTGCGGTGAAACACATGTGACCACGCGTGTACCTTCGCTTCAATTCAGCTGTGTGTATGGGATCTGAAAGAAGTGCTGAGTGCCTGCCTAGTACGACTGATGTATTACGTAAATGATATGTATTGTGTATTGTTTCATTAGAGAGTAATCGATTATAATCCATTATATAATCGGTCTGATAATTATGAAACCGATTCGACAAACTTCCGGTCTTCGGGTTTGGGCTGCTAAACATGAGATATAACCTGTCTATAGGTTGTGAAGCTTACGCGCATACATTGGCCGAACGAAGTACACCCACATCTTGGAGTGCTCCAAACAGGATGGAACATCCTGGCTTTTTCACGTTCAATGGGGGGCGTATAGTAGGCAAGCAACCATTGCCGGTTTCACATTAGACCAGCACCTCCACCAATATTGCTTTCAAATTGGACCAGTTCGTCCCACAATATTGGCTTCAGATTAGACCAGCGCCAGATTGTGGTGTTTGATGCATGACACATGCTTCAGGTTGTATATGCATAATGCATTCAGAAATCAACATCAGAGGCTGAATGCACCTTGGAGACTCTTTGAATAGTTTGTTCACTAGAATACTTTACTCATGTGCCTTTGTGAATGCATTCTCGAAGATTGCGTATAGCCGAAATGTTGAGCCTCTTGGTAAGTGTATTCTTTAACCAAATAGACCTTTCCATAAACAAAATACACAGCAGCCGCTGATACAATGCAGCTCGTTTAATTCTGACATTTATTACTTCCACAAACGTGATACATAATTTACTCTTGACATGATATGACTGACGGCTTGACATGACGGCTATTTTGGCTACTATTATGGCTCGTACACCAATCTGCTCGTTCGGCGCACAATTTCCTCTTGGCATGATATTGCACTACTGTGGCCCGTGTACGAATCTAATGATTTGCTAATCTACACCGACAGATGCTAATGAATAAAAAGGATCGGTATCTGTGCCTCGCCTTTTTCCTCCATCATCGTTCTCCCCCTTTTCAACATAGTCTCTCCTTTCACTCCGACCTCCTCAATCATCTCTTTATTTTCGCAGCGCATTCATGCACAAGCAATCAGATACATGTCCGCTACAACGATATAAACCTGCACAGCTCCCTCTATCAATGCTGTGTCGGCAACATGTTGAAGACACTGCGCACCTGGAGGAAAGCCATAGTTTGCCCCATTGTGCACGGCGATTGTTAGCTATGTGCAGATTAACAGACAGTTGCGAAATATAGTGCCACTCTGCAGATGTTCGTGTACGGTAGTTTCACGCCGTGTGTTTCCATTATAGCGGCCAGATGGCCTGTTTGACTCTGTCAAGGTCGCACAAACAAGGCGTGACAGGCGCCGTCCGTGCAAGGTAGCATGAAACACTGCCGAGTCACGCGTGCATCGCGTGGCCAATCCTTCCGGAAGTCCTGCTCGAGGGCACCAGACACCGTGTTCACTGTTTACACGCGTGCGTGCATGTATATATCACACACGGTGCACATGATATGCCCCACCCGTACACACCCTAGTTCGTTCCTGGCCTGACGGTCGGCTCTGGACGTGGTGTTCTCTCTGTGCTGGGTGGTCGGTGTCTGGTCTGATGGAGCATTTGCAGAGTGATTACAATCGGAGCCGGTGTTGATGGTCCAACTGCATTATATCCTTCTCGTCCACAGAAAGCCGAGGAGAAGAATCTCCAGTGCAAACTGGGATTTTTCTTGCACATCCCTTGTCCCAGCTGGGACATCATGAGGCTGTTCCCCTGGGATGATGAAATCCTGCAGGGAATGCTTGGTAAGCAGTTCGGCCATCTTACTGGTGCCACCACAAAACAGAGTGCAAATGAGGTGGAAGTGCATAATGACATATCGACGGAGCGGAAGCAGCGAGCACCTGTTTACCCCTAGGGTCGATTGGTCCTTATCGGTCATTGATGAGGTGTGATTGAGATCATACACCTGCCATCTTCCAGATAACTCGGGAGCCAAACGTAGCACAAGCAGCAGAGCATCTATTCCTTCAGCTTCTGTCATTTCGCCAATTCTCCGTCTGGCGCCAGATTTTCCTGGATGATTTCCGTAGGTTACCCGCCATGATGTTACGAAGAATGTCGTCTTTTTAAACTTGGCCACTTCGATAAAAACATTCCACCTGTGGTTGGACGGCAAAAAAGTCCTACGAATAAATTGTGCGTGCATAAGTACCTATTTGCCTTGTGTACGTGCGTGTGCGTTTACTTCCGCTTTTATTTTTTATATATATATATATATATATATATATATATATGTGAAGTCGCCGTTCGGCTACACAGACTGCTCGGCCCGCTTTGGTCATGCGAGATTATTTGATAATAGTAGTGTGGAGAGAACACAAGCAGAACACACACATGAGCAGAGGTAACAAAAAGTATCAGTTGTGTCACCGGGCAATTTCAGGAACCCAAATGTGTCATTTTTTTCCGTCAAAAGCACAAGGAAGGCTGCATTCCCCAGTGGCAGCCAGTAACCATTTCGTGGAAAACAGGCGTGCATCTGAGTTTTTGTTCGTCGATGGGCGTAGGGAGGCGGGGTATCGTGGATGCCTACTGCACAAGCAGCCCCCCACTCCCCCTTATTTTCCATGCTGCACCATCTATATCAGCTAAAGTTGATCATAGCAGAATTGTTCGTACCGTGAGATGCATACCAGGGTACAAACAGGCATAACCCGGTGATATTTTTGCTAAAAATGGAGGGGGGGGGGGTCGCGAACATGAGGTTGAAAACTTTCAGCTGCTTTGCACAAACTGCTTCCAAACTAAGGCCATTTCTGTGTCCTTACTAGAACCTGCCAATTCAATAGCTGGGAGGGGTGGGGGTGCTCTGCTTGTTTACTTCTGTGCTACCAGTCCAAAAATATATCGATTAAGCGTAGAAGGATGAATAGTTATGAATGCCTGCATGATACCTACTATATTAACTTGGAAGTATGACGAAGGTTAGAGAATAGTCACACATCAGAAATGGTGCATGTGGGTAGTGTGGAGTAACCTGATGATGTTTAATACTAATAATAAGTTGACATGAATGAGATACCTCGATGATGTGGCCAGGTATGGTATCTATGTAAGCAAACTACTTCGCCCTATTTCTGGTGGGCTTTACGAGGCTGTTTCTGGTGGGGGGCGGGCTTCAGAATCCCCCTCCTCTAACAATGTTACCAACTGATTTGGATGGGGCAGACGGCATTTGATTTGTCTCAGCATAAGCCACATTTTGAAGCCTGAAAATGTACAAAAATTGAAATTGTCCATGTGGCGGGGGAGGCAAAAGTATCAAAATTTTGAGTTTTTTTTCTCCACATCCACTGCTCTCTTGTTTATGCCGCCCCTGTCCGCAGGCTGCGACATGGTTGCCTTTCACATCGAAGACTACTGCTTCAACTTCATCGACTGCTGTCAGCGCCGGCTTGGCTGCCGGGTGGACCGCAACAACATGCTGGTGGAGCACGGCGGCAGGACGGTGCGGGTGCGCGCGCTGCCCATCGGTCAGTGGCTGGCGGCGGCGGCCGAGACACCGGCATGGTGCTCCGTCCGGCATGTTGGGCGTCCAGAACATTGTCCGCGCCCGATAGCTAGCTCTCCACTCCTTGCTTCGCAAAACATTGAACAGAGTTGTTTGGAAATGACTGGATGCCTATTTACTGTTTGATAAGCACACCTATGTCCTCCTCACACCTCACCTCAAGCACACCTCCTGATATTGTGTCCTCACCTCAAGCACACCTGATATTGTGTCCTCACCTCAAGCACACCTCCTGATATTGTGTCCTCACCTCAAGCACACCTGATATTGTGTCCTCACCTCAAGCACCTGATATTGTGCCTCCCTCAGCACACCCCTGTTTGTGCCTCGTCTCAGCACACCTCCTGATATTGTGTCCTCACCTCAAGCACACCTCCTGATATTGTGTCCTCACCTCAAGCACACCTGATATTGTGTCCTCACCTCAAGCACACCTCCTGATATTGTGTCCTCACCTCAAGCAGGTTGTTTGGAAATTACTGGATGTCTATTACTGTTCGATAAACTGCACCCGAAGCCGACTGGCAAGGATAAATAGGAGTTGTTTTAAAGTTGGTTGTATGCCAAAAAATACGACGTAGAGTGTCGCAAGAGTTTTTTCTCCAAATCCAGGATAGGAAACCATCGGTCCAACTCTGGCCACGGGTCCAAATCCAACATTCTTCCGTCGGGGCGGCACCTTGAAATATACTCCTTAGAATTGCTGGATATTAGACGGGATGTCCTACCAGCGGATCTCAGCGTTGACTCCCCTACATTATAAAAGGACTTTCCCTCCGTATCTCGCCATTCCATAAATGCACAACCTTAGTGGAATCTACACGCAAGAGGATTACAGTTATGGCTACATGCCCGTGCATACATAAACCACTTTCCGGTTTCGAAGTTATGCACGGTGCCTGCCGTGACGGCGACACAGATCACCAACTCCAGATCTTGCTCCAGTTCCCTCTGCCTAATGCGTTGCCCATAACAAATCGTTGGATGTGGATTTTCCTCGTGATCCTGACTACCGATCGTTATTCTCTACCCGACTTCCGTGTCGCCAGCCTCAACATTTACCTACGACACGAATCCACGAACCTGTGCGCTGACCCAAATTAGTAAATCTGATTGCCGGCTCCAACCTTCAGGTGCGATCGCGTATGCCCCGAGCAACTTGGCTCTTCATCTGCGTAGTTCATGGAACGGTCTGCTCAGGCCACTGACCCAATTGGCAGCGATTGGCCAGCGCCGGCTGTGACGTGGCGTGACGTCACCGGTCGGTGGTCGTGCCGGCCGCGTCTCTCGCCGACTGGTCGGCACACACGGGCGGATCCAAGGGGACCAACCGGGCCGCACCCCTAACGCGCCGAGAGGCCCACCTTTGGCAACATTGCCGGCATTAAAACGGCATTCCCTCGAGATCTGAAAGCGTTGCGTTGCATAAATATTGTCTTGGACTGATACGACGATTGACAGCTGTTCAAAACCGATGGGTGTTTGGAAATTGGAGATCTTTGTTTTAAAAAGTCGCCGCCCCAAAGCCAGGCTTTTGGATACACCCGTGGGTGCATACACGTGTCTGGGCAGCTGGTCAGACGACGCAGCTGTGACCTGAATAAGGACTGCACGTGGCAATACGGTCAATGAGCTGGCTGCAGGCAGAAGCGTCACTGTCTTCAGTTTCCAGGTGGGGTCCAATGGCTGCAGGGAGAGGTGTCACCGCCTTCAGTTTCCAGGTGGGGTCCAATGGCTTCAGGGAGATGTGTCACCGCCTTCAGTTTCCAGGTGGGGTCCAACTCCAGGGGCCATTGCGATGTCAGAGGAGTGAGGTCGTGGCGGTCCCAGCTGAGGTTCGGACCCAAGGACCCCCGCGGTGGGGACGCCCTTGGTTGCAGGTCACACCAATTTCGATTGTCCTTTTTACTGGAAGCCTTGTTTTGTCCTTATCAAATTACAAATATAGAGAAAGCAAGGCTCAACATGCTCCAGATAGCACGATGCTGCAAAAACGGAAGCTGATTGGGGTGATCGGTTCGAACGTCACATTTTCTTTTCGGCACAAGGTTCGAACTTATCACGGGACCGCAAAATAGAAGCTGATTCGGGCCAAGGTTTGTGACGTCACGCGCTCCTTCAACACCTAAAGCTTCGTTTGAGCTATCCAATCGCAGCTTGCGCTATATGCTGCTGTGAAGACCATTCACTATGAGTTGCAATTCAATATTGAAGTCATAGCCGGTGTTGAACAGGTAGGCCTCGTTACCGATAAGCAAACATGGCCGTACCTAATCTAATATCCCAATATTTTTACGAGTCTCCCATGCAAAATAGTGTTTGTAAGCGATTCTACCATTTTCTGGCACTACCCTACCATATTTTGGCATTTGTTTGAAAGTGATTCGCCTATCAGCAGCTCCTCGTACAAGGCTTGAAAGTGCGTGATCTGAATGTTCAACAGGAAGGCTGGTATTGGCCAAAATTGTTCGTTCATTTCAGTGAATAATGGGCATAATATGAGCGATGCATTCACAGCTAGTCAAGTTGTGTGCCCATGCATACCTGGCATATCACGCTACACAGTACCATCCAAGTGCAGACACCAGGTGTTCTGCTCATATGCTTCTTTTTATTTTCTTCACGCACATACATTCATGCAAAGATGGACACACCGGAAATTATCGGTATCGCCTAATCGAATGCTGGAGTTCATTATTTCCATGAATTGCCATAGGTCTGATGTTAGCCTTAGAAATTAATGATGTTGAATTCGCAACATTGGTGTTCCTATGTTTGGCAGATAATTGCATGACGCAAACATTTTCCACCGCAACGTCAGAACCTGTTTTTGACCTTGCTGATCCGCCGACCTCTGGCTTTACCCAGTTCTGCCGACGCCAAGATCCTACCTGGATTCTGTCACGCACAAACGGGCCCTAATCCGGCAGCCACTAGGGTATAGGGAACCTCGAGCGCAGTCCGGAGCCGCGGCGCGGTCCGGAGCCTCGGCACCGTCCGAAGCCTCGAGCTCCGTCCGGAGCCGCGGCGCCGTCCGGAGCCGCGGCGCCGTCCGGAGCCTCGGC
Source organism: Imbricaverruca yamaguchii (assembly GCA_034440575.1). Lineage (NCBI taxonomy): Eukaryota > Metazoa > Arthropoda > Thecostraca > Neoverrucidae > Imbricaverruca > Imbricaverruca yamaguchii. Next base: position 580,925 of record JAOTOL010001589.1, read on the forward strand.
GCCGTCCGGAGCCCGGCGCTCGGCGCCGTCCGACGGCGGCGCCGTCCGGAGCCTCGGCGCCGTCCGAAGGCGCCGTCCGGAGCCCGGCGCCGTCCGGAGCCGCGGCGCCGTCCGGAGCCGCGGCGCCGTCCGGAGCCGCGGCGCCGTCCGGAGCCTCGGCGCCGTCCGAGCCCGGCCCGTCCGGACCGTGGCGCCGTCCGAACCTCGGCGCCGTCCGGAGCCGCGGCGCCGTCCGGAGCCTCGGCGCCGTCCGGAGCCTCGGCGCCGTCCGGAGCCGTGGCGTCGTCCGGAGCCGCGGCGCCGTCCGGAGCCGCGGCGCCGTCCGGAGCCGCGGCGCCGTCCGGAGCCGCGGCGCCGTCCGGAGCCTCGAGCTCCGTCCGGAGACTCGGCGCCGTCCGGAGCCGCGGCGCCGTCCGGAGCCGCGGCGCCGTCCGGAGCCGCGGCGCCGTCCGGAGCCTCGGCGCCGTCCGGAGCCGCGGCGCCGTCCGGAGCCGCGGCGCCGTCCGGAGCCGCGGCGCCGTCCGTGTCGCGCTACACGGCCCGGTCGCTGCCTCTGACGTTGCACCCACTTCGGCAGGCATTCCGTACGACCGGTTCAAGGCACTGGCGGCGTCGGCGCCGCGCCAGATCTCCGACTCGCAGCGGATCATCCTGGGTGTGGACAGGCTCGACTACACCAAGGGCCTGGTGAACAGGATCAGGGCGTTCGAGCGGCTGCTGGAGAAGCACCCCGAGTACATCGGCAAGGTCACCTTCCTGCAGGTGCGTTCGTCGGGGACATGCAGCTCGTGTCACTCGCCTAAATGTCGCGCTGATCACAGTGCGGCACCCATGCGTGCTTTGATCAATTACATCAAGTGCACGTCCACAGACACCAAGACTCTGTATGGTCTTCGTACCTTAGTAAATAAAGTTCGCTTTGACACAAAATGTGCATCCAGCAGGAGTGGACCCAAAAGCCTGGTCCTGGACTGGCTACGGGTATAGGGAACTATTTAAAAAATCGTTGATTTAAAAACGTCTGCAAGTTTGAACATATAGCAATCGTCTGGTCTGCTCAAGACCATATTTAACTCATGAAATGTTTTGTTTTTATTTCAAGAAAATGCAGTTTAGTTTAAAATTTCGATGCAATCCACCTCTGGTTGGGGGCATCGCTTCTGGGCCCTATCCTTCCCCTCCCCTAGATCCGCCAGTGTATCCAGTTATGCCAATATGCCGCCAAAACTTTAATGGAATTGCACTTCAGTGTACTTTGAACTTGGTGGCCTTCATCTTGCTTTGGAGTTTGACTAGTCTCAGGATTTCATCACTGGTATTAGATCGACAAGGAATGAGCAAACAAGATCAAACAAACATCACCTTTCGTCACGGTGGATAGAGGGAATCCACGAATCCGCGAAGCATTTCCTACAGCACCATGTGCCGACGCTTGTGCTGCTAACTAGGCGCCCCCACTGCAGGTGGCAGTGCCGTCGCGCACGGACGTCAAAGAGTACCAGGAGCTGAAGGAGGAGATAGACATGCTGATCGGCCAGGTGAACGGCCGCTTCACCACGGCCATGTGGTCGCCGATCCGCTACATCTACGGCTGCCTGACGCACGAGCAGCTGGCCGGCTTCTACCGGGACGCCGCCGTGGCACTGGTGACGCCCCTGAGGGACGGCATGAACCTGGTGGCCAAGGAGTTTGTCGCCTGTCAGACGGAGAATGATCCCGGCGTGCTCATACTCTCACCGTTCGCCGGTGAGTGACAGTAACAGTAACAGTAGCAGCTGGTACAGCTGGTGACGTGCAGCGGATCGTCCCGCCGAAGGTGTACCGCCGAGCGCCTGTGGCGGCAGCTTCAGGTGTAACTTGTAGATAGCGTGTTGGGAGGGAGATGGTCACACATGTAGTTCCCCTGGGATTATTTTTTAAGAATTGACATGAACAACGCAACTTCTGATCCCAACTCCCGATCGTTTGTCATCCAAGCGTTACAGCGTTCGGTAGAACTAATGCGTTGGTTCACAATTCAGCTTAGGTTAAGTCGCGTTTAAATGCATCAACGTGCTGAGAGTATTTTTTAAAGCAATATCGCTACTATAAAATGGACTATCTTACTACACGGTGCAAAACTTATCTGGCCCTGTTCTTTTTTTCCATGTCCAGTGTCCACAAAAACTTCCCGAGAAATGAGGGAGCTCAGAATCGGTTTCAAGTCTATATTTATCGGTAGCGTCATAGAGATCAGTTTTCAGGAAGTGCAAGTACAGTATACATATGGAGGCGATCTTGTCCAGCGACCATGGGCGTCACCACGACGAGGGATGCTGATCGAATTTGGAGAGACATGTCCGCCCACGAAGCTTCTGAAAATTTTGCGTTAAGCCTATGACATCGCATGAAAAATCTACCTAAATGCCCTTCCGTCCCCCTCTCCATGGGCCGTCGGAGGTGATCATGCCAACAGCGGGTTGGTGCTGGTTTCCTTGTGGGATTTTTGTGCAGCGTACGTAAACCAACCACTTGCAGCGTATATATACTAGCTGCTGGTAAACAAACTGAGATAATTTACAAGCATAAAAAGTCAATAACAGAGAACGGAAACGGCGAATTATCACAAAGCAAGAGCACTTCGAAAAACAGCAACAAGAAATTGTCAAGATAAATGGAGATAAGTGATACTTAAAATGAAATCGATAAGATGGCAAGTGGTAGTTATGCCAAGTCAATACAAGTGAACTACCTACATGTGGCTTTTTGCTATTAACGGACTGAACCCAGGTCATCTCAGATTGAGCCCGATGATTTCAGACTTCCAGACTCAAGGTGCTCTCGAACTAAGCTAAGGTGCTCTCGAACTGAGCCTAGATGGGCTCTGATTGAGCCCAGGTGGTCTCTGATTTAGCCCAGGGTGGTCTCGGACTGACCTAGATGATCTTGGATTGAGCCCAGGTGGTCTCTGACTGGGCCCAGGTGATTTCGGACGAGCCCAGGTGCTGTCGGACTGAGCCTCTTAACGGACGTTCTGATGTCGAAGGAAGATATGAGCACTTTTGCACATCTGTCGAGAATAGTGTGATGGTAGCTGCTTGCAACATATTCTCTGTATATTGCCAAAGGTGAGATGAGGCCTCACTCGCATAGCTGCCAGAATCAGTGGTCGGTAGTGCCTTTTGGGAATCGCCAAGCGACCGGGGGGAATCTGATGGCTGGCTAATTGTAAAATACGTTTTATCGGATTTGCCTTTCCATTCCGTGGCAACATCCGCGAACGGCGCGGTTGCTGCCAAGTCGGGTCTTGAGCCCTGAATATGCACTATCTATTTGAAATTCGCCGATTTGTTTATGGACGGGGTATCGGTGCCGGCGCTCGGTGTTGATTGAGCTGCTGTATCAACAAGATAGGATCAAAAACTGAATACGATCATTGGAGTGACATTGGGGGAGGGGTCGTGTTTGTCGTGACTGATGACGAAATTAGCTGGGCGGCGAGCCGTTACAGCACCAGTGATGCAACACCAGCACTGGACATTGCTGGACATTGCTTGCACCAGCACTGGACATTATCCAGGCCTGCAGCACTGGACATTGCTGCCGGCCTGGATAATGCAGGTGCGCTGGGAATGCAGAAAACAAATGTTGCCCGACAACCTGCGCGGCCGACACGGGTTACAGCAGTGACGCGCCTGCGCCGTCGACAGGCTCCGGCGCCCAAATGATCGAGTCGCTGCTGGTGAACCCCTACGAGATCGACGACGTGGCCGACACCATTCACCGCGCGCTCACGATGGACCTAGACGAGCGGCGCCTGCGCATGGCCTGCCTGCGTCGCCGGGAGAAGGAGAACGACGTCACACACTGGTTACGCACCTTCCTCAAGGTAGAACACATACCTTGGCACTAGTTTTGCCTTGCCTTGCAAAGAAGCTATGGTGTACGTTTCTTAAATCTTCACTTACCATCACTGGCAACGGTTCTTCCTGTGTAAATACTCTGCCTGTTCACAGATTGGCCAGCACAGTGGTTACATTCATATCTGTCACTCCAGTTGCGTTCCTTCTGCCTCAATTTATGATATCTTTCACGACACTATAAGAGCACTGGCTGCACATTTCGAACAAGACTGAAATCCCCGCCGCTCTGGCCACCAGTCATACCCTTAAGAGATTTAGCACTTCCGCCGCTCTGACAACCATCTGTACCCACAAACGACTGGATCTCCCTTCGCCTCGACGATCACTCCTCACATAAAAGATGGCGTTTCATGCTGATCTGACGACTACTTCCTATCTCAGGAGATGGGCACCCTCCGCATGGAGGACGGCGACAGCGTGCGGCCCACGCAACTGATGCCGGTCAGCATCCAGGACTTCGATGACTACCTGCACAGCTACATCAGTCCGGGCGACAAGGTGGCGCTCCTGATGGACTACGACGGCACGCTGGCGCCCATCGCCGAACACCCGGACCTGGCAACCATTCCTGCCGAGACCAAGAGCGTGCTCCAACGACTGGCCAACATCAGCTCCGTTAACATCGCCATCATCTCGGGCCGCAGCCTCGACAACGTGCGCGAGATGGTCGGCATCAGCCAGATCACATACGCCGGCAACCACGGCCTGGAGATCCTGCACCCGGACGGCACGCGGTTCGTACACCCGGTGCCGTCAGAGTACGAGATGCACCTGCGCGACCTGCTGCAGGCGCTGCAGGAGCGCTGCTGCCACGATGGCGCCTGGATCGAAAACAAGGGCGTCATCCTCACCTTTCACTACCGCGAGGTGCCCGTCTGCAAGCGCAGCGCGCTCGTGACCGAGGCGAAGGTCATCTTCCAGAAGTACGGCTTCTCGCCGTCGCAGGCCAAGTGCGCGATTGAGGCGCGCCCGCCCGTCCGGTGGAACAAGGGACGCGCCTCCATCTACATCCTGCGTACACTGTACGGACTCGACTGGCAGGAGGGAATTCGCGTGCTGTTCGCCGGCGACGACGACACCGACGAGGACGCCATGCGCGTGTTGAAGGGCATCGCGGTGAGCTTCCGCGTGACGGCATCGTCGTCGGTGCGCACGGCGGCCAACCGCCGGCTGCCCAACACCGACTCGGTGCTGATGCTGCTCAAGTGGGTGGAGCGGCGCATGGGCGGGGGCCGACCGCGCCGCGCCACGCCGCCCTGCAACTCGTCGCCGCCGCGCCTCCAGTACCAGATGTCCATGGAGGAGAAGGAGATGCAGGCCATCATACAGACCGGCACCGGCCGACTGCGCTCGCTCAGTCAGACCAACAGCCCTGCGGGGCCCGTCGTGCCGAACGGGGCGTAGCAGCCTCCGTTTCCGGAGCTCCGTCGCCAGCCGACAGTTGGCCGTAGAGACTCGTCAGTAGGGTGGGAGGCGTCCCGTGCAGGACCCGTTAGGTGCGCGAAAGGAATGCAGTGCGTCTGGGCGGCCAGCTTGCTGTATCGTTCGGGACCAGCTCGTGCGCGCCGCGGTCGTGGTGCACGTGTCGGAATGTCTACGCAGAGCCGTGTAGGCATGGGTGTGCCTCAGCCAGATCTGTGGGACAGTTGTGGAAACGCCAACTGTGGCTGTGGGGATACCAGCAGCGCTGCGGGACGGGCTGCGGGAATATCTGCCGTGGTGCATTTGTAGCGGCATCAGCGGTGACAGAGGTATCAGTTGCGGTACAGCCGCAGCGCTATTCGGCTGTAGAATACGTGCTGAGGACCAGATCTCACAAGATCTTCCAGATCAGACCAGACATGTGTGACAATTTGGCTGTGCCAATCGACCCACCACTTAGTGGGGCACTGATCCGAGAAGCTACCCGGAATAGCAGGGTGGAGAACCCTTGTTCACCTGTTCTGCACCGGCACCCGAAGTGAAGTTTTGGTGCGCCATTTGCTTTTCTTGGAGTGTTACGATACGAGGCATAAATGTGGCTCGGGAAAAGAATACCACACAGATTTTGGGGTTAAAAGGCCCGGATCTGTGTGTTTATGTTTCGATGCTTAATTGCGCATGTGCGTTTGCGCTTGCACGACCAATGGCGTTTCAGCTTTGTGTATAAAACTGTTGTCTGCCGCCGCCCAGAGTGAATTTTGGTGTATCAGAATGTTAAATATGGGGTAGCTCTGAAGTACTGGTTGCTTACACCCAGACTGATTAGAGTTCGCTTAGTCAGCTAATTTGACTGGCCAATGCAGCTGCGTGTAGCATACATGGGTGGAGAAGGAACACGCGCGCATTGTAATCACGTTTATTGAAATAAACGACTGAAGTGTGTATAGCTGATGTTTCAGATCGGTCTTCAGGGCGAAACTTATAGGCTGCACAATTGTTTGTCGATATACAGACCACGAAGATCAGAACACCTATCAAAACATTTCTGATCAAGTATTGGAGCTATTCGCATCTAGTGCGGTTTACCACTTGCCAAGAGAATAAATCATACGAAGAGATGGACTGGAGACATCCTGGCTGGTGAACCAATGCGCAACAAATATATATATATATATATATATATATATATATATATATATATATATATATATATATATTTGTTGCGCATTGGTTCACCAGCCAGGATGTCTCCAGTCCATCTCTTCGTATGATTTATTCTCTTGGAAAGTGGTAAACCGCACTATATATATATATATATATATATATATATATATATGACATATTTCAGACATGGAGTTTGTGCATCATCAATATCGCTATTTTTCATTCTGGATGAAGCATAAAAGTCGAGTATCAGTGGTTTGACTCGCAATATTGAGCACATTGGGCACTTGTCCCGCTCTTCCTCAAGTAGATGAAAGAACGCGACGAATGACAAACCTTTTTCTCGCATGGGACGGTTGGCAGAGTCCTCACCGGTAGGTACCGGTAGACGGTAGTTTTAATACGGACATTACGCTTTCAGACAATTTCACTGACATTACATTTTCACACAACACTTCCGCAATTGCGTTTTCATTTGCTCACGCAGTGACGTCACAATAGTGAATTCATAGTGAGGTTGTTGGCGCAATATAGCCTAGCAGTCGAATGCGAAAAACAACGAATGCAAGGTTCCTTCCACAGCGGTGCAGGCCACCCCTTTGCTCATCCCAGCCATGGACCACTGAAAAGCACACAACACCTAGCGTGTCATAAAGTCCCAAAGTGATCAAGCTTAATAAGAGCCACAGGGAGCCATCTGAGTTGAGTATATAAGATATAAATATTGAGAGTATATATAAGAAACTTCACGAGAGTTCAGTAATAATTGGACGAGTAGAAGGGCACCGACATGCCTCAATCAATACCATATGCCCGATCCAAATGAACTATCTACCTATACTTATCTAGTTCCGTTCACTTAATAATGCATAACACACCCCTCCACAGCCATCCCCATCAATAATTTGCAAACTCCTTCATCCATGCCAGTTTAAAGGAGCCTGCATAGCGCACACCTATTTTGATAAATATCACCTCATGCACCACTAATTAGAACTTCAGAGCAAGATTTTCCAACGTAAGCAATTTACCCCACCCTATTTTGACATTCACTCAATGAGGAGCTTTCTACTATATCAGCAGGCAGCCTATTGCATTTATCAACCATCCTTTGACTAAAACTATGGTGGCGTTTAGCTGGCCAACACCTTGACTTCCATCAGTTTCATCACTATTTTTAGCCACTCCTACTAGCTTGATGTCATCAACAAATGAAACAGCCTATTTCTCAGCCCTGCCTCAATGCTGGTCAAACACGATGATATAACGAAGTGGACCTAGAAGATAGCACTGTGATACTCCATTCAGAACATCATTCCATTCAAATTTATATTAATTTAATACTACCATTCATTTCCTTCCTCTTCATCATGCTTCGATCTGATCTAGAACTTTTCATCAATCATGAGCTGTTTTAGTTGGTGAAGTAAATGTCCGTGTGCGATTTTATCGAAAGCTTTGCAAAGGTCCCAGTACACGACATATTCCCTGTTTCGATTATGAACTTCTCTAGTTACACACTCCATGCACTCCAGTGCGTTAGTTTCGCAGGATCTCTCAGATCGAAATCCATGATGAGTGCCTCTTAAGAGGCGGTGCCTATCAAGATGAGTCTGAACATTTTCCTCATCGGTTTTGCTAATACCTTGCAAACTAGTGAGGACAAACTGACTGGCCTGCAATTTCCTACACAAGTTATATTTCCCTTTTTGAAAATTAGTACTACATTTACATTACGCCAATTTTCAGGTTCTTCATAATACTCGAAAGACCGCCTGAAAATGATGCCGGGAGGAACCCCTAAAACTGGAGCACACTCTACGAAGACCCCAGCATATACAGCATCATGTCCTGAAGCCAAATTATACTTTATTTTCTGCAACTGGTTTTCTACAGCCTATGTAGATATTGTAAACCTTCCCACTTATCTCTTTCAATATCTTAACCCTTAGTGGCTTCGCATATACTTGAGTTCTCTTAAGTAAAAACTGATGAGAATTGCTTGCTTGGGGACTTGACCATACCATATTCATGAAGCACTATTATAATTCTAACCCCTCTTGTCCAACACTACATTTTTAAGGTTTAAATTTGTAGAAGCTAAAAAGACGTTGGTGTTTCCTGCTGAGCAGTCCCGAGAAAATAAAATTTCGGCCTGTCTTTCAAATCCCCCTAGAAGGTTAACGCATCTAATTTTATTTCAATCTATTATATGGTTCGCCTCAGAGTTGAAGTTTTCAGCTTCTTAAATGACATCTCTTTCACCCCAACAAACGCTTTACTTCCCTGCTCAGCCATGAAGGGTCCTTAACCTTGTTCAATCTAAGTTGCGCATTGGCAATGAAACTATCTTGACCTTCAAACAGTTTATCCTTTAGTACTCTTCACATTCCGTAAGCATCTAATCCTGACAATAACAATTCCACTTGCATTTCATCCAAAATGACCTTGAACTTATTGCGAATCCACATAGCAAAATTTGGAGTTAATTTCTTCTTGTTTCCCATACTTCCAACATATAAAGAAAGCGTATAATGCTATGACCACCGAAGGTCTATCATTGGCATACATTTTGTAAATGTTTCTCATTTGGAAGCTCTATATCTAACATTTCATTTCCCCATGTAGGTTGAATTATAATTTCAAACAATACATTTTTATCAAAACAAGTCGTTAAGCTTCTTCCTGATTTGTTTAGACCATTAGTTTTGTATTTCTACCCTGTTTGTTGTAGTCCCCCGACAATAGAGTTATTCCATGCACTTTCTTACTTATATCTTGCTGCATCAACCTCCCAGATGGTTCATTCCGATCTGGTGGCGTATCATATGCTCCAATCCTTACCCTGTTCCGTCCTTCAGGATGATATCCAACCAGAAGGATTCTCCTCTTTCACGTGTTTTGTATTTTCGTGAGGTGCCGGTTTGCCAACGAGGTTTATCTCGATTCGAAATGAATATTGCTGCACAATGCGATATATAATTGAATTATGGCAACAAACATGATATCACATTTGGATATGTTGTCATCGACAGGATGACGTAACTATTAAGTAGTCATATCAGACAACCACGCACTCCACTAGATGAGAAGCATGTGTGACAAAGAAGAAAACAAGCCGCACTACTCACCCGGAACAATCACCTAACGACGTACCAGTCCTGCAAAAGAAAAAAAATGTATGGACTGAGCGAACAAAACGCGGATTTGTTTTTTTCTTCATTGGAACAGGCACTTCTGCCTGCTTGGTCCATTCGAGCCATGAAAAAGTATTCTACTGTACAGTTCAGGCAAAAAATCTTAGAGCAGGTTTGTTTTCCGGAGGAAAACGAAAAGTAGTTTCATGAGAACTGGGTGGGCATCTCCTAATAGCGTAGGCAAAAAAAAAAGGAAGTTGGCGTGCTCGGCAGTGGGAATAGTCGGCCAGCGTTTTTCGATGACCATGGTATTGCTGACAATGAAGGACATGTGCAACAGTAATATGGGTGTTAGTGCATGAAGGGCATGAAGACCGAGGTGGAGGAGTATATGGAGCAACGATGTGTGAGGAAATTATTGGAATGCATCCGAATTAAACAATGTCCATACTTTTCACTGACCACCAAACTGGACTCCCGTCCGGAAAGACGGAATATGGAAAATTCGCATGGAGGTGGGCGAAAAAGTCATTCATGATGATGTTAATTAAAACGAACGATATGCAGCTCCATGTGGCAACCCGTTATGCATAGAAGGTGGATAGGAAATGGCTGACCTGTACCTGAGCTGGAAATGACGCGAACCAGATAGAAAACCTATTAAACATGGAGCTAGTTATCCACGCTGATTTAATGAATACTGGAAGTTAATGCATGTTTGAAAACATTACCATCAGCATTGCTAATGTTTAAAATACTGTGAAAGGGAAAATGGCGACTACGCACACTGTGAGTATATGTTTGCACCGGCCCCAGTTGATTTAATTGAGTTGAGTTGATTCAACCAGGCAATCATGCAAGTGCTGAGCGCCTTTGTAAGCAGAAACATTCCTAACGTTATTTATACGTGCTTTGAGATATCGTTGGCCACGCATGCCACTCGACAAGTGTAAAGTCGTGGTGTGGTTGAGAATGCGCTCGTGAAGATAGTCAGTCACACAGGGATCACCCAGGGATCATTAGCTCGAAGCAGAGGATGACGTCATCCATCCGACGTCACGGACGTACAACGGACATAATGAGCAGCGTACTGCAAAACACGTACTAATTCGCAAAATATGTCATTCGTAGACGAATTGCAAAACACCGTACTAACCTCACAAAATCCTGCATGTAAGCATGCTAACCACTACCACGAACTAACATGCCACATCCGGCGTGATACGCCGATGTGGACAAATACTTCCTTGCCCGTGCGGTAAGAAACTGTCGACGCTTTTCGACAAGAGTAGGCTAATGTCGGCACCCTAGCACCCTGGCCCTCGGGTCCCACCCCGCCCTCAGCAACTTAAAGTTACTTTAACATAAGACCCCTTTAACATAAATGTGCACTTGCCATAAACCTGGTTGCAACATCCATCAGCTTTAAATGTGGCGCAATTGGCCACTCTGGTCCGATACGCCTCTAAACACATTCCTCCTCCCGTAAGTGGTCGGCTGATTTGGCTGATGCAACGCGTCCATGGAAATCCAGAACGGCCACATGCAGACCTATTTACGTTCCTTTTCAGGCATATCGTTAGATCAAGTGTTTATGTGATGCAATGTCAGACCAAGCCTTCGTGACGCACTACACACTACCAGGGGCGGTCCGAGAAACCGAAACGGGGTGGAGCAGAAAAATCGCCATGCACCACCACCGGAAAAACTCTAGATTTCGGCCAATTTATATTTCGGTTCACAAAATTCGTGTGTGTTTTCTCCCTCCTTCCGAAGGAAATAACTGATAATCTTAGTATCATCTTCTTTCGAGACCTCTCAGTTGCACGTATGACAATTACTATCACACTGGAGGAGAGATAAAGTAATTTATTCACATATTAAAAGCCAACTTGGCGAGGTTAGCTTCTTACACAGTTTTGCTGACATCCATCTAGTCAGCAAACATTTAAACGGCTCAGATCAATTTCAGCTTCATTTGTAGATTTGTTATAGAAATATCCTATGACACGCTGCGCAAGCATGGGTAAAATACAATTCTCAAGTCGTAAGATAAGGAAACGCCAGTCACTTGAAAACCATTTAACTCATCTGGGACTCATGAAGAAACGCTGGACTCTATGGCTCCTTCTTGATAACATGTAACTTTCTCTCACATGATAGAAGAAAATAGAGTTCGAAGCATTTTATCATGCAAAGTTGTTATGATTGATGACTGCATTTATGGGCACAAGACTGTTATCCATGAAGGTTATGAAGCGCAGGGTATTAGATACACACCTGGATATGCACGGAATTTAAAATGTATTTGGTACAATAAACTGACATAATTAGACGAGAAAAACTCCGTGGCTGTCAACGACGGTTGGCGAAGGCACCTCGTGATGTAAAATGTAAAATGTATTTGGTACGTGCTGCCTCGTGGGTAGGCAAATTTTCATCACCAATGTTTGTAAGTTATGCCTACCCGTCTTTCCGGTCATATCTTCACACCCCGTCTCGCGGGAGGGGGGGTCGAAAGGGACCCCCTATAATCTCCAAACTAAGTGTCGCACGAGAACGAAAGAGGCGTTATCGGAAAGCGCTCGATGATCAGAATCAGAATCAGAATCAGAGCTCTACAACGAATCAGAAAAGGAAAGCGAAATCGACCAGGACCATACAATTTTTGGCCACCCATAAATGATTTTTGGGGAAATTAAAAATTTTGAGTCTTCAAACTCTTGAATTTTCCTTCTCTAATGCGCAGTGAAACGAAAAACATCGTTCGAAGTCAGCTTGGACGAATAGAAAATGCATACGTCAGCCAAAATCTTCGATTTGAACTCCAATGGGCAAATATGCAAAGCTAATAAGTAATCAAAAAACGGTAAAAATCCGTTTGTGCGTTTTGTTGCATTCCCTAAGATGAGTAAATACTGGAAGTTGCATTCAAACATCGCTATCATTTAAAACGTGACGACTGATTGAACGTTCTGTTTAGGTGGCCTCACTAGACCTTTACCAACTCGTTGACCCCAGAGGACCTGACTTCAAAATTTTGACACAACATGTAAAATGTATGTGGGAAAAGTATGTCAAATTACGATGCACAAGGGAGCGCCGTTCATTTACTATCCGCGGAAAGCCTTGGGGGGGGGGGGCGGTAACGACCCCCCGAGACGGTGCGGGTTAAGGAAGACAAACTGGGAAGTCAGGGGTAAGCTTACCACGTGTTCGGTTTGGGGGAAGGAACAAAGTGATCTTCTCCCCTGAGGTTGTTCCAAAGCATCAGAAAATGTGAGGCGCGCATGGCATTGAAACCTTAATTAGCAAGAAGAACATTGATTGGTGGATCTTGTATTGGTAGTCTCATCTTGATATCGCTAAGTCGCTCAGCTAGCTAGATGAGGCCGGTCAGCCCATCACTTCTCAGAGGTGCAATGTGTGGAAGTAATATCAAGATTCAGCTCCAATTTACGGTCATTTACCCAGTAACTTAGGCGAACAAAAATCACACTAGAATGTAAAATACATCTGCTTTGGAGTTTTCTTAGTCCTTGACACCGCTTGCGTTGCATTTATAATGATATTTTCTGACAAAATGTTTGTTTTTTCTTCCAGGGAGGATCCAAGGAGGATCTCACAAACTCAGGGAGGGTTCCCCGGAGTGGAGACCCCTCCCCGGAGTCTCCACCCACGCTAGATTCAGATATGTATGGTGAAGGCAAATCCATGTTGCATATATAATTCACTATCCGCAGTATTTTACATGATACCTACACGACAGGCATTGTAGATATCCATTACGTACATTCGAACAGGGAAAATAGTATCTCTGTACAATGTACATTTTGATGAAAATAGTGATTATTACTAGACGACTACAATTCATAAGAAGGGCAATTCATGAGATAAAAAAATGCAATAAATTATAAATGTCATAAACAGGGGTTGTTTTATATACTTTTGATGAGCAAGTAGCCCTTCAATGTTGGCTTTACCCTAATAATTTCAGCTTTCAACACTGGATCCTATGGAGTGTGCCCACTCCCATTCATTTCGATTTGACCATTTCCTTCATGTACTCCCCCCCCAGAATAATTGTACATAGATCAACAACTATGGTCATAAGCAAAGAGAAAATGCGCAAATGGATTGGGATATCCGAAGTAATTTGGAGATAATTTAGTGTCAAGACGCCAGATTGTAAATCATAGCAAACGTCTCGACGAGACGCGGCAAAAACATTCGCACCGAATTCCACCGGAAGGGCGAAATTCCGAAAAACATGATGTAGGAAAATCAACGGGCGTAAAGCAAAGTGCCATTTCTACATAAGCACATCTCTCACATCGAATCGACACGAAAATGTGCATCGACATCATTAAAGCGCAAATAACTTTCCTCACTTTCCACACTATTTCGAGCTGCATGGAACACTGAACTGAATTCGCCAGCAACTTTTTACGTGTAAGCAAATTTGGCAGCTGTCGACTAAGACAAATGTGGTGCACTCTGTTACTTAGTGGTCCTGTGCTATTGCGATTTTCATCTCTGTGAGATTTGAAGTCGTGTGTTAAGTGTCAGTGACATATTGCCCCGCCCTCACCAGGTACCAAACCCCATTAAGCAATACGGCGATACCGTGTGCAGTGGTTTCAACAGCAATGACACCGACACGTGCCATTTCCAGATCCGTGCCTCCATGTCTCTAGGCACCCGTAACGGACAACCGTCCCCATGTCGGCACCTTACCTCAGTGCTGCATCTCACCGGCCTCGCCGCTCAGTCTCGTCGGCACCTTACCCCAGTGCTGCATCTCACCGGCCTCGCCGCTCAGTCTCGTCGGCACCTTACCCCAGTGCTGCATCTCACCGGCCTCGCCGCTCAGTCTCGTCGGCACCTTACCCCAGTGCTGCATCTCACCGGCCTCGCCGCTCAGTCTCGTCGGCACCTTACCCCAGTGCTGCATCTCACCGGCCTCGCCGCTCAGTCTCGTCGGCACCTTACCCCAGTGCTGCATCTCACCGGCCTCGCCGCTCAGTCTCGTCGGCACCTTACCCCAGTGCTGCATCTCACCGGCCTCGCCGCTCAGTCTCGTCGGCACCTTACCCCAGTGCTGCATCTCACCGGCCTCGCCGCTCAGTCTCGTCGGCACCTTACCCCAGTGCTGCATCTCACCGGCCTCGCCGCTCAGTCTCGTCGGCACCTTACCCCAGTGCTGCATCTCACCGGCCTCGCCGCTCAGTCTCGTCGGCACCTTACCCCAGTGCTGCATCTCACCGGCCTCGCCGCTCAGTCTCGTCGGCACCTTACCCCAGTGCTGCATCTCACCGGCCTCGCCGCTCAGTCTCGTCGGCACCTTACCCCAGTGCTGCATCTCACCGGCCTCGCCGCTCAGTCTCGTCGGCACCTTACCCCAGTGCTGCATCTCACCGGCCTCGCCGCTCAGTCTCGTCGGCACCTTACCCCAGTGCTGCATCTCACCGGCCTCGCCGCTCAGTCTCGTCGGCACCTTACCCCAGTGCTGCATCTCACCGGCCTCGCCGCTCAGTCTCGTCTGGACGGTACGCGCGCGAGAGGACGGTGGATGAGGAAAGCCTAGCGAGACGATTGTGCTGTGTTGTGGCCCTAAAATGACATCTAACAAGTTGTAGTGTTCTGCTTTGTTGGGGGTCACGGAGGTTATCCTCAGCCAGGAGACTGATGATAGGTGGTATACAATGTGCTCCGGTGATGACGCGTAGCACGATATTTAGTATGCGTTAGAGTGCTGTGATGTGTGAGGGAGATGTTTGATTGAAGATGAAAGCATTGCATTCCATTTTGTTTATTTATTGGTTGGTTCACGACACACTTTATGCACATTCACGGCTAATGGCGCCACCCACACTGTTTCGCCGGTGGGCCGCGGGATTGGGAAATGTCCTGAGTGGCGCTAGAGTCGAACCCGGGACCTTTGGTACCTATAGCCCGACACCTTAACCAAGCATTGCATTCCAGGATTGAGCGAATCAAGGAAGTGCAGTTGCCCGATCTGCACCCCAGTGTCGACGTAAGATGCGGCGCATGATATTTAGGATTTTTTTCACAGCGCTGTTCAATAGAAGTATATAATATGAGCGCAAAAGTAGAGTCCTTTGTCTAGGACACCTCTAAGATATATGAAAGTAGTTTGGTGGAGTATAATTTGGTCGCGACATTATGGCACTGGGGAGGGTGGAATATATGTGGCAAGCGCAGAAAAAAATCAACTCCATCCCTAGACTGGAGGAATATCAAAACAATGTTTGTTTTGTAGCACGCAATGCTAAGCTATTGCTGTACAACCCTGTGAAAGGTACCACGTCTGTAAGGACAGGTTAGACAGGTAGGTGCGCCCGCCCGTCGGGCACGCTTGCAAGTTCGATTGCGCTTTTAGCCAGTTATAGACATGTGGAATGATTTTCCGGAGGGCATTCGACATTGTATCCGCCAATGCTTTACATACATGCTTTCAACGATGCTGCTCGACGGTGGCCAGCGAGCCTACTAGCGCCACCAGCGGCGCCAGTGGTGCCATCTGCGGTGGCAGTGGCACCACCTGCCACGGGAGCCGTTCGTAAAGACATAAAGACATAAAGACATAAACGATTAGCGCAACTATGAGCCACAAGGGCCCTTCTTGGTTGCACTCTGTACACTCAACCAGTTGCCCACCAAATCTGTCAATCAGCCCTCCCTGTAATACTTAAAAGCAAGCCCTCTATTTTTATAATGATTGTCTATGCTGTTTTAAAAAATGTTCAATGTGCTGCTACTCACAATGGTTTCTGGCAGCCCGTTCCAGTGTTCTACTACCCTGTTGGTGAAGAAAGTCTATCTTAACCTTTTCTGCTGTGGTTAACATTAATTTTGAATTTATGGCCTCTAATTGCATCATTTCTGTTAAATTCAAACATTTCCCCCAGATATCCCCTCTCCAGACCATGGACAAATTTAAAGACCTTGATGAGATCTCCTCTCAGCCTTCTATATCTCAGTGAAAACATATTCAATTTCTTCAATGTTTCCTCATATGCCAGTTTGCCTATACCATTAACCATTTGTGTAGCCCTCTTTTGTACTCTCTCTAAAAGCCAACAATCTTTTTCATAGCTAGGAGACCAAGCTTGGATGCAGTATTCCAAATGTGACCTGACATATGCACAGTAAAGCTTCCTGATGACTTCCTCACTTCTGTATGATACATTCCTATTTATTGCCCCAAGCATTCTCAGTGCCTTCTTCCTGGGTTCCTTGGTCTGTTCTGATGCCCCCAATTTTGTGTTTAGAATAACACCTAAATCCTTCTCCTGTTGAGTCATTGATAGCACTTGGCCACCCATCAGGTATATGGAGCCTTCATATGCTGCTTACCTACATGCATGATTTTGGACTTATCAAAATTGAATTTCATTTGCTACTCTTCGGTCCACTTCACAATTTCGTCTAAGTCTTTTTGCAGCGAGATATCCTCATTTTGACCTGTTATTGCCCTAAGGACTTTCAAATTATCCGCAAATTGCAAACCTTTACTGCTTAGGCCACTTTCAATGTTATTTACAAATATAATGAACAATAGTGGCCCAAGTACTGACCCCTGAGGGACTCCACTAAGAACATTTTGCCATGATGATTTTGTACCACTGAGCATCAATCTTTGCTGTCTATCTGAAAGCCACAACTCTATCCATTTTAAGATGCTACCTGCAATACCATGGGCCTGAAACTGCATCATTAACCGTTTATGGGGTACCTTGTCAAAGGCCTTACTAAACTCAAGATATGCCACATCAACCTGATTTCCCTGATCGAATTGTTCTGTGGCGAAGTTAAAAACGTCCAATAGATTTGTGAGACACGATCGTCCTTTTCTAAACCCATGTTGAGTATCTTAAATCAATCTGTTTCCTTCCAGATAACTAACTATTATATCCTTGATAATTGATTCGAGTACCTTGCAGACTAGGGATGTGAGACTTACTGGCCTATAGTTGTCAACTTTCCCTCTTTCTCCTCCCTTGAAAATAGGAAATATATTTGCCCTTTTCCAATATGTTGGAATTTCATTTTGTGAAACTGATCTACAAAATATTATACTAAGTGAAAATGCCAGTTCCTTTTCAGCTTCCCGCAATATCCTAGCATAAATTTCATCAGGCCCTGCTACCTTGTTTCGCTTTATTTTCCTGATATGATTGTAAACAACATCACTATCAATGAAACCAACATCATTTATCAGATCACATGTCACTGAACTATGGTGTACGTTCGGCAGATTGGTCATATCTTCCAATGTAAACACTGATTTGAACTGATTGCTCGTGATGGTCTCTTCATGAATACTGGCTTGTAGGGTAGGATGGCCCTTGTCTGTCTTGTCCCTATAGAATAGCCCTACCCTAGAAAAAATTCCATTAGGAATTTCCTAATGGTCTTGCCCCTTGGAAATCGGAACATTCCGAATGGTCTAATGGTCCTGATGGTACCTAATGGTCCTAATGGTACCTAATGGTCCTGATGGTTCCTAATGGTCCTGACGGTATCTAATGGTTATAATGGTACCTAGTTGTTTCCTGATGATTCCTGTGATCCTAATGGACCCTCATGATCCAAATATTCCCTGGTGGTTTCTAGTGGTCTGAATGGTGGCCTTTCTAGGAGAAATATATATTGATATTGGAAACAGTTTTTGGATGTTTACCTTCGATCAATCGTGGGACAAATTCCTTTGTTTTATTTCATGCCTAAGGGCAACACGCAACGCTATGACTTTTACAGCGTTTTGCCGTATCTGCTGCACACACATATACATATAAGTAAGCATTTCTCAACACTGCGCCGCCTGATACAATGCACCACGTTAAAATCGGGCGTTTAATCGGGTCCATAAATCAATGCCAACTACTGGAAGTGTTGGGTATTGCTTTCATACTTATTGATAGGGGTTCAGGCAGTAGCCATACTTTTGAAACCATCAGTATGGGAGTCAGCTACGGAATCGAACAGTGCCAAAGTTCTGCGCACAGCACGGTAAAGTTCTACCAGCTTCCAACGATATATTCCACAACATACGGATGGATGGCATAAATTGCGGTCTTTTCCTATCACAACCAGGCCAAAATCAAGGCGTGTGGCACGACTGTTCGGCGCGAGAAGCGGAGTGACCGTGGCTCAGCTTCTTTCTGCATTTCTGGTGCAGCAGGATACTTCAGTTTTCTGCGCAGGTCGTGTTTTTTATTCAGGAACCTGGACACCTTTCGTTCCACAAGCGCTCTGTAGTCAGCCGATCTCCTGGTCGGTTGCAGGTGTCTTTTTAGTTCATGTGTGGAAAACAGTTCGCCTGAAATATAACATGATATATAAACTGTACGGCCATTAATGCATGTGCAATTAAGTGTTGTTAATCCAGGGTTTTTGCTTCATAACGGTTACAAGGGCGATCACCGTAAGGAATAAAGCTATGACTGCACCCACGTTGGAACTAACAAAAACAAAAACACTAACATATATATAGCCTATAAACAAATGAAATTTGAAAAGGGCCAATGCGCCATCTGTAAATGGGACCACGGGACTATTCCATTAATCTACAGTGGGGAAGAAGATCGGAGAGGTTCGGGGAGACTCGATCAGGAAATGAATGGAACAGCGGGCAGACATTTCGGGAGATATGAACTTATGAGCTGCTTACGGACTGATCTTGTCTTCCAATAGTGCTCTGGGTTTGTTGGGTCTCGATTCATTCTCACCTTGTCCTTGAACAGCAGCGGGCACTTCGTGCTGGAATGCATGGTTCAGCTCCTGCAGCTGCTTGGCATAATCCTGAAGAGCCTCTTTGTTGCTCTCGAGGAGGGTGACCTGCTGTTCCAGCTGAGTAACCTCCTCATTCTGCAGGAGTCTGAACTTCTTGTACCTATCAGAAATTGATTATTTGGGTTTAGGGATGCCCCGACAGGAGGGTCATTTGGCGCCCAGTACCTATTAGATACACAACATTAGTAATGTCATTGCGATAAAGGACCTAGTGTCATTTGAAGACATGGGATAGTGATGATTGAAACTTCCAGGAGAAATTAGCATTAAAGGTGAAAGTAATCAAACATCCTTCCTCACAACCATACAAGTGCTATATATTTTGATGGGTTATTGCTAACTTTCCTTGATTCTGGGGGGGATTTGGGGTTGTCCTTGTTTTGGTTTCGATACAACTTGGCGATGCCCCCAAATTAACAACTTCCATCCATCCAAAAAATATGATGACCCCATCAATCAGCATCTCTCTCTTGAGTTATGTGGACGGCTATGGATCCACATACACACAACACGCACACTGTACACTGACAAAGTGTAATTTAACATTTTACATGGCTGCGGCAAGCACAATCAGCTGGCTACATTCGCTAGTGACCAGCAAATTATAGTTCGTTTTCTCTACTTACCTTTAGGAAATACTATACATGAATTATATATATTGGTGTCCAAGCCAGATGAAAGTTCAAATACGTCGTGTAGAAATGAAATGATTATTGTACTGAAGTCATATTTTGAGAGAAATGTGGTATCAGGATGAAACGCAATGATCTTTTCTCCATCCAGTTGTATATTTGGAGCATATCTGAACTTCTTCATTGCAAGCATATCTAAGAAGCATCACAACTTAACACTGGTGAACTGTGTTCACACATTCCTTGGTACCTGCTGAATCTTTGGAACCACTACGGGTTAAATACCCCTAATTTTTTTATTTTAATTAAATATACTTACTTGGCTTGCTTTTCCAGTGGTTGATGGATATCATCTGGAAGTACAGAGGTGCCACCAAAGATACCTTCATCAGAGGCGGCCTAGCACCTTTTGGCCGACTGATCAGTCTCGTCAGGCTGGAGCTGCTGCTGCAGAATATACACAAATAATTACAATCATGCAGATTAGTGAGCTCTTAAGGTTTTTGGTGCACCAACAGCTCTGGCTATATACCCAGTACTCATGATTATCACGCATTTCACTACTGCAACAGCAATGATGCATCTAGATTCTGTAAAAATAGCCAACACACAAAAATGAACTTGTATGCTGATGTGCAGAAAGGAACATTGAAAACAAAATTTTAGCAGAATACACCACATAGTCACATCGTCCTTGTGATATGTCCACTCAATGAAGCTAGCATAGATGGCATACAGTGGGAGGAGAATCAAGGAATATCTAATCATATCTCACATACATCTTACTTTAGGGTACATATTTAAATTGTCACAAAAAACTTCATGCAATTGTAAAATTCAAAATATTTTGTTTGGTCTTTTGAATGCATCTCAGAGTCACCTTTGACATGATCAGTGCTTTGTATTTTGATAGACAAAGGTGGATTGCTTACAACATTTGAACATTGGATAGCTTGTTCATTTTCATGTTTAGTACACCGTGCAATTACCGGTTCAACCACACAAAATCAGCAGTAGTTATTTGTTGCATGGCGTCTTAAGTGTTCAGACGTACATACATCTTCCCAAATGTACATAAATCAGTAGTTACTTTCACTAGGTGCCAAAGGCAAGCGATTTGTCATTTGATCGTTGCCAGAAGTTAGTGGTCTTCTTTAAGAAACACTATCAAATGAAACGTGTGCAAAAAAGCACACCGAAATTACCACTTACCAGTCAGTTTTAGTACTTGTGCTGTATAACGGTCCGCTGGATCCGCCGCAAGCCTCTCTACATGACCCGGACTGGCGCAGATGGACGTAAATCGTACTTACTCCTAGGTCCGAAGTCTTGTATATCACTAATGTGAACTACCTTTCTCAAATTATCTTTTAGGTCCGATATGTATGCATAAATGGCAAATCACCGTGATCGGTGCTTCAAAGAAAACCAAACAACTGCAGACTAGCGAACCTCCAACAACAACCGCACAAACCGCCACTAGAGGAAATTGGCATGCTAGTGATGGATAAATATATGCGCAATAGAGATGGATATGTGAAGATAGGCGGTTCCGTAGAACCACTTTTCGCCTGATAACGAAATATCCTAGCATAGCTGTAATGTATTTCAATTATTTCAATTCAATTCAATTCTTCGAATTATTTCAAACCTGTATTTAAAGTAAATTAATTATTTGATTGTATTCCTAATGGTCCTAATGGTACCTAATGGTCCTGATGGTACCTAATGGTCTTGATGGCACCTAATGGTCCTGATGGTACCTAATGGTCCTAATGGTACCTAATGGTCCTGATGGTACCTAATGGTCCTGATGGTACCTAGTGGTACTGATGGTACCTAATGGTCCTGATGGTACCTAGTGGTCCTAATGGTGCCTAGTGGTCCTAATGGTGCCTAGTGGTCCTAATGGTACCTAGTGGTCCAAATAGTTCTGATGGTACCTAATGGTCATAATGGTACCTAGCAGTATTCATGGTTCCCTAAGTCCAAAAATAAGCAGACGCGGAAAGTTTCATTAAAATATCTGTATCAGTTAAAGCTTGACGATTGGTTGAACGTTTTTTAGATGACCTCACTTGACCTAGACTAACTCGTTGGCCCTAGATCACATGACTTCAAAAGTTTGACACAACATGCCCAATTGATGTGGGAAAAGGTATGCCAAATTTCGGCGCGTTGCCGCGATAATGAATTCTTCCACTATCCGCGAAAAACCCCCCCACCACGAGACGGCGCGGGTTATAGTTCGCCAGGTGAACTTTGGATGCATTCATTCTGAGAAGCGAATTCGCCGATCCCGACTAAGTTCATCACATTGTTGTGTATTTTGTCATCATAATCCCCTAAGCAAAACTTCTTAAAGTTTAACATTTTGTTGTGGAGAGATATTTTGGTCCCCCTTCATGTCGCTTGGAGGGGGAGGGTCATGGACCCCGTGTCTCTATCCCCAAGATACGCTAGAATGTAGGTCCTGTGAGATTTTCCGAGGAAGCATGAAACAAATTTCACGGCAATCTATGTATGTCTAAAGACTGCCATCAAAACCATTCAGAATATTTTTCCACTAGGAAAGCGACACAACCACCAGATTCCGAATGGAAACTCCGATCGGTCTGGTCAGAATACCATTAGGACCATTGGGATCACTACACCATCAGGTAAATTCCATTAGGAAACAGTCAAACCATTAGGGACCATTGAAACCATCAGGAAAATCCTAATGGTTCCTAATGGTTTCTAATGGAACTTTTTCTAGGGTATGCAAATCAGCTTCCTGGGAAGTTATTTTTGTCCCCCGCAGCAAAATTATGGATCTATATCTGTGTGAGGAAATGTGAGAACAATTTGTCCAGCCATGTGGACATGGCTTGGCACGTTCTTGAACATGGCTGGTCCCATGATCCGACCCTGGCGACACTCGTGCGGGATTTGGACATCTAGGGCATTCCGCAACCTGAAGGAGAGCAGGGGCTTTAGCGAACCCTGCGTTCAGGAGGATTCCACCGGCCGTTTAGCCACGCCAACCACAAGGTGAAGTCACCACATTCAAGCCAAGTGGTACATGGGAAAATGAATGTGTACGCAGATAAATGTATTGTCTAAGTAAATAATAGTTTATATTCCAGAACAACAAACAAGCAAAATGTAAAAATTATACCAAAAAGCACCCTCGAGTGTCACGGCAAGTACCTGGACGAACTCCACACCATAGTCGTGGAACTCTCAGAAAGTCACACTAACTTCTCATCGAATGGACGGACCCTTTCCTCGCTCTTTCCTTTGGCTTGCGGACCAAAATGTGACCGGCTCTTCGATAGTAGCTCAATGATTTGCGCTTTGTGCGCGCAGAGTCGCTGTATCAATGCGAGCTGTCCGCGGTGGTCCCTCCTCACGGGCCCACCATACCTCCTATGTGACTTTCAGCGAGACTCTGTGTGGACTGCACACATGCGACCATTGTGGGCTGCTCGCGACGGCCTCGCATCACCGAGCCGCTATGCTTCCAATGAGACTTAGCCGCCGGATCTGCGTCGGCTTCCCTCGTCGGACCATCGCTTCAGCTCGAGTAGCGCCATTGCTGGCACACTGCGCAGTCGTTCGCTGGGTGTTGGGTAAGTAACAAGGAAGCTTGCCGAGGGAGGTGGAGTGTGACGTCGGCCATCCATAAATGTAGCCAGCCATGACGGAGTTCAATATTGGGTGGACACACATAGAAGTGTATGTGGGTGCTTTTCTGAGAGCGACACCGCAGACATTGGTTGTGAGTAAGTTTACACCCCTGGGCAACTAAATGACCTCGCAGTCGGCGCGCCCATAAGCCAAAATAATCAATCAAACACCCTTGGGCAAAATATAACTTGGCATATCGGTATCTACTTGGTCAATTGTTATGCATTATAATCTAGTACGTTTGCATAGTGCGTAAGCATAACCAATGCATTTTTAGAGCTAGAACATATTCAGTTTTTGTTACAATCAGACAAATCGACAGCACGTTCCTTAAGAGTCTCTATATGATGTTTTATTATTGTGTAGAATGAACAAAGGAAAGTTGATAGTGGGAAACATTGGGAAAGTGGGACTTGGTAGACTTGGTAGTGGGAAAACATTGTGGGAACAACTCCTTTAGTGGGAAACATTGATAACAGTTGATACAAGATAACTTTTGTGTGATAAGCATTCACGTAAGAACATATTTGATGTAAACTGCCTTGCTAAAAGTAAAAAGTTGCATGTCACGATTGTCAAACAATCCACCATCCCCAAGCGATGTTCTGTTATGTCATTATATTTCTTTGGATAAACGTGGAGCAAACTTGAAACAAGGTAGTCGGACCTACAATGAGTTTTCAAGCTTGTTTCATGGTTACCAAAGTAGATAGAACAGTTTTGCGTTACATAATCATGGCGTACTGGCATTTAAGGCAATTGTGATCAGGAATTTTTACTTAGCCAAAATCATGGCCCTGTCGCTTTTTGCGAAACTCTGTGCGCCGTGGATTATTGACATTAATTTTTGGGATTACCGACGGAATGTTGAGAATTCTTGGTAGCCCAGGCTCAGCGTGACTTTCAGGGGTTCCGGCCCGACCGTTTGTGGCCTTCGTCGTGATTTTCTTTATCACCAGTACGAATCTTTTGAGCGCGAGCGTGGTTTTCAGGGGGCCAGGTGGGAACTTTTGAGGTCCCAGCGTCCTTTTGAGAAGCCTGTGCGGGACTATTTTGACTCGATGTTATTTTTCGGGCCCCCGGTGCGATTATTTGGGTTCGAGTCTCACCTGTCGCTACTCTTCGCCCGCGGCCAATCGACGTTAGAGATTGGCGACGCTACATGACTCAACGGTCGATGTGTCGTAAAATCAATATTCAACCAACAAACCAGCGATTATTGGGGGCCCAAACGAGACTTTTAAGGAGACTAGCGAATTTTTGTTCTGGAGCTCGACGCGATTCTTGGGGGCCCCACAACTTGTCAGGGGGCAACTGCCCACAATGGCCCTTCTCCATTCGGCACGCCACTGTGCCATGTAATTCTGCAACATAGGCATCCAGGAATAGCTCATCTGTTTCATCACTCACACGTGATTTCAACTCCCAAGTTCTCCAGACAGTTTGAGGACAGTCAAACATCCGCTACATGGATAGACAAGGATGGACTATTAGGCAACAGGGACACAATGAAATTTAGATCATAGTACTTTTGCTACAATACATACATACCTTCTTCCGCAGGTTGAGTTGAAGATGGATGCGCTCCTAAAGTTTGGTCAGGGTTGGAGTTGTAGATGGATGGAGCAGCACTGTGAAGGACATAACATGGTCTAAAGGACCCCTTTCTGTTTACATTAACAACGCAGGCAATGAAGTAGCACTTTCATAAATGGATTTCTACGTTGTCCCGAGTGAACAATATGATCGAGATGGGTTCTTGCGATGTACGTTATAGAAGTAAGGTTATGATGTAGCTTTTAGACACCAGAAGAAATGGTATGGATTCACTCATAAGTGAACCAATACCACAACCTAATAACCATAACCAACATAATGTAATCCAGCATATCACAATCTCCTTTTGGAGAAAAAATACAAATACAATCTAAAAATTGTAAGCAGTATATTTTCCGAAGATTTCCCCAAATATAAAAACCGAACCCGTCCTATCCTAGCCTAACGTCAGCTGCTTTTGAAGTAACCACTTCCGTTCTTGGAACTTTTTGGGAACAACATTTCCACTTGAAAAAACCTAAACTAGTCTAACCTAACCAAACTGGCCTTGTTGTGTTTTAAGGTGGTAACAAGATAAATTTGTGCACACACTTGCCTTCAAACAGCAAAGAAATTGGTTTGGTTTGGTTAAGTTAGGTTAGATTAGTTTTTTTTTAAAGTCGGAATGCTTTTCAAGTTTTCAAGAATGTTTTCCCTAAAAATAAACTTATTTTGTAAATTTGCCATTTATGGTGTTTTTATATTTTGTTCAATTTTCCTTCAGAATACCATGCTTATGAAGGTGACTACGATGATGGGACCACTTATTTTATGTGCAAATGCGTACCTTTCATGCTGTGAGCAAAATTATGTCAAAAAGGGCTTTGAATTAGGGAATGTCATGAAAAAGAAGGTGTAAAATCTAGCCAAACCTACCTTTTGAGAACAATAATTTAAAAAATGCAAGAATGCAAGAAGGCAATGGGCAGGATCAGGTTGATTGGAGAACACACTCTGTGGGTTCCTATGCTAGGACTTGATATCATTGGCGGGGGCAAAGCCAACATTGATGTGGCATTTGTCCCCTCGAAAGTATATATAGCAACACCCCTGCCTGAGCGTCAACCTATGCCCTGCAGGATGGTCGTGCGGAATCAGGGGTGGCCTGCTGATTCAGGGATATGTTCTCATGAACCTGCGCCCCTCCGGGAAGTCTCGAGTGTTCCCATTCATGTTTCTCAACCAGAAGCACCCTTCAGCGCGCTGAAGTACACGCCCGTCTCTGCTAAACGGATTTTCGTTTAGCCCCTTCAGGTATTTTTGAGGGTGCACTTCCTAAGAAATGGCGCCCCCAGACAAATACCCCTCTCCCATGACAATTCCTGGAACCCACCATGATTAGGATATAGGGTGCACACGCGGTGCACGCATGCTGTCAACTACAAACATTCCCAGCGTTACTTCGCAAGCGTGTATGGGGTTATGATTCCATGCCGAATACCGCACAAAGTTGGAAAAACGATGATAGAAGTTAGACATTAAAAGCACAATTACAATATTTTGGAATATTTTTTTCTCCATTTCTGTTTGCTCATCATGAACCAAACATTATTTTCACTACTTATTATCCAAATCTATCCATAACTTTTCATCTTACAACAATTCATTACAGGGCCGAAATGCATGGGAGTGGGCGGCGCGCCCAATCTTTTGCCCATATGCCGCTGCTCCAGCCGGGACCGGCCGGAATAGGACGTGGACCGTGCGGCGAGTCGGCCGTCTAGTTATATATATATATAGAGTTCAATGCCTGATTCCATTGACATAGGGTCTGTTCCCGACCCTGCTACACAAAAAAGAGTAGAGCAACTTGGAGCAACTTGGAGCAGTTCGGATCAGGATCGGTAGAAGCGAGCGCTGGAACGTCTGGAGTAACTTGGAGTAAAAATCAGTTGTTTGTACTTGTATTATGGTTACATATATGACGCAGATGTTCAAAACTCATTGACGCAGATTCCCCAAAGCGTTTCGCAGTGTATCTCTTTATATATATATATATATAGAGTTATCCATTCCTTTAACATGGGGTTTTTTCCCCCCTCTTAAACAAAAAAAAAAAAAAGAAATTGGAAAAATTGGGGGAGTTGGGGGAGGGGGGGAGGAAGAGGGTGGAACGTCTGGAGTAACTTGGAGTAAAGTCAGTTTTGTACTTTAGCTTTCGATGTTAACTCTTGACGCATTCCCCAAATTTGCAAGTGTATCGTCAGCGCCACATTTGTGCTACTCCAAGTTGCTCCAAGCTGCCCCTGCTCTCTGCCGGAGTAAGTTGGAGTAAGTTGGAGTAGATTGGAGCTTCTCCGTTCTGCTCAGAAAACGCACGGGAACACGGAGCAGCTACTCCAAGTTGCTCGGAGCAGCTTGGAGCAGGGTCAGGAACAGACCCATAGAGGTCAATGCTTGATGCTATCAATTCCTGCCGTAGTAAAGGAAAAGGCTATGATGTCTTCCAAGGCTTCCACGAAAACTTTGATGCACCTTCTAATGTAATGGTATCTTTGGTGGCATTTGATGCGCGCTGCCAGACACTGGTCCATGACTGTGCACTAGTACCTACCTGTTGCTTTATTGAGGAATGGCAATTGTAACAGTGTCCATGCAGCTTCTTCCGACGTTTTTCTTTCATGATATAATAAGCTGGCAGACTGGCTGAGATGTGGCTCTCGTTGATTCAGTTTGAGGTACCTAGGTAGGTGCCTACCTAGGTAATATCTCATTGGGCATGTAGGTACCTACCTAGGTAAATATCAAGCTGATAGGGTGATTGGTAGGCTGCTGGATATTATTAGAGTTTGCATATCCACAATTTCAATATTGAGTGTGATTATTTTCACTACACTGGATTGTATGAAGTTTGATGAGTGGAAATTGAGAATGGATTTAATCCTGTTCAAGCTGCATATGCATGTGGTGTTGCCCTTGGTGGTGTGTACAAACATCAGTGTGACAATGCAATTGTTGTTTAGTGGCTTGTCAGATAATCTGGTTTAAAGTGCATCCATCAACATCAGCTAATCGCACCATTGTATGATGTAGGTAAGTTGTCCTTCCACAGTTGATAGAAATCCAGCTATTTCAGATTTCTTTGCACAATTTTCAAGTTTACAGCAAAAGGTGGAGAGCCAGCCTACCATCTAACCCATATCTGTTTCTTTTCAGTGCAAAATGTGTATGAATTGTTTTCTATTTCACATGTTTTATTATTTTTTACCTTTAGCTTTCTTATCAGCGTAAAAATAGCATAGGTTATTGGGGGGCCCAAGTCAACATTGACGGGGCCAAGATCAACATTGGTGGGGCCATGGCCCCCATAAAAGAATACAAATCGACGCCCCTGGCAGGGGTGGGTCTCTCGCTTCGTGAGTGGCTAAACTATTCTTGGTTGGCCAGTCCCTTACCCCATCACAAATGCGTGTTATGTCCACTTTATTTTGTGGTGTAGCGAAGACGTTATTTAATTTAGATATGCTTTGCGCACACGTAAAATGAATAAAGCAGGCCCCGGAGTCCACAGGCCTTTGAGCGCGCATATGTATTCGTCTAACTTTTGCAAAATCTAGTCATCGGTGCGGGGTGTACAAAAGACACGCTCGTGTGCCTATGTGTGATAAATTGGATACTTTGCCTTTGTCATCAATCATGAAATATCGTCCACAACCTCTCAGTCAATCACTCACGATGTTCTTCAGGTAGGGGACATGCTAGTGTTAAAGGCGAACATCCGTTCTGCGCATGCGCAATTTCTTGTGACAATACTCTTGATTTTGTTCGCATAGTGGCGCTCTTGGCGCAATCATCGCCGCATAACATAGATTGTTTACGTTTTCGCCCCATAGTGAAGCTTGATGGCATCATATTCATTTTGCTGTAGTCTAAGTGATATGGGAGTAGGTTATATTGGCTGTATCAGGATTTTTTTCAAATGAAAACAGGGACACAAGCCATAATATTGCATGTGCTTTCACAGCAAGGGATACCTGAGTAAGAAATGTACCCGACCATGTGTTTTTTTTAGTATATTTAATTTTCCAACTAGCAAATAATGTAGTGAGAAATTTCTTCAAATACCACAACATCTCAGAATCATTATAGGAATGTCTGAATATTCAAAATTGACCATACTCATTATCAAACTGGGGGTAGGCAGCATGCATCATACAATCCCAGTATTTAAATGTTAGTTTGCTGGATAAACATACCCTGTCTGGATACCTACATGTTCAAGTTTTGAAGCAGTGTTTAGACTTGTTTATTTGGATGCCACATGCAAATGGTATGCCTAGGCTTGTCCTTTGTTTTGCTAGATTGTGGCAATATGGGTACTTACACACCATACCTGGTGAAATTGTATATGAAACATTTGCTGCAAGAGTGCAAAACTTCCAGTATTGCTGTAATATAAGGCACATGTTTCACAGCACATGTTTTGCATGTATTTTAACTCCATAAAGAAAACAAAACATGAGATATGTTTTCTTAGATTCAGTTATATCAGTTTTTATTCTGCAAAAGTTTGGAGATTATCACTTTTTTTTTTGGTATGACTAATACATTCTTCTCTAAATGCTTACATTTCC
Organism: Imbricaverruca yamaguchii; assembly: GCA_034440575.1. Taxonomy (NCBI): domain Eukaryota; kingdom Metazoa; phylum Arthropoda; class Thecostraca; family Neoverrucidae; genus Imbricaverruca; species Imbricaverruca yamaguchii. Next base: position 610,843 of record JAOTOL010001589.1, read on the forward strand.
GGAGGCAGGCAAAAAAGGGGGCTTTGAGTTGGGTAACATTCCAAGAATAATTATATTAGGAATGAAGATGGAGCATAAATTAACCTAACCCAGCTTAACCTCTTGTCGGAAGAAATCATCTTAAAAGGTAAATGGCTAAATGGCAGCCAAGGTACCCTAAAGCCCAAACCATCTTAAAAATGTTTTTTAAAAAAATGGTATTGTAGCTAAGGCAACCATGACAAGCTTTACGCACATTTCACCTTTATGAAACATGCAAAGGGTTAAGCTAAGCAAGGTTGCCTGTGTGCTGAGTAAATTTTCAATGTTTTTAACATTTAAAAAATTGAGCTTTCTTCTTTTAAAAAAAACTGTTCAAGCTGGGTTAGCTAGGAAAAATGGTTTAATATTTTTCATTTTCTTACTTTGTTTTTCTAAAAGGAAGATTAGTCTTCGATTGGTTACCTTAGGTTATGTTATTAGGCTTGTCAGATTGTATGCTATTCTGGTTTTCTCAGGCAATGTTGTGATATCTGATTTTAACATACATTTTACATTATATTATCCGAATGAAAGAACATTTTTGGTATGATTGTGCTCGTCAAATGATGAGTAATTATTGCCAGACGAAATTATTGGTCACATTGTCTTAATCATGTTGACAAACATTGTATTGGAAAACTTCCAAGAATTGAAAAACTGTTCTAATACACACATTTACCAAAGTTTTGTCTTACAGTAAAATATGAATGGTCCGGGACAATGCAGTTTGACAGGTAGGTGCCTGTCCTGCAATCATGGGCTGCAATGCATCTTTGGGCAATAGATCTATCTGTTGTGTTCCAAAATGATTTTGTGTTCATTGGAAATATAAACATATTCCGTGAAATGTAGTTGAAAACCGAGGCATTTAACCACATGAAAACAAAAATAAAGAACTGTTCGGTATTCTTTGTTACTTTTGCTTCAGATGCTTGCACCAGGTTTTGATCATTCATCCTCATAAAATTTAAGAGTGCATGTAATGATTTAACTCCATAGCTCATTGGTCCTGCTAATTAATTCACAAAGAATAAATACTTCAAAATTGCAAGTCAAAATACCTATGGTATGCCTAAGTATTGTACATAAATTTTTCCCTTCGGTAATTTTGTAATTGTTGGTTTTTCCTCATTGTAATATTTGGAAAGGTAGTTAGCATGATGCGACCAGTCATTTCCTCTGCAATTTTAGTTGTTAGTTGACAGAAAAAGAACACCATGAAAAGGACCTTTGGGTTGGGTCATATAGCATAACAAATAACGTTAATTAAAATGAAAAATGCAGCATGGTCTAGACTAACATAGACTAACTTCTAAGGTAAGATACAATTTAGGAAGACGGGGAAAAATGGGCCCATTTTTCTTCTGAAACATCAAATTAAAAGCCTATCCTGATCTAACAGCATAAGTTGCTTTTGAAAAACAAAAGGATCTTGAGCAACAAAGAGCAATTTTTGCAATAAAAAATGACTAAACCTAACCTGACCCCTTTATTTGCTTACTGCACGTAACATGCGTCTAATACCTGTCTTGTGAATATCTTAAAGCCCAATAATACTGTACATACAGGTTGTGTTAATAGGAGAAAGTATTAATGATGCCAAACACCAGTGTGGGATATTGTTCTCCTTCGTTTGCCATTCACCAAATCTGGAATGCCTCAGGCATTGTTGTTGAATGTGAATATCAGTAAATGTGTTGTTGAAGGCTGTTGCAGAATATCAAGAAAAGTCAAAACAAACTACATTTATTATCACAATCATAACGAGGTGACCGCTCATTTGTGTCATGAATCCCATGTTTTTAATTGACAAACCAAAGAATACAGAAAATTCAACTTTGTATGTTGCAATATATGCTGAAAATTACAGTAAAATGTTAGAAAACCTATCAAGCTAACCTACTGATCCTGGATCATTTGCTCCATGCTGATCTTTGATTCCCCACCTTAATAATGTTAGATCCCTTGCTGCCTAATCATAATTGATAGTATAAAGTCAACATCATTTTAAAGTTAAGGGTTCTTAAGGGTTCTAAATACACTTCCACCACTTGAGTGCGCTGGTGTACCCTTAGATCAGAGCTTCAGCAGCGCGACAGTTTGGAATGATTTTCTCGGACCACTCTGGTGGATTGAGCGAGGTGTCAACATTTGATTTACCCAACAACAACTGAATAAGCCACAACAGTTGGACACTCCAGAGGAGGCTCAGCGTCTCCATAAATGCAAATGCTGTGGAATCTCACCAACCTTCAAGTCGTGACGGGGCGCCGAGCTTGTGAACGTTTCATTGATGAACGGCACACAAGTGCCCCACTTTGTAGCAGTTGCATGGACTCTTAGTGACATCATGCATGGGTGTCGTGGACTTTGGATGGGGCATATATTGTTAAATTACACAAAGTTTCGAGCGACCAGGCCCTCCTCCAAGGCATAGGGCCCAAATATGCTATGTTAGCTGGGATAGGTAGGCGTGCCCGCTTTCAGTCATTCAACACTCCCACTCTTAGAATGTATATTGGGTCGGAGTATGGTGGGCTTTGGTGGTAAGCATGCATACGTCAAAGGACGTGACCTCTTAGTCAAAGTTCTCGACTAGGCCACGTCCACCAGAGGCATAGGAACGTCTCAAAAAGTGTGCATGTGTATGTGGAAGTGGGGCAAAACCCTTGCACCATAAAAAGTGGGGAACCATACCACTCCTCCCCTGTTTCCACACCTATGATGTTTACTCGTCTTGCCGATGTCAGTGGATTCAGTAACGGTGGAAATGGCGAGGGCAGTGGCATATCCAAGGGGATAAAAGAAAACAAAAACCATTCTCCGTTTAGGGTATTTTATAATATTATGTTCAGGTCCTACCGTATCCAGATATGAGTGTTATAATAATTGGCATTAATTTGTATATCACTCGATCCGACTCAAAACAGGCTGGCTGTACCCACACTTCGTGGTTAAGGCGGATACAAACATTTGCCTTCTCATGTGGTGACTTTAACGTTATCTATATGATGCTACTTGGTAAATAATGCATTTAAGACAAGGTTTGTTTCACATGAAAGAGGAAAAAATATGTAAAGTCCCGTACACCAGTACCATTTTTATCTGCACCAAATGGACATTGACCTCGCACACATCGTTGCGATGTTATTTCATCTTTAACCAAACTTGACGATATATAGCGGCAGTGTCAGTTGATCAGGAATACCTTCATTGAAACGAGCGATCAATTCTGAAGGCGTTCCAGGGGGGCATTTTTAGTTCCTACCATCCTTTGATCAAAATATTCAGTTTCACATGCGATCACATCATGTTTCCGGCGTTTCCCATGCTTAAGCTATAGGGAATTCAGCGGACGTGACAACTTTTAAAACAAATTTGACGATTGCTAAAGACTATTATACTTGAGTCTAAGTGGTATCAGCTGGTACAGAAATTATGAATGCATCCATCACAGGTGGGGCAAAATCTCTAGATAGCATACTTTCTTTGTATTTTACAATTATCTTCAAGATTTTACATCTAGCGACCGCGGCCACCATACGACCCAATGGCATGCTTACAGTTCGAACATCCGCCGCTAGGTGCAAACGAAGCGCCACCAGTAGCGTGGCCGCGCTCGTTCCCTATCTTGTTGTGAAAACTCTGGCTTAATAGCTGGCCGAAGTATAAAGCATTAATCGACATCTGTGTTCTGAAAGCACCATAAGTGCATGGGCGTAACCACTGGGGGTGGGGGCAGGGGGACATGTCCCGACCAGAATTTCTGGAAAGTTGCGATTTGTCCGCATCAATTTTTCCGTGTCTCCCCAAACCTCGGCTACCTGAGTATCATCGCCGCAAATTTATACTCAGTCATTTGTAACCCTCGCCATCACGGGGGGGGGTCGTTGGTGACCCACCCTAAAGTTTTAAGCGAACTGTGAAAGAACGGCGTGCGGCAGTGCGCCGAAATTTGGCATACCTTTTTCCACGTCAATTTGGCATGTTGTGTCAAAATTTCAAGTCAGGTCATCGAGGGTTAACGAGTCAGTCAAGGTGAAGTGAGACCACCTCCAAAAAAGTGAATCCAAGCTTTTACAGATAAAGATATTTGAATGAATCTTTCAGCGTTTGCTTATCTTTAGGGATGCAACAAAACGCACCAGAGGAATTTTTTTCCGTTCTTGACCACTTCTTAGTTTTGTATATATGTAAAACTGGACCAGCACTAGATCAGAAGACAGGAATCTCCTCTGATCCAGCGCTGGTCTCTGCCCCCCGGCTGCTGGGCCTGGGTGCGCGCCTGTCGTGCTGTGTTCGGTGGGCGGGGCTGGCCGCGGCAGCCTCTGCTCCCCGGCGGCGGGGCCTGGGTGCGCGCCTGTCGTGCTGTGTTCGGTGGGCGGGGCTGGCCGCGGCGGCCTCTGCTCCCCGGCGGTGGGGCCTGGGTGCGCCCCTGTCGTGCCCTGTTCGGTGGGCGGGGCTGACCGCAGCGGCCGCTGGATGGTCTGCCAGGACGGGTGGGGCCGCTGCAGACCTCGGACAAGGTCACGCACGTGCTGCGACCTTGGTCCTGGCACCGGGGCGGGCGGAAGGCAGGCCTGTACAACGGCCTACATCACGACCAGCAACACTGCCAGCGACACGACCAGCAGCACGGGCAGCCGGAACAGGTCACCGTTGGTGGTGGAAGATCTCAGAAATTACATCTTGATTGAAAGGTCCACAGGCGACTGGAGACGGCGAAAGTTGACTCGGCACCGTCTCAACCGTGGCGCGGGAGCAGGTGAGTGGTCCACCCGACTCATCGCAGGTCATGTCAAGTGGAAAAATTGGAAAAATTGACTCAAAGAGCGCACATTTTTAATCTAAACAAGGGCAGCAAGAATAATATAAAGCTTACCTGTTGGCTGTTGCTTACGTGATGTTGGTCGATGCATGCACTCTTCGCCAACAATTATGCAATCTGGATTTGTTGCCCTCGGGTCAGGTAAGGTCACGTGGGAGGAAGCTGCCAAATTTCATTTTGTTCCATATGCATTGCGTTTCATGTTTATAGGTTATATCTCTGCGATGCTCTCGAAAAACAAATCCACACTTTCGTATATGCCAAAGAACACACCCTCGTGTGCTTTGTTGTACCCAGTATGTCCTAATTCAGACCACGTGGCAGACGTTGACCTCCATAATAATTACAGCTCGATTGACCTGCCAGTGTAGTTTGGTTAGATTGTATCCGAGGACAGCAAGCAACAATTTTGGGCGGTAAAAGCAGCACATATGACCGAGTTTGTGATGCCATTATAAAATAACCTGACATTGTGCTTGAAATCATACATATGTATGCTCAGTGTAAAATTATTCACCATGTGGCCTGGAAATTCACAGTTAATGGAGTTGTGCTATTTCATCCTCATCTTAGGTTTTTACCATTATGCCACCTGATGTATGGATAGTCATCATGCATACGACTGCTAAACAATGTAAAGTGCATGTGACTGAAGTGAAAGGCATTCCACTTTTTAATCCTTAAGTGGCAATCCTTTATTTTCTTCCAACCTTTCACTATTCCCAAGCAACTTTTTCCTTCATCCACACAGTTAATGGTGAAGCAATTTTAGGACACTGTGTATGATTGTCCTATGATGACTACAGGAAAGGACGTCTTTGATAATCAATATATCTGTCCTATGACTTGGTTATCTATTCCAGTCCTACGTGGTCATTATATTTGAATGAAATTATATCATTATATTATTCCAGTCCTACGTGGTCCGATTGTATTTGAAAACCCCAAGCGTTTGAGACGGTAAAAGCAACGCCTACGAACGACTTGATGACGTCATTACAATATGAACTAAGACTGCCTTTAGGTCAATTTTCTTGCACAACATACTCCAAGTGTTCATTTGAGGGTACTGGAAGTTTCAAGCTGCAGTCATGCAGTCGCAATTAACTTGGCTGTTATGGGAGAAACATCAAAGTGTGAGGGGGAGGGGAAACTCCCGCACCTGACAACCAGTGACTCGCTGAAGTAGCGTATGATGCATCTTTTCAGGCACAGCATGATAGGGACAGATTAACTACGAATTTGTCAATGCATAACTCAGTTCCTTTTCCTTTGATTTTCTCCCCTTACTTGGGAGTTGAAGCCACTTACCATGTGACAAATAATCGGATGGTTGTTTTTTTTCCAGCGATGTGACTGAACATAAAACGGCGTGTTTTGCACACATTCACCTTTTCATTTCAAAATTAACTTATAAACTACGCTGATGCATATGGTAGGAGGAGATCGGAAACATTTCATCTCCGTCACTTGTGGCTCCTGTGTGTCTACCCAGGAACAACGTTCGTACAGGCTATTCGGAAGCATGGTTGCCTCCCATCTGTAGGTTGGTAGTTGAACACCCATACTGGTTTATGGCTCATATGAGTTAGTAGCATATCTTGGTGATGTACGCTGCATGATCGGGATGAAGCTTCGCCGCGATTAGTGGTAGGTTTCGCATTAGATATGACGTGCACCGAAATTAGTGGATAAATATTGTCCCCCGCAGGCATTTTCCGCAATAGCAGTGACCAAAATTACCCAGGGATCTACTCTTTCGGATATGTGGAAATCAATACCAGTGGGAATTTGCATAATATCATTGGGGGAGGGGACTCAGTCAGTCTGAGCTCTATTTTATGGATTGCGCGCCAATAAGTCATAGGGCTAAGAATGGAAATTGTTCGGAGCACTCGTGGCCTCCAATACAGATATGTAGAAAATCCACGTTAATCAATATCAAGGAACATCAGCTTCGCAACGAGAAAGATGTGTAGGAGATACTTGCGGATGTAGGTGTATTATTTCCATACAAGACCCACGGACTTTGTGTTCTCGCTTCAATAGTTAACGAGATCGCAGGGGGTGGGGAAATCCTTTCCCGCCCCCTCCGGTACACGTGTAAAATAATTTTGGATACAGATGGTTGCCCCTGAAAACAATGAAGCTTGCATCAAAACAATGAATGCAATGAAGGCAAACCATTGCATATGGTTAATGCGCATCGATCTTTAAAAAAACAGTGGAGGCCAGTTCCCTGGCTTCAACTGGCTACAGTTTTCCAATACTGCGATGTGCTCTTGAATAAGTGTATCGTCTTTGGTTCGAAGCGTAAACCAAATAGCAATTAAAAGAACATTAAACATGCAATCAATACAAACTAAACGTACTTCAGGTAGCGTATTTAGAACAGGGCCGCAACATGCTGTTACGTTCACGGATCTCTTGATGCTCAAGTGTAGGAATTTTTGGTGTGTGCTCCAACCAAGTAACATTTATAAAGCCATATCTTTGATCTATAAGCTCCCAGCGTAAGCTATGTCACAGTTGAAGACAAAGAATTTCCAAAGCTGCACATAAGATTACATAATCCATTGTTGTCGTGCCGATGTGTTGCAAGAAGCCTAAACCGGAACTGCGAACACTAGTGCTAAATTGAAGTCTTCGGCACGTGAGGCCGAACCCGATCAACGAAGCTGCGATCGAGGTCGGAACTGGTGCAAATTTTCCGGAAATCAATGCATCGATGCAAATAATACCGGATCTCATGAAAGGGAGTGGTGAGGCGTAGTTGGGAGGAGATCATGTACTCCTTTGTGTGGTGCCACATGAATAAGCGATAATTAAAAATTGTGCGCTGGACACTCATTGCTAATGGCTGCTTCCGTACCGCTTCAATTGACATTTCCCTGCAAATTTCCTGTTCCAAGCACTTGAGGCTCTCCAAGGAGCTACTCAACCCTACGTGGAAACACTTACGCCAGACAAATCAGTTCCGCAGAAGCGTGCAATAACCCATGACATGCACTTCATCTGGCTTGGAGCCGTCGACACATCTCGTCAGCAAGTGCTCTCGTCCTCCTCTGCCGGCGTCACCTGGCCATCAGGCGCACCGGCAGCGCTGCCGGAAACACCTGAACCTGCGCAGTGGAGTCGCGCGCAGCGGGGTCAAACCTGCGCAGCGAGGTAAAAACCGCGCAGAGGGGTCAAATCCGCGCAGCAGGTTCAATTCCGCGCAGCGATGTCAAATCCGCGCATTGGCTAGATGTAGTTGCACCGGACGACCGCGCATGGCAGCTTTCTGTGACCGATGTGGCAACTTCTGGTACATATCTAGTCCATTTGAGTCATGCTTGGTATATGCTAGGTGTCCCGCACTGTGCTGGGCACCACCGCTGCATATGGTATATGGCTGTGTTCTCGGGGGGGGGGGGTGCGAGGCGTGAAACGAGGTAAGATGACGTGAGACGAGACGAGGCGATGAAGTTTTGAGGGAGTATTTCGAAAAAAGGTGTCCCAACAGTTTGAGCGTTTAGTATTTTTGTATGGCACTTTTGAATATGGAGTATTTTTATTGTATTGATCACGCTAGAATTTGAACACAGCGGACCCTGTCCTACCACAGAGTATATCTTCACCCGTTAATTGACCGCAATATTCTCACACGATAACAGCGCGCGTGGACTCTTTTCCCGTTTTCCACTGTACTTTGATATTTACCATTTGTGCCAAATGCGTTGTAAATGTCACGAAATTTTGACTACGGTTGAAAAAATGTATGTATCAAAATTTTCACACCCAGATAATACCCACATAATTGCGTGCGAGTGTGACATTCAGATGTGGCTAAAACGCAGCTGGTGGTTCGCCACAATCGTGACTAGTGTGCACTTTCTATGAACACTAAGCACTAACAGGTAAAGAAGAAGACTAACCGTGATTAGGTGAAAGTACATTATGCCAGACCAGCAGATGCAGACGAAGATGTAGAGGTAGAAGATGGTGAAGAAGACTTGGGATAAGTGTTCGGTACTCGCCACCTTCGGGTCCGTTCAGCGTGAGAAGGGTAATACGAGGTGGGAAGAAGAGAACGGACAACGGGCGGAATCAACAGAGTCGCGCACTGACCACCGAACCAGGCTGTGGCACTATGAATGGCACGTGTCGTCATTGGTGACCAGTGGTGCAGCCAAGATTTTCCTAATGGAAGTCACACCCAAAAATGCGATGCTTTTTTAAATGCTTCCGACGCGCAAAGCGAGACCAAAATGTATGGTTTTGTGCGGCGAAAATGTCAAAATTATGTGATTCATCTAGTGCACTCTTCGGTGATAAGAGGGAGGTGTAACCGGCCCCCTCTCCCTTGGCTGCGCCTCTGTTGGTGACTGCTACCTTGAAACTGGAAGCTCCTGACAATCGGGAAGCCGATTCCGACATTAGGGTGGGGAGCGCTTTTGGGTGGGTGCCATTGTAGTCGATTTGGGGTGATTTGCTGACAGCCGTTGACTCCAGCCTTGACTGCTGCCGCCAATGATAAGCTCAGGAAAGACTGTGTCTGTACCGTTTGTACACCCACATCACAAAACGCGAGCTCTTCCGCTGGCAGTGTGGGTGTGCAGTTTGTACGCCTCGTTAGGCGTCAGGAGCGGACATAATACCGATGGTGCCGCTCTGGTGGTGGGTTTGTGAAGAAACACCACCAGAGTACACTTGCTATGACTAATGTTACATTCTAGTGTCTAGAGAATGTGCAAGTAATTTCCAATGGCTACATTTGAACAACATTAGAGCAAGCCTTCTTATGATGCATAGTTCGTTTTATTATGAAATAATTTCACCCCGTCACTTTGCCCCTAAAGTGAAATGGGAGCAATTTCCTACTCAACATCTTGTAATACAAATGCGTCATACATCTTTTGTGAGATGTGCTCACAATTGCCAATATTCTTAGCAAACGAAAATTGAACATGTTACAATTACATATCATCTTGAATAACTTCCATGAAGGTTTAACCCTGTCACTCTTGCATTCAATTCCAGAATCTGTGTCGCAAGTTATCACATTGCATTCCTTTAAACTGAATATAAGACATTCTATATTACCGAATTTATTGTCAATGGCCTCAAACAAACCGGTATGAAATCGGCTAACTTCTGATGCCTTACTCGATTCCTTTTATAGATATCTAACCTGCTATTTTTGTACTAAATTCTAGAATTTGTGTCTCGAATTATCACACTGCACTCCTTTAAATTGCATATCAGATGTTCTACATTAACGAATAAATTCCCAATGGTCTCAAATAAACGAACATAAAATCAGCTGTCTTTTGATGTCATACTCCACCACTTTATATATAATATATATGTATATATATATATATATATATATATATATATATATATATATATACATATAAAAGTGGAATTGATTTCCAATGGTCTCAAAGAATCCGACATCAAACTGGTTGCCTTCTGATACCACACTCAAATTATTTTATAGATATCTAACCCTGTCATTTTTCACCTCTTGACATGAAGCTTTCAGGCATTATTGAGGTTGTGGCATGCCTCGATGAACGTCAAGCGCCGACAGTTGTTGCCCAGAAGATCCGAAGGACCGCCGAGCGGCGGTCCACGACATATATAAAGTTACAACCTTGATCAATACCAAGTACCATCTGATCTATCACGCTAAAATTATGCATAATAAATTAACGGTTGCAGATGCATTCCTACCATTCAATGACAACATGCGTAATGTTCTTAAACAATATTGAGTTGACCTGTCGGCCTCAACTCCAATGGTGGCGGGAATCATGCCATGCACATTTCTTATATTTTCAAATATGAAAATATGCCAGTAATTTTGGCATCTGGGTCTATTGACGTTCAGGGAACGGTTCCGCGCCCCGCCACACCATGAATGGCGGGGCGGTCAGCGGCGGGTGGCGGGCCGCGGCCGGCGCCGCCGGCGGTCCGCCGGCTATGGTGTATGAAGATCAAGAACGTAGTTCCAGAAGTGCGCAAAGCAACAATATGCTTAATATATCACTATACGTGGCAAGGAACTTAATGTCTGAAGGCAAGCTAGCCTTAATGAATGCACTTCCCATCATATTTTGTAGAGACAAAGCTTCATAAATAGTAACTATATTCTTCGCGCACACACTAGTGAGCATCCGGGCGCGCTCGTTGCTGGCGCATTTTCAGAGTTCTTGAATGACATCAGGAACCTGTTGTTTTCTTTCTTTACTGGAGATTCCCTCGATGTCCGCATTAACATTGCGTCTGACGTCTAACGCAAGGCTGTCGATCGCTTCATGAGTGAACGACATACACGGTGATAGAATGGGAGAACGAGCCGACACGCACGTTGCCCTACCTTATCGCTACCCTACCCTACACACTACCATACACGGTACAAATTACCATACACGTTACACGTACATTACACGTTACTATCATTACCTTACACGTTGCCTTCATTACATCACGCGATACGTTACCGCTACCTTACACCACACACTACCTTACCTTGCACGCTACGTTGCATTACACGTTACCTTCCTTACCTTACACACTACCTTTCATACCTTACACATTACCTCATTAACTTATTCGTTACCTTTCATTACACGTTACCTTCTTAACCTTACATGTTACCTTACATGCTACCTGAACTTACCTCGTTAGTCCAATGCAACCATTTCTGACAGGGTTGTTAGTGCGTGAAATTAATTTTTTGTAGCCTACATGGGGAGGAGGAGGGTCATGTCAACAAAATAAACTAATGTTTACAAAATGTCCACCTGTATATGGATGATGCCTATTAATGACCTACTTGTCATGACTTTTGCCGATTGTTTGGTGATGGTGAAACACAAACAAACGCCGCCCCGGAAGCTCAGTTGGTTAGAGCGCTGGCCTGCACTGGTCTCCCCTGCACTGGCGACACAGGGCATTGACGGCACGTCAAACTTTCGATAAAAATTCTGCCGTTGAGCTGGAATTAATGGATCAGGTGGTGGGGCCAGGGTTCACGCAACAAGCTGTGCTTAGCAATATAACCCTGGTTCTTAAAGCCATCCCAGCAACAACTCGGATTAAGTTTATAATATTTTTTTAATGGTGAAGTCAGTAGTGTACCTGCGGCCTTTACTAGTGGATAGTGCTGCTGCCAGGAGCCATACGAGCTTGTGTAGACGCAAAGCTGACCCATAGCCCGTAGTAAGAAGTGTGGGTTTCCTTGCAAATTTCGGAATTTCAGAGCACCGGGGGAACTTCACCTCCCTTAACCATTCCTAATTTGCTCTTCAAAGCATGACCCACCCGCAGCCTGTCCCGAAACGCGGCGCCTGGCTGCGAAAATATCGCTTTTTCTGCTATGTCTCTTCTCCGTCCCACAAAACACAAACATTAATAATTGCACTTCTTCCACCTTCCTCTACCTTCAGTTAACCCTGAAATTCTTGAACTGCGATTGCGAATCAATGCCGCTAAGACTTAACCTTTGCCTGTGCTTTGGCGGTGTTTGTATAAGTTGATGTATGTAGGGAATAAAAGGGCATGGCTATCGCTCTCGAAAATGAATTAGCTAATCTGAGCTGGACAGATATCAAGACGCATGGCTATGTTTTTGCCGCGAAAGTGCTTGGGTATAAAACGGCAATATGACCGTAGAAGTCGACACGCTCTAAAGTCCAAATAACTAGCTAACTCGGGCATAAGGCTGCTCAAGCGGTCTTTCCAAATCGCATCTCAGATTTACGGAGTAGTTGGTCTTTTTCTCAATTACGATTCTCTATGAGGTTTAGAACAAAAGTTGGAAGTGGAAGCTTGCTCCTCCTGCTGTCAGAAGCAGGTGCGAGGTCTGGTGGCGGCAGGTCGCGGGGAAAGATGTCGCCATTTCGCAAATCATTCTATCTGCACAGCTCACTGGTGGGCGTAACACCGAGTCACATAGCCCTACACCGCAGCAACCACTTCGGCCGTATCGTTTACGGTGCTTACTTTCCGGCGCGGCGATCTGACCGGCCGGCCGGCGCGCCGCCAGCCGCGCTGCGACACTGGCGCGGCGCCGTCACCAGCCTCATGTTGTTGACTGAGTCATAGCAGTCTGCCACCGATAGGTGATGTCCGCTGTTTACGTCAGTTTAGGTCGGTTGAAGGTGGTGGTCCGGACGGTGCCTGATAGTTGTTTCAATCCGGGCATGTCAGATCATGCCTCAAGGTCACAGGTTCGTTTAATTTGTAGTCTTCACGTTTCGTGGATATGGCTTCAATTTGCATTATGTGGGTGTCATTCGACGTGGTTTGCGGTACGGTATCATAATGTTGAGATATTGAAATAATTTCAAAGGTGTCTGAGGTCCGGCGTGTGTACAATGATTTTGTGTAATAGGAATATGAGGGTCAAATCTATTTTTGTTTGCAGCCGTTTTGATAGTAAGCACTCGTATCCTATATGACTAGGGGCTCCCCCAAGAAATCACTCGTAACCTGATCCGGCGGTGCTCTCATCGCTGGTTTTCAATTTAAACTCCCACATTGCTGTTCCGGACATATAAAATATATTACTTTTTCAAATTGCCGCTATCCTCTCAATGGTTCAACGGAAGTTGTTATTTTTCAAGAGAAGCCACACGTGAATGCGCACAATTTTACGACTAGCCGGAGTTCATAACGGCGAGAGAGCAATGTTGTAGTCAGGGGTAGATCAAAGAATTGTCATGGGGGCACTTGTCTGGAGGGGCTTCATTTCTTTGGAGCGGCGCCACTGCAAAAGCACCTGGAGGGGCGCCTCTGGGTGTAAAATTCGATGGGGCAGGTTACATTCGGACCTTTCTGAAAAAAGGCCTTTTTGTTTCATAGGGGCGCCTCCGGTTGAAAAATTCGATCGTGTACACTGGAACCTTTTCAGAGGGACGCCTTTTCCTGGCCTGGGGGACGCCACCTTCCATATGGGGGAGGGGGGTACATGCCCTCGGTGCCGCACCCTTTATCCACCCTGGTTGTCATTGCATCGAAATATGCGCGAGTAAAACAGGAAGACATGGGAAAGATAATTGTAGGTCCATCATTTCTACCATAAAACCATCGTCCAATATTTTGTGTTCAGCACTATCCAAGCTAGATATTTATAGGCGGTGCTAAGTAGTGAACCTTGCTAATTTTGATATCGTTGAAAAAAATTTTTTTTAAACAATAGTAAATCTGGAAATTGTAATATATTTAAATTGATTTAAAGTGGCTGAAAACGACATTGAAAAAGTGGCTGACTTTCAAGGATTTCTTTTTGTGAGGTGTGGGAGACCCCTATATTTTGTTCAAATTTAACGCGTCCCTGATTTGTCCCCACCAATTTCGAAACCGTGGTTCCACCCATGGTGTTCCGCCCGTGGTGGCGAAGCCTCTTGTTGGTACCAGTTTGGCCTCTCGTCGCACTAGGCTGCTGGACCAAGCTGTTTCTCGATTGCGAGATACAAAAGAGGTTTTGACGCTCTTTGCTTGGTTGGCTTGGCTTGGTTAGCTTGGTTGCTTTTTGCCAGCGGCGCCATGCAGTTCCTCCTTCGCGTTCCTCCTGTCCAGCGGCCGCCGTCCGTGAGGACACCGCGGCGGTGCGGCGGTCGGTCGACGCGCCACGGCAGCGCGCGCTTTTTGCTGGCCGGGGCGGCGCGCTGCCGGCCGGTCGGCCGCTGGTTTGCCGCTGGTCGTCAGTCGGGTGCCGGCGGCCGTCGCAGTCAGTGCCGCGCGCCGCCGTCCTCCGCCGACCGTTGGGCGCTGCAGCCGCCGTGCAGTGCCGCTCTCTGCGACCGCGCAGCTAGCGGATCTCTCGCTCTCTCCGTCGTGCGCTATCTGACACCGCATCGCGACTCGTGCCAGCCAGGTAGGTGTGGAGCGCGTCTGGGCCGCGAAGGCGACGGCGCCGACCGCCTTGTACGGTGCGAGCAGTCGGTTTTTAGTGGTCGCGCGGCTGGCTCGGCTCGTTGGTCAGCTGCCGTTGTCGCCTCCGCCGTCCTTGGTCCGTTCACTCCGTTCACTCCTTCCACTCCGCTGTCCACTGTACACTGTCTTGTCCTCTATCTACTGATCGATCCAGTAGTTCGCCAGGAGAAGGGGGGGGGGGGGGGGCGGTGACGTAGCTTTGATGGGGCGCCAACGTGCCATCGGGAGGCGCTTTATTAAACTCGGAAATGGAGGGACCTACCTGAGCTCGGGAAATGGCCGCCTACTTCAACTGAGGGAGATGTTCCGTGCACCTGGGCTTTAAGATTATAGTTGAGACTAAATTAATCGAAATGAACCTAAAATTCGGCCAACAGAACCGGTCCAGGGGCCCAAACTGATCCATGATCATTGCATGCGCTAAGGGGGAAGACAAGGGTCGGTTTTACAGCGGAAATTTGGTACCAGGTCACGTGGCCTAAGGAGCAAGATAGAGGGAGAAGCCTCTGCACAATTATCTGTATAAATTAAAGCCGGCCACGGAATATAATTATCTCATCAGTTTTAATAGCCTAATTTGTTTAAATAATGATGCTCCCAAATATAAGTCGAATTAAACTTACGAACATAGCAAATTGTAATATGCTTTCTGATTTATGCGGAGACTACACACAGCTCTACGGAATAGGGCAGCCAACGAATGACTGCCAGATGACAAATTGGCGCTGTGGTTAATTTAGCGAAGGACGAGGTTATAAGGCAACTTCCCTAGGAATAGTGGGGAAAATGATGAGAAAAGCATACTTAATCGATGTCAACCAAGTTTATAAGTCCATAATCTTACCTGATATTCTTGATGAGATGACAACACACAACTAATAAAGATTAACAACACACCTCACGTTCGCGCACCAAATGATATGTTACTTGCCGACTATTGGGATATAGGTTTCGGAATATTAAATGGTGTAATCAAAATCATACTAAATCAATCCGTCTAAGATCTTTCTATTCTCCCTATGATGAACAATTTTTTCCAATGAAAAAGCTGAAATTTTTTTCGAAACTAATTCTTATTGATATTATAAGCTCTTCAACGTGCTTTTGTAGTTCATGTTTTGAATGTTTAGTTGAATGGAGGAATGACTTGGAAGGCTCACAAGCTAGCAGGCAGGAGAGGAAATTGCCGCTGTAAAACCGATTAAGGTCCTGGGCGCTTTTCTGGTTCCAAAAGCGAAGAGGGGCTATGACCTTCGCTCTCCTTCCCTGGATCCGTTCCTGCTTCCGTCCACGCTTCTGTTCAGATGCTTCTCATGTTGAATGACTGACACCAGGCTCCACAATGTAACCGCTGCCCCCAGATATGCTAAATGAGCACAGGGCAAAGAGGTGGGTGACAATTTCGTTCGTTGTGGAGTAAATGAATGCAAGATTTTCACTTGGCTTAGCTACTCTTCACCCCTCCCCAAATTCAGATTCTGCACAGTGCCTACATATATCCCATCTACCCTGTCGTATCCATCGTAAACTAATGCTGTCATCCTGACTATTGTGTTCCACTGTGTTGCCAGTATTATCTCCGTGGTAGCCCCAGCATTCCACCGGCCACCATCTCGCCAATTTTGCACTGTAGCTTCGACCGTGCAAGCTAATGTGCAAGCTAATGTCACCACCAACGTTTGGCATCCAATGCTGTGTCCCACGTTCAATTTAGTGAATGCCGCTCTACCTGGTGTCTATCGCTCATTGCCAATAACGTGGCATCCACTGGGCACTCCACTGCCATTCGCATCGTCCACCGGGCACTCCACTGACATTCGCACCGTCCACCGGGCACTCCACTGTTTGCACTGTCCAGCGGGCACTCCACCGTCATTCGCATCGTCCATCGAGCACTCCACTGGCATTCACGTCGTCCACCGAGCACTCCACTGCCATTCGCACCGTCCACCGCGCACTCCACTGTCGTTCGCACCTTCTACCCTGGAAATTCCAGTTTCGGTCACACCGTCGATCACCATCGACCTGTCACTCCACTGTCCCTCGCACTGTCGTCCTCCGCAGACGTGTTGTTTCCAACGTCCTCTGTACGCTCCGCAGTAGAGTTCGTACCATAGACGTGCGGTTTCCACCGCCCTCTGTACTCTCCACAGTTAGTTTCCCACTACAGACGTGTCGTTTGCACCCTCACCTGTACTCAGCGCAGTATATTTTTCCCCGGTCGCAAAGCTCTGTGCGGCTCTGCATTTGTGAAGTGGTCGCAATCAGACGTCATATCTCTACGAAGGATTTTGCGCTGCGCTTCTCTTCATTTATTTCTTTCGGAAAGCACTTGGTCTCTTCCGAGGCCTGTGCTGCGGATAATGGGCGAACGGTGGCAATTTGGTAATGCGTCGATGAAACGTCTCATATGTGGGATAAAACGTGATGGTCTAAAGCATTATGCGGGAAGAAATATGGCGCAGAATTTACAGATATATCACCTTGCGAATCTAATAAAGGCTTCATAGAAAGCGCAAGCATTGAGCTGTTCAATGTTAACGTTCGCTCACTGAAATGCTCAGGTAGTGCTCACAAATAGAACAGGACCATCTATTAATATTCAAACTGGGTCGGTCCCGGTAGACCAGTTGCGTAGATTCTCGCGTGATTCTGAAGTGAATTGTAACTGAAGTTCGCGTTGTGAAGGTTTCGGAAAACGTTCATGCATGAAGTCAAAGAATCGCATTTTCTTATTATAGAGAAGATTTGAGTTGGTTCCCAAATCCTGTTGGGTGCACATTATATGTCTAGCCATGACATGTAACTTTTCAGGGTGTGTGAAGGACAAACTCAAACTAAATATATCGATACGAAATAAGAGAACGCTCGAAGATTGCGGATGATTTTCAAGGAGGGGTGATAGGGAGGGGATGGCCGAGTGGTTAAGGTGTCGCGCTATGGGTACCAAAGGACCCGGGTTCGACACTAGCGCCGGTCGGAACATTTCCAAATCCCGCGGCCCACCGGCGAAACAGTGTGCGGCGCCATTGGCCGTAAATGTGCATAAAGTGCGTCGTGTACCACCCAATAAACAATAAACAAGGAGGGGTGAAAATTATTTCCTGGAATATTTTTGTTTGCACGTTTGGTTAAATAACTTATTGTTATCTGTGCCTTGTGCTATATAATACTTCCGTTTCCTATTTTGCATGTGCGTGACTACTTAGGAAATGGCCACATACCCATTTCAGTTTATCATGCACGACATATAGGACATAGGATGGATAGACATCGGAAATTGGTACTTCTTAACATGATCGAATATCCCAGCAGAATCGGGGTTCCGAACTCCCAGTGGTTTGACATCGTCATTATTTTACTTTGTCATTTCCTTTGTTCAATCTGAAAATATGTTGTGAAAATAAAGACTTGCGATCCCAACCACCTGGCTTCGTGAGAAATCTTCAGCCCTGCTTCCTATAGAGAGGGCTGGAAATCTCTCACGAAGCTAGGAGTCCCAAGTCCTTATATTCATGGAATATTTTCAAAGTAAATTGGGAAAATGATACATTATCATCATTAGGTTACCAAACAATGGGGTCCAGATCCTACCTCCACCCCGACCAACCTGGGATCTCCACTCATGTTCTTAGAATGGCTATAGAGGCCTGCAAAATAGTATAGAAGCTGCAAAAAATATTGCACAAATAGTGCATTGTAGTGCACACGGTAAATTACAACCCATTTTCAGGCACCCAAACCTATAAGCTAATCTTGATTGATGGCAAACTAATTAAGGGAATAGGTTGGTTGTTGTCTTGTGATCACATTCCTCAATGTCTGGCCTTGTTCCCAGATATTTTTGTTGTTGTGAATTCAGGCATTGATAAATCACCATTTTATTTTTCATGTAAAGTAGTTCACAGCTAACAACAACGCTTGTTAATATCAACGCGTGTAGTACAAAGGCCAAAACGGCGCAACCACCAGTTGTATGAAAACCCATTTGAACTTGGGATACCTATGGGTTGAGCACTGGACGGTGCGAATATGTAGCTTGAAGGCGGAAGAACATTGAGTTTTGAATTGTGAATCTACTAGTAGAATCAAAGAATATTGGATGTGTTGTGCAATGTGATACAGCTAAAGATTATTAAAACATGGATGAAACCTTCCCTTCTTGCCAGAACTTTGCTGTTTTATTAGGATTGGGATGTTTGTGCAGGTATTAGGTCATGCAAGTTTGGGCGTGATTTGTTTGATAATTTTGTTGTTAACTATGGAAGCCTACCGATGCAGAAAGAATTAGGCAATTACTGAAAGAAGACTTGATTTTTTTGCTGGCATTGTCGATCAACACATTTTGAAGACGATGGAGATTGCTTAATGGTTGTACAGCCATAAATAAGAATTTTGCTGGTTTATCTTGCTTAGGCCATGTCTTTCAATGCTTTTTTATGCACTAGGCATTTTGATCTCGCTCGAACCATATTCATTTATCTCAAAAACAGTGGAACCAATTGAGTCATTTCTTATAAACTGTTGCAGTTGCAAATCATGCTCTTGAACACTGCATAGCACGGCCATGTGGAGCTAATATCTTATGTCATCGATAATCTAATGTGATTAGTAATTTGCATCTTAAATGTTTGGAGTCATTTGGGTATTTTCAATCTTTTTTTTTAAATTCATGACCAAGGTGTTGAACGGAATGTGAAAATGAGCCTTACACGTTGCTTGATTACCATCATGAGGCCTTGATTTTTTTAAAAATTACGAACCGGCAGACCGTTTGAAAGCCCGGTATATATTCCAAAAACCTGTGAAAAAGCCAGTCAGTACTGACCTGAATTTCTGACCGGGCTTTCGGTCTTTGCACTTACCACCTGCGGTGTGAACATCACCGAATGGTGTCAACTGCACCGCAATCATAACCACGCCGGGTCCAAACAACAGGTCCAAACCCCACGCCGGGTCCAAACAACAGGTTCAAACACCACGCCGGATCCAAACAACAGGCCCAAACACCGCGCCGTGTCAAAACAACAGGTCCAAACACTGCGCCGTGTCAAAACAACAGGTTCAAACACCGCGCCGTGTCAAAACAACAGGCCCAAACACCGCGCCGTGTCAAAACAACAGGTTCAAACACCGCGCCGTGTCAAAACAACAGGTCCAAACACTGCGCCGGATCCAAGTCGCTTCACTGGCGTGATTGCAGACGACGAGCGGAAAGCGTTGCCCCCTCCGCCGGCCGCCGGACACCCTGTGGTTAGCGTCTCCGCCACACCCTCAGCACACGCCTGCTGATGCAACGCAGCGCCCCGCCGTCACGCACACCAGCCAGCTGCGTCACGTGCGTGTCGTGTAGCGCACCTGCCCGCCCAGCTGCTCACGCTGAAACACCAGCCGTCAGAGCGACTCCTTCAACCTGCTGCCCGTGGAGGCCGCCGACACCCAGCCATAAACCCCCTCCCCGCTGCTTGACCGCCTCCCCCGCCATCAGCCAAGCCGCAGCTCCCATTGCCTTAGGATATGATATATACTAATACTTATATACTATGCTTGGGGAGGGAGAGTAAGGAGCTAGAAAAGTTGGGATTTGGTCTTGTCGAAGTCAATTGCAGCCCTGCCCTCAGTGAAGTCTTGTTAGACGATGTCTTGCGCCGTGTTGTGTCCACCCAGGTGGCCGTGGTAGACTGGTGTCCACCCAGGTGGCCGTAGTAGACTGGTGTCCACCCAGTGTGGCCGGAGCAGACTGGTGTTGTGTCCACCCAGGGTGGCCGGCGTATACCGACATCCATACAGGATAACCGGGCTTGTTCTGTGGTATCCAAAGACACTACAAGTCACCCTGTGGTGTTGTGCTCACCCAGGGTGGCCGGAGCATACTGCGGTGTTGTGGTCACCCAGACTGCCCGGAGTAGAATGTGGTGCTGTGTTCACCCAGAGTGCCCGGAGTAGACTGTGGTATTGTGTTCACCGAAAGTGCCCGGAGTAGACTTTGGTGTTGTTCACCCAGACTGCCCGGAGTAGACTGTGGTATTGTGTTCACCCAGAGTGCCCGGAGTAGACTGTGGTGTTGTTCACCCAGAGTGCCCGGAGTAGACTGTGTTATTGTGTTCACCTAGAGTGCCTGGAGTAGACTGTGGTGTTGTTCACCCAGGGTGGCCGGAACAGACTGTGGTGTTGTGTTCACCCAGAGTGGCCGGAACAGACTGTGGTGTTGTGTTCACCCAGGGTGGCCGGAACAGACTGTGGTGTTGTGTTCGCCCAGGGTGGCCGGAACAGACTGTGGTGTTGTGTTCGCCCAGGGTGGCCGGAACAGACTGTGGTGTTGTGTCCGCCCAGGATGGCCGAACAGACTGTGGTGTTGTGTTCGCCCAGGGTGGCCGGAGTAGACTGCGGTGTTGTTCGCTCAGGGTGGCCGAACAGACTGCGGTGCTGTTCACCCAGGGTGGCCGGAACAGACTGTGGTGTTGTGTTCGCCCAGGGTGGCCGGAACAGACTGTGGCGTTGTGTTCACCCAGGCCAGCCAGGGCGGACCGTGCTGTTTACGAACACCTACCGGCGGGTTCGATATAGCATTGGCTCCGGCTCAAGTTTGTAGGCTGCGTCCAGATTGGGGGCCAAGCATGTAATTGATGGCAGTGTCTCTGAGTGAATGCGTTGCTTCGATATGTGTTTCAGATTGTAACTGCAGTAGGAAAATAACAATTTCGTGAAAGGCAGCATGCATGTGCATATTGTACGTTCCACGACAGATCGACAAATAAAATTTCGATTTTGCACCCCCACATCTCATATTTTGATGCAAATGAGTCTATAGGGTTATCAGCAGCCCTAAACACGCCTGTGACATTTCCAGGCCTCTCCGACTTCCGGTTTTCGAGCTACAGCCTGCGACATTTTTACATTCGATGCATACATGGCTTTGTTTGGCAGGATTTTTCCCTGCTACATTGAATGATAAGTAGGTGAGTTTGTACACAAAAATGATTGCAATCCCATGCAGAATGAACGTTTATCACTATCGAAACCATAGCACTTAAATATATGTCGAATATAACACTTTAAAAAATTCCAAGTTCTCTTGAGCAATTTTCCCCTTCGATATTGTGATTTTGGATATTTTTTAATGAAAGAGCGTTGATTATTACCTATATTTCATCAATAAAAAAGTGGTTATCGGCTTATAAATATTTTAAACTTAATTTCAAACACCAACCGCCCGGCCTCATTTTACCCAATACGGCGTCGTTCAGCAACGGCCGCGGCCAGCTGCTGCCAACGGGGGATAGGGGTGCTGGCGGCTGTCGTCCGCGGCCCCGTGGGATTGAGAGGACACTGTGCAGATTATTTATAAACACCAGGCAGGACGTTTTAGCACTTCATTTATTATTCACACAAATAACAAGCCGGAAAGTACATGTACATTTGCGAATGCTAACGAGATGGTACAATGAGCCTTATCAGAGGTACAAAATGCATAACTTAACATTAGCTCACTTCACATTGTAATTCGCACATAAACAAACGGAAATCAGCTGCCGATGTAGGTCACGCTAACCATTCAACCTAAATCCTGTAGCAAATCAGGCCACCATCACCTCTCTTCCTTCACTTATGGCAAGTTCTCGCACAACGACAATGTTTGCCTTCACTGGAGTTACCCTGTGTATTTTTAGAGTCCCTTTGACAGTTTTTGCCATTGACAGTCTATCGCCAAGCTCATGCCGTGTACGACTAACCTCTTCTTTCGCTACAAAGCAGCACTCGGTATGCAAATTACCCTTGTCCTGTAGCACTTTACATAGCTTTTCCGCAGTAAGAATGTGGTCCGAGTGTGTCCGCGAAAGACTGGCGCTAGCTGCAACCCTTTTCAGTGTAACCCCAACACCGTCGCACGAATTTTTCCCATGCGACGTTGCAAAAAAATTCCAATCGCACTGGACTCCGAAATCCTCATCATGAAAACTCACATTCACGAAATTAAACTTATTCTTGTACTGGGCAGCTGACCCATCCAAAAAATAATGAATCTTTTCAAGTTCGGGACTATGCCTTTCACTTTCGGTACAATGTGCTGCAAGAATGTGTGCACAGCGACGGTGCCATGCTTCAGTTCGTTTGATAACACGCAAAAACTGTGGCATTCAATCTTTCCAGCCTCTCGCCAATAAACAACAAACGGATGAACGGTACACTGTGGTGCGTTCCAGTGATATGACTGAATTTCGTCTTGAACTACAAAAGTGTAGTTTTCTAAAAAATATAATATGATCAGTGCTTCATGCTCAGGTAGCTGCTTTTTTAGATCGTCGAAATATTTGCTTTGATGCTGACTCGTGAAATGATGCCGAGTAAGTGTCACAATGGCGTCAGACAGTTTGTCAAGAAACTCGTCCATAGGAAGAACAATTTCGGTCAAAGTGCAACGATCCGTGCTTAGCCACTGACTAAATCTGACTTCGTCCACCAAGTCTGAGATTTCCCCTGCCTGCGCATTTAAAGTGTCGATCAAATATGACCTGACACTGTCCTGACCTGGACAGATTTCACACTTTTGCAGCATACAGGCTTCCCTCCCGACATCACAAACCGCGTGCTTCAACAGGTCCTTGTAGGTAATGTCTTTTAAGCCCAGAGACGCTAACATTAGCTTCACGTTCTGGTGATAGCAACATACACAAACCGTATGAGTGCCGTTGCTTCCCAACAGGACACAGTGTTTGGGGCGGAGGCTGGCGAACTTCGAAAACCCAATGCGCGGGTTGCTACCGTTCTCTTTATGAAGTTGGTAAATTTCCTGCAAATTACCTCAAATCAAACGTTTCTGCTTCTTTACTTTAACCCCATTCTCATCTCTTACCGTAACATAGTCTTTTTTTCCAGGACATTTTCTACTCACTTCGGGGCCAGGGGGGAGGTGGCAGTCACGTCTCCCATATCATCCTCCCGGGACGCGCGTCTCCTTTGTTGACATTCCACGCTCTGCTCCCCCTTCCCCTCCCCCTCCCCCCGGCAGGCGTATCGCGAGGCAGCGGCAGCGCGCGCGCGGTCCGGTGAGCGCAGCGCCCGCATTCACCGCATTTGATTCGTCTTTCCAAGTCGATAACCACTTTTTTTATTTATGTTTCTAGGGTAAAAAACTACGCTCTTTCATATGAAAGTGAGAAAAAATACGATATCGGAGCGGAAAAATGTTTTTATTTCTTTTCAATTTTTTATTTGGCTAGAGTCGGCAAAAATTACGTAATGAAAGTTTAAATGGTGGCATAGTCATATTCTTCAATATTTTGTCTTCATTTTGACGTATAAATTTGTTCAGTTACTGAAAAATGACTCGGAGAAAATTAGCACCAAAGATAGTCATGTCAGTGCAAAATGTAAAAATTATATAGTTCATAACTAGAAAACGGTAAACCTAAGAGACTTCAAAATGGCACAGGCGTGTTCAGCGATGCTGATAACCCTATAGAACCATTTTCATCAAAATCTGAGGTGTGAGGGTGCAGGTCACATGTCGATTTGTCGTGGAATGCCCCATACGCTTAGCTGACAACACTACTCAGAAGCATAGCAACACACAGATGATGGCGATTGCAAGTGTTCTTTATAATATCATAGAGAAGTATGCATGTCAAATGTAGGTCGACAATAGTTCAGTTCAGTTTTCAAAGTCCGTTGTTCGAATTCATCACATCAAACGAACTAACCACCCGTGGCACTCGACGCTGCAGTTTCGCTTGCCGTTCATGCTGAACACGTCGGATACCCCGGGTTGGATGACGAGTGGATATGTCTATCTGGCACGGATATGGCTGTGGATTGGTTCGGACGTCAAAATTCCAATCCGTGTATGCTCTGAGGGCTAGTCTTGTGCTATAATATTCCTGCTGGGAGTTTCGTCATCAGACACGCCACACGAAGAGAGTGAACCACAACACTCGCGACGCAATGCAGAGTTACGTACCAACCAGTGGTTTCATTGGATATCCTTAAAAGTTGCAATTCATGTGCTCCAATTGTCCCGAATTTTGCAAATTTAGTTAATTTCACACGCATGCCACAGGCCAGGCGCACGCGCCCTCCGAACGTTTCTGTAATGGTGTGCAACACTTACAGCTCTGTGGGCTTCGCGCTCTTCTTCAGATGTCGCTTCTGGGACTCGTCCTGGGGAGCTCCGAAGCCTCTTCCAAGCGGTTTGTTCTAGATCACTGCCTCAAACGTTCTCGGGAGGGCTGACCTGAGGACAGCATGGCGATTGCTCCTCCTTTGGTACAAAGGTGATCTGTTCCGGAAGCATTTCTAACGTTCCCCTTCGCGTAATGACGCGATGCTGAACACGTAGACACAAGCAGAGTATTTCTGTCGTAAGAAGGGTATCGAGCCTGTTGTGCATTCTGTTCGGTGTGTTTACATTTGGGGAATATCCATTCGGGAGTAGGATGTCGGCTCCCCACTAGGACTCCCGGCCAGCCACATCGTGGCTCCTTCAGAAGTGTTCTTGTTTCGCAGCACTTCACCCTGTCTGGGGCGTCACTACTGCCATGCTTCGGGGTTAGGTCATAAGATCTACGTTCATTCTGTGTGCAGGGAATGGGTGAAAATCTAGGTACAGGTTTTTTTCAGATAAGCAAAATAATGATACCTCAGCATTTAAGCGGCTGTGAGCAAACCAAAATGTTTGATTCAAAATTTTTAGGTGAGCTCAGGTCAGACCACGACGTTAAGTCAGGGTAATGGCCGATGTGGTACTTTGCCTAAGATTAGCCGTTATTTTAAAGGGTGCAATTTCTTTCGTGACCTTTTTTTGTCAGCGAGATGTCTTTCGTTGGAAAGAATAATGGTGCTGCACGACAAGAGCCTCCTTTAGAAAGGAACCCTTTCGCTTAATAAATATACAGCGGGGATGCACTCGGACGTCCCCCCCCCCCTTCCAGAGAGTATCTTTTCCAGTCGGAGGGAGCCTTTCCAGTTCTAAGAAGAGGAGGCGCCCGCTGCCCCTCCATCCCATTCCTCTGGATCCGTCGAGGGCTCGCGACCTGGCTGAGACGCTCCCGGCAGTTAGAGGGGCCCCGAGCCAACGGCCAGGGCTCCGAAGTATCCGACGGGTCCATGTCACCTAAAGGGGCCCAGTCTATTAGGGGCCCTTTGCAAATGAGTGCGCGTCTCAGGAAAATCATGTGTGCGCCAATGGACCCAGGAACCCTCCATATGGGCTCGGGACCCTCTCCAGCCTATGTGGATCCTTTCCAGCCGCTAGGGAACTTCTCCAGCCGCGTGGGACCCATCTCTGACTACTGGGAACCCTTTCCACTGGCTCGCTATCCATTCCCATCGGCTTGAGGGCGCTCTTCGTTGGCTCAGTGGCCTTCTGCTGGTCTGGCCCTCTCCGTCAGTTCAGGGGCCCTTTCAACAACCCGGTGTCCCCTCCGACTGCCTTGCAGGCCCTTCACGTTGGCTCGGACCGGGACCCTCGGCGTCTGCCCGTGAGAACTTTCCGTTGACCCGGGGCCCTCGTGGTCGCAGTAGCTCAGTTGGTAAAGCGTCGGACTATTGATTACAAGAATGTGAGTTCAAAGCCGTCGGCATTTACCGAGTCCACCGGCGACCAATCGGCGTGAGAAGTTGGCAACGTTGTATGACCTAGCGGTTGAATGCGTCGTAAAATAACCCAAAGTTCTTCTTCTGTTCGGGCCCTCCTCATCAGCCCAAGGCCATCTACACCGGCCCGAGTACTCCTTTTGTCGTTCCAGAGGCTCTTTACGTCGAACTAAAAGCCGTTTACCTCGAACCAAAGGCCGTGATGTCTGTCTAGAAGCCCTTCAGTAATCGACACTGGACCTCTCCAGTCACCTGAATGCCCCTGGAGCGAAATGTATTGTGCTCTTAGTCACGGCCTATGGCTAAAACAACGTGTTCAACGGTCAGATTTGGCAAAGTGGGTTACGATCCCATGCCTCCCGTATGCGCTACTGATGCTCCCTATTATATCTAATGCAGTTTTGCATAAGCAGGCAAATTGCATTAAACAAAAAGTAGACAAAAAATGAGAATGATATAAACAAGATATTACCGGTTCTGACGTCATCAAATTGCATTTGTTGCCAGGTGCGGTCACAATAACAAACCTCGCACACCCTTGTACCGGGGGGGGGGGTAGATCGTATGCACACCCGACGTTATTTCTGTTGTCATAGATTTGCACATCCATTGATTTTTGTAGATATACACACAAAGCTGCTTGTGTAGATCTGATATGCACCTTCCGATTATTGTAGATTTGCACACCCGATTGTTTTGGTAGATCTTTCGCACGTAAATCTTATGAACGTAGACTTCCTGATGCAGATCTTAAGAACCTCCATCCCATGTTCCGTATGCATCACCCCACATCTTCTTCCATGCTCCGTATGCTGCCTGTAACCATTGGCAGGCAGATCGTCCACTTTATAGGTGAAGTAATCCTAATCGTCCCTAGAGGTCAACGCGCATAGAGCATTCGTTGCGTGCGAACATTCTGAAGCGACACTTCATGTTCCAGGTACAAAGGATTCGAACTGACGCCTACAAAGGGTTCGAACTGACCAAGGATAAATTTAGCTACCATACACAACCTGATCTGACCTAACCTAACCAAACGTAACCAAATGTAACCCAACCTAACCCAACCTAACCCAACCTAACCTAACCCAACCTAACCCAACCTAACCCAACCTAACCCAAACTAACCCAGCCTAACCTAACCTAACCTAACCTAACCTAACCTAACCTAACCTAACCTAACCTAACCTAACCTAACCCAACCTAACCCAGCCTAACCTAACCCAACCTAACCTAACCTAACCCAGCCTAACCTAACCTAACCCAGCCTAACCTAACGAAACCCAGCGTAACCTAACCCAGTGTAACCTAACCCAACCGGGTCTAACCAAGTCTAGCTCAGTCTAGCTCAGACTAGCTCAGTCTAGCTCAGTTCAGCCCAGTCTAGCCAGGCCCAGTCTAACATAGCCTAGCCCGACACATCATAACCCATCCTAGCCTAGCCTAGCCTGACACATCATAACCCATTCTAGCCTAGCATAGCCTAGCCCAACCAAACGTGACGCAACGTAACGAAACTTAACCTGACCAGACCTCATTTGATCTGACTTGCCCTGCCTTTTCCAAACATCATTCCATACTCCCCATGACATTGCGGTACTTCCCGGTATGCAGCATAAGTTATATTTACCCATAGCATCATCCAGACGGTAGCTTGGCTGCCGTAGCAGCACGTGCGTCTGTATAGTTTTGAACCGATGAAATTGGCTCCAGCAAACCCGTCGATCATAGATGCAAGAAGTCGGCTGAGCAGGCCAAACACGATGTTTGGCAATGCTTCGACGCTGCCTTGATTGTAGGAAAAGTATTCCTGAGCGGCGAATATAAAAGTATCGTGTGAACCACAACAGATGGGGCCGTGCGTTCCCACCATTTTTCATCCAAAATTGGATCTGACAGGGATGTTGATGGGGCGAGAAGCAGAGCCGGTTTTACGGGTCACGACACTTATCACTCTCGTTGCGACGGCTGACTCCTGGCGTGTAGTAGGTGTCGATGTGCAATGGGAACAGTGTAACCGGCACATAGAACTGGACGATTCAAGCAACGGCGTTTCGCCACTTTAAGCAGTTTCCCAGCGCCAAACCCAATGGTGAAAAACGTTGAAAATGACCGACTTTTCTATACACCCCCTCCTGCGTGTGCACGTGTTACGTGTTGCAAATATGTTTGCACTGCCGATGTTGAAGATTGTCTTGTCTACACCGTGCCGTCGGTTTGGTGTTGATCGGTTCATTGGTTCGCGAGCTATGCTAATTAATACCAACTCGATTGGGCTCACTAAAATTGGCCATATTACACCGTTAGATTCCTGTTTTACATGCCAAACAAATCGACGAGAGTATTTCGACGCAGCCCGTTCTCCGATCACACCAATGTCGGTCACGTGCAGCACATTGACTCGATCGCACCGAAATTGTGCCCAAAGGGCATCCAACACCGTGAGCTTTCACGTGATGCCACACATCCTGCGTTCCCTTTGATGTGAGCCGAACCGGGCGCCAATATGTGGCAGTCACGTTTTTCGTGGAAGAAACACCACGTTAAAAAAGGTTGAGATGTCGAGTAAATACTAGGTGCATGGCGCGCGCTACGCTTCGCCCATACCTACAAATTGTGCATGCCCGGATAGCCGTGGTGACGGGCTCATCAAGTTTGCTAGATGTAGTATGCGCCGCTCTCAGCTCGGAGGTGGCCATTGGAAACAGATGCATGCGCCGGGTGCACAGTAGAGCGCACCGCCCTGCCCCAACACGGCCCGGTCAGTCGGCCGCTGGCCCTGACCCGACCCCGACCCCGGCCGCGGGATGACGTCACCGCCCGGAGCCGGCCGGTCGCCGGTCCACGCGCGACCTTGACCTTGCCGCTCGGGGGGATGATACCACTGCCCAGAGCCAGTGGGGGGCCGGGACCGGCGGCCCGAGACCCGGCCAGGGTGCCTGGGACGTGATGTCGTCAGTGGTGGCGGACGAGTCGGCCCGGAGCGGACGAGTCGGCCCGGATCGGCGGCCCGAGACCCGGCCGGGGTGTCTGGGGCGTGCTGTCGTCAGTGGTGGCGGACGAGAGAACGGCCGGCCGGGAGCCGCGGCAGGACCGCCGCGGGCCGGTCCTACGGGTCGGCCGTCCGATGCTGACACCTCGCAGCAACCGGGAAAGCTTCTGATCATGTTGATGCACGGGGTTACGGGTGGCCCCGGTGCAGACCAACACCAGCACTCTGACGATGGCGAGCAGCGTCAGGAGACGTGCGATGTCACGATGCATGGCACTAGTTACTCACGACCCAGTCTGGCGGTTGGTGAATCCTCTTCACGACGATGTCAGGTCCTGTTGATATCACTCTCACATCCACACTCCGCTATTGTTCGCACACTCTATAGCACCTGTCGACGAGGCACCGAGGAACGGGGAGGAGAGTCGGCGGTCGCCACCGCTCGCAGTGGCACGCTCAGCTGAACTGCACAGTCTGGGCACACTCTGGCCACAGTCTGGCCAGTCTGGCCACAGCCTGACCACAGCCTGGCCACAGTCTGGCCACAGTCTGGCCACAGTCTGGCCACAGTCTGGCCAGTCTGGCCACAGCCTGGCCAGACTATGGCCAGACTTGGCCACAGCCTGTACAGTGCCAGACTGTGGCCAGCTTGGCCACAGCCTGGCCACAGCCTGACCACAGCCAGGCTGTGATTGACTGTGGCCAGGCTGTGGTTGATTGTGGTCAGGCTGTGGTTGATTGTGGTCAGGCTGTGGTGGACTGTGGCCAGGCTGTGGTGGACTGTGGCCATGCTGTGGTTGATTGTGGTCAGACTGTGGTAGACTGTGGTCAGGCTGTGGTTGGCTGTCGTTGACTGTGGCTAGCTGTGGCTAGCTGTGGTTGGCTGTCAACCATGGCCACAGCCTGGCCATAGTCAACCACAGCCTGGCAATGGTTGACTTTGGCCAGGCTGTGGTTGGTTGTGATTGAATGTGGCTATCTGTGGTCAGGTTCTGGTTGGCTTGTTTTCTTAGGCCATGCTGGGCGTGAGTGATCGTCGTTCGCCAGCGGGTGCGGGGGGGGGGGGCGGAGGAGGACTTCCGCCCATCCTTCCAACCCGATGTTTTCAGGAACTACGGCACTTACAAAAATAACGATGCCGTCTGGTATCCCGTGACGATTACAGAATAACGCAATCGTAATATTTTAATTGGCACAAAATATATCACTGAGAGTGTGTGACGTTACGGGTGATGCTTCATCTAAGCCCGGGGAATTTAGTTTTGGTTGATTTAGAAAATTATGTGGTTAAATGAGAAGGGGTGCTCCGAACAGTAACCCGATGCGGGTTACTGTTCGGAGAGTTCGATATACAAGAGAAAAGAGGGGAAATTGAATAGCGCAAGCGGCCTGGAAGACAGAACACCCACGATCTTGGCTTAACTAAACTACTCGGCCTAAACTACCGGCCTAAACTAATGCAACGGAAATACTATGGAACGTCAAATACGCTGCATGCTTTGCGCCGCTATTGAAATCATTCAAGACATTTCAGGCAATGAGGGCATTTCAAGCCAATCAACGCATGTCAAGCCAATCAAGGTCATCTATGTCCTCGGGACACACAGTATATGGCACTCGTTGGTTGGCGTTCCGCAACAACTGGCGGGATTACAGAGTCCGTCGGCTACCAATCGGCGTGGGAAGTTGATGACTCTA
This sequence comes from Imbricaverruca yamaguchii, assembly GCA_034440575.1. Classification (NCBI taxonomy): domain Eukaryota; kingdom Metazoa; phylum Arthropoda; class Thecostraca; family Neoverrucidae; genus Imbricaverruca; species Imbricaverruca yamaguchii. Next base: position 641,904 of record JAOTOL010001589.1, read on the forward strand.
TATGGTCGAACAGTCGTGTGCGCTATGAAAGAACACAAAGCTCTTTTTGTGGCGGCCCCGGCCGGGAAGCTGTGGGCGCCCGACGCGTGCGGGGTGTCGTCAAGCTCCTGCGTGCGCACGATCTGGAGGCAGCAGCGACAGCTCACGGCCGGCGAGCTGGCCGGCGGGTGTCGGCCGGCCAGCTCGAGAATCCCCGCCTCACGGACCGCCCACTGGGCCCAGGCAGCCAGCAACGATGTGGCAGAGACGCGTGGCCGAGAGCTTAGCCATAGCCGTGGCCCGACAGCGACAGGTGTCCAGGTCGACGTGTTCGCCGCCACGTGTATTCCGGGCACGGCTGCGCTGCCGTCATGTGGCAGACGCGCCTGCCTGCACTCTTAAGCCAGCTCTGACGAGGCCCGCCACCAGGGCCTCGTGCGCTCTGCAAGATTACCTCCAGTCGGCAGGTGACGTGATGGGCGCTTGTAATGCTCCTTGGGCTCGTCTGCGGCCACTGAGGCGGCGACGAGTTCGCCGAGAGGTCGACGCGGTCCTCACCGAGGACGTCCGCGGCGCAGTCCCCGCACCGGTGGCGTCCTCGGCTAGCCTTGCTCAAAAACGCAACATGGAGCAAGAATGCAGACAGCAAAACGAAGTCTATTTTTACATACGTGCAGTCCAAACCGGATGCTTTCAACGGGGCTTTCTTACTTAGAGTGGACGCAGCATGGAGCCAGCTGCTGTTTTCGTATGGTCTGCGGATGTAGTTTTATGGATTTACTGGAAGTCTGAAGTGATCACCTGAGGTCTGAATGGATTTTGTGCACCGTGAGCAATAAAAAGTACGCCACAAGACGTGCAGGAAAATGATGCATTACGTGGGCTTCATCCAAGTAGTCCGGGAGGGGGCATATCCCTGAGAGGTGCCGTAGCGGCATCTCTGCCCTGTGATCTAACTGAAGCTCATTGTTGTTCAAATTCGGCTCCTGCAGTATGCCAACTTTTTGCCGTCCAAAGCCGCAATTATGTAAGCTCATATTCAACGTTCGACCTATATTTGGATCAAGTGAACACGTCCAAATGAAGACGCGACAGAGCTACTACAGAGATTAGGCAGTCATGGCAGGGGTACACCACAGACCATCGACGGGCTGACTTGTCTGTCGAGCTATACTTGTCCAGCGCTCACACTGTCGATGTCGATGATCAACCGCGCCGGGATTCGCCCTCTGATCACTTTGTCATGGTGGACCACATTGCAGACTGCATTACGCTAACCTGCACTCGCTTTATGTCGCCGCCGCCGTGTGCTCGGGACAGTCGCAGCCGCGTGGCAGACGACCACGGCCGACCGAGAAGCCGCGGTCGCCCTCCAGGTCGACTGGTCCCGCCTTACCCGCTCAAAGTTGGACGGCGCCAAAGTGCTCCACCTTCAATACTCCCTGACCCACCCTCCTATTGTGGAAATCCTGGCCGCGCTTCCGCAGCCACTTCACGACCGGCGCGTGCAGCAGTTGTGAGCGACCGGCGTTTCAAATGCGATTCGGCGCCGGACAGCGCCGTCCACGTGCACCAGTGTCTGGGCCATGTCGCGGTCCACGTGTACCAGTGTCTGGGTCATGTCGCCGTCCACGTGCACCAGTGACGGGGCCATGTCGCGGTCCACGTGCACCAGTGTCTGGGCCATGTCGCGGTCGACGTGCACCAGTGTCGGGGCCATGTCGCGGTCGACGTGCACCAGTGTCGGGGCCATGTCGCGGTCGACGTGCACCAGTGTCTGGGCCATGTCGCGTCACGTGCACCAGTGTCGGGGCCATGTCGCGGTCGACGTGCACCAGTGTGGGGGCCATGTCGCGGTCGACGTGCACCAGTGTCGGGGCCATGTCGCGGTCGACGTGCACCAGTGTCTGGGCCATGTCGCGGTCGACGTGCACCAGTGTGGGGGCCATGTCGCGGTCGACGTGCACCAGTGTCTGGGCCATGTCGCGGTCGACGTGCACAAGTGTGGGGGCCATGTCGCGGTCGACGTGCACCAGTGTCGGGGCCATGTCGCGGTCGACGTGCACCAGTGTCGGGGCCATGTCGCGGTCACTGCACCAGTGTCTGGGCCATGTCGCGTCACGGCACCAGTGTCGGGGCCATGTCGCGTACTGCACAGTGTCGGGGCCATGTCGCGGTCGACGTGCACCAGTGTCGGGCCATGTCGCGGTCCACGTGCACCAGTGTCGGGGCCATGTCGCGGTCGACGTGCACCAGTGTCGGGGCCATGTCGCGGTCGACGTGCACCAGTGTCTGGGCCATGTCGCGGTCGACGTGCACCAGTGTCGGGGCCATGTCGCGGTCGACGTGCACCAGTGTCGGGGCCATGTCGCGGTCGACGTGCACCAGTGTCGGGGCCATGTCGCGGTCGACGTGCACCAGTGTGGGGGCCATGTCGCGGTCGACGTGCACCAGTGTCGGGGCCATGTCGCGGTCGACGTGCACCAGTGTCGGGGCCATGTCGCGGTCGACGTGCACCAGTGTCGGGGCCATGTCGCGGTCGACGTGCACCAGTGTGGGGGCCATGTCGCGGCCTTGCGGCCCGCCACCGGCGCCAGTAAGCCGCTTTGAGCTGACGGCGCCAAGGCCAAGCCAAGCGCCTCGGTATTATGTCGGCGGTCCTCCGGCTCGCGCTTGCATCCGCTTAAGCTGCCTGCGCTCAATCGGCGGCGGTGGGCCAGACTGGGCCGCCGATGCGACTGGCGGCGTCCCCGTTTGACCTCTGACCGGCGGTCGACTGGGGCGGCCGGGCCGGGTGGGTGTGGGCCACCCGCGCGCCGCTAGCTTCTGATCTGACCTGGGGTGGCAGCTGATCCGCCCGCGACCTATAGCCAGGCATGACCAGGTTAGCGGGCGACAAGTGGAACAAACAAATGTAGCTTATTGGCGCCTCTTAGTTTGCAATAGTGCATTGGCTTTGCCGAACTCATCCTGTGGAAAAACAACCAGGTGAGTTCATAGGTCGATTTCTAGAACCTGCCTACATAGAACCTGCCTGTCCAGGTGGACACTGCGCAAACATGCAGATGAAGGTAGCCTCACCTGAAGACATGTTGCTACAATTGCGAATGCCCATTACTGAGAAGGAACGTCTACATGACTAATAGGGTTGATGCACCCCATATAACAAATAATCCGCCAAGAGAGCAGGCAGATTAGTTTGCAATCTGTAAGCCAGCTTTTTCATACCAGAGGCAATTACTTACAAAACCAGGTAAATGTGTATCATGGAATCTTGAAATTCCTATTAATGCCCAGCTCGTCGTGACTGGTCCGGGCTGGGAAGAGGCTACATTCAGAGCAAGCTTGACAGGCCCGGATAAGATCCGGGCCTCATGGGTATGGGCATGTGCCGTGCTGAGCTCAGAAGATTTGGCTCGTGCCGAACTCTGACATCTCTTCGGACAGGACTGCACGCTGCGGCGCATCCCACTAGGATTTGACTGAGACATCAGCAGGCAAAGTGCTCGAGCATGTGCGTTTCTGGCGTCTACCAATTCACAAGCAGCTCGTCTCATGCGCATGATATGAATAGCTCTTGGGATGGTAAAACATTTTCACTCCTCAGCGGATTCAGGTCCGGGGTACTGGTGCAAGAAAACAATCATGTGTGTATATCTTTAGATCTTGTTTGTGAGGAATTAACACAGTCTTGTAGTAAGCGATGGTAGGAAAGCAGCTTCCAAAAGACCACGCTACAGATGCAAGTCATCAGGTATTGTGACGACGGCAGTTATTCAGAGGCGTGAAAACCATTTTCAAACAGTTGTTTACTATTGTAACACAAAACTGATTTGTTGTGAACGTTTTTATTAGAACGAACCATAGGTTCGTTCTAATAAAAATGCAGGCTGGAAGTGGGAAGGAGGCGAAATAGTGCCTGTTTCCGTTTTGTATGAGAACAGTGCAACGCACGCAGATGCGCAACTAGGATCTTTCCGAAGAGAAGCAGACTAAAAGAAACACGACGAAGTAAAATAAAGCTCCCGGCGCGCACGAAGCGAGCCGAAAATTTTTTGTTATTCGTCGTGAAAATATAAATTTCTCGTTTGGTCTAGTATATTTTCGTGAGCCAGGGAGGGAGGGGTGACCCCGAGCTTTGAGTGCGCCTCTACACGTATGGTACGACCTTCCGTCTTCTCTAAGGGCCTAACTGCAAAAGATTGATCCACCCAGCTAAGATTGATCCACCGTGAGGCTAAGACGGCGGCCACCTGGAAGCTGAAGGGAGTGGGCACAGAGATTAAGAGAGACGGCCGGACTGGTGGAGTAGGCGGCCACACAAAGGGCGTGAGCAGTGATCGCCGCGTCTGGCAGGTCGCTGCCTCGAGACTTCGTGTCTGCCGGATCGACCGCGTGGGTGGCACCGGGCTCAGGGTATTTTAACTGCCCGTGGTGCCGTGCTCGCCGAGATAACATGCCGATCTGACCGAGTCAACAAATCGCTCACTGGCAGAACAGTGTCTTTTTGTTATTTTCCGATGGCCTTTGAAGAACTGAAGGTGCCGCGTGGCTTGGACGGCGAGTGGATAAGCTTGTCCGATGCCCATCGTGATCAGAAGGGATTCGAAGAGCGTGCTTGCTATCGAGCTTGCAGCGCGATGAGAGAAGCTGGCACAAGTCGTCCAGTTCACTGTTTGGTCCAAAGGAGCATAACGAGCGCATTTATACTCCTTATTCGGTATTTTTTGGGGAACAGATTTGAGTGGGCTTATTGACGGTATCGGCAGTCCCCTAAGCACATGTGTGGCCAGCTAAGACGTCCCAACCGTTTTTTACTTTCGTGTATAGACGAACAAGTTGATATGAGCGGCACGGTCCGCCCCGATCCTCGCATGTTGAAGACGGTAATAATTGTTAGAGCATTAGAGCAGTCCTGATGTTTTCATTCGGAACTAGATATGACCTTTACGTTGTGATTTTTGCAAACTTTATCTGAAGTACTCCTAGCATTTCATGATATTGAAACGCTCTGAACCACTTTGTCCGGATACTACTCTTAAGTACTCGTGCCCACTTTGAAGCACTTTGTAGTTGTTCGGAACGCTATACTAAGTGCGCTCTGAAGTGCTTAAAAAGTATTTGTTCAAATAGATGATTTTGTGGCCGAACTTCCTCGGTCTCGGTCTCCCTCGGTCTCGGCCTCCCTCGGTCTCGGCCTCCCTCGGTCTCGGCCTCCCTCGGTCTCGGTCTCCCTCGGTCTCGGTCTCCCTCGGTCTCGGTCTCTCTCGGTTCTGTCTCCCTCGGTCTCTGTCCCCTCGGTCTCGGCCTCCCTCGGTCTCGGTCTCCCTCGGTCTCGGTCTCCCTCGGTCTCGGTCTCCCTCGGTCTCGGCCTCCCTCGGTCTCGGCCTTCCTCGGTCTCGGTATGGCGGTGACTCGGTCACCAGGGCGTCACAATTGCCACGCAGAGCTGTGGCGTTCAAAGGGCGGGAGGGCGCTGTTTTCTAGGTGTTGTAAGCCATGGAATCGATGAGTGTGTCGCATGCTAGGCTGCCTCAGCTCTGTTAGTTAATTATTTGGGCCTAGGGGCGCTTCGACTGCTTCGGTCATACAGCGCCCATAACAATGTTAGATTGACAGCTTATGATGATTGGTGCCAACAGTAGTACACGAACATTCAGAATACGGGCAGATATCATTGAAACAGTGAAAGAAAAGAGCAAGCGCTATCAAACAGGAAACAATGAAGGAAAGTGAAGTGTGGGGAAATCAAACATCAGTGGAACAGTGAAACGGGAGTAACATCAGTGAAACGATGAAATAGCAAGAGCAAGTGCAAGCGAAAATCAGTTGGAGCGACATGCCATGGTTCCGAGCGTATGGTGCTACACGTCAGTGAGGTGTATAAATCGCTTTGAAGGCAACATTCGATAAAAAGCGAAACAGTTGTCCCGAAGTTCGTCGTTATGCTTTGTTACCAAGTTTACATATCACACATATCGATGAGGGTCATATATGGTTAAGAACGACACTTTGGATAAAAAAATTAATCAGCTGTCCCGATTGGACAACGGCAGAGCTGTCACTAAGAACGCTGTCAAGCGAAACCATCTGGAGAGATCCAAAGTAACGCCTACGCTCGTCAGCGTATGCAGGACACGAGATCAAAACATGGTGCACTGTCAGTGGTGATAAACATCTAGCGCACTGGGGTCTGTCGCCGCCGCACAGGAGGTAACCGTGCGTGGCGTAAGTGTGCCCTATGCGGAGGCGACATAATGTCACCTCTTCTTTTCTATGCATATGATGGGACGAACCCCATGGTTCCAAACGTGGCTTGATGCCTCGCAGCTTGTTCGCACTGATCTCGTCCCACATTGTTTGCCACTTTTCCAGGAGCAAGACGGAAATCTGTCTGTAATAATATGTGGCGGGAAGCGGCAGCGACCGGGTGCACGGTGAATGCGCTGCTCGCCTTGCCGAGCAGCGCATTCCCCGTCCGCCAACTCGTTCCCAGCAATTCGAACATGGCCAGGAAGCCAACACAGAACCACTCGCCGTCCCAAGCGGTGCACAGCAGTGAGACACCTTAGAATATCACGCACAAGTGGGTTGGAGGGATAAAATGTTTTCACGGCTGAAAGACTACTTAAAGAGTCAGTGAAAACCACATGGCGATCACCTTCTGACACTTCGATATAGCGATATAGCATAGGGCCTTCAAAATGGTTACAAGTTCCGTTGAGTATACAAATGCGTGCCTCGGGAGGGAAAATGATCGGGTGACGGTGCCACAAACGAATCCGCTGCCAACACCATCATCAGTTCTAGAGCCATCGGTATATGTGGTCACCCATTCATGAAATGAAGCGATGCGTTCAAGGACCAGCGAGCGGAACTCTTCCGGAGAGACATCGGCTTTCCTGGTCCTAGCAAGGGATAAATCCACCTCTTGTGCGATCAACTCCCATGGAGGGTTCTCCGTGCGCTCGACTTTCCGGATACCTTGGTGTCTGTCCGGCTTTCTCGGAAACGTTCACGCATGCGTACACCGAACGGAGCAACACTCAAGTTTCGATCTGCGGGGGAAAATGGTCGCCAGTCGTCGCGAGACAACATGTGTGTAAGCGGGATGAGCAGGGAGCTGGCGACGTTTTCAGGCGTAGCACATACCCAGCCTTTTTCTACGCAGGCAGAGGGGCGACTCATGTGCCTCTGCTAGAAGGCTTACCGTGGGTGAGGTACGAAATGCGCCAGTTGCAATGCGGATAGCAGTGTGGTGGATGGTGTGAAGCATATGCTTATTAGCTGCAGCAGCACAGTCATAGATAAAACTTGCGTAGTCAAGCTTTGAACGTATCAGATAACGATACAACAGCATAAGTTTATCTCGATCAGCACCATAAGATGTACGAGCAACGCATTTCATGATATTCAGTGCGCTAAAACATTTTCCACGTATAATTTTCAGGTGGTGCAAGTATGTAAGACGTTGGTCAAATTCCATCCCCATAAATCACACCACGGGTTGAACGGGTAGACTCCTGCCGTAAATTTTAATTTCCATGTTCTGGTCACATCGGCTACGAGAAAGATGGGGGGCGACACTTTTCGTTGCAGAGAATGAAAATCCATTGACGTTTGCCCACTTTTCCATGCGTGAAACTGCTAGTTTCAACTGCCGTTGTAATGTTGGTGTTCGTGAAGCGCAGAACCAAATGGCAAAATCATCTACGAAAAGTGATCGCCCCATGCTCCGCGGAATGGAATAGTCGATATCATCGATCAGGATGCCGAATAGTGGAAGGGTGAGAACACTTCCCTCTGGGACACCGTTTTCCTGGATGAACCAGCGGGAGAAATGGCAGCCAATGCGTACCCGAAATCTCCTTTCTTTCAACAAAATTTCCAGAAAAATTCCCATGCGACCATATATTCCTTTCTTTACGAGCCTCATGAGGATTCCGTGACACCATGTGGTATTATATGCTTTCTCAATGTCGAAGAAAACGGCCCCAAGATGGCGTTTTCTACGAAAAGCAACCCTTACCTCGGTGTCTAGAGATAAAATGTGATCAGTGGTGCTTCTGTTTTTTCGAAAACCGCATTGGTAATTTGCAAGAAGGACGCGTTTTTCTAGGAACCACATGAGGCGAACGCTCACCATCTTTTCCAATAGCTTGCAAAGGGCAGATGTTAAGGATATTGGGCGGTAGTTCAAAGGGTCGGTACCGCTTTTCCCAGGTTTAAGAAGGGGGGTTATCGCGGCACCCCTCCACGATGGAGGGAATAGCCCGAGCTCCCATAAATGGTTAAATGCATGTAAAAGTACTGAAGTAACTCCCTGCGGCAGATATCGCAATAACTCATTTTGTACACAATCCGGGCCCTCAGCGACGCTTGCAAGCGAATAAATGGCAGATGCCAGCTCAGATCTGGTAAACGGTTGGTTATGTGAAAGCCGATTAGGCGTTGAAAAATCAATCCGAGTCATTTCAGAGCGGCGTTTATGACGAAGGAAGGCTGGATCAATGGTACCAGTTCGACATCTTGCAGCAATTGCGGTTCCAAGTTCGTTGGCTACATCCACCGGGTGAGCAACTTCACGATCGCCAATAACTAATATAGGGAAAGGGATCGAACTGAGTTGGCCAGAGATCCGTTTAATTCGGGACCAGATCAGAGAGTGGGGAGTAAAGCGACTCAAAGAGTTCACATACTCACCCCAGGATGACCGCTTTGCTTCCTGTATCGTACGCCGCACGAAAGCCTTAGCACGTCTAAACTCTATTAAATGTGTGGTGGTACTGTTACGGTTGAAAGCTCTAAATGCGCGTCGCCTCGCTCGGATGGCATCCCGGCACTCGAGTGTCCACCAAGGAACTTGGGTACGCTTAGGGGACACAGTGGTTCTGGGTATGCATCTCGATGCACATTCTAGGAGAGAAGTAAATGTCTATATTTAAATTGGTGGTTGATCATAGTGCGAACAAAAACACGCTGTACCTGGTCTTCAAACATTTCCCAGTCAGCGTTTTTAAAGTTCCATCGCTGTGGTCGTTGTCCCAATATCGGGCTACCTCGGTAATGTAGCCAGATGAGAAAATGGTCGCTTCCCAATGAGTCCTCATCAACCGACCATTCAAAACTGTTAACCAGCTGTGGGCTCACGAGGCTAATATCCAAAGCCGAAGTAAGACCTGATGGGAGGCTAAAATGGGTACCTGCTCCAGTGTTTAATATGCAAAGAGATGTCCGTAGGATGAAATCTTCCAAGAGACACCCACGAGAGTTAGTATCAGCGCAGCCCCATATAGTGCTATGGGAATTACAATCTCCTAAAAGAAGGAGGGGAGGCGTTAGTTGAGAGAAGAGCTTCTCCATATCATTGATTGGAAATACAACACCAGGGGGGAGGTACAGGGAGCAGACAGTGAGGGCTCGACGGTTCAGAAGGATACGTGCGGCCACCGCTTGTAAGGTGGTTGTCAGCGCGATTTCTTTTCCAGGAACGCTGTGGTGTACAGACAGAAGCACCCCACCATGAGCAATGGTGCTAACTAGGACATCCTTACGAAAGACAGAATAGTTTTTAATGAATATGTTGTGCTCTGGTCTAAGTTTTGTTTCCTGCAGGCATACTATTGCTGGGCATTGCTGATTAAAAGCTCTCTGCAGTTCTTGGACACTCGTTCTAAAACCTCTACAGTTCCATTGTAAAAAAGTCTGCGTGGTGGGCGGTTTAAGTCCTAAAGCATGTTTCGAAAATATCACATATATAGCCAGTAATGGCTTCTCCATAAAAGTCGCATGATACAATGGTCACTGGTTAGAAAATTGCGTAGGGGGTTAAAGTCGCGCTCCTTGCCCAGGAATGCAGTCCGCTAGCTCATCTTGGCTATGTTCCAGCGACTGGGTCCTGGGGCGAAAACGCGGAGACGCTTCCGCTGGTGGGGAGCTCGACAGTGGCGTTCCCCTTTTCTGGGGACCCAGACGGGGTGGAGGAGGAGGAGGGACCATCTTGTCTGACGGAGCCGGCCCCTCCACTCGACATCGCGGCGAAAGGCCTTCTGGGAAGAGACTTGTCCGTCCCTTGACGTCCACTCGTTTGGGTCCTCTCCATCTGGGCGAGTCGTGCTCGCTTGGCCTCGCGGGCACGCCTTTCGGCTTCCCGGTGCTTGAAGCTTTCGTCGGAGATATGGATTGTGTGGTGGGCGCTGCGTGACGGTGATGGAGGTGCGGAAGCGGATGTTGAGGGTGAGGGCGAGGCCTGCCTCACGGGGAGGAGGTTGGATTCGGGAAGGGAGGATGTGGATAAGAAGGATTTGGAGGTGGTGGTGGTGGTGCGTGGAGGGATTGATAGCAGGTTGGAGGACGGATGGGATGTAGGAGGTGGGGATTTCAGGGTAGGTAACTGGGAAGGCTTTGGCGGGGAGGACCGAACAGGCCTCTTGGTCCGTTGGACTTGAATCCACTCCCCGCTTGCCAATGTTGGCCGAGACACATCTGGTGGGTTGTCATCGCGATCACACGTGGTGGGTGGGACACCTGTGGGCTCCGAGTCGCCTGGTGTCTCGAGTGTCTTAGCTGCCTCTGTTCAGTAGGTGTCTCGAGTGGAACTCCGAAAGCTCGAAGTAGGGCTGTTAGGTGTGATATCAGCTCAGATTCCTTATTGGGTTGTATAAACTGTGTGGTCGTCAAGGTAGATTTGGTTTTTGCCGAGTAGGAAATCCTGGGGTGTGATGCTTCATATAGTTCCCTGGCCTCTCTAAATGTGACCTTTCTGGTGTGCTTTATTGAGATAATCTCCCTTTCTTTAATATAATTCGGGCGTGTGCGGTCATACGCGGTGTGGGGATGCTGACCTTGACCGCAGTTGACACAGAACAGGATTTTGGATACGCAATTTTCACCGGAATATTCAGGGGAGGCACGACTGTTGCACGCGAGCCTGATATGTCAAAATTGGGTAGTGTGTCAAAACCGTTGGCACTTGAAGCAACGCATGGGGCTGGGAAGAAATTCTCGTACCTTAACCCATACGTAACCCACTCGTATCTCCGGAGGTAAATCTGTTCTGTTAAATGTCAGGATAACGTTGTTTGTCATAATGAGATCTGCTCCTCTCTTTACCTTCATTTTCCTCGCGCAAATCACACCGAAGTTTGAGAGCCCATCCACGATTTTGTCCTCGGACCCATCCCTTAAATCAAAGCAATTTATTATCCCACGCGAGGTGCTTTTAGTTTTATGAGGTTCCACAGTGATTTCGATCGTTTCTTTCTCCTTCTTGCCGTCCTTTCGCATACCGTACACGAACTCAGACATTGTAAGTGCAACACCTGCCTGCTCCGCTTCAGCAAATTCCACCTCCGTCCCTCAACTTCTGGCAACTCACAATCTCACCGAATCTGTCGCATCCTTCTTTCCTCTGAAATAGAGACGTAAGACTTTTGTGCTTTCCTCTAAAGACGAAGACTCGAGGGACTGGGAAACGTCCGATGGGGCGGTCTCGATCTCCAAGGAGGGAAGGATTGGTCTGGCCCCTACGGGAGGGGCCAGGAGGGATTTTTTGGTTAGTGAATGCCATGAAATGTTGTTGTTCGGCTCATCAGGCGCCCCACCCCTTAGGCTCAGGCGTCCCCCCACTGGGGGGACGCCTGAGTCCCGCGAACGGGAGGTCGCCAGGCGCCCGAGGAGCTATACGGGGCAGGCGACGCCTTTGCCCGGCCGGGAGAGAAATACTCACCACCCCGACGGGGATCCAGCACCGCCCACCCCTTGACCCCAGCCGGCCAGGCCGGCAGACACTGGGAAGAATCCCAGGTCCCCGGCCCGAGGCAACTAGCCACTTGGCCCGCGTGAGGCCCCACGGGCCCGCCCGCCCCTCCGGGATATCAGGACCAAAGAGGTGTGTTGATCCCCCGTCACAACTAACGCCGTGTGACGGGGGACCTCAACCTCCAGGACTCCGTCAACCCCGGGGGGGGGGCGAGGAGGCGCGGCTACCCCGATAAAACTGAGCTGGTGGGCAGGACCGGGGAAGTTGCCCTGCCTGCTCATAGTATGGACAGTTCGTGTTGCAGGGCAAGATGAAGGACATGGATGTTGGGATTAGATAGGCGTTGGAATGGGAGCGTATGGACGGAAGGACAAGTGAGGCACTCCTAGTCTCACCCCTCGTCGGTATGATGGTCGCCGGGTCATTGGGGCACTCAACCCCCGCCACCGCGTAAAGGTGGTGCCTTATCGGGGGGCCTCAGCTCTGTATGCAGGCTTCAGTACGCGTGGCGATGGAAACAGGGAAGGCAGTGTCCAACTGATTGATCCGCACGGAGCCAAATTGGTCTGCACTGCACTGCACTTTCAGCACTTCCTGTCGTTCGTCTCTGGATAAGACGCACGTCTCCAAACCGACGGGATGTGTGCTCGGGTCCCATCCGGCGCTGCTCTTCGTGGGCCACAAATTGGCGTGAGGGATTTCCTACGCTATATGACCCAAACAGTCGACGCGTCGTGAAACCAATAACCTGAAGCACCATCGAAATACTGTGTCGCCACCGCCCGCCCGTTGTCAGCTGGCCCGAGTTGATGAGTTTCCAGCCGGCTGTTGTTCGGCGGTGCGATATTGGCCAACCTGTCTTCGGCCAGCTAGACGAGTGTGTCCAGGCCGACTGTCCGACTGCAGGTGTGATCAGGGTCGGAAATGCTGGCCACTTATGGACGCACTGCAACGTGACCTCACCGCAACGTGAAAGAAGGGCCTACGCGCCCACTCTTCTCCAGAGATGGCGTCCAAAACAGCCGGGTATTTTCAACGCTGGATATGACCGGTGTGACCTCAGGCATAACCTCCAGTGTGACCTCCGATGTGACCCCAGTCGTTACCTCAGTTGTGACCTGGCGAGTGACACGCACGCGCACACTGTTGGCGATGCAGTCGCCAGCGGTACGCGGGTCGCTGTGGGGGTGATTCCTCGGGAAGAGGTGTGGGGGGTGGATGGAGGATGAGCAGATGCTGGCACAATTAAACGATTCAGTTGCACCGAAGGCGCAGCCAAGGTCGGGGGGGGCTATCGAAAAACGTACGAATGAAACAGGATTTTTTTTTAATCACCAGAAAGAACCAAAAGTTGTCGGCACGCTTCGCGCACCCAAAGCGTTCTTTGTTTATTACGTGTTTGGCCGCGCCCCCTTTAGAAAATCCTGCCTGCGCCACTGAAGAGCGTCAAGTGGCATAAACTGTACTCACGGTCGAATGAATGCAAGTCAGACACGCGACGTTTTATCTGGATAATGTTTTGGAAAATGGAGATGTTTTATCCCCAGAGCGGAAGCCCTGTGGAGGCATCCATGACTGTGGCTGGGCCTTTTAAGATGAGAGGCGTATGCGTGATGCGCGTCAGGCCATTCGCGACGTACATCGCCTCCCTCCCCCGCCCCCGCCCCCGCCGTGAGGCGGGAATAGACGAGTGGTTAAGGTGTTGAGCTCTGGGTATCAAAGGTCCCGGGTTCAACACTCGCACAACTCGGGACATTTCCCAATCCCGCGGCCCACCGGAAACGGAGTGGGCGTCGCCATTAGCCACGATCGTGCGTAAAGTGCGTCGAGAACAAACAAACAAGCCCCCGCCGTAACCTGGCGCCGTGACCTGACGCCGTGACCTGGCACCGCGAGCCCAGTGGCAGCGCATCACGGTGTCAGCACTGCCACGTCATCGGTAGCTCCGCCCACCTGGTCAGTTGCTGCTCTGATCGGTCACGTGGTGCCCTCGGAATGTCGAAGGCGATGCGACAGAACTATTGGCAAACTCGAGCCGTTCTGCAGGGCACCGTGGTACTGCCAGACATGGATATCAAGTGGGAATTGAGAAACCCGCCAGGGCAGATGAAGGTACAAGGATCATGTCAAGGTCTTAGAATGCTGTCTGTGGCTACATTTTCTCGTTTATTTCACTGTGGTACCGAGCTTCAGACCGGCTACTTAATTTGTCTCCACGGAATTTGCAGAGGCTCAGCAACTCGGGTGAGTTCGCACGCATAGCACGGGGCTGCCAAGCTAATGGGGAGACTGAAGAACACTTGCAACTTCAATGGCATTTCCAATACGTGGTGAGTGGCTGTGGCAAGGCCTAAGCAGCTTTGCATAGCAGTGGGCTCAGGAATGCAGTGAAAATAGCACCTGGTAAACATTCCACCGTCAGGACCCCGAATCTTCCCAGTCACCGAACATCAGGCTTTGTGGCATGCATGGAAGATGACTAGTCAGTCAAAGACGATGTGACAGATGTTTTTCGTGCCATTCTCTCTAGATACTATAGCTACGCCGAAGTTAACGCTCAGTACCTGCCCCATGACATTCCCCACCCATGGCTGGAGGCGTACAGTGTATCCATGGCATTCCTCACCCATGGCATGGCTGGTGGCATGCGGTCTGCCCATGGCATTCCCCACCCGTGGCATGGCTGGAGGAGTGCGGTCTGCCCATGGCATTCCCCACCCATGGCATGGCTTGAGGAGTGCGTTGTGCCCATGGCATTCCCCACCCATGGCATGGCTTGAGGAGTGCGTTGTGCCCATGGCATTCCCCACCCATGGCATGGCTGGTGGCGTGCGGTCTGCCCATGGCATTCCTCACCCATGGCATGGCTGGTGGCGTGCGGTCTGCCCATGGCATTCCCCACCCATGGCATGGCTGGTGGCGTGCGGTCTGCCCATGGCATTCCCCACCCATGGCATGGCTGGAGGAGTGCGGTCTGCCCATGGCATTCCCCACCCATGGCATGGCTGGAGGAGTGCGTTGTGCCCATGGCATTCCCCACCCATGGCATGGCTGGAGGGGTGCGTTGTGCCCATGGCATTCCCCACCCATGGCATGGCTGGTGGCGTGCGGTCTGCCCATGGCATTCCCCACCCATGGCATGGCTGGATTCCCCACCCATGGCATGGCTGGAGGAGTGCGGTCTGCCCATGGCATTCCCCACCCATGGCATGGCTGGAGGAGTGCGTTGTGCCCATGGCATTCCCCACCCGTTGCTGGAGGTGTGCAGTGCCCTGGTGGCTGGACGCCTTGCATCTGCGCGCCACCTGCCGGCCGACTCGGGAAGGTAGCGCCGCCCGTGCAGTGCACCCTACCACCGACTGATCCATACGTCCGGCTCTAATCCGCTGCCGCGACAGACTCAGCCGCCTTGGCTGGCCTTCCGCGAACACGTCACCCTGCGGTCAGTCAGCTACCACGTTACTGAGAGAGCGTGGGGCAGAGACAACAGCGTCTGGTGTTTCACTCGGTCTGGTACCACAATACTGGGAAGATGAGGGATGTACACACCACCATCCGGTTTATGGCACCTAGCTTGCCTGGCTGCGCAGTTGGCCACCGTGTCATTTTAGACTTGTACTGTGCACTTCATCCCTGGTATGCATTGTATAATCTCACTACAAGGACGAGGAGTAGTGTTTCGAACAGAATTAGTAAATATTTAGTGCTTTTACATTCAAATGAATGTCCGGCATTCTCTTAACATGAGTGACACATACTTCATCTTTCAAGAGCTGATTCATTTTTTTTCAGTATGTGCGATCCAACTCCACTGAGTGCAAATTGACGTTTAGCGTTATTAATTTATGATTTTATAAGCATGCATCTGCTATTGCCACCGACGGGCATGCCGTGCCACACACTGAGGCCCTACTCATCAGGAAAATATAGATGCGTCATTTACTTGGCGGTTTCAACATTCATGTTTTTTGTTTTGTCTTTTTGTTGTTGTAGGATCTGGCCAGATAACTGGCAGATGCTTTTCATCCATGTAACACTGATAACGCCTTTGCAGCAATCATTCTTCGTAATTATCCTGGCTGCGCTTCTTTACATACATCTAAGCAACAGTTGAAGTCTCCAATTATTATATTTTGATCATTATAGTCTTCTAGTTCTGAGCATGTCTTTGAATATTTCAAGATTATCTATAATTAGCCAATGTACGCTCGCTAATGTTGTTATGCAAACATTGCATTGACAACTAGTATTGGGTATCTGTCGCTTTTATCTTTAGAAATATACTTTAGCATGACACCTGAGTTGGTTCTAACCAATACTCATACATGTAAACCCCGATTGGTCTTTTCACAGTGTACGAAAGCACCCAACCCTCCGCACCCATTGAGCCACCAATTTCCGTCACTGTCTTATGAATGTGTTTATTCTTGGGATTTTTTTGTTCGAACCACGCAAACATTAATTTTCTACGCTTTGAGAAACCTTGTACACCTCACGATCGAAGTGTGCCGACGTTTTAGGAAGCATGTTAAGTTCCTAGCTGTTTATTTTTTTGTTGATGAAGGCAACGTGCGGTGTTTCACTGTGGCACCGTGTCCTTAAACGCTCATGCTGAGGATAACGTTTGTTCTTTGTGGGACGATTCTGCACATAAGAAAATTTGTTGTTATTGTTTTTGATAAGACGATTCAGAGACATACTACCTTTCGGTATATATGAAACACAGGGCAAAAACACAGCTTTTGCACCATTGGTCGGGTGCAAAAGCGTTCGTGCTTTTGGGAGGTCACTTACCCTCCCCAATGTTAGCTTCCCCTGCCCGTCCCCAATAACTTCGACTTTTATGTCGAAGTTATTGGGGACTGGCGATCGAATGATGTACTCGAGCTCTGTTGATCTGAGCTCTGTTGATCCCCTGCTCTTTGTATATGGCGGCCTCCAATGTAGCAGCGAGATATTGCTCAGGCAATGAAATGCTACATGGTATGCACCTTGGTCGGAAACTGTGCTTAGCTTTTTTCGCCCGTTTTTTTTCGAGAGCCTATTCCGTTTTTTCAGTTTCCCGTGGTTTCTGTCTAGACGTGATCTTCTTTAGGAAATGCAGTTAGAATTTTGGGTGTCGTTATCCGCCAGAAATGGCAAGCGCCCCACCTTCAGATATTGCCCTTCGGCGAGAACTCTGGACCGTTCGTTTTTGTTTTCACGTACCGATGTATAGGTACAGTCATCATGGTCAGTAGATGTGTCAGCTGTGGCCGACTTTGTTGTGCCCCTTGCAATCTGAATTTATTATCTTTCTGACTTCAGTCGACAGAAGATCAGCGCCTACCCGGTAGCTCAGTTGGTTAGAACGCTGGTCTGCACTGGTCTTCCTGTCCTGGCAACGCAGGGTTCGAGTCGCTTCACGCACTCGGATTTAGCCCCCGGCCAGGAGTGTTAGTTGGCAGCTGGCCCTATAAGGACGGGGACGAGCTACCGTGCGGCCGTGCCGATGCTTTGACGGCACGTTACACTTTCGCTCAAAATTCTGCCGTTGAACTATAATTCAGATCGGGTGGTTGGGCCAGGGTTCACGCAAAATTATCTGCTTTGCAATGGAACCCTGGCTCATAAAGCCGCCCCAGCAAGAACTCGGATTAAACAAAAATGTTTAAATCGTGCATGCCCCAATTATCGCACCGATCCTACAGAAACTCCCTGTCCTCTTTCATCTTCGGCTTCTTACATCCACCCGATACATCAGGAAAATTTTCCAGAGCATTGTTATGCAGTCGGCACTCCAGGTCGACACTTATTTCCAAATGTTGTCCTCTCTCTTCCACATGTTGCTCATCTGCCTCCTTGCGTTATATTTCGACTTCGTTGGTATCGATGCACCTGGCACTCTGTGTCCATGCATGTGTCAGTTACATGATGTATAACTCCCTGCGCAGGCATTCAGCATTCTAGTATTTCACTTGGCCTTATCTGTTCAGGTTTTAAAGCTAGTATCCCTCAGATTATTTAACAGCCGGTGGGAAGCTGGGTGTTTTGTAGTTGATCTGGGCCTGTGTCAAACTGAGGATGAACGTACTTCTGTGCAATAATTCAATTGAGAAGAATAAATTCCATGCTTACTTCTGTCATGAACTAAGCATAAACATATCTAATTATTTTTGGTGCATAGCATCCCATCATACATGTGCATAACATAGATATCCTAAGTGCCAGAGCTTACAGCGGCGTAGCACGCTGGCGTAGCACGTTGGTGTCACGGTAGAGGACGGAGACACATCCTCTCCTTTGACGATGCACATAGTTGCATAGCCTTGGCTGAGCCTCAGGCATGGGCTCTGCCAAAGCAGATTGGTTGAGCGGATATTAATGCGTTTGAGCTCATATTCCTTCTATGTGACACACATAAAGGTAAAATTATACTTCAAGATAATTGATGGGTCACCCTCTTCAACGTCAGTGGGTGCGAAGCTGGCGTAGCACAAGCTTCATATACGCATCTGTATTTATTTCATGGTGCCAGATATTCAGAACGCCAGAAGAATCTCATCGAAACCCGAGATCACACGCTGCACTATGATGCTGGCACCTATGTATGTAATGACAAACTACGACTAAACTTACTGCAAAACTTTGATGGGCCACCAACGCTGAAGCTACTGGCAGATTTCTCACATTTGGAATGTGAAGCGATGTGCCTGGCATGTTTGAGTTGAGACCGACGATGCAACCAATGTTTCTGAAGTCTAACGTGATGTCCATGGGCATTGCATGAAAAGAATGCATCCACTGCCATGCATATCCACTACACAACTTTGCTGTGGGAAGCAGTAGTCTCAGCTGTCTGAACAATCTGTGGTGCCTTGCAGCAAGGCATTGCTAATTTAGGTATATCCCTCGTGGAAATAAAATACGTTATATATAAGGTGCGGATACCGCATATACATATGGTTATGCATCATACATATGCATGTACACACACACGCCCTCACACATACATATATAAATATATGTATACTTATGTATATGTATATATAATTGTATATATGTATATATATATGTATATATCTATATATATATATATATATATATATATATATATATGTATATATATATAGATACTTTTTCCACCTCAATTTGGCATGTTGTGTCAAAGTTTTTAAGTCAGGCCGTCTAGGGTCAACGAGTTAGTCGGGGTCAAGTGAGGTCACCTCCAAAAAAGTTCAACCAGTCGTCACGCCTTAATGGATAAAGATATTTTAATGGAACTTTCAGCGTTTGCTTATCGTTGGGGATGCAACAAAACGCACCAGAGGATTCTTTTCCCAGTTTTTTAATTACTTTTTAGTATTGTATATTTGCCCATGAAGGTTAAAATAGAAGATTCTGGCTAAAGTAAGCATTTCTTATTGGAACAAGTTGACTTCAAACAACATTTGTCTGTCTACTCTACCCAATAGAAAAGGAAAATTCAAGAACTTGAAAGCTCAAAATTTTTAGATTGAAAATATTTTTGTTTGGTCAAAAGTTATATGGTACTGGTCGATTTCGCTTTCCTTTTCTGAATCCAAATATTTTTTCTTTAAAAGCGCTTTCTGATGAGACCTATTTCGTTTTCGTGCGACGCTTTGTTTAGAGATTAGAGGGGGGTCTCTATCGACCCTCCCCCCTCGAGACTAGGTATGAGGATCTGACAGGAGAGACGGGGCGGGCTAACGTCTGCCACCCACGATCAGGTGACCGGTAGTGCCCCTCGTCTTACCCAACGACTGTAAGCACCTTACGTTAACACCATAAAATGAGCAGTAATGTTGCGGCACTCCCAGTTAAGATATGGAAAGCAAACAAACAAGCATATATGGTATCCAGGTTTAGAGTAATACAACTAACAATATAAAATGCTGAAGGTGGTCATACCTAAGGGAGGCATATGACCGGCCCTAGATCTATCCTAAAAAGAAACTAAGTGCTAAAGTATAATGTTAGTAGCTGGGTTATGACCAAATGGTAGTGGGCACTTCTAATCTGAAATTAATTTTACTTGGTCTCCTCCTGCAACTCCATCCCGCTGAGCATAAGCTTGTTGCTGGGTGGAGTGTGAGATACAACCGTATGCAGATCCGGATATATGTATATATGACCATATGTATATGCGGTGTCCACACCTAAAGTCAATCGGTGCGGGTAGCTGATGGTATTTGTTCTTTCCGCAGTCTGGTACGTCGCGTGTCATGAAGTCATCGCTAAGCCATATGGAATCGTGTTTATTGCGCAGAGGCCTTTGTGGTTGAGCCATTAATCACTGACAAAAGTCTGCATGGGTGTGCTGTGACGGCGTCACCCGCCTGCGTCCAATGTCATCCATCACACACGAACTGGCTGTGCATACACTGTGTGTGCCATTCTGTACGGGGAGTGCGATCGTTTTGTTGATACCATTATCGATGAAGTGGCATGGTAAGCACTGGGCTATCACAAATCGACAGTTAATATGACAGTCTGCTCCGGATCGGGTAAATACAATGACGGGCCACAGACGATAGCCTAGCTAACCAATCAAGGTAAGCTCGGTCCGCGCCCAAACAACCAAGTCGGTTTGGTATCCGCAGCTTAGCACTTCGGCGGCCTGAGATCCGCGCCTTAACGCCCCTGTCAAGGTGGTGTAGGTTCTGCGCCGTGACATCTCCGTCAAGGTGGCCGGGGTTCGGGTCTGATGACGTACATCCATGATTTTCACGCGATTACTTACCATGCAATCTGCCAAACCCGCGGAGCTACTGAACCGTCACGTGTAACGTGGCGATAGAAAAACATCGACTGACATTGCGATGTCGCGACTTATGCGGCAAAACTTCGCAGGGGTCGTGCTTGATTTCGCTTGTATTTGCAATTGAATATTTCATCAGCATAGCGACAGACCAGCTCAACCAGAAAAGGTGAAGGAATGTCGGAAGGCACGCCGTTGTTGCGGCATATTGTCACATGTGTGATTGGTTTTTATCCAGGAGCTGCGCTTCTCAGATTCATTGGGGCGCACATCCTGGTACGTCATGCACAGCAGCGCCGATAATATTTCTCGGAAGACTTGTGCCGCTCGCAGCAGCCGTGGATCTTATTATCTCCGGGTAGTTTGTCCTGTCGGTGTTGCACTAACAAATCGCCCGTGAAGCTGCTGGCGTGGATGGCTGGAAGTTTGTTGGTGACGAACAGCGAGGCACATTGGTAAACACACGGTGATTCAAAGACGGGCGAGCTACCGCATCGCACGCGAAATCCAGGCGACCGCTACAGCCCCTGATGGCCACGCTCACGACGAGGTTGGACATCTGGCCTGTCCGTGCCAGGCGACCGCTACAGCCCCTGATGGCCACGAGTCGGACATCTGGCCTGTCCGTGCCAGGCGACCGCTACAGCCTGTGGCCGAGACAGATCTGGCCTGTCCGTGCCAGGCGACCGCTACAGCCCCTGATGGCCACGCTCACGACGAGGTGACATCTGGCCTGTCCGTGCCAGGCGACCGCTACAGCCCCTGATGGCCACGCTCACGACGAGGTTGGACATCTGGCCTGTCCGTGCACCGGACGCGAGCAGAACTTCACTGCCAACGCTCACTTCTGTGGGTCTCTTACCGCCGAGTCATTCCATGCAGATTCGATGTCAGCGTGAGGCCCATCCAAATAAAGTTCGACCCTCAGGAGAGTAAGACGTTGCTGATATTTAATCCGGATTTAATCTTGTCCCATTTGGTTCGACAAGCCTTCTTTTCGATTGTCTGTCTGGTATAATCTGGCATTGTCTGCGGCAGACTCTTGGTCGTCGCAGCCGGCTGCCAAACGATAGTGATGGCCGGCTGCCAAACGCTGTGGTCCTCGTTCCCGCCGGCCACGCTACTCTGTGCCCCACCTGCAGTCGACTGCCCTCCGGCGTCTTCAGAGGTGCGTAAGCCGGTCCGGACAAGCGCCGCTACGGCAAGTATTTCTATCTGCACACCGTATGCCCGCAACAAGGAACAAAACCGGTAGAGATGAATAACGGACACCCAGCGGCATTAAAGTTGGCGTGCGCGTTGCTCGTGTGGACTGGGAGGGCACCATTTCTTGCCGCTACCACAGTCTGCGGAGACCATGGCCGGTCCGATTGCGCGTGCACAGACCGCGAAATACCTCTGGCTACGGCACCGCAGCGGAACGGCCTGGGCACGGCAGCCTCCCCGGGCGTCCCCCCGCCCCCGCTGCCTCCACTGACGTCGCCCCCACCCCCACCCCACCCGCTGCCGCCACCTCCGTCGCCACCGCCGCCTGCACCGTCGCCGCCCTCGCCGCCGCCGCCGCCGCCGCCGCCACCGTTGCTGCCGCCCTCGGCCCGTTCAGACCCCTTTGCCATTCAGCCGCCCATTGCAGGACCATCGCGACGGCGCAAAACGGATCAAACCTGTGCCGCGTAATTCCGATGTGGTGTGTGGCGGATGGTCCCGCGCCGGGCACAATTGTTCAATAGTGTTTTGGTTCCGGTGTGTTTTGGTTCGATAGTGTTTTGGTTCCGGTGTGTTTTGGTTCCGGTGTGTTTTGGCTCCGGTGTGTTTTGGTTCCGGTGTGGCGGATGGTCCCGCGCCGGGCGCAATTGTTCGATAGTGTTTTGGTTCCGGTGTGTTTTGGTTCGATAGTGCTTTGGTTCCGGTGTGTTTTGGTTCCGGTTGTTTCCGGTGTGTTTTGGTTCCGGTGTGGCGGATGGTCCCGCGCCGGGCGCAATTGTTAAAGTTTTTTCGGGATATTTTGGTTCCGGTGTGTTTTGGTTCCGGTGTGTTTTGGTTCCGGGGTGTGGCGCCCGGTCGATAGTGTTTTGGTTCCGGGGTGGTGTGTGTCCGAAGGTCACGTGTAGGATACTGCTGTTCGGCAGGGGGCGTGTTTTGGGTCAAGCCTGTGGGCACTCTTTAAATCTCCGCTTGAGAAACGTCCTTTCGAATTTCGGTATCAAAAAACGGTAACCCGACTGAGATCTCTATTTTCAACCGCTGACCAGGGCAATCCCTTGGGGCCATTTCCGGAATTGGTTGGCCGCTCATAGCAGTCAAATGGCAAAAGGCATCCAGTGCCGGTTGAAACAAATCAAGTGGAAGGACAACTTAACTTACAGTGGATCGTGGGCTGTTCATGTGAGCGACAACGATGATTGATCGATGATGTGCTGATGTGTGCGACAACTTAGCAGACGTCACCCAGCCTGTGATGTTTTGCTGCGGGAAGCAACATAATTGGGCCACACTGCCTCTCTTTAGTTCATTCACAGGCGTGCATTCAGATGCTTTCCATCTGAGGTCTGGCCCACGAAGACCACCCTGGCATCCACTTCAACACATGGTGCATTTGCTTACGGGTGTCGTCAAGGGAGACGAGGGGACGCATTCCTCACATTCTCAAGCGGAAGGTTATCGCCTCCTCCTCCCCATCCTATGGGAATTTATTATATTTTATTAAATATTATGTGCATAATATCATGAAAATAATACTAAGTTTTTATTTATTATATCTTTCTGAGAATAATCTGTCCTCCGTCACAGAGCCTCCGAAACATTATCGAAAAGCTGGTCATTCAGCACTGAACACTGAGCAAGCACAATATATTTGGACCACTTTGCCTCCCTCTTCCATACAGCACAAAACAATGTGAAGAAGTTGAGTAGCATACACTAAATGGAAGCCCTAGGATGCGCTGACCGGTATTGGCAAAACAAAAGCCGTAGAAAGCGCACAGGTTAATGCGTCCAAGAAGCCCCCAATGACCAGTATCATCCGGATGATAGGTAGCGTAAGTAACTGACCTGTTGGTGCTGATTTGGGTGTTGTAATTCGTTGTCCACTTCCTCGTATATGCAAAAAAAGAACGTTCGCATGAGTACTTCGACCTCCTGACGCCATCCGGCTCTCACGGTGTTAACCTAGAGGTAAGCAGCGGCGTACATCAACATCACTAGGAAATACGTACACGTAGCTTCATTCTAGCAGTTGTTTATTTTGACTTGCTAAGCTCCAGTCGAACCGCTTACACAGTTCTACCCGGGATCATGTTTTCCAGTTTCAAACCTGTAGTCCATGCGTGCGATTCGGTCAGCCAGCCAGCATCTTCGCGCGTGTTTTGCTGCCAACTCCTCGGGATGAAATTCGATACGGTAAAACAGGATTTATGGCCGGGCCTGCTTCCTTCTCTTCATAGGGTGGCGTCGCGGTAGCTCTGTCGGTAGGGTATTCTGCTGGTGATCGTAATACCGTGGTTTCGAACCCCGCAGCCCACAGTACTGTGAAGTCTACCAACGACCAAACGGCGTGAGAAGTTGTCGACGCTATATGGACTACCAGTCGGATGCATCGTAAATAAACCCAATGTTCATATCCTTCATTCACAGTGTGAGTATAGAGGCAATGTGGTCATTTGTGTCTTCATAAGCGTGGATCCCGTGGAAGAAGAAGAACCTCGGGTTCTTTTGCCATGCATTCAACCGCCAGGTAATATAGCGTCGCCAACCTCTCATCCCGATTGGTCGCAGGTGGACTCTGTAATGTCGTCGGTTGAGATTCGAATCCACAATCTTGCGATCAAGAGTCCGACGCTCTACCAACTGGACCAGCACGGCCCTTGGCGCCCCGCGGAGTTTCCAGTGAGAATACTCGCATGAAACATTGGTAGGATGGGCATCGTCTCACGTGCGCTTCTAGAGCCGATATCTCGTCTCTTCCACTCGCTCGTCTAGCGCTTCTCAACAAACAAATTTTCTTCAGGGGTTTACGTGTTTTCCAGGATGGGTGACGGCTGTGATGTATTCGCACACACCAAAGCATTCACCTATTCACCCACGCGCTGAGTGACGGTTGTTATGTTGTCGCACACACCAACACCCACGCTGGGTGACCAGCCTCCGTAATTCTCAAATGGACTTACAAACGTCGTAAGTTCAAGTATCCCGAAGTCCCACTGCCACAATGTGTGCAGTGACGTTGTAATAACTCGACCCGACTGCTGACGGCACCCGCGAGATCTCGTTCAGTGTGTCGTGCCATGCCAATCGTCACTGGCCGCTACGCTTCGGCTGACCGCAGACAAGTTTCGCGTGCCAGTGGAGATGGCTATGCATGTCGTCTAGCCAGAGTCGAGAGTGGGCAGTTAGGCACATCGTTGCCGACGGCGTCCGACCACATGGGACCGGTCGGCGATGACTGAGCGGGCAATCAGCACTGCTGTCGGCCGCGTCGCGCCGTCGGCGATGTTGCGCCGAGATTGTGCCGATGGAAAACGGATCTGAAACAGGCGATTGTTGCCGCAGCTGACAATCGCGGCATGGACGGAATCAGCCGCGTAACGGAGGCACGTTCAAGCGCAAGTCCGTTTCGGGTGGTGAAGTTCCGCTTTGGGTGAACCCCGCTTCAAGTGGTAGGTGGAGAGAATCGGAAGGTTGTATTTTTTTTTATTCAGCGACAGTCGCGCGAAGGAACTGAGAAAGAGAACATGAGCCGATCCATTGGTAGATGAAGATTTAGTCTTCTTTGAAGTCGAGAGATGTTGGAATATAGGGTTGTATCGACCCCGGTATTTCCAAAAAGAAGCGTGCTAGAGAGAGAGGAAGCTCTAAGAGGAAGGGTGTGCTCGAGCCTCCCTGGAGAGGTCCCTTTTCCGGTCAGAGATGCACCGCTTTTTTCGTGGAAAGTTGCACATTCCGGCAATGACCTCGTCTGTATTGTCCCCTGGTGCACAGTTGTCCTGGCTGGGCTAGAGTTTCCTCCAGATGCGGTGTTGGGCACAATATTTACGACATAAACTGACCCTGGTCTTGTGATGAACATTGATAACTCTTCATGCATAACAGATTGCCACAAGCATTATATATTTCATCTGTTGCATTAAACCATTCTATGCTTCGGAATCTGCGGAGATTACTTTCATATAGTGTTTCCAATACTATTTGATGCAATGTTTATATAGAGTTCTACTAGTATTTTCATTTCATATATTGCATTAAACCGGTCTATGCTCCGGAGTCTGCCGAGAATACTCCTCAATATCAGGAGGATCATTTTTAGGCGGCCAATCGGCACCAAAGTGGTTTGAAATCTTGGTTACAGCCGAATTTGGGATTGGTGTCGTGCCTGGATGATTGCTAAGTTGACACTTTTCCTGCCAAATATATCGGCGGCATTTCACGTGCGATTAATGCCTCACATTGGCAGCCGTGTCGGCCAAATAGCCTAAGCAGCAACTAAGCTGCGCGCACATGTTAGATAAGCTTTAAACAACTTTTAACGACACTCCCTTCAGCCATTAGGCGTCCAAAATCTGATGCAGGTGTATCCTCACCAGACGTGCTGCACTTGTGTTTCCGGGGGCCTGTCGGCGGGCACGGCCGGAACACCAGCTGGTGCTGCTCACTGAGCCGGCGCACCAGTGGGTGGTGCGCCACCCCTTCCCCCTCACCACCACCACCACCGCGTCCGGTCAGACGTCCACGCAGTGTCCAGCGGAACGTCGGTCAGACGTCCACGCAGTGTCCAGCGGAACGTCGGCCAGACGTCCACGCAGTGTCCAGCGGAACGTCGGCTAGACGTCCACGCAGTGTCCAGCGGAACGTCGGCCAGACGTCCGCGCAGTGTCCAGCAGAACGGCGGCCAGACGTCCGCGCAGTGTCTAGCGGAACGTCGGTCAGACGTCCGCGCAGTGTCCAGCGGAACGTCGGCCAGACGTCCACGCAGTATCCAGCGAAACGTCGGCCAGACGTCCACGCAGTGTCCAGCGAAACGTCGGCCAGACGTCCACGCAGTGTCCAGCGGAACGTCGGCCAGACGTCCACGCAGTGTCCAGCGGAACGTCGGCCAGACGTCCACGCAGTATCCAGCGAAACGTCGGCCAGACGTCCACGCAGTGTCCAGCGAAACGTCGGCCAGACGTCCACGCAGTATCCAGCGGAACGTCGGCCAGACGTCCGCGCAGTGTCCAGCAGAACGACGGCTAGACGTCCACGCAGTGTCCAGCGAAACGTCGGTCAGACATCCACGCAGTGCCCAGCGGAACGTCGGCCAGACGTCCGCGCAGTGTCCAGCGGAACGTCGGCCAGACGTCCACGCAGTGTCCAGCGGAACGTCGGCCAGACGTCCGCGCAGTGTCCAGCGGAACGTCGGCCAGACGTCCACGCAGTGTCCAGCGGAACGTCGGCCAGAAGCGGCGGACCGGCAGTTCCGCCTGCACATATTGCTGTTGCCGCCTTATAACTCAGTCATGCTCGCAGGCGTAGGTTCTCGTCGACCACCAAGTGAACTGAGTTTTCACTTGAGCGCGGCAAAATGTCAGAAGTTCTACATAAACGTGGCACCATAAATGCCTGTCAATGTCATCCGGTGCAGTGGGGTGAGTTCTCAGCACGACTGGTTTGCAAGTCATTCCTGGCGCTTCCCGAGTGGGCAAAGTTAAGCATTTGGTGGCCTGTTCTCCCCCAGGGACACCGTTGCTCTACTTTATCGCTGATGCGGCCTCAGGGATTGTATTTTCAGTTTCATCCTGTCATGGACGGTTGTTGCTCTGGGCATGCCGTGCCCAGAAGTATGCGATTCAACATACCCAGTATAGGACAAAGCGTGGTGCAAGCCCGACATGATCGGACTGTAACACAATCGATGTCCTGTTTGCATTGGAAAAGGTGGAAGCCAATAACTAATCCCTGCTGACTGAAAGGAGGGACAACCCTCGCATCATAGTCCCTCATTTGTGACCCCGTGCCAATTGAACACCAGCTACATTTTAAATTTTGATCAGATCTATGGTGGTTTTGGGAAAAAGCATCATCTGGACAGTTCTGCTAATCCCGCGGCATCACATGGAAGTAACGGAGTGGCGTTGCAAAGTATCAATATGACTGAATCTTTCTTCATTCATCGCAAACGAATTTGTGAGAAACACAATCGTATTATGTGCACCGAAGAAAAAAGAATACGTCGCCGATTTTCTCCACTATTACTGTGTTTGCAACCTTCCGATTTAAAATAACCCACGAAGGCACTAGCAATGGCGAAACTGCCACAAAGCGGCCGAATTCCTCGAAATGTGGTGCAGGTTTCGCAGAATCATGGTCTATTGTTAGCATCACTGAAAAAAAATGTTTGCATTTCATTCCGCAATATTGCAAAAATGTCATTTGCTCCGCAATATACAAGATGAGGTCGCCCAGATCGAGTCGCAATTGAACAAAAAAGTGTTTGCGTGTTCGAGGGCGGGGAGGGTTGCGGGAAGTGGAGAAGACGAGGTGGTGCGACAATGCAAATATACACTGTTTATCCACAACGATTTTACTTCACCCGTCACCCCCCCAGCTTTACCTCGTACAAAAGTGCGTGACACTGCGGTTTTCGTTCTAAGATAGCCCCGTCATTGCCCTTCCGGTGCACGACTGATCTGAAGCCATTTCGTCGTAAAAGATCGAACATTCGTTTGGTACAAAAAGCTAGAGATATATTGAAACCCACCTTTAAAAAAACGTTCGAATTGCATGTTTCTGAAGGAGGCGAGAAGTCTAGCAGTAAAGTGCACTTCTCCCAACTGAAGAGTTTTGGGTTTGACTGCCACCTGCCGCTATTATTTGCCCGCAACCGATTGGCATGACAATGTTCGCTACCCTTTGTGCTGCAAAGCGGACGACGCATCGGAATGCCAATAACCACCATCACTACATGCCATCAAGCACCGTCACCGTGTCCTTCTACAATACTATGTTTATTCGTATAGTGTAATCTCGTCCTGACTGCTTATCTGTGTGCACCGTTCAAAGTGTTCGCCTTTAGGCTAAACATTATCGCTGTGCTTCTTGCCAGCAAGGGAGTGCTTCACAGACGGTATACGACCACTAAAGTATCGTCTACGGTGCGGTATGTTCGGAACGACAGATGGATGCGATATTTACCGACCTCGTTTTGTGAAGCTGGGGCGACTACACACCACTGGCTGCGAGGAACAAATACACATTTAGCAGCTTCGAGTGACTTCCGCTGCGAATTATAATGGGTGTAGGTGTGACGCCAGCTAACCACTGGCGGGCACATTGTGATACTGCGCGCCACATCTGAGGCATACAAGAAAACCACCGGCCTACGTGTGACATGGACTGTTCAGGGAGGCACAAGTGAACTCGAAAACAGAAAGGAGCGCAAATAACCTTTATGGTCCCGCACGCCTAAAAATTGCTCTTCCCCTCGCTCAGACGGCGGAGGAGTGTTTTTCGAGGCGTGCCGAGCCGTAAAGGTAATTTGCTTCACCTTGCGAAGACGGCGGGCGTATGCGGTTTGTGTACGGTCGGCTGCGGCTGCGTGATATCGCCGTCTCCTGCCGGATGTAATCTCCCACCGCTGGCTATTCTGATGTCTG
Source organism: Imbricaverruca yamaguchii (assembly GCA_034440575.1). Classification (NCBI taxonomy): domain Eukaryota; kingdom Metazoa; phylum Arthropoda; class Thecostraca; family Neoverrucidae; genus Imbricaverruca; species Imbricaverruca yamaguchii. The sequence goes on from JAOTOL010001589.1 coordinate 671,032, forward strand.
ATGGCGCCAGCAGGATGTTTCGTAATAGTGGTGCACAAGAAGCTGTGTGTTGCCTAGCGTTTTACGCAAGATGTACACTTGGCCACTCAGCACTCGATGGACCGAGTCGTTGGACCATGCCCAGGACGTGGTCACATTTCCCTGTAGTACTCGTACGGCTCGCTGTATTCGCACGTGTTTGTGGCCTGGTTGGAGTCTTGGCATTCAGAGGTGATGTTTGAAAACTACCTAGGCTGGCACAACCCCGCCTAACTTTTATAAATTTAACATTAATGGCCATTGGAATGTGTTGAAAAACACTGCCTTGAAATAACAAAACTATGCAAGAGCACCATCTGATATTCTCGGAAGAATTTGATACATTGCACATGTGGTTTGTAGTAGGCGGTGTTTGAGCCGATCAACATGAGAGGTCGCCATCGCTAAGCAACACCCACGTGGCGTTGTCCGCAATTAGCCGTGATCGTGGATAAAGCGCATCGTGAAACACGTGGCGCGTGGCGTGGTCGGCACGTGGCGTTGTCGGCGAGTGGTGTTCGACCGTGGTCACGGTCAGTTGTCGAAGCACGTGTGCACGACTCGCCGCCGTGACCAGGCTGGTCGATTGGTAAGGCACGGTGTTTGCACATCACAAATCCAGGGATGGTGAGTATTGTGTGGCTATGGAGACTTTCTGACTCGCTGCCATATTCCCGCCGAATATGGCAGCCCAAGATAATGTGGGTTTGGCCGCCCAAGAAGAAACAACCTAGCCCCGGAAGACTCAGCGTTTGTACCGTCCCAACCGCCTACGAGTTAGAATCATTCTCAGCTCCAACCAATAGAGACATAACAGTGAGATGCCTAACGTGTGGCGCAGAGGCGGATCCAGGATTCTTTCGAAGGGGGTGGCTGCACGGAGCAGGTCAAATCGAAGAGGTCAAATGAAGTGTGGTTGGCGCTGGGGTGCTTAAGAACGCCAAGAACTAAGAACTAAACTAAGAACGAATATGATGACTTAAGAGGTGACACTTCAGATTGTGTTGAGGCCACTGTGACTGGCTGGCCGACTGACTTTGTGTCTTCTCGCTAATTGGGATTTTTCCGTATTGTGGAGTTCAAAGGAAGATGGAGGTGTCAGCTATTTTCAAAGTTGACAATGGCTGCAAAACAGACAATGTAGCATCAATATAGACTTAGAAGGAAGGACGTGTTACAAGCTCGTGCCACCTTGATGGTTGAGCTGTATGCTCGTTCCCAAAACACTCTACCAATCAACCGATGCGATTATGTCCCCTCAGCTAGAGATACTCCTGATCTGAGTCGTTCTTACAGTACATGTTAGGTATGAGTCAGTCCATCGGTCGCCATACTAGAGTTATTTCACCGATAGTCTTGCTTCTTCTGTTCCTTCATCCACTGAATTATCTCAGCCAGCAGTCTCTCAGGTGGCACTCCCCAAATCGGAAGTCCCGGCATGGTAGGGAGTCATCCGGGGTTCCAAACTGTGCCGTTCTGATGAAGCGCGCCAGCCGGGGGTCTGCCGCCAGGAGTGGTCTGCCTGGAGTGCCCTGCCTGGAGTGCTGGAGTGTCCGGACAGGAACAGCCGACCTCCGCGCGGCTGGTGCACGATACCCATAGACACAGGTCGACCGGCGGTGGCCTTGCGATGGGAGCCCCCCCCCCCCACCCCCACCCTCCGAGTGGTCGCTGCTTCACCTCGTCGGACGGTGTCACCTCACAATTACGCAATCGCAATCCAAACTTGGAGTGGAGAGTTGTTGATGCCCGCTCCGCTTTGTACACGCATTCCGAGACGACTGATGCTCTGATTGGAATCCGGCTGTACCAGGATGGAAGATATTTGAGCGAACGCAGACTGGACGAGACAGAACGTGAAAGTTATTGGCGTTGTGATCGGTCGTTAGTGATGTTCACTGTTTTGTGTCGGTGGTGCAGTGTAATTGGTCTGAGGTACTCTGATTGCCAGCTTAGTTTGCAATGTATGTCGCATGCAATAGTCAGTAAACGAAACTTTGTGTCGCCTGAGTAAACGAAGTGTCCAACCAAAAATGGAAGAGAGACAGATCCCCAAAGCGGTGGCGTCTGCGAATATGGGCGACCTGTTATCATCCCACACCAGACGGGATTTCTACTGAAAATGCGCTGTGGAGCACGCGCAAGCATTCGGCGGGACATTCCTTTCGGTCACTAGCTTTATTTTGTCGGGAAACACGCCGTGGTTTGTGGCTGTGAACGCCTTCGACCCCGTTGTGCTCTGTCCACCCGTAAAACACATAGCAGCGCCGAACACTGGTGCTGTGCTCTGTTGGTAGACCACGTGGCAGCGCTGAAGACCGGAAGCACTTGATCGCATGTGTCGAGACACGACGCCGCTTGTGTCGAGCTGCGGCGAGCTGTGGCGAGCTGCGGCGGGCTGCGGCGGGCTGCGGCGAGCTGCGGCGGGCTGCGGCGCGCTGCGGCGGGTTGCGGCGAGCTGCGGCGGGCTGCGGCGAGCTGTGGCGAGCTGCGGCGAGCTGCGGCGAGCTGCGGCGGCTCGCCGGCCGGCCGGAGCGGAATGACCGCGCTATCTACACTGCACCGCGCGTCACTCAGCGTCTTGCTGTGGCCGGGCGGTCGGCGCCGTGACGCCCGTGCCGGCCGCCGGTCGCCGGACACCGTGTCGCGGCACAATTTGCAAACTGACGAGTCGACTGCGCCCGGTTGCACCACAAATTTCGCACCACTCCCCGAACGGGGCCCGGTCGTCCGGCCTGATCCCTTCGAGCCGATTGGAAGAGCCAAGGTCTCGCCGCCAAGGTCACCGGGTCACCGCTGTCGCCGGAGAAGGAATGGCCTTTGAGGCCCTGCGCCGGCTTTGTGCCGTGGAAGTAAAAAATAGACGCGGTTTGATTGAGCCCGGGAATTGTGTCCGCAGATCATGGTGGGAGAGTCGCTTTGTTTTACGTATAATCCGCACATATATCACGTCTTGATTAGACGAACTTCATAACGTGCTGCATTAGTCGTGAAACAATGTCAGTATAACAAATGTCAGTCGTGGGTGTAACAAATGGCAGTCGGGGGCGTAGCAACCGGCTGTAGTGGTGCATTCGCGTGAAATAGTAGTAGAAAAACAGACATGCATGCATTTTCCGCTCACAAACTGTCGCAAATTACATTTGTAAACCACCCACCCCAATTTTAGGGACGTTCCTGTGCTCGTGTTGCTAACAAAGCCGCCGTTCAAAATTTGGATCTCATAATGCAAATTGGATAAGTGATGTTGGTAATCATGGATAATGACCCAACATTTTGGAAAAGTTTGTGCTGTGAAAAAATTGTGTTGGTGTTGTGTCGTGAATATGTTCGAAAAATTGGTGTTGTGCCAAGGTTGCGTTCCAGTTGCAATGCCAGTCGCACTGCATTTATCACCACATTTACTACTAAATTTGCCACCACATTTACTACCCATGCTCAAAATTGTGTAGAAAGACATTGTGCACTCCGGTAAATAGGTTTTGTGCTTAGGAAATATCAGGGCGGTTTTGGCCGACAACTAATGTGTGCGCCATACGTCTAGAAAATGTGCATTTCACTAGATATCGTGTCCAGCGTTCGCAGACCCTGGAGCGCTTTCTTCCACGAATGCGCATTTGTCGACGCTGTTAGGCTATGTTCTGCCGCAAGATCAAGCAAGATTTTCACAGTAGGCTCTATGTGTTCTGACCGAACAATATGTTGTCTTCCTGCAGTGCACTCTCATTCAACTCCGATATAACTTACGACACTCCCGATATTAACTGATCATGAGAGCTTACGGAAGTGAAACAAGAACTATGTGAATGCAGATGATATCGATAGCCTTCACGATGTACAAGGGGATTTGGAGCAACTTGGAAGCATCAGCTGAACCGATCGGATAGTTTTCAGAAGAATGGTGTCCATGTCATGCCTTCCTGATAGCTGAGCTGCTAAAGCGCCAGCTTGCAGTGGCGTGCCGTGCTCTGACAAGTTATGTGTCGAGCCTCTACACGCGCTTGCATTTGGACCCATCTGGATCGTCTGGAAAATACTCTGGAAGGCGGTGCATGCGGCGACGGGGTGTCCGGGGCCGGGGCCGGGTCCGTGCTCCAGGTCCGTGCTCCAGGTCCGTGCTCCAGGTCCGTGCTCCAGGTCCGTGCTCCAGGTCCGTGCTCCAGGTCCGTACTCTGGGTCTAAGCTCAGCCATTGAGCTGAAATACTCAGATCTGCACATGGAGCCCGGGCGCACGCAATAAACTGCTCATCCTAACACCATGTTCTATATAGCTAGCCCAGTGAACGTTCGGAGTAAATGAGCATAGTAAATGGCGTAATTTCAATCGCTCGACTCAGCCTGACGTTTTGGTGAAGCAAACATTTGGTTAACGAAAAAAGCCTAGCTCCTATAAACGCCGGTCCGCTTCCTAACATTGATGCCAGTGGTTGGGGAAGACACGGCGAAGTTCTCGAACAAGTCTTATTTTAAATGCTGTGTGTTTTTGATTACGGACATTATGGATGAGAACAATTTGTTCCTAGCGGAGCTCACGTACAGTTTTTCCCTCCTATTTTCACATACTGCATTAATTCCATTCAACTACTATTCAATTTCTCAATGGGACGAAATTGTCGTGGAAACTTCGCAGGCTGTCGCAAGCCTGCTGGCGCCCCAGTATTTACTTTCCACGAATGGGAACTGTGAAACCTTGTCTGAAATGGCATCGAACCAGCTGAGGCTGTCCACTCAGCTTGCTCAGCATTCAAAGTTGTCGGCTGATCTTACAAAGGGAAAGTTGTGCAGCAGATATCCAGGGAATTTGATTAAACAGAAATAGATGTGAAATATTTCATCCCGGCTTCATTTGAATCCTTTTTAAATGGGCTAGCAGTCTGAAAGGAAGAGCCCATTACTGGGATTGGCATATTGCAATCTACGGTCAGATTGTATCTCTATGCCAAATCGGAGCTCAGTGACTGACAGAACATAATGTGCACTTGTCCTTGAGGAGGTTGCCATCCCTCTCACCAGTAAATCGCTACAGCTAATTGTTCTGTGCGCGTTCCTGCCATAGCTAAAATGCGCGCAGAACTGCTTGGACCTTCCCGAGTCCAGTCAACAAGTGCACTTCCCATAGGCCAAACGTCGGTCGAAGCTTTCTCTACCAGCATTTTCAATATAACGATAATATACCAAGAACTAACAGCATTTTGCCATCACGTTCACGTCCTCCCCGAAAGTCTCACTGCATGGCTAAGTACGAACTGTAAGCATGTGGGGCTGCCCAGTCAAATAAAAGTAGCTAAGCTCTGACACGTGAACAGAGGCTCGTCGCTCTCATCAGGGAAATCGAGAGCAAGAATGCTAATCTCAGACGTCCTCGGTAATATTGGTGTCTCGGGATTCCGGAAACACGGGTTCTGGGGCTCCAGGGAAACCGAAGCTGTTAAAAAAACTTTATATTAAGAGACTTCCTGCGAACTCTTGTTGGCGTGGACTTCTGGATAAGGATCATATTGCCTATCAGGGCTTGTTGCGTGAACCCTGGCCCCCAACAACCGGATCCGTGAATTCCAGTTCAATAGCAGAATTTTTTACCGAGAGTATAACGTGCCATCAATGTACAGACACGGCCGCTCCGGTAACTCGTGCCCGGTCTTATCGTGCCAGTTGCCAACTAACCCTCCAGCCTGATGGCTAAATGCGAATGTCAACTGAAACGAATATCCTATCTTATCAGGACAGGGGAATCTATGCAGGCCAACTCTAGCTAACTCAGCTGCCGTGCCTATTATTCTGGGCTTTTCTATGGAAGCGAATAAAATATGGGAATATCGAAATGTATACATATATCGATAAAACCAGAGAACGTGACCGTTATTGGGACTGTGCTTGGGCCTTCCGTTATATACCAGCCGGTAAGCATCCTGCAATCATACTCAAACGGCTGCATCATCACGCATCCATATCGTCTAGCATACTGCAATTTTACGCAACATGTGAAGCATTGTAAAATAATCACATCCAGAGCACGCTGGCGTTCCCTTTTCTTCCTTTAATTGTACCCCTATCAATGCGGTGCACAACGGCTTATTCACTATGGTTGGTAGCAATGTATTTGCTATGATCATCTAATAACCTCAATCACTGAATACGCATTGGCAATTGTCCATTTATTGTGCAGCCATGGGCTTAATTCGTCACATGCAAATAGCACCAATATATAATTTTAAGATAAAACTGTATTTAAAAAGCTCGCGAGATTACACATGCTCATGTTACATGTTTCACATGGTCATGTTTCTTGAGGTGCACACAGAAGCAAGGTTGTCATCGCCCGGGTGTTAACGTACTTTAAGCTCGTCAAAACTTCGCACTGTGTCCCTCCGCATTTCTAGAATACTTCCAGACTAAGTTGTTCTAGAGTGTTCCCGAGGTAAGTAGCAAAACGAAGCTCAAACCCAAGCTTGCTAAGCCCAAAATACATCCGTCCATACTCTAACAGGCAGCAGCACATTATTGTCTGCCCGAGGGCCCTCTGACGCCCTGACACTAATGAAATAATAATAGCTTGCGTCAGTGATGCGCGCCGATAGCGCACGTCCAACCTCTTCACTCTCAGACCGCTCCCACTGAAATTCCCGCCACCTCTTCACTCTCAGGCCGCTCCCACTGAAATTCCCGCCACCTCCCCACTCCCAGGCCGCTCCCACTGAAATTCCTGCCACCTCTTCACTCTCAGCCCGCTCCCACTGAAATTCCCGCCACCTCCCCACTCCCAGGCCGCTCCCACTGAAATTCCCGCCACCTCTTCACTCCCAGGCTGCTCCCACTGAAATTCCCGACACCTCCCCACTCCCAGGCCGCTCCCACTCAAATTCCCGCCACCTCCCCACTCTCAGGCCGCTCCCACTGAAATTCCCGCCACCTCCCCACTCCCAGGCCGCTCCCACGGAACTTCCCTTGAACCTTTGATTATTTGGGCTGAATGGCGCACTAGCTGCTACTGGTTGTGCAGCGGCCACACCTGGCTGTATAGTGGCCGACCACGTGCCGGGCCCTCGGATCGCCGCACGACAGGAGCCCGCGGAGGAGCCCTCGGATCGCCGCACGACAGGAGCCCGCGGAGGAGCCCTCGGATCGCCGCACGACAGGAGCCCGCGGAGGAGGCCTCGGATCTCCGCACGACAGGAGCCCGCGGAGGGAGCCCTCGGATCGCCGCACGACAGGAGCCCGCGGAGGAGCCCTCGGATCGCCGCACGACAGGAGCCCGCGGAGGAGCCCTCGGATCGCCGCACGACAGGAGCCCGCGGAGGAGCCCTCGGATCGCCGCACGACAGGAGCCCGCGGAGGAGCCCTCGGATCGCCGCACGACAGGAGCCCGCGGAGGAGCCCTCTGATCGCGGCGCAGCGAGCCCGCGAAGGAGCCCTCTGATCGCCGCACGACAGGAGCCCGCGGAGGAGCCCTCTGATCGCGGCGCAACGAGCCCGCGAAGGAGCCCTTGGATCGCCGCACGACAGGAGCCCGCGAAGGAGCCCTCGGATCGCCGCACGACAGGAGCCCGCGCGGCGAATCCGCCGAACCCACACCAGAGACGTGCGGGGGTCTCTGTGAAATGGCGGGTCACACGTCCCCCGGCCGAGGCGGGAGTGTGGCCGGGGTCCGCCGCACAACTACCTGGCACGCAGCACTCTCGAAACTGCGGCCAGTTGTGCAGGTGGCACAGCAGCAGCGGCAGCACGGGTCACACGTCCCTCGGCCGAGGCTGGAGTGTGGCCGGGGTCCGCCGCACAACTACCTGGCACGCAGCACTCTCGAAACTGCCGGCCAGTTGTGCAGGCGGCACAGCAGCAGCGGCGGCACGCTAACAAGCACCCGACGCTGTCGGCACTGGCTGCGCAATGCCCTGCTAAAGACTCGCAGGACACACACACATGTGAATCCATGTGTCGTGGATTTATGACGCGCGCAGAGAGGCCGGCATTGCTAAGTGGTGGCCAAGAGCGGTCTCCAAGGTGGTATCGTGCTCAGACTCGAGGCGCTCGGTGTCTGCTGCGCTCGGATAGCCCAGTGTACAGTGACACAAGAGCGCAGGGGCCACTGCCGTGCGCCAGAGGTAGGCCTTACCCTGCCCAGGTAAATGGGGCTCCAGCATGCCCACTGGTGCCAGCACGTAGAAAACATCTTGCGCCATGCCAGCCGAATGCTTACCTGAGCGCCACCGTGCAGCTGCGATTCGAGCTCTGAACACCCAGAGGCTCAGACGCCGCTAGTACCGACAAGCACGACCACGCATATGTCACTCGGGTAGCTGGGCGAGGAGTCAGCTTCGCATAGCTAGCGGCGCTCCTGGTCAGAACTGGGTTGTCGTGCACTATATACCCCACAAGGGGAGCAAGGCTGGCTGCTACACATTGTGTATTGACCTTATATTACCAGGGCCCGGCGGAAGCTGATGCATGCGTGTATCATCTTCTCCCGATGGCAAGCGTTTTCTGCCGTGACCTGCGACTTATTAATTTATATTATCAGTGAGTCTTGACTTAGTGTCGTTGTCATGCTCATGGTGCCCTCGTTGCAAGCCCAAACCTTCGTTGCACACATGAGCTCCATCAAAGGTTTTGCATTGGAGCTTCAGTACCCAAAAAGTAGCTGGCTTGGGCTCAGCCAATTCAGTGATCACTGTGGTTCCGAATTATTGGGTGCGAGCAGCTGACGCGGCTCCGTTCGATCTGCGCCGATGACTTTCTCAGCCGATGTGGTGGTTGCTGCGCCGCTGTTTCCAGTTCGATGATAGGTGTCACGTTCGGCGAAGACACCAGTGGCTGCCGATTTAACGATTGTGTTTATGTTCTGACATCACAAGCGGTTTCGGACGCGAAGCTGTGCCGACATCATCGTACAACAACGGTGGTTTCGCACCGCTTCCAGGGCGGACGCCAGGGCGGTGTTCTGCGGACGCCGATGTGGCTTCTCTGCGGACGCCGCTGCGTGTTCTGCCGGCACTTGGTGACACAGAAAATAGTGCCATTCAGTCTCTTCTGATTTTTTTTATGCGACGAGGCAGATTTTCCCCTGGGTGCCGAAAAAGTCTCCAGCGTGAATCGAGGCGTTCCCGTCACGAGAGGCTGCTCTATACCACCGTGTGTTGTAGCAGACGACGCCGCCGTGTGATTTCTGCTCTCGATGTTGGATGCGTGCACCAACACCTCGACTGTGGACATTGCAGGCTGCACACACTTCCGATGGTCGTGGATTAATTCGCGCCTGGCGATGAATTCATTGTAATCCGGTAGTCTCACCTACTCTTCGCTCTTCGCCCGCGACCTATCGGCGTGAGAGATTGGCGACGCTACATGACTCAACGGTCGACGTGTCGTAAAACCAACAACCATTGTCATTGTGATCTGGCACAGCGCGGTCGAGTGTGTACTGGGCACTCTGATATTTCCCGCCTCCGGTACGGCCCGTTTTCGGCTCATTTCCGAGGGGCGTGCTTCAGAGCGGAGCAGGTCTCGCACGTCTCTCGGGCCGCCTACGATCGTTCAAATGCCAATTAGGCTGCATTTGCATGACTACGTGCATTACACTTGAAGACCCGAGATGAAGTGCAATGCTTGCGGTGGAACTGGCTCTCCTGTACACAAAGCTGTTGAGTATTCACGATGCGTTGTAGTGTTTTTTTTTGTGGAAATGAACTTGCTGAACACTGGTGTGCTATGGGCTTTGCGATGACTTGGCTGTGAGGAAAACCTGGATCGTGGCGTCTGTTCAATATGCTCTTTCGGATGCTTCTATCCAGAGGCACTTGGCATAAGGTACACCATATACATTTACCTCACGGAAAGTCTGCCCTTTCTGTGCTGTGCTCATGTACCTCACGCAAATCACAAGCAGGAGAGGGTTTGCGGGTCGGCAAGGTAGGCATTGTTTGTTCATGCGTGAATATTGTGTGATCTTTGACATATACTTTTGCAGTGAAAATGCACTCACACACCCTTAAAATATGAATACCTGCAGTAAATTTTCCATTTTGGTCTGACAGATTATTTTCTCATCAAGATGAATCTGAATAGAAAAACCTGCTCGCATGTGGTTTGCTACGCCGACTAGAAAGCACCTGTATTGTGCATTAAATCTTCCAGATTTAATGAACAGAACCAGCAGAGTTCACGTGCTTTGAATGGAACTCGTTACTTACTGTACTTTGAAATGAATACAATTAAAACAGCACCATGAAGAAAACAGAAAGGCACTGACGATGAAACCTGATTTAGTGTTCCATAAAACATCAGCGAGCTGGCTGGACTGCGCAGGCGGAGCACACATTTCTCGGGAAAGTGGCAGGGACGGATTCCGATGGGGGATTGGGATATCTGTTAAGAGGTATCCACTTGAGACGAAAAGGCTCCGATGCGATATGCTAGAGTGCATCCTCCCCCTCACCCCTCTTAGTGACCTGTTGCTCCCATGGCGCCCCAGGAATATATTGTTCCCATGAAATTCACCGCTTCCCACGAGAATTCCCGGATCCGCCCCTGCCAGATGTATGCTCTTGGATAGCGATTGTGTGTGTAGATGAGTGTGGGGGGGGGAGGATGTCGAGTTCACTTCAGGAAAAATGAGGTTATCAGGTTGCTGGTAGTTCTCGCTGCGTTGCTGGCCATATCTGTTGATTGAGCGGCGAGGGCGGAGAGATGGCATCAGTTTGTTTTGGAAGTCAGCAGTGTAGTCAGATGACTGCAACTAGCGCCAGCTGTGAGCACCAGAGCAGAGGGCGGACGGCGGAAATATATCGGGTTGAGGTTATTGATGAAGGTGCCAATTTACGACCAATTAATTGGCATGATCAGGGAGTTCTATCAATAGTCCAACTGAGATGCGATTTGAGGCCGTTTTGAGCATTTTGTATCTGAAAGGATGAGATGATTCATAGGTGTGATCAGAAAGTTATATGGATGACCAGAAGGTGCCAAATTCAGGGTCTCTGAAGGAAATTGTTTTAAAGTAGAGGACGAGGGATGGGCGTGGTGAGTCCAGGGAAACTCCAGACGATCCAAGGGCACTTCGAGTTTTTTTTACAGATGAGAGGACTAAACTCCAATCCACCACCACCACAGATGACAGGAACTCAGTTAGATTGCGTCACCGGGAATTTGTCCGGCGCTATGGTAGCAGTGCCGATTCTGGGTCGTTTCCAAGATTGTATGGCGCGAAGGATGAGATTGTCTGCTCACGGGCTTCACCAGGGATTTTCTAGAAGGGGTGTTGGAGCTCCTTCCATACGCTGTGTTGGATTAATGCCAAGTGCTAGGTTAGATAGTCTACGTGATCCAATCTTCTCCCAATCAGTAATCCGTTGGTTGAGGATACAATGTATTCGAGGCTGTATATCACTGTAGCGGAACTACTCATTCTGTGTTGTTTTCCTATCATTCACGTTTATGTACCCCTTGTCGCCTCTGATGTGTGTCGTTCTGTATATTCCTGTCTGATCTGTGTTGTTCTGTATATAATAATAGGAAAATTATGTGTTGTTTTCCTATTATTCCTATTATATACCCTTTGTCGCCTCTGATCACAAGGTTGTGAATATCGTCATTCCAGACATTTTGCAGAACTCCTTCCCATTTCCTGTCGAAGTCCCCGCACCTGTGCTTTCACTAAATCTCACGGTCGAACCTTTTCTCAGCCAGCGCCAGCGGACCTCCGTCTCCCCGCGTCCATCCGTATCCAGTCGCGTCCATCAGCGTCCATCCGTATCCAGTCGCGTCCATCAGCGTCCATCCGTATCCAGTCGCGTCCATCAGCGTCCATCCGTATCCAGTCGCGTCCATCAGCGTCCATCCGTATCCAACGCGTCCATCAGCGTCCATCCGTATCCAGTCGCGTCCATCAGCGTCCATCCGTATCCAGTCGCGTCCATCGGCATCCATCCGCGTCCATCCGCGTCCCATTCGCGTCCTTCCGCGTCCTTCCGCCTCCTTCCGCGTCCACTCGTATCCATGCACGTCCATCCGCGTCCACTCACGGCCTTCCGCGTCCTTCCCCGTCCATCCGCGTCCATCCGCGTCCATCCGCGTCCATCCGCGTCCACTCGTGTCCATCCGCGTCCACTCGTGTCCATATCCGCGTCCACTCGTGTCCATATCCGCGTCCACTCGTGTCCATCCGCGTCCACTCGTGTCCATATCCGCGTCCACTCGTGTCCATATCCGCGTCCACTCGTGTCCATATCCGCGTCCACTAGTGTCCATCCGCGTCCACTCGCGTCAACTCGCGTCCCTCTTCCGCGTCCCTCTTCCGCGTCCCTCCGCGTCCATGAGCAATCGCGCCGTGCTATTGGCGGTAATTGCATCGTCGCCGACTTGCGCGCCAGCTGATTTGTGCGCCGGCTGATTCGTGCGCCGCGCGGCGCCCGGGGACGCCCGCCAGCGCGCTGTCACCAGGTGGGCTGTTATTGTCCCCGCCGGTCGGACGGCCGAATAATGACGTCATTCGCATGCGCCGGCGCAACACTCATTGCGCCGCACGCTGCGGAGAGGCGGGGGAGGGGGGTCCACATCCGGCGCCACCTCGCCATTGTGGCGCGTCACGTCTCTGGCCGCGAGCTGGTGTCTGAGGTGGGCCAGGATCATGGAGCGGTGTTCCGGTGTCATCCTGACGCCGGCGCCCATCGGCAAAATCCCTCCGTCCCACACCGACGTAGCTGGCTGGGAAGCCAAATAAACAACGGTGACGTGCGGGGACTCGGATGTCATGCCATCTGGAGGGGAAATTACTCATCGCCGTCAGCGATCGGAATGTTTCTCAGTTCGCAGAGCCATTGTTCATTAAACTTACAAATTAATCCCTTTCCCAGCGTATTTGAAAATTGATCCCCCAACCGGGGGCGCGCCACCTTTTTATAGAGGCACATCTTTCTATAGTGGCGCATTCTCTTCGCATTCATATCGAGCTGTGGCTATTACACCATGTCTGTGATTTTGGGCATAGCTTGATGTTGAAAACAAACATGTCTGTACATTATCCGGCCGAAAGCTCCGGGTTGGTCACTAGGAACATCATCACCGAAAACAATGCTTCTCAGGGCCTTCCGTTGGTGTCTACCGATGGTTGTCTCGGACAAGCTTGGATCCCAACTGGCGATCCGAAATTTCCACAGCCGTGAATCACATGTTTGTCAATTGTTGGCCTTTATTTTATGCGACTTTGGTGTATGTGTGTGCGTGCATGCGTGCAATTTCCACATTCATCTTACTCAAGTTTTTATTTGCATGCTTAGTAGATAGAATAAATTCTGATAAACAATTGAAATGGACAAGCATGAACATTTGATCGAAGCACATTGAAATCATAGAGGGGAAAGGACAGTAAAAGATTTACTCTTCTGTGGTAGGTGGATATGAGTCTATTGTTGTTAAAAAAGCAAACTTTGAAGACCGAAATGGTATTTTTAGTCACCACGATTCATATGCGCTATTGTGCAAATAAATTAGACGGCGGATTCGTCGATGTCTCGAGGAATCCGGCTCCCGCTGATGAGGTGAGATGAAGTTATTCCACGTGAATGGGGTTGCAGTTTTCTCTATGCAGGATCTGCGCAGTACCAGTGTAAATGCAGAGTACAGTAATGCTAAAGGATGACTGATCAAATCCATATGCATCGAAATGAGGAAAAAACGACATATTCGCCTTGTCCTCGAAGATGTAGGTTTAATGTGTCCTTCCTTTCACCTCTGATTTCCTTATAATATTACCGAAAGCGAAACTGGACCATCCCTTTAATAACAGCACGAAAAATACCATGACGTTCTATACAAACATCACTCAACTGTACTGCCATGTCAACAGCCGTTTGTTCTAGCTCAGACCGACTCGGCCCAAGTAAAGCTACGAAATCACACCAAACCACCACTGTGGTGGCAGTGGTTATTGGCCTCACGACGCGTCGACTACTGGGTCACATAGCGTCGCTCGTGTCACACGCCGACCGGTCGTGGGCGAAAAGTGGCGACAGGTGGGACTCGAACCCACATCCTCCCGGTCGGCGGACGGGCGCCCTACCACGCCACCGGCACATGAGCTGTCAGACGTGGTACCGGGTATGCGTGTCATGCCTGGACAGCCGGCGCCTGACAGCCTCGTCCGTGACCGTGTCATGCTCGGACAGCCGGCGCCTGACAGCCTCGTCCGTGACCGTGTCGTGTTCGGACAGCCGGCGCCTGACAGCCTCGTCCGTGACCGTGTCATGTTCGGACAGCCGGCGCCTGACAGCCGGCGCCTGACAGCCTCGTCCGTGACCGTGTCGTGTTCGGACAGCCGGCGCCTGACAGCCGGCGCCTGACAGCCGGCGCCTGACAGCCGGCGCCTGACAGCCTCGTCCGTGACCGTGTCATGTTCGGACAGCCGGCGTCTGACAGCCTGGTCCGTAACCGTGTCATGCTCGGACAGCCGGCGCCTGACAGCCTCGTCCGTGACCGTGTCATGCTCGGACAGCCGGCGCCTGACAGCCGGCGCCTGACAGCCGGCGCCTGACAGCCTCGTCCGTGACCTTGTCATGCTCGGACAGCCGGCGCCTGACAGCCGGTGCCTGACAGCCGGCGCCTGACAGCCGGGGCCTGACAGCCTCGTCCGTGACCGTGTCATGCTCGGACAGCCGGCGCCTGACAGCCTCGTCCGTGACCGTGTCGTGTTCGGACAGCCGGCGCCTGACAGCCTCGTCCGTGACCGTGTCATGCTCGGACAGCCGGCGCCTGACAGCCTCGTCCGTGACCGTGTCATGCTCGGACAGCCGGCGCCTGACAGCCTCATCCGTGACTGTGTGTTCGGACAGCCGGGGCCTGACAGCCGGCCCCTGACAGCCGGCGCCTGACAGCCTCATCCGTGACTGTTTCGTGTTCGGACAGCCGGGGCCTGACAGCCTCGTCCGTGACCGTGTGTTCGAACAGCCGGCGCCTGACAGCCTCGTCCGTAACCGTGTCATGTTCGGACAGCCGGCGCCTGACAGCCTGGTCAGTGACCTTGTCATGTTCGGACAGCCGGCGCCTGACAGCCTCGTCCGTGACCGTGTCGTGTTCGGACAGCCGGCGCCTGACAGCCTCGTCCGTGACCGTGTGTTCGGACAGCCGGCGCCTGACAGCCTCGTCCGTGACCGTGTCGTGTTCGGACAGCCGGGGCCTGACGGCCTCGTCCGTGACCGTGTGTTCTGACAGCCGGCGTCTGACAGTCTCGTCCGTGACCGTGTCGTGTTCGGACAGCCGGGGCCTGACAGCCTCGTCCGTGACCTTGTCATGCTCGGACAGCCGGCGCCTGACAGCCTCGTCCGTAACCTTGTGTTCGGACAGCCGGGGCCTGACAGTCTCGTCCGTGACCGTGTCATGTTCGGACAGCCGGCGCCTGACAGCCTCGTCCGTGACCGTGTGTTCGGACAGCCGGCGCCTGACAGCCTCGTCCGTAACATTGTGTTCGGACAGCCGGCGCCTGACAGCCTGGTCATGACCTTGTCATGTTCGGACAGCCGGGGCCTGACAGCCTCGTCCGTGACCGTGTCGTGTTCGGACAGCCGGCGCCTGACAGCCTCGTCCGTAACCTTGTGTTCGGACAGCCGGGGCCTGACGGCCTCGTCCGTGACCGTGTGTTCTGACAGCCGGCGTCTGACAGTCTCGTCCGTGACCGTGTCGTGTTCGGACAGCCGGGGCCTGACAGCCTGGTCCGTGACCGTGTCATGTTCGGACAGCTGCGTTCGTGACCATTTTACGCTCGGGCCGGCTTGCCGGGTTGCCAGCAGAAGTTTTCGCCGACGCCGGCTGTGCGTCAGACAGGTTGTTTGGAACTGCGGAATTGTTCAGTCTGTCTGCCGGGCGTACACGGAGCCGGCTCAGCGGCAGCCCGCGACGTGAAGATTGCGGCTAGTGGCGCGTGGTCCCAGCCTTTAACCCCAGTGCCGGCACTCAGGAAACGGCGCTGACGGCAAAAGGAAAAATCGTGTCGCCACGTTCCTCGGACCTATCGTTTTCTGAGCATGCCTGCCTGCAATCAAGTCGTCCTTCAAATGCGTGAACGAATCACATAATACAACGGGTGGGGACAGGTGAATCATGACCGACTTAGTGATCACTGCGGTCGCTGTTAAGCTTAGGCTAAAGTTAACTGGTCCCTATAAGGTTAGCACAGGGTCAGGGTGCTGTTGTGCTGTTAGGGTTAGCTTTGTGTAGGGTGTTGTTAAGGTTATTTTGCCTGTTGTGCCGTCGTCCGGCTGGTCGGCTGAGAGGCGATACATTCCACACGAAGTCCTCGCGCACACTGCCCCTCTCGTTCCCTCGACACAACCCACGTATACCCTCGAGGACGTACAATGGACAATCGAGGACGTACCGGCCAGTCACGAGCCAGGGCCGAGGCTGGTCACATGGCGGCACCGGTTAGGCTGTGCCACCAAGCACAGCCTGTGCGCTCACAGCAGTGCCATGCCACGAATTTCGTGGTTCCGATTTCGAAACTCACGAGGAACGCATCGCCGTAGCTCTAGCTTGCCACGCATGAATTATGAAACGATTCCAAAGAAGCTGTGTGTGCGAGCGCGAACGAAGGTGAGCGTTTTTGTGAGCGGCGTCAAGGTGTGAGCACGCTTCCGGCTATCGGGAGATGCGTTTTGATTCTCGCGTCACGTGCGATCACGAGAGTTCCCTTCCAGTCGACTTGCGAGCCGATCGTCCGTCAGCCGGGTGACCAACGTCGACACCGGTGTGGCTGTTGCGAATAGCGTGATCCGTAATGGTCTGTTTCTGTTGGCTCTAGTGTGGTCCGTAATGATCGGCTGTTCCGCCTAGCGTGGTCAGTAATGGTCGGGTGTTGCCCCTAGGGTGGTCAGTAATGGTCGACTACTGCCCATAGCGTGGTTAATATTGGTCGGCTGTTGCGAATAACGTGGTCAGTAATGGTCGGCTGTTGGCCCCAGTATGGTCAGTAATGGTCGGCTATTGTCCCTAGCGTGACCCGTAATAGTCGAAAGTTGCCTCTAGCGTGGTCAGTAACGGTCGGCTGTTGCCCCTAGCATGGTCAGTAATGGTCGGCTGTTGACCTTGGCGCCTCTGAACGGCGCTGTGTCAGATCACCGAGCCTCGGCTTCAACTGGACTGATCTCGTTGCGTGAGCTAAATGGCATGAAGCACATTTATCATACGTGACAGGCGGCCTTCTCAGAAGTCGCTATGAAGACTGCAAATCCTATCGTGGCGTGTGGTCGCGCTTGAACACCGGAAGGCAGCTGCGGTGGCGCGTGTCCGGGTGCACGTTGCCACGTCTGTCGGCACGTGGCGTGTCTGCTCGTGCCGAATTGTGCACGACGCCGCGTATACGACACGCTTGGGAAGGAAAATCAGATCCCTGGGCAGCTGGGCGTCTGGCGTCGGTACCGTGGGGAGCTGGGCGTCTGGCGTCGGTACCGTGGGCAGCTGGGCGTCTGGCGTCGGTACCGTGGGCAGCTGGGCGTCTGGCGTCGGTACCGTGAGCAGCTGGGCGTCTGTTGTCGGTACCGTGAGCAGCTGGGGGTCTGTTGTCGGTACCGTGAGCAGCTGGGCGTCTGGCGTCGGTACCGTGAGCAGCTGGGCGTCTGGCGTCGGTACCGTGAGCAGCTGGGCGTCTGGCGTCAGTACCGTGGGCAGCTGGGCGTCTGGCGTCGGTACCGTGAGCAGCTGGGCGTCTGTTGTCGGTACCGTGAGCAGCTGGGCGTCTGTTGTCGGTACCGTGAGCAGCTGGGCGTCTGTTGTCGGTACCGTGGGGAGCTGGGCGTCTGGCGTCGGTACCGTGAGCAGCTGGGCGTCTGGCGTCGGTACCGTGAGCAGCTGGGCGTCTGTTGTCGGTACCGTGGGCAGCTGGGCGTCTGGCGTCGGTACCGTGGGCAGCTGGGCGTCTGGCGTCGGTACCGTGGGCAGCTGGGCGTCTGGCGTCGGTACCGTGGGCAGCTGGGCGTCTGGCGTCGGTACCGTGGGCAGCTGGGCGTCTGGCGTCGGTACCGTGGGTAGCTGGGCAACTGCCGTCGGTATTGTGAACAGCTGGGCGTCTGTCGTCTGCCGTCGGTATGGTGGGCAGCTGGGCGTCTGCGGTCGGTGCGTCTGCCACACCTTGGGGAAAACCCAGTTCGATTGCGCCATAACTCACCACTGTTTCGACAGCCAGAAATGGTGAAGGATATATGGAGATGCACGGCCGCCGGCGTGGCCGATTCCATCGATGGCTGGAAACTATGCCGAAGTTCACCTCGCGCCTGAGCGATCCGCCTTCAAGGCGGATCCGCCGCTCAATCAGCCGCTTCGCCTGGTCAGATGGCGTGCTGCTGGACGCTGGATGGACGCCGGTGGCGTTCGGCACTACCGCCGGCAGTAGTAGCCGACCGTCGCCGGCAGGCTGACATCGAGCTGTCTGGTGGTGCTGGACCGCTCCGGCCCCGACAGGCGCGCTGACGTCATGTCGCCTGTCCCCATGGTGGTGATGGGGTTCAGCGGTGTCTGTCCCCGTGGTGGTGATGGGGTTCAGCGGTGTCTGTCCCCGTGGTGGTGATGGGGTTCAGCGGTGTCTGTCCCCGTGGTGGTGATGGGGTTCAGCGGTGTCTGTCCCCGTGGTGGTGATGGGGTTCATCAGTGTCTGTCCCCGTGGTGGTGATGGGGTTCAGCGGTGTCTGTCCCCGTGGTGGTGATGGGGTTCAGCGGTGTCTGTCCCCGTGGTGGTGATGGGGTTCAGCGGTGTCTGTCCCCGTGGTGGTGATGGGGTTCATCAGTGTCTGTCCCCGTGGTGGTGATGAGGTTCAGCGGTGTCTGTCCCCGTGGTGGTGATGGGGTTCAGCGGTGTCTGTCCCCGTGGTGGTGATGGGGTTCAGCGGTGCCTGTCCCCATGGTGGTGATGGGGTTCAGCGGTGTCTGTCCCCGTGGTGGTGATGGGGTTCAGCGGTGTCTGTCCCCGTGGTGGTGATGGGGTTCAGCGGTGTCTGTCCCCGTGGTGGTGATGGGGTTCAGCGGTGTCTGTCCCCGTGGTGGTGATGGGGTTCAGCGGTGTCTGTCCCCATGGTGGTGATGGGGTTCAGCGGTATCGCTTTATGAACATGAGTCGGTGGGCACGTGACGCTTACGTAAGACAAATGTACGCAGAATTAAGACTGTATAGTATCCCGCTTGCGCTACTGGGCAAAATCTGCACCACGACGCGTGCCGATCGGCTCAGAATTGTTTTCCGACTTGGCTTTAGGTGGGCACATGTCAGCATTGATTCAGCGTTCCAGGGTCACGTTCCGCTCCAAAGGTGTACAGTCTGAACCCGGGGAGTGTCGACCGGTATCGGTTCGGCTTCTGCGGCTGCCCTTCAGCAGACTGCGGGTGGCGGCGTGAGAACCTTATTGCGAGTAGCATGATGACTACTGAGGATGGCGTGAGAACGTTGCTGCGAGTAGCATGATTACTATGCTGAGGATGGCGTGAGAACGTTGCTGCGAGTAGCATGATGACGCTGCTGCGGATAGCGTGAGAACATTGCTGCGATAAGCGTGATGACGTTGCTATAGATAGCGTGAGAACGTTGCTGCGATAAGCGTGATGACGTTGCTATAGATAGCGTGAGAACGTTGCTGCGATAAGCGTGATGACGTTGCTATAGATAGCGTGAGAACATTGCTGCGATAAGCGTGATGACGTTGCTATAGATAGCGTGAGAACATTGCTGCGATAAGCGTGATGACGTTGCTATAGATAGCGTGAGAACGTTGTTGCGGTTAGCACGAGGACTCCGTTGCCAAGAACAGCAGAACATGTGGGCAGGTGTGCCGGATTACACAGCAGTAGGCACGCCCAGAGTCAAAGGTCGGGTATGAGTAGCAATCGGCTGGACATCTATGGTACAAGTATTAATAGTGTTGCAGGCGCCCTTGGGGGTCTCTGGAAATTACGCGCACTGGACGGGTGGGGCGGATTCCGCCCCCATAAGATCTCGGCTCCTATTAAAGCCGGTGTAACGAAATTCGCAGGGTGGATCGGTACGGTAGTGAACTCTATTGTATGCATACTTTGTGACCTGAAGTCAATATCTTCAAGGTCAAATGAGGCCACATGTCGAAAGTTTCTCGTTTTGTTTTGCGATTTCGTAGAATATTGATCCACATTGTATGATGGGTAGAATGGTGGCTTTGTGTAGAATGGTGAGTATGTGGCTTTCTGCTCCCCACGGAGAGCCATGAGTGTACTAACGCGTTTTTGTGTTGTTAGCTGTCTGCGCTCTTGTACGTGTACGATGTGGGTTATGTAGGTTTGCGGTATGGGTTATGTAGGTGTGTGGTGTGCACTTTGTAGGTGTGCGGTGTTGGCTATGCAAGCATGCGGCGTAGGTTACGCAGGTGTGCGGCATATGTTATGCAGGTGTGTGGCATGGGTTATGCTGATGTGCGGTGCGAGTTATGTAGGTGTGTGGTGTGAGTTATGTAGGTGTGGTGTGAGTTATGTAGGTGTGTGGTGTGAGTTATGTAGGTGTGCGGCATGGGTTATGCTGACGTGCGGTGCGAGTTATGTAGGTGTGTGGTGTGAGTTATGTAGGTGTGTGGTGTGAGTTATGTAGGTGTGTGGTGTGAGTTATGTAGGTGTGGTGTGAGTTATGTAGGTGTGTGGTGTGAGTTATGTAGGTATGCGGCATGGGTTATGCTGACGTGCGGTGCGAGTTATGTAGGTGTGTGGTGTGAGTTATGTAGGTGTGTGGTGTGAGTTATGTAGGTGTGTGGTGTGAGTTATGTAGGTGTGGTGTGAGTTATGTAGGTGTGTGGTGTGAGTTATGTAGGTGTGGTGTGAGTTATGTAGGTGTGTGGTGTGAGTTATGTAGGTGTGCGGCATGGGTTATGCTGACGTGCGGTGCGAGTTATGTAGGTGTGTGGTGTGAGTTATGTAGGTGTGGTGTGAGTTATGTAGGTGTGTGGTGTGAGTTATGTAGGTGTGGTGAGTTATGTAGGTGTGTGGTGTGAGTTATGTAGGTGTGCGGTGTGAGTTATGTAGGTGTGTGGTGTGAGTTATGTAGGTGTGTGGTGTGAGTTATGTAGGTGTGTGGTGTGGACTGTGTAGGTGTGCGGTGTTGGCTATGTAGGCATGCGATGTATGTTATGTAAATGTGTGGCGCGGGCTATCTAGCTGTTCGGAGTGTGTTATGAAGTTGTACGGCGCGGGTTACGTAGGTGTGCGGTGTGGGTTATTCATGCATGAATGCTTTCTGGTACCGTAGGATACTGGTCTGTTCTGCGGCCGAATCGTTGATAATCCTCCAATGGCTGTCACCACGGTGTGTGACAAATCATTCAGCGTCAAATTCGACACCGGTAAGCCGAATCCCATCACTTGTAATGGTGACTTTAGCGGCGCAGTGCTAGCCACGCGGAATGATCCTTCCGGCACAAGTTGGGCTCGGGCGTATGATGATGTTTTGAAGTGGAATTGTGGAGCGGTGTTTTCGAACCTACGGCACATCGGTCACGCGACAGGCTGTCAAAACACTTCCTCGGACACCGTAGGAAACGGTAGGAGGGACGGAAGTATTGATCACCTAAGCATTCCATGGCGTGGGTTGTAACGATGTGGCACATTAGTCGATATCGGCATGGAACATATGTCTGGGCGTATGACTTCAATTTTGTTTGCACTCAAACACAACAGCGTCCATCCGCCGGCGGTTCTTGGCCGTCCTTTCATTGACGTGAGATGGGAGGCAGCCGGCGGACCAAGTTAGTCCAATTTCGACGGAAACCTGGCGCTACCCATTGTTTTGAACATTGTGAACATCTCGAGGGTCGGGCAGTGTTGCCAGGGTTCGACTGCAGACGTCAGTGCCACGACACACATGCGGACCGGTTGGGAACGGTGCATCGTGCCTCCTGACGACCTCGACACGGTCGGGAACGGCGCATCGTGCCTCCTGACAACCTCGACACGGTCGGGAACGGCGCATCGTGCTTCCTGACGACCTCGACACGGTCGATAACGGCGCATCGTGCCTCCTGACAACCTCGACACGGTCGGGAACGGCGCATCGTGCCTCCTGACGACCTCGACACGGTCGGGAACAGCGCATCGTGCCTCCTGACAACCTCGACACGGTCGGGAACGGCGCATCGTGCTTCCTGACGACCTCGACACGGTCGGGAACGGCGCAGCGTGCCTCCTGACGACCTCGCGGCTGTGACGATCTCACCGTCCTGGCGATGTCAGTGTCCTGGGCAACGTCAGTATCCTGACACCGTCGGTGTCCTGGCAACGTCAGTATCCTGACACCGTCGGTGTCCTGGCAACGTCAGTATCCTGACACCGTCGGTGTCCTGGCGACGTCAGTATCCTGACACCGTCGGTGTCCTGACAACGTCAGTATCCTGACACCGTCGGTGTCCTGACGTCAGTATCCTGACACCGTCGGTGTCCTGGCAACGTCAGTATCCTGACACCGTCGGTGTCCTGGGCAACGTCAGTATCCTGACACCGTCGGTGTCCTGACATCAGTATCCTGACACCGTCGGTGTCCTGGCAACGTCAGTATCCTGACACCGTCGGTGTCCTGGCAACGTCAGTATCCTGACACCGTCGGTGTCCTGGCAACGTCAGTATCCTGACACCGTCGGTGTCCTGGCAACGTCAGTATCCTGACACCGTCGGTGTCCTGGCGACGTCAGTATCCTGACACCGTCGGTGTCCTGACAACGTCAGTATCCTGACACCGTCGGTGTCCTGGCAACGTCAGTATCCTGACACCGTCGGTGTCCTGGCAACGTCAGTATCCTGACACCGTCGGTGTTCTGACAACGTCAGTATCCTGACACCGTCGGTGTCCTGGCGACGTCAGTATCCTGACACCGTCGGTGTCCTGGCAACGTCAGTATCCTGACACCGTCGGTGTTACGCCAATCACCTGGGGTTGTCGCAAGGTGCCGGCAAACGACATCTTCTGCCGCGTGTGTGTCGTCTCGCCGGTCGGCAAGACGCAGCACCCCCCCCCCCGCACTAACTCTCTCCACCCACCTCTGAACCGGTCCGTGGGCCTACCCAGACCGGTGGCGGCCCTGCCCCACGTCTGCCAGCACTGGCAGACGGAGGACTGGCGGCGGCGCACCTGCACGGACCACGTGAAATATGGTGTGGTGTAAGCCAGCCAAGCTCAGCAGGCTCAAAGCGACCGCTGCGGCCGCCAGTTGCACCTCGTGCCCCCCCCCAACTCATGTACAATCACCTGAAGGAGGGGGATAGTCAGCTGAACATGGACGGGCGCCGGACCACCCATTGGCATTTGCAGGCCTGGAGTACAAGTGCAGCCGTCTAGCGGCTGTATCGGAGGTGGACCATGTGGTGGACCATGTGGTGGACCAAGTGGCGGATCATGTGGTGGACCGGGTGGTAGACCGGGTGGCGGATCATATGGTGGATCATGTGCTGAACCATCTGGTGGACCATGTGATGGAACTGGTAGTGGACCTGGTGGTGGATCTGGTAGTGGACCATGTGGTGGACCAATTGGTGGACCATGTGACTGATGTGGTGGACCGGATGGTGGACCGGATGGTGGAACGGATGGTGGACTGGGTGGCGGACTGGGTGGCGGACTGGGTGGCGGACCGGGTGGCGGATCATGTGGTGGATCATGTGGTGAACCATCTGGTGGACCATGTGATGGACCTAGTAGTGGACCTGGTGGTGGACCATGAGGACCGGGTAGTGGACCATGTGGTGGACTATGTGGTGGACCATGCGGGGAACCAGTTGGTGGATCATGTGACTAACCATGTGGCGAACCGAGTGGCGGATCGGGTAGTGGACCAGGTGTCAGACATTCAGACCAAATAAGTGGCCAGCCTGACGCCGAATCCAACGGCCATTCTGAACACCTGCTAAGCGTTATGAGTCAAGAGCTACAGACGCCATTGTGTCTAGCAATCCGGTTGTTTTCGAACGAATTCAGCCCAGTCTAGGATTAGTTTTTTTATAATTCAGTATAATCGTATAACATGCATTCACTGGAGAAGTTCCAAGGCGGAAAACTTCAAATTGAAGAAGTGGTAGTATCTACGCCACGGCACCCACACATACATCAACGGGTTATTAAACGCGCCAAGAGTTACAGGCTCCGGTGGGATTGGGTGGGGTGAGGGGGAAATTCTGTCCATTCCATCTCGGGATTCATCTGGCTAGATCAGACGAGGCTGAACAGCGTTTGCCGCGATTACTAACGTCCACACCATCTGATTCCAGTGTCGTAGATCGTGCCGATCTCGTGCAATCTAAGCCAGTCGACGGTGGATGGATAAGATGTGGCAGGGCGTTCGTCTCCATCACTATGCAGTCGATGGGACGAATTAAGCTAACTGAAGTGAACAAATGGCGGGAAAATGAAATGCAAAATGTATTTAACATCAATTTTGCATTTCATTGAGAAAATTTGCATGTTGATGTTCAGAGCATTTCTATTCCTCATCTCATGTGTCCTTTGTCTGCTGATCTTGGCCAAATCGAGATTAAGTGATCAAAATGAAGCGAATTTTTGTTGTGGTGCACGTAGCCGACATCGAATTCATAACGCTTCTACAAACGGGTACATCTTGAACATGAAAGAAGACTTCCATGCCAACGACGCCACTTGACAAATATGCAGCTCAGTTTTTCCCAGTTTTCCACAGTTTTTCGAGGCAGAAAGAGAGCAGCATTGCAGATATTGGAGGCATCACTGGCAATGTGAATCACACATAGGCTTCAGCCGTAAGTAGGTATACGAGCGAATAACACTGCAGGGACGTGATATTGGCCAATCACTAACGCTAGCGGTCCGGCATTGCAGGCATTACACCTCGGATCGATGTCGAGGCTCACTATTGCAACCTCTGTTCGCATATTATCTTCTCAGTTACTTGTTTTAGCATTGGTCGTGTACGTAGGGGGGGGGGTCAAGTGAAGGGGCATGTACCCTCGACGGGGTGAGGGTTCCGAAGGGTGCCTATGTTTGATCCGGCTCAAAGCCCGTGTTCATAAGCTTCAGTACTAAGAGGAGTTGTATTGAAACCAAATTGAAGCCAATGAGAATCATTGGATCGGGGCTCAATAGACATTTTGAAGGTATTTATTTGTTCTTTGAGACGAAAAAGACATAAGCCTTCGAGGACTCCCTTTGAAGGATCTGATAATTATTCAGGTTGACAAGTGCCATTTTCAGGCCTCGTGGACATTATTCATGTGCTTGAAAGGATGATTTCTTGGACTTCAGGTCGTCTTTGTGTCCCCTAGAGGCTCTTTGTGTCCCCTAGAGGCTCTGTTGTGATATGTGATGCCCTCTATGTGCATTGATAACAAAGCGAGAGGCCTTTTGGAGTCTATGACACCCCTCTTGAGATCTTTGAGGGTTCATTTGAAATATGTGAACCATTTTGAGGCTTGCGAGTGTCATTTTGAGGTTAGATCGATCATTTCTGGACCTACAAAGGCTCCTTTGATGCCTTTGAGTGTCCCTTTGAGGTCGGAGAGGGCTTCGTTGAGGCCTGGAAAAGCTATTTGCGCAAAAGCTATTTGCGTTATGGGACTGAGCGTTGAGCAAGACGGACAAAGACCTCTGACCACTGAAGGACTATATGCGTCATGCTTGTCCCATATGAGGATAGTTTCAGCCATTTGGAAGTTCTGGGATGGCATCTAAGGCATTCAAGGCGGCTTTTCAGAACAAGTACGCCTGAATTTATACGACCGCCCTTGATGAAATGTTGGGTGTACTCTTGTCGCCATGGCTACGGACATTACGTATGATGTCGCACATAAGGATGCTTAAATACAATTTTCATTGTTGTGACCGTTGTCGGCATTTCTCGTCTTCAATAAGCCAGTCCAGATGCTCGCCGGTGTGCTTGTACGCGACAGGGCTCTCTGCTTAGTAGAGCCTGTGGATCTGCGCGTCACTGCCCGATCTGGGAATTCCAGTTCAGCTGCAGAATTTCAGCCGGGCGTGTAATGACCGTTTAGAGGACCTACTCGGCCGTCCGATGGTCGAGCTCGCAATCTTATCGAGCCAATCTCCAGCTGACCATCGCAATTGCTAAATGCCAGCGAGTGTGGCGACTCCAGCTCTGTCCTACTAGGACTGGACAGGAGGGGGAGGGGGCGGTGCAGGCCAGCGCTCCAACCAGGCGAGCTGTATTGTACATCACTGGACATCGAGCAATCTATGGACAAGTGGCATCTATCTGTGGATTAACTGACGCGATGGAATGAACAGTGGTGCAGTTTGTTCTTGTTCCGCACCGTTGAGACGGCATCGAAATCATGTCAACTCCATTGACCGTTGTGGTGTGAGGTGGCTGCGGGCAGATTGGTACTGCTGCGGGGGCCGCTGCGGGTACACCCGTGCCATCAAACCGGCTCTGCTGTGTATGCTAATGTGTACTAATCCCGTGGGGAGCGGCCGATGCAGATAGACACGCCGTGAGATGGCACACGGTTGTGTGCGGTCTGGACGGGTGGGGGTGGCCACTATGGGCCGGCTGACTATGGGGAGGCCGCTGTAGATTAGCTGACTACGTGGAAGGTGACATGGGTTGACCGACCGTGTGGGGAGGCCGCTATGGATTTGCTGATGGCGGCTGTGACCGACACCGCTGCAAGTCCCGCCGGCCAGCATCGCTGCAAGTCCCGAAGTCAGCGTGCGACGCCTAACACCCGCCGGGGCCCCACACGGCCAGCATCGCAGCGTGTGTCCGGCGGTCGCGTGCCACGCGCAGCACCAGCCACGGCGCGATCCCGCGGCTCTGGCCACGCCCTGGGCGGCCCGCGTCACCAGTCGACAGCGGCGCGCGTCACCAGTCGACAGCGACCCGCGTCACCAGTCGACAGCGGCCCGCGTCACCAGTCGACAGCGGCCCGCGTCACCAGTCGACAGCGGCGCGCGTCACCAGTCGACAGCGGCCCGCGTCACCAGTCGACAGCGGCCCGCGTCACCAGTCGACAGCGGCCCGCGTCACCAGTCGACAGCGGCCCGCGTCACCAGTCGACAGCGACCCGCGTCACCAGTCGACAGCGACTCGCATCACCAGTCGACAGCGGCGCGCCGCGCAATGCCGCCGCCGGAGGTGCCGCTCCAGCAGGCGCCGGCGCGCCGCCTCCGCCGCCGCTATTCTCGGCCGCGCCACATATCGCCGCGCCCGATGCGCCGCCAATGTAAACGGCATCGGCGCAGTTCGGCCGCGGCGAGTGCCGGCGAAACGGCCGTATGGTCAGGCCGTGTGGTCAGGCCGTGTGGTCAGGCCGTGTGGTCAGGCCGTGTGGTCAGGCCGTGTGGTCAGGCCGTGTGGTCAGGCCGTGTGGTCAGGCCGTGTGGTCAGGCCGTGTGGTCAGGCCGTGTGGTCAGGCCGTGTGGTCAGGCCGTGTGGTCAGGCCGTGTGGTCAGGCCGTGTGGTCAGGCCGTGTGGTCAGGCCGTGTGGTCAGGCCGTGTGGTCAGGCCGTGTGGTCAGACCGTATGGTCAGACCGTATGGTCAGGCCGTATGGTCAGGCCGTATGATCAGGCCGTGTGGTCAGGCCATGTGGTCAGACCGTGTGGTCAGGCCCTGTGGTCAGGCCGTGTGGTCAGGCCATGTGGTCAGGCCATGTGGTCAGGCCCTGTGGTCAGGCCGTGTGGTCAGGCCGTGTGGTCAGGCCGTGTGGTCAGGCCGTGTGGTCAGGCCGTGTGGTCAGGCCGTGTGGTCAGGCCGTGTGGTCAGGCCGTGTGGTCAGGCCGTGTGGTCAGGCCGTGTGGTCAGGCCGTGTGGTCAGGCCGTGTGGTCAGGCCGTATGGTCAGACCGTATGGTCAGGCCGTATGGTCAGGTCGTATAGTCAGGCCGTGTGGTCAGGCCGTATGGTCAGGCCGTATGGTCAGGCCGTATGGTCAGGCCGTATGGTCAGGCCGTATGGTCAGGCCGTATGGTCAGGCCGTATGGTCAGGCCGTTGGTCAGGCCGTATGGTCAGGCCGTGCGGTCAGGCCGTGTGGTCAGGCCATGTGATCAGGCCGTGTGGTCAGGCCGTGTGGTCAGGCCGTATGGTCAGACCGTATGGTCAGGCCGTATGGTCAGGTCGTATAGTCAGGCCGTGTGGTCAGGCCGTGTGGTCAGGCCGTGAGGTCAGGCCGTGTGGTCAGGCCGTGTGGTCAGGCCGTATGGTCAGGCCGTATGGTCAGGCCGTATGGTCAGGCCGTATGGTCAGGCCGTATGGTCAGGCCGTATGATCAGGCCGTGTGGTCAGGCCATGTGGTCAGACCGTGTGGTCAGGCCCTGTGGTCAGGCCGTGTGGTCAGGCCGTGTGGTCAGGCCGTGTGGTCAGGCCGTGTGGTCAGGCCGTGTGATCAGGCCGTGTGATCAGGCCGTGTGGTCAGGCCGTATGGTCAGACCGTATGGTCAGGCCGTATGGTCAGGTCGTATAGTCAGGCCGTGTGGTCAGGCCGTATGGTCAGGCCGTATGGTCAGGCCGTATGGTCAGGCCGTGCGGTCAGGCCGTGTGGTCAGGCCGTGTGGTCAGGCCGTGTGGTCAGGCCGTCCCGCCGGTGCCAGCGACCGTACCTCGGGCGTGTTCGACTCGGGGTGCCCGCGCGCGCTCACGTGGAACGCGCCCCCAGCCCGGCGCGCGCTGCCCGCTGTCCGACGCCGCCGTGACTCAGATGGTTTACGCGGTGGCGCCAACAACGCCGGGATGGGGCGCCGTTGTTTGTTTGATTCTCCCGTGAAGAATGGGTCCGCCGCTCACTTGATGTTGATGGCTGTTTTGGGAACGTTCTCCGGGGCTTGTGTGATCATCTCGGAAGCATCCGCTGGTTACTGTTGACCACACCATGTGCAGTGTTGGGCTGGCATTTTCGCCAATCCGAAACCATATTTCATTACTTCCTTAGCGAGTGAATAATTGCATCTGTATATGATAACAATAGCGGTCATGACCGGGTGCATGCGTGTATGATAACCACAAAACATGGCTGGATGTGCAGTCAGAGCTATTCCGACTGAATATGTCATCCCGACACAGGGCCTCATATCAATGATGGGCTGGCGCCCGGAAAAAGAATGATCTCCAGAGAAAGGAGTTCCTTTCTCCGGACTTATGCACTACATATAGTTACTTAGTGTTGTTTTGTTCAGGCATGAAACAGTGGCAAACGTCATAGGGAACGCTAATTTTGCAATCAAATTATTTCCATACCTGCCAGAATAAAACAGGGAGCATCAGTCTTTGCTGGAAAAGCCACCAGCTGTCATCGAGTATACTCGAAAGTCTCTCGGCTGGGCGCATTGCTTCATAGAGCTGGCCGTATCACATGGTCTAGGATGATCTAGGAGTACCGATTGTGTGGCTCATGAGCACTAACTGGGGCCCCGCTGAGGGGGGCGGGATTATCCGGATCTCAAACCATAAAGCTCCCAGCGCTTTTTCAAGAAAGCCGTACATTTCGTCGTATATATATACATACATATATATATATATAAATAAATAAATAAATATGTATATATATATATATAAATATATATGTGCATTATGTTCGACCTCGCCTACTATTACGCGATTTCACTTCTTATCGTCCAATGCACAATGCAGCGCCATGAGAAGAATAATAGCCCTCGGCACCCTTCCTGAACTGACAGTTTAATGCTGGAATGTTATTGACGGGTCTACGAATGGTGTTCTGCGAGATCATGGTGGTGCACATACACCTGATTTCCTCCTACTACCTGCGCTGGTCAATACGACACATACTCATGGTGCCCTCCTGTTGCCTACACTAGCCATTACCACACATACCCCTGGTGCCCTCCTGCTGCCCTACACTGGTCATTACCACACATTATCCTGGTGCCCTCCTGCTGCCCTACACTGGTCATTACCACACATTATCCTGGTGTCCTCCTGCTGCCCTACACTGGTCATTGCCACACATTATCCTAGTGCCCTCCTGCTGCCCTACACTGGTCATTACCACACATTATCCTGGTGCCCTCCTGCTGCCCTGCACTGGTCATTGCCACACATTATCCTGGTGCCCTCCTGCTGCCCTACGCTGGTCATTACCAGACATACCTCTGGTTGACTCCTGCTGCCCTACACTGGTCATTACCACACATTATCCTGGTGCCATCCTGCTGCCCTACGCTGGTCATTACCACACATACCCCTGGTTGACTCCTGCTGCCCTACACTGGTCATTACCACACATTATCCTGGTGCCCTCCTGCTGCCCTACACTGGTCATTACCACACATACCCCTGGTTAACTCCTGCTGCCCTACACTGGTCATTACGATACTGCGTGCTCACGAGGAAGTTTGATGGTCAGCCGATGTACAGGTATCCCCAGTGGGCACATTCTAATTGGTATTATGTCTCGCGTTCTTTGGACCTCCATCAATTTGTGTTACTTTATGACCGGATGACGCAGGGAAGCCACTAACCTGCGCATTAAGAGCATAATAATACGTGAACAGCTACTTGTTAATCATATAGCACGCAAAGCAGCACTGAGTAGCCGCGTACTGAGAGCTGCCCTCGGGCATTCCACGTACCCAAAAGGAATCTAGACTCGGTCAAAGACGGTTTCTTGAAGAGCGTCCCAGATAGCCTCAATATAGGCTAGAAATGGTCGTTTTTGTTAAACGCGTCAAGAACTGACGCTTCATAGTGAACCGTACCTGAGCAAAAAGGTATGTTCAGCGATGATGCAGTTGATCAATTAAAAGTCAAACGACACAGGCGAGTTTGTTCCCAGTGAATTGATATTCCAACGACAAATAAGAGCCGATATGATAGCATGATGACGATGGTAATGGCAGTGATGGTAATAATGATGGTGATGATATTTATGATAGTGATCACCGTGATGATAGTGAAGATAGTAATGATAGTGGTGCTAGACGCGCCGTATGACGAGCGTCACGAGCGTCACGAGCGTCACGAGCGTCACGAGCGTCACGAGCGCCACGAGCGTCACGTGTCGGAACTTCCAGACGGCGTCGTGACGAGTCTGAGCCGTCTGACGACGACCCGGTGCTGCACAGAGGCCGCCGTGTTGCCATTGCACTTACGTCTCCGTGCACGGTGCGGGGGGGGGGGGCGACAGGTCACGAACTTCCTGTTGGGGGGGGGGAGGTCACCGCAGACGATTCCAGGAGACGGGGTACGCCCGTAGCATAAATTTACTGTGGGAGGGGGGGGGGGACTCTGCACCGCCATATTCCGCGTCCGATTATATATCGGCACCAAAATGTCGCTGCATGTACAGGTCGCGACCTCTAATACCATCAATTACTTGCCCGCTAGTGTGCTACGACACGCTATCGTTAGTACATGATAACCGTGCGGAAAATTGCCTCTGGGACCGGCGCGCCGCACCATGAGTGGATTTGACCGGCACCATGATGTATCTAATGGCAGTACACGTCCGCACCGTACCAGTGCCGTAGCCAATCGCAGCGAGAGACTGGAACGGGCGCCGCTCCAGCAGTTATTACCGCAGTTTTGTTGTGTAAAATTCACTGGTCGTCCGACTGCAAACGATGCCCTCGTAGCGATGTATGTAGCAAGTCGAGGATGGACACAAGTGGACATCCGCTCCCAGGAGCCGGAGCGTCTCGACATTTACCCAGTCACTTAGCACGCAGGCAGTCACTTCAGAATAGTCACTTCAGAATAGCACAGTCACTTCAGAATAGTCACTTCAGAATAGCACAGTCACTTCAGAATGGTCACTTCAGAATAGCACAGTCACTTCAGAATAGCATGTACCCCACAATCTCCGTAACTCTTATTTGGGAAGTTTTCACTGCAGGAATACGACACGTCCGAGGTAAGAACAGTCCTGTATCAGTGGACAGTCGTATGTCAGTGGACAGTCGTGTATCAGTGGATAGTCGTGTATCAGTGGATAGTCGTGTATCAGTGGATAGTCGTGTATCAGTGGATAGTCGTGTATCAGTGGATAGTCAGGTATCAGTGGACAGTCGTGTATTAGTGAGAGCAGTCATGTATCAGTGGACAGTCGTGTATCAGTGGATAGTCGTGTATCAGTGGATAGTCATGTATCAGTGGACAGTCGTGTATTAGTGAGAGCAGTCATGTATCAGTGGACAGTCGTGTATCAGTGGATAGTCGTGTATCACTGGATAGTCATGTATCAGTAGACAGTCGTGTATTAGTGAGAGCAGTCGTGTATCAGTGGACAGTCGTGTATCAGTGGATAGTCGTGTATCAGTGGATAGTCGTGTATCAGTGGATAGTCGTGTATCAGTGGATAGTCGTGTATCAGTGGATAGTCATGTATCAGTGGACAGTCGTGTATTAGTGAGAGCAGTCATGTATCAGTGGACAGTCGTGTATCAGTGGATAGTCGTGTATCTGGATAGTCATGTATCAGTGGATAGTCGTGTATCAGTGGATAGTCGTGTATCAGTGGATAGTCAGGTATCAGTGGACAGTCGTGTATTAGTGAGAGCAGTCATGTATCAGTGGACAGTCGTGTATCAGTGGATAGTCGTGTATCAGTGGATAGTCATGTATCAGTGGACGTCGTGTATTAGTGGAAGGTAGGGCAGTGTGTATCAGTGGACAGTCGTGTATCAGTGGATAGTCGTGTATCAGTGGATAGTCGTGTATCAGTGGATAGTCGTGTATCAGTGGATAGTCGTGTATCAGTGGATAGTCAGGTATCAGTGGACAGTCGTGTATTAGTGAGAGCAGTCATGTATCAGTGGACAGTCGTGTATCAGTGGATAGTCGTGTATCAGTGGATAGTCATGTATCAGTGGACAGTCGTGTATTAGTGAGAGCAGTCATGTATCAGTGGACAGTCGTGTATCAGTGGATAGTCGTGTATCACTGGATAGTCATGTATCAGTAGACAGTCGTGTATTAGTGAGAGCAGTCGTGTATCAGTGGACAGTCGTGTATCGGTGGACAGACGTGTATCAGTTGCAGGTTGATTTCCCTGAGTTTCCCCAGCAGACATATCGCATATGAAATGCCACATACACGCTGAGCCGCGATCTCTTGGATCACTCACCAAATAGTACCTCGCATCCTCATATTTCAGGGAAGCAAACTTCATCGAGCGATAGATGTGTCAGTAGGATAAAAAAAAACCTATGTAATGTGAGTGACGAGAGGGTTGCCGATGACGGGACGGGGATGGCCGAGTTGTTAATTTGATGGGCTCTGGGTACCAAAGGTCCCAGGTTTGACACTCGCATCGCCCGGGGTATTTCCCAATCCCGCGGCCCACCGGCGAAACAGTGTGGGCCGCGCTATTAGCCGTGAATATGCATAAACTGCACTGTGAATCACCCCATAAGCAAACAGGGTTGCCGATGGCCGATTTTGTGAATTTTGCCCCATTAATTTGCCCTGAGCAAATCTTGCTGGCATATTAATAGCGACATAGAGTACATTCTTGAGCGTGCCAAACACGTTCACGTTTTGGCAATTAAACTACCAAGTGAACCACCGACCCCCATCCTGACACGTCGATCCCTAGGTTTCCATAACCTTCTGTGGTTTCCGTGATGGTTTCCTTGATGTCACAAAGATGGAAGTGATGGGCGCTACATGACCAGTGTAGTCGATGCGCCCTAAAGCCCTAATAACTAACTAAGATGGAAGTGGGCAACGGAAACTGGTTTGCAATCGTTCTTCAATGTGGCATCACATCACACCACAAGCACGAAGTGTGATAGGGTTGATGTGAAGCACTTCAAAATCGGATATGCTGGAAGGAGGGAGGGGATGGGGAGGGAATGGAGCGTTACTCGATGTCCATCTGTCCCTACACCACGTGTAATTATTCCACATTGGAATCGTCCGTGAAACAGAATGTTAAGACAGCGGAGCGATGGTCATAAAGTTTCAGCTGAATTAGTCAGTTATTAATGTGAGTCATTTATGCTCCCCTTTAGTGCTAACTTTGCGCGTAAGTGGCCCATAATTTGAAGCTCATTATGCAATCATTTCATCTTATCCTACATTTCAGTTCTCGTTTTCCCCTGAAACTCTGCGCACACATTCTTCGATCCTGTTCCGTTGCGTTTACCCGCAATTTATCCTGCACGTAATCACCAATACGTAATCACTAAATCACCGATGACCAAATAGTCGGCGCGCCACGTCAAGCCACAATCACCGGGAGATGGCGGGTCAGTCGGCGTGCCACGTCAAGCCACAATCCCCGGGAGATGGCGGGTCAGTCGGCGTGCCACGTCAAGCCACAATCACCGGGAGATGGCGGGTCAGTCGGCGCGCCACGTCAGGCCACAATCCCCGGGAGATGGCGGGTCAGTCGGCGCGCCACGTCAGGCCACAATCCCCGGGAGATGGCGGGTCAGTCGGCGTGCCACGTCAAGCCACAATCCCCGGGAGATGGCGGGTCAGTCGGCGCGCCACGTCAAGCCACAATCCCCGGGAGATGGCGGGTCAGTCGGGCGCGCCCCAATCCGGGAGATGGGGGTCAGTCGGCCACGTCAGGCCACAATCCCCGGGAGATGGCGGGTCAGTCGGCGTGCCACGTCAAGCCACAATCCCCGGGAGATGGCGGGTCAGTCGGCGTGCCACGTCAAGCCACAATCCCCGGGAGATGGCGGGTCAGTCGGCGTGCCACGTCAGGCCACAATCCCCGGGAGATGGCGCGTCAGTCGGCGTGCCACGTCAAGCCACACTCACCGGCAGCACGAGCATAACCATGCTGTTTATGTGGGGAGTGGTCACAGATGCTTTCCTGTCCACCACAGCTATCGTGGGAGTATTAAACGTTGTCCCGGAGGACGGATCAAACGCCGTCTCGCGGCCCAATCATCATAAGCATCAGTAATCTTGTCCTGCCGCTCCATGGTCCGATGCTAAATTTGACGCCGGCCGATACCAGCCACCGTCTTGGACGCCTCGTGCAGCAACGAGAGCAGTAGTTTTGTCATCTGCGAACTGCAGCTGCAGCCGGAACCGATCGCATCCCCCGTGACCGGCCGGTCGTCTCACCGCTGTGGCTGCAGTCGGAACCGATCGCATCCCCCGTGACCGGCCGGTCGTCTCACCGCTGTAGCTGCAGCTGGAACCGATCGCATCCCCCGTGACCGGCCGGTCGTCTCACCGCTGCAGTGTCACTGCTGCGCCGACTAGGTATACGATCACTGACTCTCGCACAATTAGGCTACCGTCCTTAGATGATGGTTGTTGGGTTGTTGTGTGTGCCATTGTGTGCCATTGTCGGACATTGGCTGACATATACACCGCTGACGGAACTAACGCTTAGTGCCTTTGGTAAGCTTGCATGCGCTGCGATCACTCGCAATCGAGTCGGCGCTTACTGCAAGCTATGGCCACCAGCCGGCAGCGGCCAACCCAGGGGAATGGTGTCACGGGGTCGTGGCCTCATTCATTGACGAGCTTGGGACTTCCATCGCCTGGGCGGGGATGGCCGAATGGTTGAGATGTTGAGCCTTGAATACCAAAGGTCCCGGGTTCAACTCTGGTACCACTCGAGATTTCCCAATCTCGCATTTCCCAATCTCGTGGCCCACCGGCGAAGCAGTGTGTATGACACCATTAGTCGTTATCGTACATACAGTGTGTGCGGCACCATTAGTCGTGGTCGTACATACAGTGTGTGAGGCACCATTAGTCGTGGTCGTACATACAGTGTGTGCGGCACCATTAGTCGTGGTCGTACATACAGTGTGTGCGGCACCATTAGTCGTGGTCGTACATACAGTGTGTGCGGCACCATTAGTCGTGGTCGTACATACAGTGTGTAAGGCACCATTAGTCGTGGTCGTACATACAGTGTGTGAGGCACCATTAGTCGTGGTATATACAGTGTGTGAGGCACCATTAGTCGTGGTCGTACATACAGTGTGTGCGGCACCATTGTGTGGTCGTAATGTGTGTGAGGCACCATTAGTCGTGGTCGTACATACAGTGTGTGCGGCACCATTAGTCGTATCGTACATACAGTGTGTGCGGCACCATTAGTCGTGGTCGTACATACAGTGTGTGAGGCACCATTAGTCGTGGTCGTACATACAGTGTGTGAGGCACCATTATGTTGGTCGTACATACAGTGTGTGGCACCATTAGTCGTGTGTACATACAGTGTGTGGGACCATTAGTCGTGGTGTACATACAGTGTGTGGGCACCATTAGTCGTGGTCGTACATACAGTGTGTACCATTAGTCGTGGTTACAGTGTGTGGGCACCATTAGTCGTGGTCGTACATACAGTGTGTGCGGCACCATTAGTCGTGGTCGTACATACAGTGTGTGAGGCACCATTAGTCGTGGTCGTACATACAGTGTGTGAGGCACCATTAGTCGTGGTCGTACATACAGTGTGTGAGGCACCATTAGTCGTGGTCGTACATACAGTGTGTATGACACCATTAGTCGTTATCGTACATACAGTGTGTGCGGCACCATTAGTCGTGGTCGTACATACAGTGTGTGCGGCACCATTAGTCGTGGTCGTACATACAGTGTGTGGGCACCATTAGTCGTGGTCGTACATACAGTGTGTGAGGCACCATTAGTCGTGGTCGTACATACAGTGTGTGAGGCACCATTAGTCGTGGTCGTACATACAGTGTGTGAGGCACCATTAGTCGTGGTCGTACATACAGTGTGTGAGGCACCATTAGTCGTGGTCGTACATACAGTGTGTGGGCACCATTAGTCGTGGTCGTACATACAGTGTGTGAGGCACCATTAGTCGTGGTCGTACATACAGTGTGTGCGGCACCATTAGTCGTGGTCGTACATACAGTGTGTGGGCACCATTAGTCGTGGTCGTACATACAGTGTGTGCGGCACCATTAGTCGTGGTCGTACATACAGTGTGTGAGGCACCATTAGTCGTGTCGTATACAGTGTGTGGGCACCATTAGTCGTGGTCGTACATACAGTGTGTGCGGCACCATTAGTCGTGGTCGTACATACAGTGTGTGCGGCACCATTAGTCGTGGTCGTACATACAGTGTGTGCGGCACCATTAGTCGTGGTCGTACATACAGTGTGTGCGGCACCATTAGTCGTGGTCGTACATACAGTGTGTGCGGCACCATTAGTCGTGGTCGTACATACAGTGTGTGCGGCACCATTAGTCGTGGTCGTACATACAGTGTGTGAGGCACCATTAGTCGTGGTCGTACATACAGTGTGTGCGGCACCATTAGTCGTTATCGTACATACAGTGTGTGAGGCACCATTAGTCGTGGTCGTACATACAGTGTGTGCGGCACCATTAGTCGTGGTCGTACATACAGTGTGTGAGGCACCATTAGTCGTGGTCGTACATACAGTGTGTGAGGCACCATTAGTCGTGGTCGTATATACAGTGCGTCGTGGAACGCCAATAAAGAATAAACAAACTTCCATTGCCAGTTAACTCTCGGCAAATGTGTCGGAATTATGACCTATTGCGTGTTGTATTGCATGGCTGGGTGCGCAAGCCATGCAGTACAAATGGCAGTCCTGCTCAGGAGCTCGGTTGGTGTGGTTGGCGGCCACGCCAAGTGAATGTTCGTGACATGACTTCCGGCTCTTGACTCTTCCCTGGCCGGAGCCTGGCTCCGTCCTTGCCACCAGGGACCTTCATTCTCCTGATGGGCTGCGGCTCGCAATCATTTAGCCGGCAATTACCTCGCCGTAATTAATGGCTACCAAGCAGTTACCCTCTAACCTGATCAGAGGTTAATGGCGGGATCTGGACCTTGTGACAACGCGAGGCTTGCTCGGAAAATTGCGCTGGCCATCGTTGGTGGACCTACGGACCTGATGACCCAGGCCCGTGTCGATGGTACCGGTAATCTTATTAGGCTTCTGAGTCACTAACTAGAGTTAAGCTGGACGCTGAAGGCTAATTTGGTACATATATATTACCCAGGGACAAGACAAACGTGTGTTTGAATGCAATTCGTAACTTGCGAACGACGCCAAGACTTGGATCTCATCTGACCGTCGATCTATGGGTCGAAA
Organism: Imbricaverruca yamaguchii; assembly: GCA_034440575.1. Classification (NCBI taxonomy): domain Eukaryota; kingdom Metazoa; phylum Arthropoda; class Thecostraca; family Neoverrucidae; genus Imbricaverruca; species Imbricaverruca yamaguchii. The sequence continues at coordinate 709,038 of JAOTOL010001589.1, forward strand.
TGCAACATATCGTCATCGTTAGTATTTCGAGATACTGAGAGTATGCTGGTTATTGTGGTTTAGGGGCGCATCGGCTGCATAGGTCATATAGCGCCCGAGATACTAAGGGCAAGAGTGGGTCCAGGGGAAGGGCAATACGTCCATGCCCCCTCACCCCTCTCCATGAACACCGAAGTGGGAGCCGACATGTTTTTGCCACACGATAAAACAGTTTTTTTATATAAACTAATGGAACTTGAAGTACGACGCGTAATTTTCTTTTCTCAAATGCGAATGAAGAAATATTAATTTGCATCAACCTTGGTATCGACGTCAACTTCCTTGTCAGCCTCCTTTGTTTTTCCGTTTGTTCTGTGCTTCAGTTGCATTAATATTATATAATAAGCTTGGTACCGCTTCATATGGCGGTATGGTGTGGATGACACACCATACAATACAAGTCGTTGTGCATTTATTTCAAATAGACAACCTGCATTTGCTTGTCGTTTCTGCCTGAACAGTGCAAGTGTTTGTCGAGTAATAGAGTATTGGGTTTGAAATACTGGTCAGTTTTAATTGCGTGAATGATGGATGTATGACACTACGTGAATCCCATACTGGATGAATGATGGTCCTGGGACGCTCCCTGTTTTGGGTGATTTTTTACTAGTGCTTTAATCTTTTAAGGTGGGGGAGATAAAAATGATAATTTAGCATCCTGAGCCCCGCCCATGTTGGCTCATTATTCTACACTGGCTGATGCCTATATCACTTTGCTTCTAACATACATTAGGAAGATGCCAATTATAAACCCAGAAGCACGTTCAGAATAGGTAGTGACCCATGCTGTCCACGACAGACTACTTAGGTCTTACCTTGGCGGCTCGTTGGAATTGACAGGCCCAAGCAGATTGGCTGGATCCGTCCTTATTCGCATGTATTGCTTAACCTTTGGCAGGCCTGCACCGATCTGGTCGGATGGAA